>JABSTQ010009114.1:0-744773 GCA_013358835.2 Ixodes persulcatus
CGTCCGCCGTTAGAGAAATATATACAGGGTGTTTCACGAAAAGGGACAAATTCGATATTGCGAAAACTACTCGTCGCAACGAAGAAAGGCTTATGTCGTTTTGGACCTGGGCAAGGGGCCTATTTAGGAAAATTATTAACGTCCGGGATAATTATATTGGTAATTATTTTCGCGTAATTAACTTTGTAGTATTTCCTTTAAGGGCATAGATTTAATTAGAAAATTGCTCAGCATCATCGAAAAACACTGAATCAACAAATTGCAGAACGATAGAAGGCACGCGCCGCATTTTACGGCTTTCTGAAAAACCGCACAAATTCGACGGGTTTTTAAGTTTCGGTTTGCAATCGGAGCGCATCTCGGCCCCGACGGCACCGCGCCCCGTAGAGAAATAGTGCAACCAACCTCTGCAGCGCTGTCTTCGCGCAACGCAGCAGAGGCTGGTTGCACTATTCCTCCACGGGGTGCGGTGCCGTCGGGGCCGAGATGCGCTCCGATTGCAAACGGATACTTAAAAACCCGTCGAATTTTTGCGGTTTTTCAGAAATCCGTAAAATGTGGATTCACTCCACAGTCTGAAGCCACGAGAACCACAGGTGGGACAACTCAGGCCATTGGTCCATTACTTGCTGGACAACGGGTTAGGAGTGCTGTTGTCTGACAAGGAAGGTTCGTTTGTCGTGTTGCCAGAAGGCATGTTTTGTGAGAGAGCCAAGGCTGCCATTGACAAGAACTTTAGGCGAGTGGACACTGTGTTGAAGAAAGCTAAGAATCGGGCATTGGACTTGCGTCAGAACCTAGCTTTTACCAAGTTGGGGGAAAGTGTCGAAACATCCGAGGGCATGCACCTGGAAGTGTTCTTTAGTGCTAAGACGCACAAGGACGCGTGCCCCTTTAGGGCTATCGTTACCGAGAAGGGTACCAGGCAGCGTCAGGTGGCCACATACCTCCAGAGCCAGTTGTCCCCTCTGAACATCAGGGATCCGTTTCGGGTGCCTAACTCTGAAGCCGCTGTGGATTTTCTAAAGAGTAAAGAACGCGGGAGCTGGTCGGCTTTCAGTGTAGACGTCGAGGACCTGTTCTATTCTCTTCCTGACGACCAGTGGCTCACCTCGGTGAGGTCTTGCATTGAATCCAACGGGGAGGTGGCGTTCAGAAATGCTAGTGGTGTCACCCTCGGAGGGTTAATTCCTTGAGCTTTTAGGCTTCTATTTGAGCTCAATGGTGGTAGGCTGGCGCAATTAGTTTTTCCTGCAAAAAGTGGGAGTGTGCATCGGCTCGTGTGTAGCCCCAATTCTCAGTGACATTTTCCTCGGTGTTATGGACAGTGCAATCGATGTTGCTCTGAGGGATTGCAATGTAAAAAAGGTGTTTCGGTATGTAGATGATTTTCTGGTGGTGCTTGACAATGTGGATGGAGAGGCAACGCGGGCTAATGCCTGACGTGCTTTCGCTGAGAGTGGTGGAGGACTTAGGTTTACGTTTGAAGAACCGAAGGATAAGGTTCTCCGGTTCCTGGATCTGGCGCTGTGTCTCAAGAACACACAGGTATGCCGGTCCTTCAGCCCGCGGTCAAGGAAGGCGATTTTGGAGTACAGATCGTCCCACTCAAAGCTTATAAAGAGGGGCATAGCAGTTTCCTGTCTCGGCTCTGCTCTCGGGAAGTCATGCGTTCACATGATGACCGACAATTTCTTGGCGCAGGTTAAGAGACTGAGGGCGTTGGGGTACCCGTCAGCGCTTTTAACGGAGGTGGCAAGTGCCCTTCTGAAGAAGGCAAAAGGGATAAAGAGGGTGGGGGCCGACGTACACAAAAAGCGAAAGGTAGTGGTCCCCTACAACCACCCTGTCTCCCACAACCTTAAACAAGTTGGAGGCCGGTATGGAGTCCCAGTAGTGTTCTCGGTCACCCCAAAAATGAGCCAGATTTGCGCAAGGTTGGGCGCCAGAGCCGATAATCGGGTGAAGGCGAAGTGTACCGAAAGAGACGCAAAACCTTTTGTGTAATGTGTCTCGAGTGTGGTGAACAAGATACCCCTGTCATGTGGTAAATTCTACATAGGCCAGACAGGGAGGTGCCTTAACGACAGTCTCCGGGAGCATGCTTACTCGCCTGAGGGCCACGGTTGGAAGACTCCTTCCTTTGCATTGCAGAGACTGCACGTGTCAGCCGGCCTTTGACGAGGTGACGGTTGAAGGGAGGCATAGAGAGAGAGCCACTCGCGAAATTATTAAGACTTTTTATATTTCGTGCCTCGGAAAAAGATGTGTGAGTGAGCCGTCGGTTGCCTTATGTGATAAGGAGCTGTCCTTTTTGCGCCAGATCCATGACTGGCATGGGTTGAGTCTAGTGAACCTATTTTGATGACACGTGCCTCGTGTGTGGCGTATTCTTTGATGACACAGTGTTATCTGGTACTGACATATGTGTTTTCTTTTCCTTTTCAAATAAAACATTTCAGTCGCTAGTACAGCTCTTGTCCTTTCGTCGTCTATTCCTTTTATCGTTTCGTTTTTGAAGCTGTTACACCCACCATGTCAAATGTGAAACTCGTCGTTCAGGTCGATGTTTGGTCAACTTTGACAGGTCCTTACTTTGCCTGTACTTAAGGTAAATTTTCTTACTTTAGCCCTATAGAGAGCCCAAAGCAAGCCAAGTTTTAGATATAATAATACCAATATGATCTGTTTGCTAGCCGCTCAGCCACCTTCACGTAAACGTTGTGAGAAATAACAAAAGTTGAAAGTTTAAAATTGATTTTCTCAAAAACCCAATTTTGTAAATTTTTATTTTTAAAATTTTTAGATATAATAGTCGACTACAAGAAAAAACAATCTATAAATATAATGTTTTGGTTGTATGTCTTCTATTTGAGCCGCAATCGCGTGAAATGTGTGCTCACTTGACTAAAATACAGCAACCTTACCGGCATTGTGCGTCTCTACGATTTCGAAAATATGTTTTTATCTTTGTTTACGTTTTCCAAAAAGGAACGGAAAGTAGGCGAACTTGTGATATTCATTGTAATTTAAAACTTGAAATAAGAGAGAAACCACATAAGCACACTACAAAACAATGAGTAACAAGTATATACAAATCAAAAGGCCACTCAACATGACAAAAATTGTTTCTATATAGAACGTTTCAAAGTGAACGAAGGTGGCTACTCATTATCCAGCCTATTAAGATTAAACAATAAATTCTCACACCATTCAAATCTTGTATATAAATCTCCTGGAAATATGTACCGGGTTTTGTTCTCCTCACATATTGCAGATCGACGACGCTTGACTGCACAGCTCTTGCACCTCAGTAATGTAGAAACGCGCGCACAGAACCAGTAAAAAACACAAAAACATCGATGACACATTTCCGAAGGCAGTACATTTTTTTACTAGTTCAACGTACCTGTGAATCAGTTTTTTTTTCACTGTGTAGGAGCCACGCAGTCCACGGTTGCAGTTTTGAACATGCTGGCACGCACTCGCTGATGATCTTCTGAATTTCGGGAAACAAAGAGGTACGTGCATGCCTTGGCACGTGTATGCAGCTACTCTGGGCTTTCTCAAATCTTTTTTACGGCAACGTTAAAGTCGTGTGAGGATCGGATACCCCTTGGTGGGTTTACTTACTCCCACCCTTTTTTCTTGAGCTCCCGGAAACGCGTGAGCTTCCCTCTGGCAATTGAGAGTAGAACGATCCCTTTGACTTTCGGTCTGAGTGTCTTAACGAAGCTTTGCGCGTTCGTTGTGGAGTACAATTCTGTAGTTGTCAAGTCATACATGGATGCCTGGTGCTTGAGCACGCCACCCACTTCATCACCCGAGCTTTTCCCATGCCCTGATGCGGATAATATCCACTTCACGACGACATTATTTTTGTTCAATTCGTACACCTGGTGTCTGTTTTTGAAGTGGCTTGGAGCACCGTCTGAACTATAAACAAGTTGCGTGAAAATAGACAATACTTCCTCCAGCTGCCCTTCGACGACGTTGAGTGCAAAGAGCGCATGGGACGTGTCATAGACGATGTCGTCGCTCACTACGCCGAAGCTTGACGTTCCCTGTTCGGTCGTAGCCAGGCAGGTAAAGATTGAAACCATCTTGCTCTTTCACTGATGTCCTTGCACCGTGCGCTGGATCCCGACCCTCCAGTTTTCAGCAAAATTGAAGTGCAAGATGACGGCCCGTGACTTCACATGCGCTTTCTCGAGCCATATAGCTCTTCGCTCGCTGGGCGCGTCTGATGAAGAAGTGGGGAATGTATTTTTTGTCCACTTTTGAAACTCGTTAAAAAAAGCCGTGGCATCCAAATGTTTTTTTTTTTTTTTTAATTTTTATTGTCAACTTGCCAACGCACTTTTACAAAGCAAGCTCCAGTTGGTCTTGGATTTCGAGTCCTACTTAGCCAGAGATGCGTCATTCCTCTTTAGCAGTCTTCACATTCTCGCGAGAAGCAGTCGTGCGAAGGGGTCTTTCAGAGGAAGAGTCCATGGACATCTTCAAAAGACATAACCGCCCAGTTGCACACTTTAGAGAAGTGATGCAGAGTGCGAAGTTAGCGCAGTATACACATACTTGTTCTTCATGAACTGGGCGTTTTTGAACCCACTTAGGATGAAGCGAATAAAACTTTGTTAGGCCCATTTTTGAGTCCAGGTGGTTCACTTTGAACGCTCTGTAGGTTTCCCTGATAGATCAGGTCAGAAACCGCTTCGCGACAAAACCTTCTTCACCATCGGTCACAATCCGCACGACGTCCTTCTTGTTTGGACTTTGCCTCGTGTAGTCTGTGGCCTCAGTTGTGTAATATGAAAGCGCCTGTGCAACATCATTTTCGTCCAGCGGATGTCCCTGATAGGGGTCACATGTCGGCCAGACTCCCATTTCTCTCCTTAGCTTTTTTGCCTCCAAAACGTGATTTGTGGCTTCGGGGATAGGTTTGAAAACATCTTTCTTTCATATCGGAGACGGCAAGAGGGATGAAAGGCGGTAGCGCTCTTGCTGTGACGTGCACTTCCCATGGGCAGCTCACAAATTTCCTGTCCATTCTGTGCACCAGGAACATGGCTCATGCTCCAGATCTATGGGCTCTTCGTAGACATCACTTAGCTTGCGACCGATTTTCTTTCTAAATTTCTCGGTAGCCTCAGCCTGTTTTCGCCTTACGTAGGCTTTTAGAATTCGAGGACTTATGCTGGAAGGAAGTTTAACAGGCGTGACACTTACTTCAGCAGCGTCGATCGCTTCAGTGACTCCTTGGGCCAGGGATTCCTCGGCATTGAATAACGTGTCCGCTGGCCCCATGGGACGGCGACGACGATGTCGATGACGGTGCGCTTTGTTCACGCTAAAGTTCAATTTCCGTGTAGAACATTTTGATGCAGTTGTTGCAGAGGACGTCATCCGAACTCACACGCTCAGCGCTTTCAGCTGGCACCACCCGCTTAAGTGGCTCAGCTCCGAAACTTTGGGTACATGGCGCCCACCAAGAATTGGGCGTTCGCGCCTCTGTGAATCGTCGGCGCAAGGCAGTCGGTCCGCGCTGAACTTGTCACTCATGGCGCAAACGCTATTGCCTTTCTCGAAACGGAAGAACAATATCTATGCACACCTACTTCGGCGAACACCGGGCGAGGATGAGCTGTCTCTCTCCGTCGCGATTAGCCAGATCGAAGCGCGAGGAGGAGACCCGATAAATATAGCATGTTTATAAAGTAGAGAGGAAAGGAGTTGTAGGGTTACTGGAGCTGCTCTCTCCTTTCCCCAAGGGGCTACCAGCTGCCGCGAATTTATCATTTCCACGGAAGGGGCAGTGTTGACAAACGCTTATCGCTGGGCTGACCTCGAAGTCGAATCCACTGGTGTTTCGACTCCGTTCTTTGCAGAAGTGCCGGTCGAACCTGATATGTGTCGCGTATAAGCGAGTCGCCGAAGCAAAGCCGTATATTAGAACTGTATTAGAACAGGCCGTAAACTCACGTACGGGCCAAAATGCGCGCGCTAGCTGCTTGAAAACAGTTCGCGCGGCAGGAAGCGGCTCCGGGAATCCCTCTCTTTTACTGGTCTCCTCCTGGATGCCCCCTTGACACCCTGAACTCAATAAATATGTTTTTCTCTCTCGCTCTTTCTCTCCAAACAACTCTGTGGCGTCAAGTCGCTCGCAGCTCATTTACTTTATGCTCTTTTTCAAAAACGTAAACAAAAATAAAAATATATCTTCGAAATGGTAGAGGCGGACAATGCCGGTAAGTTTGCTGTATTGTAGCCAAATGAGCGCACATTTCACACGATTGCGGCTCAAATAGAGGATACACAACCAAAATATTACATTTCTAGAAAGATTTTTTCTTATAGTCAACAACTATATCTAAAAAAATTTAAAAAGTAGAAATTTACAACAAAAAGGGTTTTTAAGAAAATCGACTTCAAACTTTCAACATTTGTTTTTTATCGCAAGGTTTACGTGAAGGTGGCGGAACGGCTAGTCAGTAGATTACAATGGTATTATTATATCTATAATGGGATTGCTTTGAACTTTCTATAGAGGTTGACCAAAACTCGACCTGAAAAACAAGTTTGACTTTTTTTTTTCAGAAAACAAAAAGTCCTAAAAATATTTGAATACATGAAGGTATCTTTATTGGGCATATTAAATGAGGGGAAAAAGTTAAGACGGTGGAGGAAAAACACTAGCGCCAGCAGAGGGTGTCAAACACGCGACCTGCGACGGCAGGCAAAAATACTTGTTTCAAATCTGGGGAACATGCGGTTTGCGCCTTGTTTCATTTAAGAAATGCCTCCAAGACAGATTTTTTTTTCGTCATTATAAAAAAAATTAGACCCTTTAGCCTGCCCGATTTGAGGTGAAACAACCCACATATATACAGGGTGTTTCGCGAGAAGTGGACAAATTCGATATTGCGAAAACTACGCGTCGCAACAGAAAAAGGCTTGTGTCGTTTTGATCCTGGGCCCTCCTAGGACAATTATTGAAGTTTGGGATAATTAAGTTGTAAATTATTTTTGTGCAACCAACCTGCGCTTCAATTTGTGCGAAGGACAGCGCAGCAGAGGTTGGTTGCACGATTTCTCCACGGGGTGCGGTGCCGTCGGGGCCGAGATGCGCTCCGATTGATAACCGAAACTCAAAAACTCGTCGAATTTGTGCGGTTTTTTAGGAATCCGTGAAATGCTTCGCGTGCCTTCTATCGTTCTGCAATTTGTTGATTTAGCGTTTTTCGATGATGCTGAGCAATTTTCTAATTGAAACCATGCCCTTAAACACAATAATAAAAAAGTTAATTGCGCAAAAATAATTAACAATCTAATTATCCCGGACTTTAATAATATATTTTATTATATATTAAATATTATATATATATATATATATATCTTTTGATCCAGGTAACGCCATGCGCCCAAACTTTCTTATTTTATCAGCACCGCCAGAGCGTCAAATTCTCACTGAGTTTCAGCAAAGTTCTGCCATGCGTAGTCTATTTATGCGGGCCGAAAAAACCGGGTTTCATTTTCGCGATCTATCAAAATGGGCCACCACATGGTCATTATTGTTTGTTTCATTTTGTTCTCGCCATATTAGATACTTGGTTCGCCCCCTACGCTGGCAGTGCGGTGGAAGGTACGTGCTCGTTAAACCAGTCATGGATCTTCTTTCGCCACCAGGTGTTCACGTACCGGCCCGTAACAAAGAGCATAGAGTCGGGTCACGTGACGAAAGGGAGGCGGCTGATTGGTCTGGCGAGCACGTAGTTCCCACCACACTGTCAGCGTAGAGGTCAACGAACTCTAGTGATGAAAATTTGGTAAAATAGCCAAAGAATAAACTAAACATTTGACACCAGGAAATTAAAACAACAAAATATTAGTCATTGCAGAGATCACCTGGCGAATAGAGAGTTCGTATGTGCACCCCAACATCGATACCTTTTTTATAGTTTCAAACGCTTGAAGAGCGCGTGATATAAGTAGGGTACCGTGTTTTCGGTAAATACCGATAAACCCCGAAAATGAACCCCCGAGGCGGTTTTATGAAAATCGGGAAAAACCGATAAATTGGAGTTAAAGCTGCCTTTGAATATTAAAAAAACAAACAAAAAAAACACGTGTTACAAAAAGAACATTGTTGTCTACAGCGTTATTTTCCGTTGGCCGGGAACGCAGCCCCCAATAAACTGACCGCGTAGAATCCTTGCTTCAGAACAACACATTATGTTTCTTTTCCATATTGGCACGGGGATCTTTTTTTTTTTTTTTTTCAAGTATTCGGGTCACGCATATATGCTCTTTGGGTTTGGGGAATCCGATGCCTGTGTCCTAGTTTCTTCGACAGAAACCCCGATAAACCCTATTTTTTGTGACACCGGAAACTGACACAAAAAAAAAAAAAAAACTAGGAATCTGTGGGAAAAAATAAACCCAAAAAATTACCCCCGCATTCAAGAAACAAAAAATTGGAAACACGAAATTTATAAGTAACAGTGAAACAAATTCAACGCGAAAATATTTTTGGGGGTTTTTAGCGTGCCAAACAGCCGGCCAAATATCTGCCACCTTCTCCCCCAAACAGATGTGTGTTGGAATGTGTGTGTGTGTGTGGGGGGGGGGGGGGGGGGGGTTGCACTGACGCGGATCCTTGTTTCTTTTTTCGGTGACATAGTTGGCGAAGTCACTTGTCACAAACTTAGAGACGTTGCGAGGTGCATGTCAGTAATTAACAATGACATTCAACGAATATGTTTTTATTTTTTACCACAGTTGTAAACATCAGTGACGGGAGCGGCATTTGACCTTTAGTAGCAAGTTTTGTAGCAGGTAAAATATTGGTTTGTAGCAGCCAATTGCGCTTGTGGAGCAGATGCCAGCATTGGTTAGAGCACATCACTTGAAAATAAGAAAGTGATTGCATCGATCGCTAAATGAATTTATCTTTGGTAATCATTGACGGTTCCTATTTAATGATGAAGCATATTACATATTATGGTTGGTAATAAAAATAGAGAGGACGCAAAGAAAAAACAACAACACAAAGCCTTCTTTAAAAAAAAAAAAAAAAAAACAGAACAAATAAGGCTCAGGCTAGAGTAGATTCCATTTACAACAGATATTAAAAAAAAGTTTTAAAAATGAAGCATAGCTCATCACTTAAATTTAGATAAAGCTCCTCTACCCTTCCCACTTTTACACTCGGTAGTCTATTTATCATGCAAATACAATTCCTGTAAAACGCCAGCAAAAACCAGCATATATCCGCTAAAGTATATACTGTCAATAAAAATACGTCCACCCAAGATTTATCAACATACCAAACTCAATATTCTAATACCATAATCTGTAAAAAGAAAAAAAGAAGACTATTCCCAAATATTATGAAAACAGACAGTCGTGCCTCAAAATTGACAGCGCGTTTTAGCGGCTTTGGAACCAGAGTTGAGCCACTGCCCTTCACTTCTCCGTGGGAGCTACCTTGACCAACGTACTTATACTAATATAAACCCGCGTTTTTTTTTACACTTCTCTTTTTTCGGCACAGCCTTTTTAAAACGTAGAGGTCGACCTACAATCAAGACCAAAGAAGGTCGACTCGCATTAGTACCCAGCATAATTTCCGATTCCATCGCGCTGACCCATGCGCTTCCCCTTGTCAGCCGCTGCTCCTAGCACTCCGGTGCAAAGCGGTGAAGCTCGACGCGAGGCGGTGAAAGTTGAAGCAAGACGGCGCGGGTGCCACGGTACACTGTAACCACGGCACGGAGGCATGTGTGGTAGACATTATATAGTCAAGTGATCTCATGGGGAGTAAAACACCCTGCTCTGGTTCTGTATTATCATAGTAGCCTCGCGACTTTTAGTAGCTCCTCACATAGCCGACATCGTGTGGAAATTCGGGCGATGACAGGGCCAGCGCGGTTTACGAGCAGTTATGAGCCCACGGGACTAATAGAACAGCGTCAAAATCGCGACATCACGGCATTTGTCACTCTTTTGTACATGTTCTCTCATCGGCTAAATCAATTAAGCGCAGCGACGTTTCTCGTGACTTTCGCTTTTGGTACATGTGTTCGCGGTAGTATCTGTTCGAGGCTTCGACTCTGCACTAGCTTAAGATGAAACGAAGTGAGTATAAGGCGCTGTGAAATAGATATTTTTACCTTTTTCCTTTCCTTCTACTTGTCCGAATATCAAGATCGACCAATACTAAGATATTTCTATTCCGTGCTTCGTTTAAGTCCATCTCGGCGCGTGTGTGGCGCAATTCTAGCAAAAATGGCATTTTGGCGCGAGATGTAGCACTTTTTCGTCCATGGCGCAATTTGGCGCAAATGGCGCAGCGACTTCCATCACTGAAGCGGACTATGCCGCTCATAGAGTTATTCCAATGTAGGCTAGAATTTTAAACAGCGCTATTCTCTAAGCGACTTGCGGGATGCAAATTGAAGCAGGCATCAACCAGTCTCCTTTTGCGGTTCCTGGGACAACGCGCGTGCATTTTGTCTCTTGGCCGGAAAATAACAGGAATCACCTTTGTTACTTGAGTTGCGAATAGTATGCACCATTATTAACACCGTAAAAGTGTAATTGATTCAGCATTTTTCTTCACCAGTGAACGGTGTTAAACTTCGCCATATTTCGGGCTCAAAGCTGCGTTCCACAGCATGCGTGTGTGTAAAGACGAGCGACGAATCTAAGCGCAATGGCAATTGAAAAGGATGTAGAGTGTGTTCGGGGTGCTCCAGCATTCCGATGATGCTAATACATTGCTAATATGTCAGCCCTGTCACTACCCGTTGTGCAACTTTGCAAGCGGTTAAAAATCACTCCAGACGCAAAGAATAAAGTACGTGGGCAACGAAATGTGCCTCTTTTTATTATTTCGTATGCCGAATAGCTTTTACTAGCCACCTGTTTTCTGGCTTCTCCCGGCTATTTTTTAAGATTTCGAGCGTGCGGGTGATGTTTTGCACGCTCGAACAAGCGTAACCATGCATATGGATATGAGCAGAGGAAATAGAGCGAAACTTGTTTATTGCGAATCGGACTACAATTACTTGGCTTTCATTTCATTTTGATCGAATCGCCTACGTGCACAGTGAGTTATACCGATTCAGTGTTACTGAGTAGTTATTGCAGTATCTGTTGATTTTCGAGATACCCTTCGTTCGTTTGCCGCGTTAATCCCCCCTGCAGAAAAGCGCCGACACCGTGTTCGGGCTAACGGTGTTTAACAGTGCACATAAAAGCATGTACGAAGCTATTTTGGCGTCGTGTTTAATGCCATGAATTTGAAATAAAAACGCTTTAACGGACCCATAATTTGGTCTACGTGATTGAGAAATGTTTCGAATTATTTATTACGCTAGAATTTTTCTTAAGAAATGCTCTGATAACCAAGCGCAAAGCTTGGTTACCACTTTTCCCCATTGGAATGCATTACCGGAAGTCAATTGGAGATTGGTTGCTGCCTGCTTCAATTTGCAGCAGCACACTAGCGCCAGTTGAACCTCTAGCGTACATTATAATAACTCTATGATGCCGCTGACTTCAAGATATAAAAACGCAAAGCCCGGAAGTGTTAGTGACGATCATCAGCCATGTTGAAGGTGTTGAGAGGGATGAGAACGACGGAAAAGTCGGCAAAATCTCAAACGATATATATATATATATACAGGGTGTTTCTTAAGCTTAACAGATTTGTTTAAAGAAGCCGTGAAAGTTACACTTATGAGGTTTGTGCAGTGGCCCTAATCTGGACATTTGGCGAGAAAGCCGGCGAGAAATCTGGCGTCCGTGATTGGCCGACGCCGCACTTGACCTTGGCGCCGGCCAATCATAACCGCCAGATTTCTCGCCAACTTTTCCGCCAGGTGTCCAGATTAGGGCCCTAGGTGAGTTATACGGCCAGGGGGACATTATGTGTGTGGATAATGTTTACGATAAGTTGGCTAATTAATTAAAATTCGTTAATTAACTTTTTAATTAGAAAAATAGACATATGGTTCCAATTAGAAACTTACAGGGCGTCATCAAAAATCACTAAATCAACTCTTTTTAGAACGACTTGAAGCTCGTGGGAAACTCTGGGTCGCACCAAAGTTACCACTCGTGAAGCAGGCGCAAAGCTAGCAGTGGCGGAACGCGGACGATTAAGGCCGGTTCAGACACTTGCGTTTGAGTGCGTTTGACTGCGTTGCGTCGAGAACCGAATGCGAGTCACCGGCACATCTGTGCTTCGTATAAAGCGTGGAATCCAATTCGAGGGATCATCTTGGCACGCAATATGAGCAGCAGGGATGTGCTGGTTTCTCACAACCGCAACGCAGTCACACGCAGTCAAACGCAACTGTCTGAACCAGGCTTTAGATTATCATCGCGTTCCACCACAAGAATCGTCGAGGCTACACCATAGTAAAATGGATTCCGGGACACTAGAACATATATCCGGAAACGACACCGCGCACGCCGTAGCACAGGGCATCAGTGGCGTAGCCAGGATTTTATTTCGGGGAGGGGGGGGGGGGCTTCAATGACATGAATCCCCCCCCTCTTCCCCCCCCCCCCCCACACACACACACACACACACACAAACGAAGCAGGATGAGCTTGGCGGTACGGACGCTCACGCGAAGATTAGCGAGGCGCTGTTAAGATAAAATGGGTAAAGCTGCATTGTCATTTCTGAAAGCGGAGCAGGCTTCATTTACAGGAATACGGGCGTGGTGGCTCACTGTTCTTTCGTCGTAGTTGCGGCCCAGCAACTTTAAACGCTTCCTCACAGCGTGAAAGCCAGACAAAACACAAGGATAGCGATAGACTAGGGCGGAAACATGTAGGCACCCTACTATAGACCAGTGTCCGCTCTGTTCTATGGGCGCCACCATGTTTGTTTATGCTGACGCAATGACACGGTTAAAAAGGAGGGGGGGGGGGGGGGCTGCGCTCCTTGCGAGACACTGTTTTTTTGTTTTTAGAAACCTTCGAACATATCGTAGTGCAAGAGCGTCGGAAAGACAGTCACCAAGCTCCAAGAACAAAACCAATGCCAAGAGTGCTGTCAAGGGCAAAGACCTTGTTTTATGCACAGCCCCTCTTTTCACAAGAGCCTGCGCTTGAGATTACTATTTCACATTTATATCACTGGGGCTAGGATTCCAGACACTGGTCTATAGGCAAACCTGCAATGTTGTTTGGTTTGGCGCTATCTAGTGACTGAAGCAAGAAACATTGGATACGTCAGGAAGTGGCAGCTGCATTGTTCAAACGCGAGCTCTGGTGGCGCCGCTATAGCTATAGTGTCTGAAGCAAGAAATACTGGGTAGGCCAGGAAGCCGTAGTCGCATAACATGCAAGTAAGGCGGAAGCTGCGGCCTGGCGGGCCAATCGGAACGTGACTGCGTATCACCGGAGTCCGCTTTTACTGCGAAGACGTATCAGGCTTTTCGCTGCGTCATGCTCCAATATTGTGCGTTGCGCTCGTATACGTAGCGGATATCGAAGCCGTCGGCACGCAATGGGGGCTTATCGTTCACCCTTAGCCAAGTTACTCCAAGGCAGGGTATAACCTTGGGCTGTCACTCTACTGGCGCCGCCTGGCTGTTACCGGCAGCCTATACTGCCGCAAAAAATTAAGCAGCAAAACAAAAAAAAAAAATCTCGACGCTGAGAAATCAGAGCAACCGTCCTCGCACAAACAATAGGGACCCATATATAGGGTAAGGGTAATTTTGAACAATCACAAAACCAAAACCTATTATATATTAAAGGTTTAAAAAATTCGTGCTACAGAACCAGATGCCGAAGGAACGAAGTCTTATTTTTGCTAGGCCGCTTTATCTTGCAATGTGGTACAAAGGCAGCAGCGGCCTGTCCTCGGGGCGATGAGAAGTCGTCAGTCGGAGCTCGTCGCTCCGTCACTCAGAGAAATGACATCACACACCACACACAAACACTCAAACCACATGCCGAACGTGGAAACAAACTTGAATACCCTTGCGCCTATGCGTAGTGAGAATATGCAGGCTCTTAAGATTTTCTGATGTTCCGTGCAACGAAAATATTAATCTAATAACGAATTGCATCGGATATGCCACCTCGACATGCAAAGCAGAAAGCGAGACGGACTTCATCGCATCCGTGAGCGACCATCGAGACAGGCGTCTCGATGGAGGGAAATTTCACGAAGTGAGGGAAACTTCGCCAAAAATAGGGAAATTTTAGGCGTCCAATGAAAGAGGGAGAAACATGAAACGCCCGTCACGCCTGCGACAGCCGGTCGCCCTCTGCACGGAGGCACTATTCCCAAACATCTATCGTCTCCTCAAGATCATAGCGACTCTGCGCGTAACAACTGTGGAAGCTGAGCGCTCGTTCTCTTCACTACGACGGTTGATAACATACCTGAGAGCGTCCACTTCGAATGAGCGACTGCTCGGTTTAGTGCTTTTGAAGGTTCACCGCGACATAGAAGTTCAAGGGGTGGACATCTGGGATACTCTTGCCGTGAACGCAGGCGGCTGCATCTTAATATGTAGGCGCTTGGCATAAAAGAAATGATCGAGAGAGCCTGTAAATTTCTTTCTGAAATAACTTGACACAGTTACTTCTTTATTCGCGGTTATTTCTAGTCGAAAACTCGTTATTCTGATCAGTACACAAGGTGTGCGTGAGCGCAGCGCCACCCGTTGCTTACAGTGCCATTGTTCTTGCAATTCATTTATATTCCTTACATCACTGACATTGTTTTATATTATCACCATATGTGCGTTTTATTATGTCCACTTTAGTTTGATTAAACTATGTATTTCAGTGAGGATAGCTCGTTATACTTTGCCTTGAAATTGCCATTCTTCACCGTTTCGAAACATCCGTTCTCTATATATCTGAGATCAAGTTCCGCATCCCATCAAATAAGCATGAATGAAGAAAGATTGACTATTTTATTCATTTGAGCATTTTCTACTTCACAAACGTTCCTCCTGAAAGATATAAGTTGGAGACAGTCCGCGCTCCCCCTTGGCTCCGTGCCCCGTGCAAGACAGACTGCGTAAGCAGGGTAGCGAGCGGGCCCAGTGGGGCACCGTGTAGTGGGGGGGGGGGAGCTTCGGCATTTCGGGGGAGGGGGGGGGGTTCGACCCCCGCACCCCCCCTCTGCCTACACCACTGCAGGGCATCCTCTCTTTTCATTTCCCAAGCCCTGGAAATGACGGCGCCAAAGAGCTGCTCGGACGTCCCACAAAAACAGAGCACGCAAGACTTCAAAGACCTCGAGAAACTCGAGGGGAAAAAACAACTTGCGGACAAGGTCCCAGTTGACACACACCTTCTCCCAGAAGGAGATTTTACCCCAGGTGGGACAGGATACGCAGTAGGAGACTACGAATCATGACAACTTGCATGGTTCCAACTAAAATAGCAGTCTTCGCCTCTCACAAAAACGACAACGAAGAGAAAAACAAGCAAACCAACAACCCAGTCTCCCTCCACCGGACGAGCAACCCGAGAGCCCAGAGGAGGGGAACTGCAGACATTGAAAAGTCCCCGCATCCACGTAACACATCATCTGGGGGTGCCAACACACTGCACCGATACGCCAGGAGATCCTTAACAAAATCTCCTCAGCCAGCAGACCGACGTGCTGCACGACCGGCGGAAACTGCGGACGGCTCACCCCAACACGGAAAACCACAACCTGACTCATTTCTACTCTTCGTGAAGGAAGCCAAACTTACACAACACATCTAACTCATCATCATCATCTCCTTTCTTGGCCAAGAGGATTCGAAGGCGAAGTCCTATTCTTTTTGTAACCTTTTATACATAATAAAGACATTTGAAGTAAGTAATGGAAATCAGCTGGGATTTTTTTTTTTTTTTAATCTGGCGTGTTTTCTTGAAGTCTTGAAAATATTAGACAGAGGAAGGCTACCCTCACGACAGGATATTTACCAAAGGCCTGTCCGAACAGGACATTACAAAAATCGTCAGGCGACACGACTCCTGCAAAAATCGTCAAAATTGAAGCGGATGCTTAAATTTTGATGATTTTTGCAAGAGTCGTGTCGCCTGACGATTTTTGTGGGCCAGCCAACATCACAACTCCTCCACTTTTCTTTGACGTCGGTGCTCGTCAGATTTGACGTCACACGCCACCTGCCACTGGTTTTCTCCCGCGGCTCGCTGACTTCGCTACCGCCGTCGCCTCGGCTGGAAGGCCAAAGAGGCCCGCTTCGGGTGGATATGGGAGATTCGTGCCTCGAAGCGTGCGTTTCGCTTCCCGCAAGGAAAGGGAATGACACCTTCGTGTCATTCCCTTTTCCGTTTTCGGAAGTTGAAAAACGGCGGAGGCCTTGAGCGATTGACCGATACCCAACAGAACGTGTGAACGGCTCTCCGGACCCACGTAATGAGCAGATCAAGGCCGCCGTGGGGGGCAAGGGCGAGATTTGACGGGGGAAAACTTTTCCCCCAACAACACACACACACACAAGAAAAGAAAAAAAAAACGGAGCGCCGTACGATTTGTTGGAGTCGTGTCGCCTGGCGATTTTTGTAGTGTCCTGTTTGGACAGGCCTTAACACGCTCCACAAGTTTTCAATTCGAGGGTTTGAGCAAATTAAACCAGCATAAAATCCAGAACGGAAATGAGTAGAGTGAAACTCTTTCATATACTCCATGGGTACTACAGGATAGACGCTCCAATATATATTTCCCTATCTGAAACTATGCCGACGAGAACACAACACAATCACCATGTCAAACCATTTTGGTACACAACAGAACATTTCAAACACTTTTTTTTTTTGTCAGATGTATAGATCTTTGGAATAACCTCCCTGAATGTATAGTCAACTGTACTGATGTGATCTCGTTTACAAAAGAGTTGGTAAACTTTCAGTGTGTATAAATTACTTGCCTCTGTGTGTCTAAAATGTACCGCTCCTGCCTGGCCTCACGGCTGGCAGTATGTCTAAATATAAATAAATAAATAAATGTCTGAAAAAAGCTAATTATTTTGTTTGCTAGCCTGGCACATCGCAAAAATATCTTGACTTGCTCAAACAAACGCCGAATTAGAGCGCAGCTCTTGAAGAAAAGGAGGGGAGAGAGGGTATGCCCCTTCTTATCCGTACCCTCCCCTCCTCCTCTCCTGCTCCCCCTCATTTAGCGGAAAATTTTCGCTGAATTTTCCGCTAAATTTAGAGGAAAAATTCCCGCTAAGTTTGGCGGGAACTTTTTTCGCTAAATTTAGCGGGGAATTTTTTCGCTCAATTAAGCGTAGAATTTTTCCGCTAAACTTAGCGGGGAATTTTTTCCGCTCAATTTAGCGGGGATTTTTTTCCGCTATATTTCGCGGGGAAATTTTTCCGCTAAATTTAGCGGAGAAGTTTTCCCGCTAAATTTAGTGGGGAATATTTTCCCGCTAAGTTTAGCGGGGAAATTGTTCTGCTAAAGTTAGGAGGAAATTTTTTCCGCTAAATTTAGCGGGAAAATGTTTTCACTGAATATTGCGGGGAAATTTTTTCGCTAAATTTAGCGGGGAAATTTACCCATAATGCAACGCGCGGTGACGTCACGAGTGACCCTCGTGACGTCACGTCTGACGTCATTATGGAAAAGGTCCCATAATGCAACGCGCTGTTACGCAAACGGCGACGTCGCTCAAGCCGGAAACGGGCACATAAGAGCTGTACTCTAAAACACGGTAACAATCCCCTGTCATTCTGGCAAGAGCAAACGGCTCCCAGCACTTTTGCGTAGTACTTCGCTGTTGATTTATTATACGAACCTCCGTATTACGCGTGACAGCGGCTTGACTCACAAAAGGGCCGACACGTTTTGTTTTAAGTACAGTATAGTTACGAGAAAAAGACAATACCAAAAGCAGCAAAAAATAATAAAAAAGAGCAGCAAAACAGCGACAGGCATTCCATAACTGCAAGCAGACAAAAAACAGGAAGAAAGACGTACACGTGGCAGCTAGCGAGTGGTTCATGTCTTTTTTTTTTTCCCCTTTCGCGAATACAGATGGCGCGCAAGATGTGGCCAGAGCCGTTTATTGGGAGAGTTTGGCCATACATTGGTTTGAATAGGCGAGCATCTCGGGGCCAACCACAGGCCGCGAAACAGCCCCTAGCGGTGGTCGTGTGCTCTAAATTTGTGACACGACTAATTTAAGCCGTTTTAGCGTCGCTAGAGTGAAAAGGTGTAGCTCTCGGTGACTGAAAGCTTTGCGCATGTGAGGTTTTCGTCACGCCAATATTAAAGTGTAGAATAAACGAACGTGCGCTCCATACCAGGGCCGACTTGCTAGAAACAGCGTCTCAGCTGCGACGGGGAAAGAAAGCACTGCCAAAGCCAGCGCACGAGCCGAGCGGGACTCCGCGTCTCAAGACGCTCGCGCGCCCTAGCGCGCCCCAGTTTTTGCACTGTTTTCTTTCAGCCAGTCTCAGCTCAGAGCCGCTCTGTCTCAGCTTATAGACCTTTCCAAAAACGAGCTTCTGGCCGGTGCCATTTTGAGCGTTCGTGCGTATGGCGCGTGCTTTGCTCGCTTTCCGAAGCGACGACCACGCACGTGCTGGGCTGTGAAGATCGCACGCTGGACTGGGATTTTGTAAACATTGGAAAGGTCTATAGACCTTTCCAAAAACGAGCTTGTGGCCGGTGCCATTTTGAGCGTTCGTGCGTATGGCGCGTGCTTTGCTCGCTTTCCGAAGCGACGAACACGCACGTGCTGGGACTGTGAAGATCGCACGCTGGACTGTGATTTTGTAAACATTGGAAAGGTCTATAGACGTTTCCATTGTTTACAAAAATCACAGTCCACACGTGTTAAATCACAGTCCAGAACGCGCACGTTCGTCGCTTCGGAAAGCGAGCAAATCACGCGCCGTACGCACGAACACTGAAAATGGAACCTGCTAAGTGTCCTTTTTTGGAAAGGTCTATAGACCTTTCCAAAAAAGAGCGTGTGGCCGATGCCATTTTGAGTGATCGTGCGTATGGCGCGTGCTTTGCTCGCCTTCCGAAGCGACGAACACGCACGTGCTGGACTGTGAAGATCGCACGCTGGACTGTGATTTTGTAAACATTGCGAAGGTCTATACGCTGTTCTAGCAAGCCGGCCCAAGCTGTCACCGATACTCCGTCTGCACAAACATCAGCAGTGCAGACAAAGGCATGGGCACGAGCGCGTGGCTTTGGAAAGTGCCTCCTATGCACGAGTTCTCGTACAAACAAAAGGATTTTGCTGAGCTAGGCTCACGCACCTGTGCCTTTGTCTTTACTGCAGGCATTGTGAGATGGAGTAAAGACGCCGAGATTGAACGCTCCTATATCACGCTTTAAATGTCGTTTGCAATATTGTAACGTCGCGGTCT
Source organism: Ixodes persulcatus (assembly GCA_013358835.2). Lineage (NCBI taxonomy): Eukaryota > Metazoa > Arthropoda > Arachnida > Ixodida > Ixodidae > Ixodes > Ixodes persulcatus. Next base: position 19,396 of record JABSTQ010009114.1, read on the forward strand.
CCCGATTGGTCAACGCTGTGTCGTACCTTTAGTTTACGCTCTAACCGCGGGGGGAGTTTTCGGCGCTGGAGGCGGCCTTTGCTCCGCCCGTTGTCCAAACTCTCCTAATATACGGCTCTGGATGTGGAGGCTCAGTCGCGCCATCTAGAAGTCGCTAACTCAACCACGATTGTGCGAGCATGGCCTCCAAGATCCTGAAGGCAAGTGGTGCGAGCCGGTCAGCGTTCTCCGCCACGTTTCTTACAAAAAAAAAAAAAAAAAAAAAGTAGACCCCTTACACGTGTTGCGTGGAAACATTTTCTCTCTCTCGCTCGCGTTTGTTCTTTGGTATGGAGTGTAGATCCGTGCTGCCGAGCGCGTGCGGAGGGAAGACGCGAGGTTGCCGAGGTTGATAAGGGGCCTCTGCGCTGTGCGGGTGGCACCTGTAGCTTCTCGGAGGTAGGGTGCCTAGAACTCTGTCTGCGACAGTGTGGATCCATCCAAGTGCCCCTGAACAGACAAGAAAATTATCGAGCTGTAGAACTCAGCAGAGTCGAGTGTGAGGACGCTACTCGAAGGATTTTCTATTTTCTGGCTGATCGCACGCGATCTGTGTGTGGGCAGTTGTAAATCTTACTGGTTCAGACATGGGCATTAAAGCCGCGGGATAGCTGCGGCATGATAAAAAAAAAAAGAAGTAACATAGAAGTTTGGTTCTTCTTTTACGACGTTACTTTTTAACTTCGATTTTTATATCCAGTGACGTACAAGTATCGCCTTTTCTGGATCGTGCTTTGCGCGAGGGACTGCGAGTCAGTTTGGCATTTTATTTTGGTCAGTACTACACTCTGAATGAAGACAGCTCCTCACGCAAATGTCATCGCCCCTTGAAGCGTGTCGAAGGGGCGCAGAAGCAACTTATTTGGAAATCGTTGAAGGCGCGCGACCGTCGGTTGGTAAAATGTCCGTTTGACGTAAATATCTAGATTAATCATTTTTACCATTCTGTAGTTTATCTGTTTGAACACAGGACATCGTCGGCTCAGTTGGTAACTTTAGGTGGACTGAAACTACGGGTTAGACAACTTTTCTGAGAATGCGCGAATAAATAATTTCTGTCGTTCCGTACTGTAAAAGAATCACTGCGGTCAAAAGAGATGTTATGTTAGAGTTGTGTGTGTGTGTGTGTGTGTGTGTGTGGGGGGGGGGGGGGCGTCGTCGCACGCCGACTCGCTACTGCATCCTTTGTGCACTGCTTGTGTTTAGATGAAACGTTTAAAATGCTTCTCTAATCGATATCATACGTCCAATTTTCTACTGTTCTTTAATTACTGGACATGAATGTAGAATTATCCGAGACTGCGGTGATGACAGAAAAACGACAGGAAGAAGGAAAGAAGTATCAATATTTGAAACTTCTTTCCTTCTTTCTGTCTTTTTTCTGTCATCACCGCAGTCTTGGGTAATTCTACAATTATGAACTAACACCAGGTCACTTACGCCCTCACGTTTTGTTCGTTACATAAATATAGTCGTTCGTAACCACTTTTCTTCATTTTCCCAACTGAAAATATATTTTTTAATAAATTTAAAAATAACTTTGTATTTTAGTGCCAATTTAAAACGCGAAGCGAGTTACAAAAGCGGTTTTATGTTGTTTCAAATGACGGACTATTTCAGCTCGTCGCAGACATCCGCATCATCATTTCCTGGGAAAGATCCGACGTTATGGTTTCCGTCAATTCAATATAACTCTCGTATGATTGCGACAAAGGCCAACACGTTTTGCGTACTCGGTGAGAATAAGTGAGCACAGGGTTCAAAAACTAGATCTTATTGAAATTTTCCTGATTTCAAGTGGTTCGTCCTTTGAGCTGACGCTCAAATTCGAGGGTGCAGTCATACTTGGCGCCATTAAAATGCCTTCATGCGCAGAAAGAAAAAAAAAAAAAAAAGAGGAAATAATAAAATACAAGGTGTCACGGTGTTATGAAAGTAAGGAATGCTCAAACGATGTGATTGAAGCATTTTTAGTCGTCCGACGTTTCAACACGTGAAACTTCGTACCATCTTCATATTAGTTTCCTGAAACTGGAACTCAAAGTCACTTCTCGTTTAGGGCACTGCTAAGTGTAGGCTTTCAAAGAAGACCCTACTTTGGGAAGTTGTATTTTCTTACTCAATCAAATAATGCAACATGTTTTTAATAGAAATGAATGCCAAAATAGAGTATGACAGGGTACCCAAATTAAAAAAAAAAAAAAAAATCGAAGGTATTTTTTTTATTTGCATCGGAAGTTTTCGTTGTTTGATTTTTTTCCCCGTGTTTGCCTAAATATATCACGACTATCGTATCACTCAGCTACCTCATATATATCTTAAATATTAGCCATATATAAGTAGAATACTATCTGAAAAGTACATAATAATGATTCAATTATTTCATGAGATACAGGCCTCCAAATTTTGCCATTTGTCGTTCCAGCAGGCATGTTTGGCAATCTTTAGAAAACGAAATATAACAGACCTAAATATAATTACTATATATTACAGGCAAGCTGTACCCATAGTATGTTTCTCAAAAGTATTAGAATTTTCCTAATTTTATCGTTTTCGTTATTCACCCTCAAACATGCCCCCTCCATCAGTGCGCGTTAATGCAACTGTCCACGTCTTCATGCCTTAGGATTTTTCCTGTCCCCAAATATTTTTTTCTGGTCAAAACCAAGTTTGGATTCATTTATACCAGACACTAGGCAATGTCATATAAAAACATCAGTTGATTTAAAAATGTGGACCAGCCACTTTTTGGTGGATCTTATCTGAAATCACCCTTCACACTGTTTGGTTTTCGTGGACACCCAACCTTTAGTGAACTTCGCAGACTGAAAACGTATTGTGTAATAACGCAGATAACTTATGTAAACGAGTAGTATCGTCTGGGCCTCTTTTATTTATGCATTTATTAATTCAGTACTCTAGCATAGTGACAGTCCGACCTAGGCCTAGTAGGAAATTTTTTAGATCATCAACCCTGCTAAAGTACTCATCATTTCGCGATATTGGCCATAGGAAATAAATTAGTTTTATATGAACATTTGCTTACTCAAGATATAAGTGACAGGCCCGTCAAATTAAATCTTGCATTTGTCTTCCGTAAAATTGGCCAAATAAAATGTAAGGGCGGAGGAGAAATGCCTCGCAATGTCTGGCTGAATTATAGCGCCAGGCACCCCTTAATGGACCTGTGTGAACAAATATTTATTTGTTTGAACAGATTCGCTTTGTACATTTCGGCGTCGCCAGCGACCATAAGTAAATCTCGATTCGCCATCGACAATCCTGGACTCGGGTGATTGCTATGCAGACAGATTTTTTTTTCGGCGTCAAATGTTGCAGTTGTTAGATGCTGGCAAAAATTAAAACAGCGTACGCAAAAAAAAAAAAAGAGAAGCGTTATCATTATTGCGCATGCGCCGAACCCAAACCGCGTTTTGGATTTGCAAATAGACATGACGTACGTTATGTCTTTGCGCACGCTATTCTAAAACTCGCTACTGTTAAGTTGTCTGTAGCTGTTTCTCACACGGGTAGTCCCAACCTTTGCGTTAAAATAAATTGACTGGATTGAACTGGTTATCTAAAGATAATCAATAAATCACTTAAACAACTGCCGAGATGGGAGAAAGCATGGTATACAATTTCTTAAACTTCATAAGTAAACCGACCAACCGAATGTTTACGTCGCAAGAAAAGATTGAGAACCTCATATACACATGTAGGTGTAATACTATAAACAAACAAATCGCCTGATGTTGACGTACTATTATTCCTAGCCCCAGACAAAATACAACTTAAACGCTCGTTGTCTATCTCCTCCACGAGTCTCCTCACTAAATCAACAAAAACTGTTTTCGATAAATTGTGAATACAAAGAACGATACTTTCAGGAAATACAAATAGTCTCCTTGCGCTGACTATTGTTGACACCGTACTATCCTAAATGCGCGATATAAACACATGCGCTCGTTACTGAGAATGTTCCGCCACTATTAGTAAACAAACCTCAGTTGTCATAAGGATCTTTGAACCCTCGTGACGTCTTAGTCGTCGAGCAGACGTATCGGACTATAGTTCCCGAAGTAAGGCAAGAAAGCGCGGTAAAACGCGACGAAAAACACGAATACAACGCATCCGCAAGGCTCGGAGGAAAGAGCGAGCAACCTAATGGTTGCCGCGTCACGTGATTCCAAGATGGCAGCGCCCGTGCGAGGGAGGATGAAAAGGCTCGAGTTTGCACGACGATAGATAACACCAGTCATTCCTCCTAATTGAAAGGGAAAACCCCGAGATTGCGGCGCCGTCCAGCCGTCTCTCAACTACGCAGTTTTTTTTGTTTGTTTTTTTGAGCTAGGGGCGTGCGAACCCGCCGAGGTTCGAGTTCGACCAGATTCGACTTTTTCGAACTTTTAGTGGAAATTTCGACGACCTTGAATTGAGGTTCGACTCGTATGCGCATGCGCGACAGGCTGGTCGGTTGGCTTCGGACTGGATGGTGACACCTAAGGGATCAATTGAGGGCAGCACTGATTGGTTATTTCAGTTAATACAGTACAAAAAATTAAGTTATGAACTTCTTCAGTGATTAGAATTAGTTTCTTTTAATTGCAACTGTTCATAAAATTAAAATAACCATTTGCTTAAAAAAACAATTCTCCAAACCTAGACATGCTTGTATCAAGGTCTGGCCACACTGTCCACAAAGTCGAACCTGTCGAATCTGGTTAAAAGTTTGAATGTTCGTCGAACCCCGAAAGTTCGACCTAAAAATCCGGTTCGACAAAAGTTCGCGACACCCCTAGTTTGAGCCGTTCGCGTGTAGTTTGCGCCACGCTAGATTCAACTGGCGCTAGTAGATAGTTTTCGTAGACCGCGTTTCCCCCTCCGCTAAGGCCTCCGCAATGAAGAAGCCCCTACTGCGCCTGCGCGCCGATGGCCTTGGCTGTAGAGTTCCGGGTATCGTAGCGGGTTGCGGAGAGCGTTGCGGGACGGCCAAACCGGTCTACGAAAACTCCCTAGTGTCTATGCGACTTCAGTGACGCAAATGGGAGCAGACCGTTGGAGCAGACAGCAACACTTTTGCGATGCTCCTGTGCATTTTCTCTTTGCCGGAAAATAACGTGAAACACTTTTGCTTATTCGGGTAATTACTTTAGTTGGCGCATTTTTCTTCATCAGTGAACCACGTTTAACTTGGCTATATTTCAGACCCACACGTACCTGTGTTCCACAGCAGGTGTGTAAAAACAAGCGACAATTCTAAGCAAAATAACAATCGAAAGGAATATAGTGTGTGTTCAAGGTTTGCCAGCAACCCGGTGACACTTGTATATTGCTAATATGCCAGTCCCCGTCTCGAATCTTCACGAGCGGTTAAAAACATTCAAAACATAAAGAATAAAGTATGCGGGCTATGAAAGGTGTCTCTTTTTATTATTTTCTATGCCGAGCAGCTTTTATCAGACACTTGTTCTCAAAGATTTGGAGAGTGCGGGTGATGTTTTGAACGTAAAACAGCCTCTTCGCACAGAGCAGAAAGAATTAAGCGGTGCTTACTTCTTGAAAATCGAACTATATTACGTCTCCTTCAATCTGTTTTGATCGTACATGCACAGGGAGTTACTGATTCAGTTTTACTGCTTAGCTCTTACCATCTCTCTTGGTTTTCCCGATGTCCTCACTTCGTTTGGCACGTTGGTCACCTATGCTGAAAAGCACAGACGTCGTGCTCGCGCCAACAGTGTCCGACGGCGCACATAAATACATGAAGCTCTAGTGCACATTATAATAACTATGTTTGCGCCAAGGCCATTGAATGTTCGCGGAGCGCAAGGCTGAGCGTGATGTAGTCCCCTAGTAAAGTATTTAGTAAAGCTGCGCTACTTCCTCTCTCTTTGAGCTGCGTCACGCGGTAGACGCTGCATGGGCAAGAAGTGGTGCAGGCAGTTTTGGGATTTTTAACCTTTTTGCAAAAGGTCTATTTGCAAAAGCGCTACGTCAGCTTTCATTTCAGACTCGCGTCCAATCAATCACTCGGCTCACACTCGGCACAGAAGCCCCTTGATGCGGCGAATTTTATCGCGGGTTTTACACGGGTCAGCACCCCTACAGAGCTGTAGCTTCTTTGTCACCACCAAAACTGAAGAAACAAACCGAGAAAGAACTGTATGGCGGTGAACACATTCCTGTCGGCCTGACGAAATACATCTTCACCAACATTATAGCATGACGAGAGTTGGACTGATACTTGAGCCACCACATGGCACTGAAGTTCGGAAAGGGTCTATTCACAGGTGGGCCAGGTCACCATCAAAGGCCCCTAAACATACGCTGCTGACCAATACCGACCAATAATTGTGCGTGTGGCCAATCCAAGGGAGCCTCGTTGTAAGAGGGGCCTTGCACTAGGTCCTGGCACTTGCCGATGTTAGGCCAGTGCGACTGTTGAGGGATTAATGGCTGTAATCCGGTCAGCGGTATTCAGCTTGTTTGTGACAGCGGAACATGGCTGCCATGACGTATAAAAAGTGCACAAAAAACAAGAGCGGAATAGAAAACATGCGCTTTTTTTTTCCGCTGTGTACAAAGTTTAATTAAAACTACCAGTTGCAAATAAGCGCTTGTCTGTCATGCCTATTTTCTGTTTTGTCCTAATTTTTTGCCACTTTTTATATATCATCAACAGTGATAGAAGCGCTGCACCATTTGTACCGTGAATGAGGCTGCTACATCTCGCACCCAAATGCCACTCGAAGAAAGGCGCCACACCTGTGCCAAAAAGGGACCTAAGAAAAAAAATATTGGAAGGAAATTGGCATTAATACGTATTTAACTGTGGTTTGAATCAAGGTGAAACGAAGTATAAAGCATTTTCTTTGACGCAATTTAATCCACCGTTTTGTTGAGCTGTCTGGCGTCTGCCGAAAGCGAGCATTCCAAGGATTTACATGACCCCTGATGCGTAGTGCACGAAAGCTGGTCTTACCATGCTAAGAATCGCAGCCTCAAGAAGTTGCGATGTAATCTTTCAAACCAATGAGTTTGTTTAAAAAACAAAAAAAAAACAAAAAAAAACCTGACAAGAAAATGGGGGACTGACATTATGCAAAAACACCCTTAAGGGTGTTTTCACCTGACATCAATGAACTGTGCTGACCACGTCATCATCTAACCTTCCAGATATCGGCGATGTCGGGACATTAAAAGTCGCGAGAAAAATGAGCACAACACTGGTATGGCGGCTACTGTGATAAGACAGAACCAGGGTGTTGTACCCCTCACGAGATCACTAGATTGTGTCTGCCACTTGCCCCATGCTGTGGCTAGAATGTATTGTGGCACTTGTACCGTTGCGTGTGCATCGAGCTTCACCGCTTTGCACCAGTCTGCTGGGAGAGGGGGCTAGCATGGGAGAAGGCCTGGATTGGCACGATGGGCTCAGAAATTATGCTCAGTACTATTACAGGACCGCCTCCTTTAAGTTGTGTACATTGATCTCTAATTAAGACAAAATTAGGATTTACGTTTGAATAAATATAAATCCACATTTTTCTTCTAGATACAATATATTATTTTTACAAGGACTACTATAATGCCGGCGTATGAGAAATGGGAAGTAGTGTTGCAGAACATTTTAGAAAACATAAAAATTGTTTCTATTGTTTTCTCAATAAGCGTATACGGGAAAAGTAATTTGAAAGTAATTTGTAACATAATGAGTAAAGTAATCCACTACTTTCCAGCAAAAGTAATTTGTAATGGTAATCTATTACATTTGAGGCTCGGTAATTTGTAATTGTAATCTATTACATTTTCAAGTAAGGGGCAGAAGTCTGCTTACATCACTACATCAATTAATACCAACTGGCATGGCTGCACTTGCTTTCATGGGTTGTGCGTATTTACGCGACGTTTCGTTTTGTAAGCAAAAAGTATTGCTACGTGTCATGATCAAGCAATTACACAGTTCTTGCAGATAACTGCAGATTGTAGTAGTACAGAGCGCGACACTGTTAGCGCGAACAAGCGATCGCCGGTTTTTCCAGTTTTTCTCTTTGAAACCAAGGGATGTCATCGAAGTTATTATTGCTACGGAAAGAGCTCATTTAGTTCTATAATGTAAGCGAAAACATTTCGTGCTCGCTAATACTATTTAGAAGTAAAATGCGAAAATGCGCCGATGTCGTGTTCGCGCTAACAGTGTCGCGATGTGTACCTCACAAAACACACCAGTTTTTATGGCATTAATTAGTGGCAAAAAATGTCCATGCATTTTGACCCTCCGATAAACGAGCATCTGCAGTCTACTCACCATACATTAACGCCAATGCCAATTGAATGGTGCCTGCAACATCGGCGGTTTACTCGACATGAACAGACTTTATTCATGACTGTAATTTGGTCATTTGCTCCAAATCCATTTTATAAAAGTGGCCACCATTGCAAGCTCAATCGTTACCCTTGAACCTGGAGTTATCACAAGTGCCTTGTACTCTAACGAGTCAGTGCAAAACCACAGTGAAGGTTCACGAAAACTGTCAAAAGGGATTCCCATCGAAGGAGGCAACCAGTGATGTGACATAACCTAAATTACTTTCTCTTTATTTCCCAGAGCCACGCTGTCCGCAGACCGACACCTTAGTGTAAGGCGCTTATAAAACTGTAAAAAACACTCTGGTCCTCCGACAACAAAAGAGAGCATCGACACATCTGACACATAGCTAATGCGTGGCACATGCGACCGTTGCAGGCCAATAAATAAGGGGGTGCACACACTTAAAATAAACAGGGAAATATGCGCGTCCACCGGTGGGAAAGCAACAGCGTGGGCAGGACATCCACTCTTCGATCGTTTTATCACACAGCGATCAGATCGGCAAGCCACAAGCAGAGCTACAAAGACTGCTCAGCAGTTTCTTTAAACACAAGGTGTAATGAATCGCATGAAATGAGAACTCCCCAAACACAACCTGCGTGACACGGAAAATGTTTGGCAACTACCAAAACTGTATGTGCACTTTTCAAACTTGCTCAGAGCAAACCCATTCGTTCGACCAAAAATGAAAATAAACAACAGCAGGGAACTGTCATTTCCACTCACAAAGTTCGCTAACAACACTCCGTCCAAAAGCAAACGTCTGGGTGCACAAACCGCAAGAAACGAAAACCGACAAAGGCGAGTTTGATTATGAAAAGCGACCTCCATAGCTGCAGCGTTTTTCGCCGCGGCGATTTGTGTACAACAGACTATCGGGAAATATGTTGGACACACGCCGTAAGGAATCACTTCGCAGTGCAATGGCACCTACAACACAGAGCATGGAAGAGGGAACGGAGCGGTGTCTCGGATACACGGTGCAGTACCTCACACACCAAAAGATTGTGTACTTTGGCAACTTGAGGAAAGCAAAGGCATATACCAGCATGCCCTCACGAGGATTTGGTGCGACAGCTGATGAAAAGCGGCGGGCCAACGGAGGAAGCAAAGAGGACATCCATGCGATCGACGACCGACTGATCGACGCGAGCAGTGGAGTCGCACCGCATCGGCATCTTGAAGATTGCGACCCTCCACACACTACGAGGCAGTACTCTGGCTTTGCCACACACAGTCACATTTGGTTTTATGTGCTTCGGAGTCACCCAGCTAGATCGTACTTTCTATCTTTACGCGCTACACCACATGACACAGTTAGCGTGAATGCGACATCGGCACTTTTCACATCTTGCTAAAACAGGGTATTGACGAGCGCCAAATCTTACAACTTAAGGTGGAGCCCCCCTTCACAATCACTCGCAACCACATTAGTAGTTTTGATGAGAAGCTTTCAATTGAAATAGAAAAAAATACAGCAATCACTTCTGTGCTCACTTAATGCACCACCCCCAAAGTGTCTGTTTTAAGTCTTATTTTGTGAGTCACATTGCATACAAGGCCACAGAAATTAAACTTATGCAGTGCCTCGTGTACTGCTCGCTCTCACAGAAACATTGCTTGGGTTCTGAGGCAGCTGAATTTCGGTACAGCTCTTGAAAAGAGAACCATTTACTTTTAAACCAGAGTCACTGGCTAAATAAATGCGCATGGGCTTTGTTTCTGGAAGCTCCTCGAGACCCTGGAATGTCCTGAAACTGTTAGATTCCAAGTCTTACGGAGCAATTTGGGAGGGGTGCAACGCATCGAACACGCGGGGCAACACCAAAGGCAGACCAAACCTCCATCTTTAAAAGAAAAGGGGACCTCACATCCTCCGAGACTGTTGACATTTAGGAGCTTTGGACAATGAGCACAGCCAATGACATGTCCCAAAGAAAACAAAGAAACGAGTTCTCAAAAATGACACGCATGATTTGCAAATGAAGTATATATCTAAGAAGTTGTAATTCCCCCAATGCAGCTTCAAAGGCCCGCCAAAGGATGACTACAGCAATTCCTCGCAGCATACCGATACTATCATCCCCACCATGAAAATAGCATTTCTCTGAAATGGGAACCATAAAAAAACGTGGCGCGCAGATGGCGCGCACGTTGACCGCAACACGCAGACCGAGCTGCTCCCAAATTCGCTCTCAATATGGAGGCTGCGACGTACGCTGCACGTCAGTGTATTTCGAACTACGGCAGTAACTCTCGACGTTTCTCCGACAACTACCAGAAGGTGCTCCAGTCGTGCTCTGTAGAGACGAAGTAGTAATTTCCCAGAATGTGTGAGCTGTAGCTAAGAATAAGCGAGCAAGAGCTAATCACATTCAAGAAGTCAAGTTGCCTCCCGCAGTCCTTTTTTGCAAACCCACGTGGTGCCTGGAACGCCTCTCCAACTTGCGAGTTCACCCCGTCCTCAGTTTCGGTCCCTCGATTCTTAGCCTGGCGATGTCACACCTCCGTCGCGCCGTCGCCTTTCTGCGACCCTGGCCACGTCGCAGCAGCGAAGGCAATTGCGGCAGGTGCCTGCTCCGCTGCGGCTTCCTCTCCAGCTCGTACGGCCCATGGAAGCTTTGACGGCTGATGGTCGGGACGCTGCAACCACAGGGACACCTACATACTTTTTTGCCGAAACTTGTACGACCGACTGCCGGGAGCGTGACATCAGACAGCATGACTCGTGCGACATCATTTGTTGACACTTTCGATACACGAGCAGCGTGGGACGCCAAAGGCTATAGTTGAAGAAGTGTTGTAGCCACCATAGTAACGAGCGAAGAGTGCACCCGATAAAGTGCTCCGCATGCCATGCGGTTCCGAAAGGCTGGCACCCCTTTCTTCTGGATGAAGAGAACCGATGCTCGGCCCACCTTCCCAGATTCGCGGAATGTCCAACGAGACTTCTTTCGGAATGTGCGACGGTCCAAAACTGGGCCAATCACGGGAAAATGCCGAGCCACGTGAATGTGCACTAACTGAATATTGAACTGCGATCGTAATGCAAGAACATATGCGTGCGAAAGAAAAACACCTGCTGCAAGCGAGTTCCCAAGATTCCTTACTACCCTGTCACACTTCGTCTTCATCGAAAGGCTGTCGACTTGTTGGTCGTTTGCACGGTTGCCCGAGTATCCTGTGCCGTTGCGGAAATGGCAGCACAACACGGATGACAGCGACAATTTTGCCTCGGTACGACAGGTTTCGGCCAACACAGACAAGAAACAAACTACGATGGTCAATGCATGTTACTGAGTTCGGAGGCAAAGTAAATTTTGTCTCGCAGTACACTGACAACACACATAGCTTCAATGGTACAGTGCCCAAACTGTTGTAACATGTTGTTTTTTTTTTTTAAAGAATTTAGTGAAATTGAGTTTTGACAAATGCCATTCGAGTTTTAACGGTAATCAAGCCCGACGTGCAGTTGAGATCTGATGCATGGTTTCACTCGAGGGATATTCCACTTCGTGTTCATTGTTAAAGTCAAATATTAGAACCTATACGTTTATTAAACGGGCCAGTAAAGTCCGACCTGTGCCAAGCTGCCGCAATCTGCAAATTCTAGCAAGCGACATGCGGTTCAATCAACAGTGCAGTCAGTAGTGTAGTCGTAGTGCACCCAACTCTGAGCTATTAAAAACTTTACTCCTTCTTGTGCTATTACTTTTTCAGGCAAAACCTAAAGGTGGTGCCAGCTTGTATCACGTGGTTATAAACATATCTGACAACGCAAGACCAATGTTGTCCGTCGGAACCAAAGTTCAATTTCTGATCATGCCTAAAGCGAGACTGCACGAAAAATATTTTCTCATAGTGAACAAAACAACGTAAGGCCACTCATTAGTAGTTATTAGTGCGAAATCATCTGCCATCCTGGAACTTTTTGAAATTGAGTGGACCTACCCTTTAATAATTACACAAAAGCATTTGTTGGTCACATCTACATATACACTCTCACTGAAAGTAGAATTGCCGGTAATGATGGCCCACATTACCGCTAGCAAGAAAAAAAAAATGTGTTCACTCGCTCGTAGAGAGAAACATTAAAATCAAGACCACTGCTGGACATCTAAAATTGTTTTAAACCCCCTGGAGCTCCTATTAGCGAATGAAAAGATCACAAAGCAGGCAGGATCACAAAGCAGGCAAAATCTGGTGAGAATGAAAGAGATAGCGATTAGTCTGAAGACCACACGCACATGATTACTGAATCAAGCGGAAGGTTGCGCCGCATAACCGTCAGTGATGGCAGAGAAAGACACATGACCCGCTGTTTTGGGGGGTCACCAGGGCTGTCCTCATAGGGGTCAAAATTGTTCCGGACATAATGTAAATTATTTTCTACGTCGATACATTAAATGCGTCATGTTAAAATCATTGAAAGTAGGGACCAACCTCGTTGTCTGCCTCCACTCTGCTACGACCGCATACAGGTTTAAAGTGTCTGCAATTTGTGGCATATTCTTTCGTGCCGCACGAGTTCAAGGTGGCCATCCACACACTGATTGCTAATCTTTTTCTTTATAGCCTTTTCCTGTTGCACCCCTCAAAAGGTTGCCCAACTCATAACTTTCAATGTTTATACCTCACCTGGAAAGGACAAAATAAATAAGAAAAGCAAACCGAATGCCACAATTATTTACACGGAGGAAGGTTGATCTGCCTTTGAGATACGTCAATGCTTGTCGAATGCCAGTGCAGTATGACCACTACCTTGGGTTTTTCTTAACATGCATCGTGCAGTAATTACGCGAGAGCATGCTGGTACTATGCTTTTCCACACAAAAGACAGCAACAGTATGCAACTTTAAGATCTTAGTTTTTATACATACCAAGCAAAACTTTGGAACCAGAGGTTCAGAGACATATTTAGGGCTGTGGCCAGCAAGCGTCATTTAAAGGTGGTTGCCCACACACCACACACATCCATGATACTCACCCATGAAGCTTCATTTCTGAGCAGATTAAAATATATATGTATGTGGAACGAGGAATACATGCGCAGGATGGCTCAAAAAAGGATAGTCGAGATGCCGAAAATCGTTGCCAAACTCACTTCGCTCAAAAAGTCGAGGCCGTCTACACCAGGGGTCTCAAACTCATCCGATTGTGGGGGCCAGACAGCCCACTCCCAAAAGGTCGAGGGCCGACAGGGGGGGGGGGGGGGGTTTAATTTTGAAACTTTTGGGAAAAAAAATACAGCAATGGTGTTTCATGTTGCAAAGCAGCCGACTCTCCCAGCAACACATCAGAGGTTTTCTAGGGGAGGAACCTCGTGCGTTCTGCTTTTTGTAAACTCGCCATCTTGCCAGTGACATCTTTACTTTTGATTTGCTTATACGACTACTTTGGGCCCACACCTGATGTGATAAAAAGATTTGAAATGCCAATGAACTGGCACCTTTTGATAGAACGAGAGCAAGCACACTGTTGTCGCCCTGTCGCGAAATTCACTAAGCTTAAAAGGAATGGGAAAATTATCTTTTTGATACGACAGCTTTTTACTTCTCTGGTGCTTTTTATGGCAGCATTAAAAGAGAATACTTAAGATTTTATTGGTACTGTTTGACGGCTAGAAGCTCAAGCTCATAGCTTCATTTTTGGCAATCCCTCCTGCCGAGAAACAGTACGTGCAGTCGAGCTGCGTCCTTGAGTAAAGTGCTAGTGCTTATAGCCTAGTAGAGGTATTTTTGTTCCGGCTGATTTGTGAGAAAGAGCTGCGGGAGAAGCACCTTTTTAGACAAAGCAATACCAAGCCCAAAATAACAAAATAGTGGAAAATATGCGAACACATTGCATGAGCGGAGCGCCTTTCCGAGCGGGAATGAATCGACGATACTAAACTATTATTTACGGCGAATGTAGCGCTTGAGGCATGGGAACGGGGCTCACAGCCACGGGATGCTCGCGGGCCGCGTGTTTGAGACCCCTGGTTTACAGCAATGACACGCGAAACGCGAGTTTCCCTATTTAGCTTCGGATCAGGGACCAACCTCATCGTCTGCCTCCTCTTTGCTACGATCGCAGCTTGGCCGCAATAGGCTGCATCCAAAAAAGGTGGCTCGTCGTTCCTCCTCACTTCGGGGAATGCATACGACCGACTCGAATGCTTGGCATCTTCGACGGTTTTTGCATCCATCGCGCACCCAGAGGGATGCAATCCAACTCACTCGCTTCACAGGCACAGGGTGCATCGTGTCACCGCGGACGCCGCACGAGCAACGCGGAGGCACTCCGCAGTGTCTAAAGCTGCGACCGCGCGCGGGTCTCGTTAAAAGTCCACGATCCCTCTTCGGCGAAACTATATGGCACCCGGAACGCGTCTCCGAGTGGTGCGCTTGGCACATCTTAAAGGGTGGCCCTTCGACTTTTGCCCGACGATGTCGTGAAAGTTTCACGTCGTGGCCGGCCATAATCCTGGCCGAAGGCGCGTTCCATGCGCCGTAGTGAAACTTGTACGCAGACAGAAACACGACTCGGGGACGAGAGGAGCGACACGGGGATTTGACACATACACGCGAGTGCGGGAAAGCCGAAATCTCAAAAACGAATGGGTGCTAACAAATTTTTTTTTTTTTATCTCCGGAGAAATTGGCGTGTGCAATGCTCTGTACAGGTATACGTGAGATGAAGTATGGCTCTGGCTATGTACAAGACCCATCTGACCAGGTGCACTCGTGGAAGAGAAGTGCGGCGTGCATAAACAACAGTTCAGGTGGCAGGGGTCCTTCTCGTTTGCCTTGCCTGGCTTGCATCCGACGCAGCCACCGGGTCACCGCCGGCGTCTTCACGTTTGCGCGTAGCACTTGCTTCTCCATGGAGACCCCTTGCATGGAGCACCCACACTAGCATAGCGGGAGGCCAAGGACCTCGAATTTTCGATGTCTCTACCAATACAAGTGTCATCTGGAAGCTCACTCATCGAGCTTTTACGTTACATTATAAAATAAAATAAGAGGCAGGTTCTCTTTACGCGAGCTAGACGCCCTACTTGTACTCACGGGGAATCTCACACGGTCCGCCGAACGACTCCCACATCTCCAAACAAGTGGTTGCATTAAGGACATTTCTAAAGTTTTCCGAGAGCCAAAAGGCGCTCTACGTTGTGGAATTACCACGCTCCTCCCCATAATCTCTCTACTGCATCTTTGTAAAAAAAAAAAAGATGTCTTTGGCAGGCGCCATCTCCGGCAACGTAATCGCTCCAGCAGACTGCAATCGAGCAGACTAGACCAGCACACCAAAGCGAGTCTCGGACGAGCACTACTCCAGTCCTTCGAGTGGCACCAAAACCGAGCCTTCCCGGGTCGACGCTAAAGTTCCACGGGGACGCCGCTTTCCCTCCTGGCCCTACCTGAGCCCCTGGTTGCACTTGATGAACATGAGGTTCTCGAAGGTGACCCCGTTGAGCCGGAAGTCGGCCGGGTTGGCCACCCTGCCCCCGATGCGGCACATGCGCAAGACGTGGGCGGCCGTGGCCGGCACGCCGAGCATCCTGCCGGCCAGGGCGGCCAGCTTGGGGTACTGTCCCTGGTGCTGCCTCCAGAACTCGAGCGGGCAGCCCCCCTCCGGCAGGCACGGGGTGGCCAGGTAGCTGCTCACCTCCCAGCACTGGGGGTGGGCCACCGCCGCCCCCGGCCCCTCCCCCTGGCTCGTCTCGGGGCCGCTCATGTAGCGGAACAGCTTGCTCTTGCGCTGCTCCTCTCGCGGCGGGTCCTCCCCGCCCCCCGCCCCGTTGTTGGCGCCGCCGCCCTCCGCCTGCCGGATCTTGGCGCCCAGGAGCGCCGTGAGCCGCCGCGTCTCGGCCTCCTCCGAACACCAGCGCAGCTTGAAACGGGGGTCCAGCATGGAGCAGAGCGCGAAGGTCTCACTGGCCTCAAACTTGGCCAGCCGGTTGCCCAGGGCCGCCGCCAGGCGCCCCGCGGCCGAGGCCAGCCGGAAGGGACGGGCCGCCTCCAGGTGCGCCCTGAGGCCCCGGATGCAGGGCACCACGTAGCTGGCCGTGATGCGACCCTCCCCGCGGCTCAGGTTGAAGGCCTCCTCGAAGGGCTCCATGAGCTCGGCCAGCTCTCGTAGCGTCTCCACGTCCTCGGGCACGAAGCCCAGGGCGGGGGCCGCCAGCTGGAGGGCGTCGAGGGACGCGCTGGCGGTGGCGCGCACCACCCGCAGCTGGCCGTGCCACGTGGAGCAGCCATACTCCACGGCCTGGCGGACCCCGTCCAGCGTGCCTTGGGGCAGGGCGCGGGCCAGGTCCACCAGTCCGCTCACCTGGCGGGGAAAGGCGGAGTTCGTCCTTGCCGCGCGCGTCGAGCGATACGTAACCGGCTACCTCGCGGCCGATGCACGTGACCGTCTTGCTAAAGTTGCACCTTTGATGCCGCCGTATCCGTCAAATTTCAAATGCAGTCACGATTCCCGCCGGCAAACCAGCGTGAAGTGAAAAGGTACTGTATAGCTGGCTTGAAAAAAATGACACTCCGATACTGGGACAGTATGTTTTGAGACCGTCACCCTCGTCTTAAAGGGCCATTGAAAGGAAAAAGAAAGGTTTTTAAAACAGTCTTGTTGGGACACGTGTGGCAAAAAATTTATTTTATGCGGAAAAAAATATTTTTTAGAGCAATATTGACGGCGCGAGATTTCTTTCAAATTCTGCGCGCAAAGTCCATGAAGTCACGGAATGGTCATACGCTCTTTCCACCCCAACGAGATGGTCATACACTCTCTCCACCTCAAAGTGATGGCCAAGGCTCTCCTCCACATGCCCGAAATGCCGAGAGGGAAAACAAGTGGAAGGGAGGTGACTACCGGCTAGCACGACTCACGCCATCAATATTGCACTAAAACGTTTTTGGCATAAAATTTATTTTTTGACACGCATGTCCCAACCAGGCTGTTTAAAAAAAAACATTTTTTTTCTTTTCAGTGTTTCTTCAAAACACTGTAACCCCCAATGCGTGCAACCGAAAGACATGCCTTCGTGCCTTGGACTCGGCATCGTGGGACATACTACGGTTAAAGAGACAATGAAGACGATTTTAATTATTTGTTTAAATGCTGTTTTAGGCTTTTTGGGAACCTAGCACACTGCCCAATTTTTTATAGACACCTATGACGCATATTTCTGTGCCTACGAAAGAACTGAAGAAGCCGAAACTGAACAATCTCGGTTCTCATTTCTGGGCCCCCGAAAACAGAGGTGACGTAGGGAGTGACATCAAGTGTGAATAGTCAGTATCGGTAGCATTTAGGAGATTGAGACTCTGGTTACCACGGTGGGTTATAACAGCGCGGTGGCGCGGTCGTTTCGTCGGACCTGTCAACATGGATGACAATGCCGCTTTCACGAGCGAGTTCGGGCTCCCACTCAGTGACCTAACACCAACAGAATGGGAGATGCTCCTAGGAACGCGGGACTCTGGAATGCCTCTTTACAAGGACGCCCCAGAATTGCCGCCGACCTCTCAGTTGACGACCCAGAGTGATTCGTCGCTGCCCAGCTCGCCTACGCCACTACAACGTCGTTACGGTAACACCGAAGGTGTTGTTCAAAGTCTTCTGACCGAAAATGTAGAGAACAAATTCTGCAAGACATTGCTGTTCAACCAGCGACTTCGCAATGCTTCATCGCTTGGGAGTGAGTGAAAACTAGCGTCGCCCGAACTACGGGTCTTCAGTCGATTGTTTGAACAGCCTTTTACAGCGGACAAATTTGGCATGACTACCGCATTGCAGAACCCTTCGAGTGCCATGTTCCCGAAGTAAACACGACACCAACATCTGAAACCAAAACCAAACGTCTCCCGCGAGCTCTGCGCTGTGTTCTTTTTTCATTGATTTTGTTTGCCCGTAGTTGCTCGTTGCCCATTTTGCGTCCAGCGTAGCGAAGAGAAAAATAATTATGCTGTTTTATTTATGGTTTAGTAATCATTTCCGGTCTAATTTATACTTTTTGGGGTTATTCAAGTGGAAATTGGAACAGTGTTCATAAAAATCGTGAACCAAAACGTGACCGAGGGCACGTCTCTCGTTTCGACCAATCGCTGACGCGTCTTTTGTGACGTCGCGCTTCTTGGCCTGCAACGTCACGAAAACTCTTATTCTCGTGTCTTCTCCTGCAACTATCGGGGCGTCGCCACAATCGATCCCGGTACGATTGTTACCGTGACTGTTTAACTGATTTGCGCGGCACACAAGGGCTGGTATTGGCTGAAATTTGGGCAACATTGCCTGGGACGTGCCTGGAACCCAGTTCAACTGCCGAAAAAGACATCTTTAAGCCCAACAGAACCACGCCGAGAAGTTGGTTTGTATAAAGTGAACAAAATTTATTGAACGGTAGTCAACCTGGAGACGCACAAGCCTCCCATCTCTCGTAGAATGGCAGTTTGCCCAGAACGCCAGCACAGCTGTTAGCACGTACCGTGCCATAGACAACACAAATGCACACCTGCATGCAATCTCCTTCCATGATGATTCCGGTACCAACGGCAACCAAACTCACAATATCTAAGCCCGCACAGGGTCAACACGCTCGGCCACCGAACCTCCCCCTCTTTTTAGAACCTTGCGCCCGTGCCTTTTCCCGCAAACTCGTACGAACCGTCGGGACACGCAAAATTCCGAGACAAAGGACGGATACCTTGTTGACGGCGGCCTCCAGGCAGAGGTCGTCTTGCAGCCCCTCGGCCACGCAGAGCTGAAGGGCCTCGGCAAAGCAGCCCAGCCCCTCGAGGCAGAAGGGCCCCTTGGAGTCGAGGGGGGGCGGCCTCCAGTCCCCCTCAGTCCCCGGCAGGGCCCCGGCCACCCCGGGCAGGGCGGCCCCGTCCTCGCAGGCCGAGAAGCCCGGCAGGCAGGTCTGGAAGCTGCGCACCACCCCGGCCGCCCCGTACACGGCCGCGTGGGCCACCTTGTCCGCCAGGCCGTACTGGGACAGGGCCTCCGTGAGCAGCTGGTGCAGGCTCTCCGAGGGGTCTGCGTCCACGAAGTAGCGGCCGGCCAGGAACACCGTGCGCAGCCGCCAGTTGAGGATGAAGTGGGCGCATACGCTCACGCAGCTCGTGTGGCCCAGCCACACGTCCTGGGTCAGCGACACGCTCTGAGCCGTCTCCAGCAGCAGCATGGCCCGCTGTTGCAGCCCCCAGCGACGCCCTGCACGGTCACGGCACGCTCGGATGCTTGCCGACTCTTCGTCCAGATCGACGGGGACTAAAGGCCGATTCGCACATTTGCCAACACTTACGACCAGAGTAGACGGCTCGTCAACTACGTCAGTGACATGCCACGCGAGCGCCATGGCCACGCCTATTTTGCCATCTTCGAGCCCAAACGACGCCGGTGACTTATGCCCATATGCTTGGTTCCCTTTTTCTCCAACGTACGAGAGTTTTATTCTGTATTAAGTCATTTGCCAGCAGTATTTGGGCTATGTCGTGTCTATTCAGGAGCCAATACTAAGTTAGTTGCCGGTTTCCTTGTCTCTCTGTACACGCCGTGACGCCAGCCCATTCATACGTTTTGCAATTGTTTGGTGCGTCGCACAAACTACACTCGCGTAAATTTTGCGATTTTCAGTTCTAGTAGACGCTTCTTGTTATTTTAGTAATACAAAACTAAAACGACTTCTAATTCACAGCAAAGGGGCTTTCTCTAGAGTGTACTGATAAGTGAGCGCAGAGAATGCCATCGTTGTCCATGTTTATTCGAAGAAAATTGTCTGTTAGACTGTAAAGTGAGCTAAAGCCCTTCGTACAAGAGTTTCCCGGAGCTTTGTTTCTTCCTTATTGCATTTCATCTTGACTATCCGTTAGCTTGCCAAACGAGATGGCTTGATCGAAGCGATTGCTACTCCCGATATGGGATGGTTACACCATGCATGCTTACCGCATGCCTTCACCGAACTCCCTCAGCAATGAAACAGCGATTTTGTTAACGGACAATCTAGGAAGACGGAAGGTTACGAGGAGGGGAAGAAAATAAATGAAGGTTGTGCGAGTTTTATGGCATTAAAATCGGCACTGGCACTAATATTTCTTGCAACGTTAGAGCCATCTAATTTCGTAACGGAAGGTCACGAAATAAATATAGAGCAACTCAGCGTCAGGCGGCTCTTCACAAATGGTGAGCTTGTTCGTTTTAGTAGATCTTAAACTCGACTGATTGACCGTTCCTCAAGGCACTGAGATCCCAGCATCCATCATCCTGTCATTACATAAAAGTTAATGGAAGATAGAAAGATATCAAGACCAGCTTTTTTACACAAAAATTATATTTATTGGAAGGCATCGATTCAATAATAAATTAATTCACTTCGCACTTTGGAGGTGAAGGCAGGGGAAAAAGCTTGATATCCGTTGGATGCCCCTGTCTCGTGCTGCAATTATTCACATTACACATTACATGCGAGATTTTTGCAGCAGCTAGTTTGCTAATTGTTAAATTCGGTGTGGAGCTGGCATCGTTTGGCTGGCAGTCAACCTGTTGAATTCCGTTGCTGCTACTTAACCGGATATGGTTAGGTGCCAGCCATTTAACGCATTCTTTGTTACAAATGCAAGCAGATGCAAGGGCCATTGTGGTTGGCATCCCATCTTCCACGTGCTTAAGTTGCTGTCAAAAGTCTGGCTGCAGAACGAGCTGCAACAGAAAAGACAGTCTGCTGCATCCACCTGCGCTGCTCTGCCACTCGAGCTACGGAACAGGTTGGACACGATTGCTGCGTGAGCGTTTGGCCGAGCCTCGTGTCAAGAAAACGTACCGAAGGACGCTCGGCGTCAAGCCCGATTGCCGCATTGGTACCATCCCAGTGCGCCGACGTCACGTGGAGGAGGCTGTTCACAGGCTGCGATTATTCCAGCTGGTGTTGGCCACGCCACCACTAAGATTGCGTGCGGCAGCGGCACGCCCAAGTGTAATGTCCTCGGTGGAAAACCGAGGGACCACAGACAAGGACGTGGCAAACGCAACAGCCAGTGATGCCTTCGAGGTACCATGGCGCAGCCTAGGAAGACACCGAGAAAGCCGCGGAGCCCACCTGGCAGGAGCCCGTAGACCAGCTGCGAGGCGGAAGGCGGCTCGTAGCCGGAGTCTAGCAGGCTGAGCAGGCGCCGGAACTCGCGCGTGTCTACCAGCCCGGGGTCCAGCAGGCTCCCCGCCAGGAGGTCCACCAGGGCCTCCGTCACCTGCTGCTGCCGCTGGTCCACGTATTGCTGCACGGGGTTGGGGGGACCCCCCAGGGGCACCAGGGCCGCCGAGTCCGAGGGGCGCGGCAGGGCCCCCACTGCGCCCCCGCCGTTGTCGTGGTACACCCCGGGGTGCTTGCGCTGCGCGGGGAGGCTCGGATCGGTGGGAGGTATCGTCGGGGGTCGGATGCGCCCGCACAGCCGTGCGCTAATCCTCGCTAGCCCAGACGGAAACTTTGTTTCACTATTCTTTCCGATTCGTTGCTCAATGACCGATCGAGTTGCCTAACCTTTTGATCAGTTATGTATCAATCGCGACAAACGCTTGCATTACTTGCGGGAATTTTCGTTTAAACATATTCTTACCTATAATTTCAACCAGAAACAAACGGACAACAAGGAAAGGACAGACAAGCAGGTTGTGTGTTTGTCCCTTTTCTTGTCTACAACGCTGTTCCACCAAAAATAATTTCTTTATTTTCGATGTCTATCTTGATTCAGATATTTTTCGTTTTAGAAAAAAAAAAACACAGTGTATATATAGGGCCCTTCGTTTTTGGGTTTGATATAAAAAAACAAAAATCGGGGGGTGAAAATCGGGTGCTTTGTTCCAAGCATGTACTACCAGAAAAAAATCGAATTTTTCGAGAAATTATTTTGAATTTCAGGTTTTTCAGGTTATATTTAGAAAGATACCAATAATTAACAATACAGAGCTGGACGGAAGCGCCGAATAAACAGGGACAAATAACTAGACGGAGATGAATTTCTTTGTCTTTGTATATTTTTCCCCCGTTTATTTGGCGCTTCCATCCAGCGATGTACCAACTAGCCCATCTTTCTACCTTAATACAATTAAGAGCATTGGTCAGTTTCCATATACAAAATTTTATTCTTTTTCTTTTTACAATCAAGTCATCAGAGGGCACAGATATCATTGGAACACAGTATATCACCTTGGGCTTTTCGATTCTTCATAATCCTTGTGGTTTACATAGTCTTCTACACGTGCAGCGGGGAATCGGTGGCCATGGAATAAAGGTTACAAATTTTTATATAAGCTTGATCATGCTGACAAAAACTGGTAAGCACGGGATGTGCGACAGGCCTTGCACTTATCAACGTTCGTCTGCAGGGCCCCCGGCGAAGGCTCTTCCTGCTGCTTCTGCCGTTTCTAACGTTCCCGATTAAGCTCGCATTTGTTCTGCGGCCGTCTGCTTAGTAGGAGCCATGGCAACGGCGGAAAAAGAAAGAGGCGTCCGAACGGCGCCGCCTCGCCACGAAGCAAGTGTGTCGAAGGTTCGCCTCCATTTCTGACAAACGCCGTGAGATGGTGCAGCGTGACAGCAGCCCGAGGAACCGTCCTTATTCGCCCATACATTTTCGAGGTCGAGAAGCGTGCGACTACGCCATGGAGGTAGGAAGATTTCTGGAGGCGACTTGAGGCCACCAGAGGTGAAGCCAGAAGTGCGGAGGGACACGCCCCCAACGATGACCAAAACCAAGAGACGCAATGGACGAAAAGGAGAGCTGACTCAACAGCTGTATTGGTCTCCCTCTGCCCTGCCCCTGCCCCCCCCCCCCCCCCCCCCCCCGAGGTTGACCAAAAATTGCTGTTGAGTCAGCTCTCCTTTTCGTCCCATAGCGTTTCTTGGTTTTGGTCATTGTGCAGTGTTACTGAACCATTATTGGTTTTAAGAGGTACAGCGTACTTGTGTGAGTGGGAGCGGCTTCTTCCGAGCGCTGCTGTTGTATCGTTGGCACTGGAGAATAAAGCGTCTAGAGAGTGCTGTCTGAGATGCGGCGGAGTACGGTCGTACCCTTTATTCTACATGGTGTCAGAATTGACGACTCCTGCCGCCATTGCCGAAAGGCATGCATGAGGAGGACCAGTCAGACTCCAGGGGAGACTCCAGCGGTCAAGAGCCTTCCGCTTCCACGTGACCGAAAATCATGAGCCGCATCCAACGGCCGCCCCCTTTCAACTTCGACAATCTGGCCGAGTGGCCGGTGTGGCTGGACGAGTTTGAAGACTACATGTTCGTGTTCGGACTCGGCAAAAGAACCCAGAAGGCACACGTCAGATCCCTACTATACTGTATGGGACGAAAGGGGAGAGAAATTCTGAAGGCCTTTAACCTCACCGACGCTGAGTTCAAGAACTACGAGCTCGTGAAAAAGAAGTACAATGCGCATTTTCTGCATTAAAAGAATGTTGTGTACGAAGGCGCCACTTTGAACCGACGTGTAAGGGGAGCAGAGGAGACAGTGGACCACTTTGTTACCGAATTGAACACCCCGGTGGCACGGTGCGAGTTCGACAATTTGAAAGAAAGACTGATCCTCGAACGATCTATTGTGGGCCTCCGAGATGCGAAGCTGTCAAAAACGCTTCAAATGGATGAAGAGTTAACGCTGGACACAGCTTTGGCAAAAGCCAGACTCAGAGAGACCGTGAAAAAGCAGTGAGAGGACCTGGCAAAAACTGAGTCCTTTGCGAAGCAGCGGGGGAATGCAGACGCCGTTTCCAAGCCGCCACTCAGGAGAGACACACGTGCTTCGAAGGTCAAGGCCCGGCCGCCGGTGCAAGCATGCAAGAATTGTGGATACAGTCCCCATTAGAAACGTGACTGCCCGGCAAGTAACAAAGGGTGTAATAAGTGCAAGAAAGTTGGACTCTTCGCCAGGAAATGCCAAAGCGCGCTATTGAGCCCAAGTAAGACGCACGTTGCAGAAGTGCAAGCGTCTGAGAGCTGTTTATTCCTCGGAAGCACATGCAAAAGCGGACCGAACGTGCGTTGTGCTGTGCTGACTGTGAACGGACACCCGCTCCGAGCAAAGATTGATTCAGGCGCTGATGTCACCGTCGTTGGAGAAGACTTCGCTGGCAAGTTGGCAAGTTGCCAAGACTTCTACAAGCCGAGGATTTGAAGGGGCCAAACAAGAAAAGCCTGGACGTACTGGGGAAAGTTCACGGCTGTGGTCGAATGGAAAGGCAAGGTTTCACAAGAGATTATCTACGTCGTTTAAGATCTTAAACGCCACTGCCCACTGCTGGGAATGCCAGCAATCGAAGTTGGTTCGCTTTCTCAACGACGTCTCCCATAGCAAACCTGGAAACGAAAATATGTGCCCGGAAGTGTTCCAAGGTCTCGGAACGATCTCAGGGGAACACAAAATGCAGCCCAGGCCGGACACGGAACCGTTTGCAGTCAACACGAAAAGACGGATCCCGTTTCTGATGAGACCAGCAGTCGAGAAGGAGCTGCAGGGACTCGAGGCCACCGGGTTCATCAGAAAAGTTCACGGCCCGACTGACTGGTGTGCACCTATCATACCCGTTCAGAAGCCATTGGACACCATCAGGATCTGCGTCGACCTTACCAAACTTAAATATTCTGTGCGTCGAGAGCGATGCATCATGCCCACCGTGGAGGAAGTTCTTGCGAACATTGGTCAAGCAAAGTTTTTCTCCAAACTATATGCAAACTCTGGATTTCACCAGATTGTCTTGTCCCCAGAGTCACAAAAGCAGACCACGTTTATAACACTATTCGGGAGATACTGCTACAGGAGGTTCAGCGTACTTCCCTAAGTGGGGGCAGCGGCACCCTTGTTTTGAGCTTTGCTGTTGTATCGCTGGCGCTGGAGAGGAAAGCGTCTAGAGAGCGCTGTCCGAGACTCGGCGGAGTACGGTCATACCCTTTATTCTACAGTTGGAGGTGTGACCCTCCACACTTCTGACTTACCTCTGGTGGCCTCATGTCACTTCCAGAAGATTCTTACCTTCATGTACTGCACTCACACAAACGCCACGTGGCACCACGTGAACATACTTGCGCACTGAGCCTTGACCCGACAGTGCCCAGCTGGGAGATGCGCAAAGCCCGAGTGGAATTTTGACCGTCTTAAATTTCTGACCTTGTTTTGATGCCTCTCTCCTTTCTCCTTATATGGGGGCGGTGTGAACACACATGTTTGCTCTCATGTGTGAGAGCAAACACCTTCTTTCAATAGTTCAGTTGGCTCTTGGCTAACAATCTCAAAGTCGTAAATTTAAATCCTGCCGGACTTTTTTTTTTTTTTTTTTTTTTTATCTTGTTACATACTTTGTATTATGGCTGACATGACACTTTTTTGCGTTGGTAATTTGTTAGGGTAAAATGTTTCAAACTTTCATGATATTCGGCTGGTAACACATTCTGCGTTAAAAAAGAATCGGTGGCCGAGTGCGTTAACGCGCTGCAGCTCAGAGTGCGTGAAGTGAAAGCTCGCGCATCAGAATCCAGGAATCCCTGGGTTCAATACCCACCCCTGCCCATTTCGATCTGGATGAGCATAGTACAGGCGTGGGGTCGTGTACCATTACTGCGTGATGCACGTAGACACTAGGCTAGCAGTGGTACTGCACTAGCTAAAAGTTTCTCATGTTTTAGTCAGCTCATTGAGGCTGACTGACTTCCAGTTGTCTAAAGATACACGCGACAGAAATATTAAGAATTTTGAACCGGACAGGAGATCTCCGTCTCCTGTCCGATTTTTGCACATAGCTGAATTGAGAAAACATTCTCTCAAAATCGCAGCTCACGCATTCATTTTCAAAGCAATATCACTTCCGCTTGACAGCAACAAAATATCTGCTGTTCCTTTCGAAACAAAAGTTTTGGGAGTAGTTATTTGTCCTTTCTCTTTTCCTTTTTTTCTTGCACTGGTTGACAAGAAAAGAAAAGGGCACTTCCTTTCCCGTGTCAACCTTCACATTTGACATAAAAGCAACATTTTGGGGCTCAATCTCTGTTGCTGGAGTTTACTGGAGCCAACAGAATCTAGGTTCATTTCCGAGGTCTGGAGCAAGCGCACATCATCCTGCCACGCCTTTGTTTCCTAGCAGATATTTTCAGAGCATAGTAATTAGGAAAATGGTAAAATTCCATTTCAGAGTTAGGAAAAAAATTGGGTTTAAACCGATTTTCAGGAAACATCATCAATGTGTAAATATTGGTTTTACTTGAAAATGGAGGGCCCTCCGTAAATACAGGATGTATTTTTCTAACACGGAAATTATAAAAAGAAAGGACACTAAAAATAAATAAATAATTTCTGCGGAATAACATTATCGATCGCAGTGCACGTCAGAGCTTAAGTATAAAGAAACAATTAGGGGCTTAATTAACTAAAATTTTCTAATTAACTTTTAAACATTTTCTTAGCTGGCATATTTGAATTGCATATTTGTATTTGTATCCCATCATAAATATAGGCTAGATGAGTTGTTAAATTTTAGAATATATTTTATTCTTCGAGCAGTTTTGTGGGAAAACTTAACAATTTGCCACAAAAAAACTCAAAGAATTTTTTTTTTTTTTTTTCTAAAATTGAACAACTTAGCTGGCCTATATTAATGGGCTGCAAACCTGCAATTAAAATGTGCCAACAAAAATAGATACTTAAAAAGTTGGTGAATTTTAGTTAATTAAACCACTCATTTATTCTCTACACTTGTGCCCCGACGTCTGCCGTGACTGATAACATCATTTTGAAGGAATATATATATATTTTTTTTCAGTGTTTTTTGTTTTAAACAATTTCAGCCTTAGAAAAAAAAAAACACCCTATATATGGCAGTGTTTGCAATGTGAGCTACACAAAAGGGAAAAAATATAAAAAAAAGCATTTCGAGATTTGTGCTTGCTCTATTGAGACAATGCATATTTTACACACCCCTCCAATTTGAAAGTTTACCAGAAAGAGAGCGTGAGAATGGGCTCTATTTCTGTTGCAGACGTTTTTGGAGGGTCTGAGTTTTGTCGTCACTGAATTAGGAAGAAATCTGAAATACTGTTTGAAGCACCTCTCATTATGAAGCATGCCTTACAATGAGCTTGGGGCATACTCAATCTAGTCTTGACTTGCTAAGCTGGTTGCACTCTAAAGTGCAGCAGTCTGGGATGTTCTAGGGCAGTGGTTCTCAAATGGGGGTCCGCGGACCCTTTGGGCTCTGCGAAGGCATTCGAGGGGTCCGCGAAGCCCTGTCTCATCAGTCAAGCCCAGCAATAAAAGTTGTATTTTCTTCTGATTGAGAAAAAAACATTCCAATTTTCGGGTGAGTTTCCTCATGTGTATATCAATGAGAGAAATCTACTTCACACAGCCCTTAGTTGCATACATGTTTAAATCATTATCATAATTAACCTATACATTTTCCATCCCCTCATAACGAACGGCGTCCTCCATCATCTCCGCCGATCCACAAGGGGTCCGCGAAACATCAATGCTTCAGAACCACTGTTCTAGGGCATAATTGCCATGATCGAATGTGAGGACAGGCAACAAAATTGCTTGTCCCTATTTTGAACTTGTGTTTATTTATTTATTTATTTAGAACATACTGCAGGCCTTTTGAAAAGGCCCCTGCAGGTTTGCTATGCCTGAATTTTTTCATCCTGTCATTGTAAGTTTACTTTATCCGGGTGAGGTAGTGGGAAGCCTAGGGCAAGGGGACAGATTTTGAGGTCGGGGCTCGATAAAAAGAATGTAAACCAATAGTCCCCTGTCCGCTCCCGCCGAGAGGCACTGCAGACTTAAAGCCAATTCAAATATAAATGAATTGGATCATATGATCATGTGTTGATTTTCAGGAAAAAGCCAATTGGGGACTAACTATTGTAAAAATAATGCTGGGCGTCGCCAAGCGAACGACCCAGGAAGGACCCGCTGGGAAGAGGACCCCGAGACCCCGACCCCCGTCCGACACGTGAAAATGAAGGAGAAAGGCAGGCCGTATGCATAGAGCAGGACAAGGTTGCAGGCTGTTGTGCAAAGCATGTCCTTCAGACTCTGCCTTTTTGGCAAGATGGCTTTTTCTAACCTCTAATTGTTTGTGTACATTCAAAGAAAAGTTGCTGTCCTACAAGACCAAAAAGTAATGAAGCAATTCCTTTAAAACGGCCATGCTAGGTAATTGGTTGGCATGGAATAATGGCTGTCCATTAAGAAATTTCAATTTGTTTCTCTTCACTAGAAGTAACTTAATTATAGTATTTTTTCCATGGTAATGTGATTACCGCCGTCCCCGACCCAACACTCTCTTACCTTCAATTGTAACATCTTGTTTCCTAGATTCAATTTATAATTTCCTTTAGTTTACTCAAATATACTCCCTGTTTTTGGCTTCAACTGTACTGTGCAGAAGGGTGTTGTGGTGAATGTCACTTTGAGGACCACATTATGTGCCTGGGGTCATCATTTGGGTGTGTAGCATTATGACAATACTATTAGAATTGCACTCGCGACTTCGTCGCCGACACTGCAGAATTACCTGCTCAGTCGTTTGTGTTAATTAAGATCAGATCCCCGCACCGTTTTTTCTAACGAGAAGCAGCGCAGAAAACTCTTAGATTATCAGAACGAGATGGTTATGCGTAGGGTTCCGTGTTTTCGGTATTATACCGATAAATAACCCCCGAGTTGTTTTTTTCTGAATCGGTAAAAACCGAAAAACACCGAATTCAAGCTGCGGAAAAAATGGCAGCTTTGCTGAAAGAATCTTCTAGCCCACTTTCTTTTCTTGTTGACCCGGAACACAGCCCCACTGAACTGTCCTTGGTGTCGTCCCTTTCTTTTGAAACCATGTTTATTGCCCCGTTCCTGAGCTCCGCCAACCTACCATCGTTAAAAGAGGAACTCCTAGAATATTCATTGCATAAAGTTCCATCTGCAGAAGTTTGCACTGGCAGCTTCTGGAGAGCGCACAGCAAGGAATGGCCAGTCTTGTCAAAAGCTTCTTTTGATTTTCTCGCCATCCCCGTTTCAAGCGCAAAAGTGGAGCGTGCGTTTTCTGGACTGCGTTTCCTCAGCAGCAAGGAACGTGCTCCGATGACTGACAAGTCTCCGACAATGTACATGTCAATTTTTTTCAATAAGTTTAAGGTTTGATATCATGCTTCTGAAAGCGTCACGCTTTCTGTTATTTCCATATGTGTGTGCATTGCGTGACGTGTTTGGTGTGTGTACAATAAACGTGTGTAATCTGAGGTGGGCCGTGGTTTTTCTAGGAATTATGCAGTCGCTTTGCAACGCAAGCCCCGATAATCACCGATTTCTTTCCAGCATTGGAATTAAACACCGATTCCAAGAGAAAAAATAAACACCGATAAATAACCCCCGAATCTGAAGAAAAATAGATACCGAAAACGCGGAACCCTAGTTATGCGTTACCGTGATCTTCACATTTGAGGTACATTAATAAATTTATGTCTGTTCACAAGGTAATTTAATTATACGTCTCTACTTAGGCTAGCGCAATAAAATAAAGCTAAATAGATACTCATGTGAAAGTAAGAAATACACAAAGGCCTCACAACTTAGAGATACAAAGCAAGTTATGCAACTCCAAACCCCTGACTGAACTGCAGGAATATTTTTCGACAGTGACAATTCGTACAGCGTACCGTTTTAGTAAGGCATCTGCCGCGGCAAGACTGCGCGTTTTCTCTGCAACGTTTCACTAAACCCTTGAACTCATCAAAGTAACGGCGACAAATGAATTCAATTAGGCGAGGCACGACGTGTATGGCAAGCTCTTAATTCCATCGCGAGAATGCAAAGGGCCGAGCCAGCCGTCTAATCAAACTTTTGCAAAGCGTTCGCGCAGGCCAGCTCCTGGCTTCATAGAAAACAAACAACAAAACATGTCCCGATCACGAACATGTCTCAAAAAATAGCGTTGACATTCCGAGAAAACTGCGACGCAAAACGGATGCGGCGTTTAAACAAAGGCAAACTCCGCACAGCGTCCTTTGTAAGCGCCGATCGCGTCGGCGGCGTCGGAGGTTGGCGTCTGTTTTAATCAAGAGGTGCTGTCAAGAGCACGCTCGACCAAGACTTGCCTTCATGTGCGATATGAGGTTCGACGTGGCCCGTCGTGAAGCGCTGATCGACGTGTTGCACACCTTACATATTGCTCTGAAGTTCCCTTCTTCGGGCAGCGGGAATTCGGTGACATAAAACTCGAAAATGGGTGGTCGACCACCGCACCGATTACTCCAACTGTTCATGGTTGCAGACGCTCGCGGACGCTGCTCGTGCTGCTTGTCGTCTGCTTCAATTTTACGGGGGATTCAGCCGATCTTGCGCATTGTGTTTGCGACGCCCGACCTATAGGTTCGCGTGTTTGGTAACGAACGGCTTAACCATAGTAGCTTGCGCCTGTCGAATGTCATTATTGTGTTAGGTTTAGTCGACGCAATGAAGAAGCCATCATTAAATTTCCCCTACGCGAGCTCATTGGCTGTTGAACGAGCGAGTCTCGCCAACGCGCGTTGGAGATCGAGGACGCGCGAGACTAAACTGGGCCAGAAATAACGGCCGTTTGGTGGCTGATCTTTTAGGGCGGATGGATAAATAGATGCAGGCGGTAGCTTGCGCCACCTAGTCAAGGCACCAAAAATATGATTCATACAATGGCCCTTCTAAGCCAATTCGCTTCCTTTCTGCATTTTTCTACCTATCACCAGCTATCACCAAACAGTGTGTGATCAGTGGCGTAGCCAGGAACTTTTTTCTGGGGGGAGGGGGGGGGGGGGGGGGAAGGGCGGGGCTGAGGGGGCTGGGATGTCCATGACTTGGGCGGAGAGGGGAGGGGGGGGGCCCGGGGTCAAAATGGCATGTGTATATTATAAGGTCGGCTAAACATTGGCCAAACCACTTCTTTTCCCCTTTTTTTTTTTGAGCTTGAAAGAAAGATAAATAAAATCTCGCGCGAGATTAGAAAAAAAAAAAAAAAAAAAAAAACGTGATTACCCGTTAGCGAATTTCAAAATTAGTAAAGTTAACCACGTACAATGTTCTTTTTCTCAGTTCAGCGCGTTTTGCATTGGAGATGCGCTTTTCTCTTCAGCAAGCGGCTGCGCTGCAGTGAAGCGAGGCACACAATCGTGAAGAAAACGCTGCCCGATGTCGCTTCTCCGCAGTGCATCAGTGCAGGCTGAGAAACGCACTCAACGGAGTTATATCTAACTCACGCGACCAAACCACGAGCAGTGAGGAACACTGCACAACTTTCAAGTACTGTCACTCTTCGATAGGAATATTAAATCGAAAGGTACTTTATTTGAGGTGACAACAAAAAGTTTTGAAAGTCCGCGCAAGTCTACTGTAACAATCAGCCGGTGTCGCGAAGCCTAAGCAATTTGTTTCTGCAAAGCGAAATTAGCCTTTGGGGCAACGTTGGCGCAACTTCCTCGCGTTTTCGTGTAATGTATGTAGGATGTGTGCGGGTAAGCATGTTGGCGCAGTTTGGCACAACATGACGCAACTGCAACGTCACTGGTACCGTCGCCGCCGTCATTTCGCTTATTTTGTTTTGATTTTCTTTTCCGTAGAAGCGGTCTGCCCCGAGGAAGCACACCGCCACTATGTCGTACTCAGTAACCAGCTCAAATAATTCCAACAACTTCCAAATGTTGCGCTCACATGATTGTTTTGTAATGTTTTTGTTGTTGATGTTTTCCTTCGGGTTTACTTTGTTGTTAGGTCTCGCAGCTGGTATTGCTGTCTTCTCGGTGTTGTATATCATGTTTATATCTGTGATGCTCACTCCTGCTTCGAATATAACATGAGTCTGCAGCATTTATAAATAAATAAATACATGTTAAAAAAAACTGGAGTTTGACATTACAGTTTGCACGACGTGCGTCAAGTCTGTTCTCAACCTTTCTGATTTTTTTCTTTTTTTTTTTTAGGAAAAGTGGAGGCTGCAGCTGGAAAATGTTTTGCATTCACCAGAGTGAATGACGTGCTGTCTTCTTAGCTGTGCACGTGTGCACAGTTGTGTTGCAAAGCGCGCACACTTGTTTTAGCTACATCGCAGCTTGCCGATACCGACGCCTCTATCCAAGTGTGACTCGACAGTTGCTGTCGAGCAAATGCTCATCAGAAATTGACGCTTAGCTCCTCCTGTATCGAATACGTGGCAAAGAATTTTGTCAGTTCGCGACTTCTGCTCGAAAGAAAAACAGATATTATAAAAAGTTCTTAAAATGACGCGGCAAATTCAGGCGATTGATTAAATTGTTCTATCCAATTTTTACTAAGAATTTTTTACAAGTTTAAAATTGCTCACTGAGAAGCTCATCACGCATTATGCTCATTTGGGTCCGCAAACTTAAACACACAAACGGTAGAAATTCATAGCAGGTGTATACCCTACTTTTTGGGACGCTGAATTAAGTGTCACGGACTTACTAGATTTAATACTTCGATCGCGAGGGGGTTTCGCACGTTTCCCGTTGACCGGGTGTATAAGCAGAGATTTAATTGAAACGACTCCGTAAGCCAGCCAACGCTTCTTTCTGCAAGTACTTCGAGAAAATGTTTGTTTCCTGGTTTACAAAATTTAAAAAAAAGGAATCCTTTCAGAACTAATAAGAGACCAGCACTCAGAGAAGACATTAGAACCAATAGGATACACGGTAGATGTTCTCGAATTTCGCGCTTCTATTTTCAGTTTGATGGGACATTCCTTTCACAGTTTCATTTTGTACGAATGAATCATAATAAAAATGAAAGACGTTTACAATCTCCTGAAATGCCGAATTAGAGTGCAGCTCTTGAGGAAGAGGAGGGAGGGCACGGAGAGGAGGATATACTCCTCCTCCTCACCCGTACCCTCTCCTCCTTCTCTCATGTTCCCCTCCCATTTGCAGGAAATTTTCGCTAAATTTCCCGCTAAATTTAGCGGGAAAAGTTTTTAGCTAAATTTAGCGGGGAAACATTTCTAAAAATTTAGCGTGAAAAATTCTACGCTAAATTCACCGTGGAATTTCTCAGCTAAATTTAGCGGGAAAATTTTTCCGCTAAATTTAGCGGGGCAAATTTTTGCACTAAATCTAGCGGTGAAAATTTTTCCGCTAACTTTAGCGGGAAAATTTCCCGGAAAAAATTCCTCGCGAAATTTTCCGCGCTAAATTTAGCGGAAATATTTCCCCGCAACAATTAGCGGAAAAAATTTTCCCCTGCTAAATTTAGCGGGAAATTTTTTCAAGGAAATTTTCCCGCTAAATGTAGCGGGGAATTTTTTTTGCTAAATTTAACGGGGAAATTTTTCTGCTAAGTTTAGCGGGGAAATTTTCTCGCTAAATGTAGCGAATTTTTCCTCTAAATATAGCGGTGATTTTTTCGCTAAATTTAGCGGGGAAATTTACCCATAATGCAACGCGCGGCGACGTCACTCGTGACCCTCGTGACGTCACGTGTGACGTCATTATGGGAAACGTCCCATAATGCAACGCGCGGTTACGCCGACGGCGACAGCGACGCCGCAAGGGGCCCTGCAATGACTTTTTTACTGGTTTTTAATTTGTACCGAACCTGAGCGCACTGAACGTAGTAACTTAAAGGGCAACTCCGGTCCATACTTTCGATTTTGGGATTATGACTGTTTTTAGCGCAGTCAGCGTCCCTGAATTGCAAGGTGTAATATTTTTTCTTGTTATTGTGCGTAGTTTTAAAGATATCGACGCCTCAAAGTTTTGTTTGGGGCGCAGCCAACAAAACCGAAACTAGCCTCTCGAGGCCCCGGCAACACTGGAAATCAGCCGCTATGTGAACGTGACGTCAGGATCGTTCTCCTTCAACGAGTACGCAGGCCGAGCGGCACCTACCTTTGTTGCGCTAGCCGTCTAAAGATAGGAGGTAAGCTGATATTGTTTTAATTCTGTATACGTGGTAGTTATCCAGCATATGTAGCAACAGTTAGTGCGTATACCCAAAAGCTAGCGACATGGAAAACCCGTGAACTCGTTCGGAGCCGTACTCGGCGGCCGCCGCCGTACTCGTCGCTTGTATACCCAAAAGCTAGCGACTGGAAAACGAGTGAACTCGTTTGGTGCCGTACTCGGCGGCTGTCGCCATGCGTGCGGTCTTCCGTACTGGTCGCTAGGCCTAAATTGGCATCGGGGCTCCGTGGATGGAGCGGCGTTGCTCTACGCCGCGCTGCCAGTGACGTACAGTACTGGGCGCCCTCCCGCTTTCGCGCTGCGGGTCAGTTCCAGACATGAAGCTTTGAGGCTCTCCGGCGTGGGCCGCGGCGCCCTAACACACGTGTGCTGGGCTGTACACGTCTGTTTTTTCGTTCTTTTTTGCTCGGGCGCGTAAATGCCGAAGTCCAAAGTCCACTCGTCGAACAGCGTTCACCCACACCTTCTTCAATTTCCGGTCCGTTGGAAACTTGTGAAAAAAAGCACCTCCGGGTTGCGCAGCGGGTTGTTTGAGCAGCCCACAGCGCTACAAGTTATAATAATAATAATAATAATATTAATGTTTATTTCTCCATCAAGTACAAGTACATGATGGAAGGGGACTGAGGAAAAAAGCTGCATTTGTGCAGCTTGACGAGTCCTGAGCCCCCTCCCAAATTGGCAACAGCGGCAGGTCACAAAAGAAATGAATCACTTTGTAAACAAACAAAAAAAATAAAAAAAAATAAAATTAAAAATACGCAGGTCAGTAAATCAATGTACAACATTCCAATGTAGCGGATAAATTAGCTCTGCTAAACAGACGGTTTGCTAAAAAATAAAAAAAAGTAAAATTCAAGGGTTCAAGACATTCAAGGATTCAAGATTCAAGATATATAGAACGACTATGTAATACTATACTCATTCACAAAATTCATTCTCAAAGGATATAACTGTAACTTATAAATGAGGGCAATTGAGTGGAATATTTACTTAACTCATTGCTATGCAATTCACTCTAAGAAAAAAATTCTTTGATATATTTTACTGTTGATGTTAAAGGATCAATATTATGAGTATTAAGGTAATTAAGTAGGGTCGGAAGCACATTGGATAGCATTTTCTCACCATATGTTGTTCTACAACTGGGGACTTTCCAGTTGTCTAGGCTACGAGTGTGATATGTTGCCAATCTTAGTAACAAGGATGCTAGTTCACTAAGCTCACTAAGTTGTACTCGGCATCTCTCGAGGAACAGCTGGGCAGTCTTCAGCGCACCGAGTTGCTCGCTAAAACGAGTCTTGGAGTCCTCACAAGAAAATTAACAAAAGGCAATACCGAAGCTACACGGGCTACAGATAAAAGCAACGGCTAAACACGCCAATCACAAGCCGAAGTAGCGGTGGTAGCGGCTCAAAGAAGCGCACTCCGCGCAACGCCCGGACTGGAGGAAAAAAAGAACGATACTGACGTCACGGCCCAATGTTGCTTTAGCGATCGGCAACCCGCTGGCCGCCCGCTAAGTAGCAGCGGCTCGCGGCGGGTCGCATTTTTACTACCGGCATTAGTTGAGAATGCGGCGTCCCCCGGACGTAATATTTTGGCTGGGGTCGTATTTTGTGTCACTACAGCGATACCAGTAATTTATTTCATTTTGAGTTTTGGCCGGAGTTGCCCTTTAATGAAACTTTTCTTTTCTCAAATTTCGCTTTATTTTAAAAGGTGTAGGCAAATTAGAATTACAAAAACGAGCAAAAAATTACCTCCTTCATGACGTCGTAGGTCCTTGCTTGAGTGGCCGTGAACTAGAGGAAGGGTAGTGGGCTGATTGAGCGTTCACGGCAGCCGCACTCCGTGTCGACGGCTCGAGAGGGCGCCACTAAAGCATGTGTTGGATAGGCTGTATGAAGCGGGCGGCCAGGGCGGCTCGCATTGCATTTGCTGCGCGATTAAAGACTAATTCGGCATAACACTTCATTGGCCACAAACGACAGCAAACACGGGGTAAAGATCAGTTCAGAACGGGAGCCACTTCGCGCTGCCATACCGCCAAATGGCCAAATCGCCAACCAAGCCCGCGCCGAAGGCCTTCGGAACGCTCGGAAGCGGTCGGTTGCTCGAGCCGGTATACGATCGCAGCGCCGCCGCGTACATCCGGGATTTTTCTACGCTCGCCGTTCGTCGGGGCCTCATCCCACTAGCCCTTTCTAGTATGCGCCGTTTTTTCCGCCGCTTGGTGGCCGGTATGTCGACGGGTCATTTCTTGTTTCCTTACTTTACAAACTGCATTTGTTTCTTTCCTGATAGAAAATACTGAACAAAAACTAGTTTCATACATAATTGAAACGGTTCGCGACACTTATATTTTGTATCTTGACTAAAAAAAAAGCTTTTAGCGGCTCTGACCAGTAGTAAGCCCAGGACCAAAGACGTCACATTTCGCGCGCTTTCGGCAACGTGGGTCGCCCTCGTAGGCGGAGGAGGTTTCCGCGTCGTCCGGTTAAAATATGACGCACTGATATTTAGTTACTCTCTCCATGTCCGCTGGCTTTCCCCTGGCTTTGCCGAACCCCAAAAGACGTGGAAGCCGCAAAAAAGGCAGACGCTTAAATATGATTGCAGGATTAAGCCGAAAACGGGCGCCTAAGAGCTGCGCTCTAAAAATACACCCTATTCGCCGTGCCATATGCTGTGGTGGGGTAAAGCGCTCTATATTCCATTTTCATCATCCAGCTTTTTGTACTGGGTTAGAGAGGAGCACACCACCATCCCAGTGTTTCGACAACTTAGCGCTAAAAGTGTTTGTTAACACTTTTGCGTGCTATGGTTTCCAGCTTTAGTAAAATGTCCTACTACAATACAAACGTCACTTCACCAAATAAAGACGAGTGAAACAGGCTTCGCCGCGCGTTACCCAAACGGCGCATGAAGCGAGCTGACGAGCCGAGGGATCCGAGATCTGCGCGGTCTGTCCCAGTCTGTCCTACCCGTGACGTCATAAACAACAATGATGATAGCTAGAGAAGCGCCCCCTGGTGTTCGCGCACGCCGCCAATAGTGTTTTTTTCTTGGATGATCCATAGACCGAATCTAGGCTTGCGAAAATACTCTGAAACTCGCGTATATATGTATAAAAAAATCCTTAAACTGAAAATGAAAGCAGGTATCAGAATCAATTTATGCTTACACGTGCCTTAGCGACGAATCAGCAAGTAATGGGTTTCTGAGCATTTAGTCAAGCAGCCAGAGAAACCGACTTGAGGGGAGAGTTTTTTTTAATTTTTATTTATTGAAAGGTTTCGAAAATCGCTTATGGTTTTTGAATCAGGTAAAGGTCGTGCAGTTCTGAAACTTTGGGATCTTGTCCCAGCTACCATGCAGTAAGTGACAGGTTAAGGGTGAAGTGGAGGTTTATTTTTTTCCACTTTAGCAGGGCAAAGGCTGGAGAGGAGGTTGCCGCTCTCCAGCCTTCGCTCTGCCAAAGGGGGGAGAAGTGGAGGTAAGAGGGGTTTTCACTTTACTCCTGTCACCGACCACAGCGCTGCATGTGGGCAGAAAATGAGCCTTCGACGATGCGTAGGCAGCTAATTCCTTGAGGTGAGAAAAAACACGGTTCCATTTTCTCTCAAACACATGGTGATTCAAATAGTAACCGCGCAGTGTCGACAGCATAACAAAGCCGAACACCACAATGAAATACGCCGTAGCCCCAGTGAAACAACATTGCGGCGACGAAAACAACCGGGGTGCCCAATCGAACCCTAATTTAAACCGAAAACTTGATCAACACCGTTATTTCTGACCAGACCGGGACGCAAAACCGGTACCAAAATATCGCCTCACGTGTCGGTTGCCGCAGTGTCGGAATACTGTTCCGCGATTAGCGGCGAGATGTTTTGGTGGCGCCCTCCTGTGGTTCCCCCTTGTGACGTCATTACCTTGCAAACAACAAGTTCGATGGTGTTTGTTATTAGCATGGTGGAAGCTTGAAATCATTGCGCTCTCAAAGGAACTCTGCCAACACCGTCAAAATTAAAGTTCTTTCATTCCTCTTATTTCCGTCGATGATAAATCCCCTTTCCGACGTCATAGTCAGCGTTCGGCCAATCATGGAAGGCCGACCACAGCGACGCTTTCGGTCGCGCACGGGGCTAATAGCTGTGTTGACTCATTATTCCTAGAAGACAATGCCTGCGCTCCACCCCTTCCAAACGTCATCACTTGTGAATCCACGCAGGGCCGCCCATCTGGCATCACTGTCGCCGCAAGCGCGTCTTGCAGCGTCTCACAAGTTCAAGCGCGACGCTAGCACACGGCGACGCCAAGACGCCCGTGTCGTTGAGCTTCAGCGTTGTTCGCCACTTGGGGCGGGCCGGGAATCCACTAACTACGACACAATGAGCGTCTCTTGTTTTCTAGGTGGTATCATAGCCTCCTCTATACTCACGAAGCCTGGCAGTTCGACGACGGAGCCATAGAGCGCCCGGTCGCAGATTTGGAGCGTGAGGATCTGGTAGCACAGAGCATTTCTCGGGGAAGCTGGTAGTGAGCGCACAGCTTTTGCAGCGGCGAGGACGCGCGAGGAACGCGAGGAGCACGAGCGGATAAGCCATCGCTCGGGAGAGAGAGAGAGAGAGAGAAGTTTGTTTCGCCGTCTTGCCGAAGCGGGGTGCCCGTTACATGACTCTTCTCTCATCCGTTGTCTGCCGCTGTACCTTTTCACTTTCGGCGGCCGCGTCTCATGGCGATCTGCTAGGCTTTGTCAGTATAGAGGAGCTTGGTGCACTCTGCAAGGCACTATAGCCTTTGCCGGTGGGGGGTTTAACAAATCCATACAAGCCTGCTGTACGTTATGGCCGCCCAAGCGGACCCACTGAGCACGGGTGTGTTGCGCTTGCTATCGGATGCAACTAGAACAATCGACTCACCAAAGCCATCTGAAGGCTCGCGTCGCGCGTTACCTACGCACCAGTGAACGTCTCAAAATGGTCAGTAGTTAACGTACGCAACAAGCTGTTTTAGAGAAAGTCTATTGCCAATAGTGTTTTTTTCTTGGATGATCCATAGACCGAATCTAGGCTTGCGAAAATACTCTGAAACTCGCGTATATATGTATAAAAAAATCCTTAAACTGAAAATGAAAGCAGGTATCAGAATCAATTTATGCTTACACGTGCCTTAGCGACGAATCAGCAAGTAATGGGTTTCTGAGCATTTAGTCAAGCAGCCAGAGAAACCGACTTGAGGGGAGAGTTTTTTTTAATTTTTATTTATTGAAAGGTTTCGAAAATCGCTTATGGTTTTTGAATCAGGTAAAGGTCGTGCAGTTCTGAAACTTTGGGATCTTGTCCCAGCTACTATGCAGTAAGTGACAGGTTAAGGGTGAAGTGGAGGTTTCTTTTTTTCCACTTTAGCAGGGCAAAGGCTGGAGAGGAGGTTGCCGCTCTCCAGCCTTCGCTCTGCCAAAGGGGGGAGAAGTGGAGGTAAGAGGGGTTTTCACTTTACTCCTGTCACCGACCACAGCGCTGCATGTGGGCAGAAAATGAGCCTTCGACGATGCGTAGGCAGCTAATTCCTTGAGGTGAGAAAAAACACGGTTTCATTTTCTCTCAAACACATGGTGCTACAAATAGTAACCGCGCAGTGTCGACAGCATAACAAAGCCGAACACCACAATGAAATACGCCGTAGCCCCAGTGAAACAACATTGCGGCGACGAAAACAACCGGGGTGCCCAATCGAACCCTAATTTAAACCGAAAACTTGATCAACACCGTTATTTCTGACCAGAGCGGGACGCAAAACCGGAACCGAAATATCGCCTCACGTGTCGGTTGCCGCAGTGTCGGAATACTGTTCCGCGATT
Source organism: Ixodes persulcatus (assembly GCA_013358835.2). Classification (NCBI taxonomy): domain Eukaryota; kingdom Metazoa; phylum Arthropoda; class Arachnida; order Ixodida; family Ixodidae; genus Ixodes; species Ixodes persulcatus. The sequence continues at coordinate 59,641 of JABSTQ010009114.1, forward strand.
AGCGGCGAGATGTTTTGGTGGCGCCCTCCTGTGGTTCCCCCTTGTGACGTCATTACCTTGCAAACAACAAGTTCGATGGTGTTTGTTATTAGCATGGTGGAAGCTTGAAATCATTGCGCTCTCAAAGGAACACTGCCAACACCGTCAAAATTAAAGTTCTTTCATTCCTCTTATTTCCGTCGATGATAAATCCCCTTTCCGACGTCATAGTCAGCGTTCGGCCAATCATGGAAGGCCGACCACAGCGACGCTTTCGGTCGCGCACGGGGCTAATAGCTGTGTTGACTCATTATTCCTAGAAGACAATGCCTGCGCTCCACCCCTTCCAAACGTCATCACTTGTGAATCCACGCAGGGCCGCCCATCTGGCATCACCTGTCGCCGCAAGCAGCGTCTTGCAGCGTCTCACAAGTTCAAGCGCGACGCTAGCACACGGCGACGCCAAGACGCCCGTGTCGTTGAGCTTCAGCGTTGTTCGCCACTTGGGGCGGGCCGGGAATCCACTAACTACGACACAATGAGCGTCTCTTGTTTTCTAGGTGGTATCATAGCCTCCTCTATACTCACGAAGCCTGGCAGTTCGACGACGGAGCCATAGAGCGCCCGGTCGCAGATTTGGAGCGTGAGGATCTGGTAGCACAGAGCATTTCTCGGGGAAGCTGGTAGTGAGCGCACAGCTTTTGCAGCGGCGAGGACGCGCGAGGAACGCGAGGAGCACGAGCGGATATGCCATCGCTCGGGAGAAGTTTGTTTCGCCGTCTTGCCGAAGCGGGGTGCCCGTTACATGACTCTTCTCTCATCCGTTGTCTGCCGCTGTACCTTTTCACTTTCGGCGGCCGCGTCTCATGGCGATCTGCTAGGCTTTGTCAGTATAGAGGAGGCTATGGTGGCACTATACATGTTTGCAAGTCCGACTTCAGGGCGCCGCCATCTTGCTCGGTTGGGGTGCGCTTGGACGCGTCATAATCCGATTACGAAGCCTTGCGTCGTAATCGGATTATGGCCGCGCCCAAGCGTACACCACTGAGCAAGATGGCGGCGGTGTGTGTTGAGCGTGCTAGCTACGTCGACCGTACGTCGAAAGTGTTCCCAAAATGGGCAACAAATGACGTCACAGAAGCTGGAGCGTCCCGCTGTCGTACGTCGAGATCCTGGCGGTTGCTCGTAGAAACGCTGGCGAAAAGCACGAGCGAACGCGAGTGTCGCTGCCTTCGCGTTGTCCCCACTTCCGGCTGCTGAAACTTCCGTGGGCTGCCACACTGGAGAGCGACTTGCGGCAGAGCGGGTGTCTGCCGCGTCCACAATCGCTGATTGGGACGCCGCCAGCATCACGGCCGGCGACAGCATGACGCTTTTTAATGCGAAAGCATTGACTGTCCCATGAAGCGAGCCGACGTCATCAGCTTTGAAGCCGCGCCAAACGGCACCTTAAATCCTTTCTCTAAGTGAAACCAGCTCCCAGCTATGAAACCACGTGAAAAGCCTAGCCAAACGGCACTAAGTTTCCCCGATCCCAAAGGAGCGGAGTAAAGCTGATGGATTTCGGCTTCGGTCCCATTGGCTGGCGCGCGTCGACGAGGCTCCCACTGGCCGCTGCGCGTCAGTTTCAACGACCGCCACCACATGGCGCTGCGTGTCCGTCAGCGCGCCGGTAACACGAAACGTTCAAGGTCAGAGCGGCGAGGAGAGGGCGCGCTCTTCCGTCGACGCAAATACGCTGCAGACGAAATAAGGGAGCGGAAGAATGACGTGCATGCTTTCGCATTCAAAACTCATAAGAAGTGCTTAGGTGTACTTCGAGCCTTTTTATGACGTCGTCGGGCGGAAATAGAGGGACCACTTTTTTCGACGCGGTAAACACACCAGTCGGAGACGCGTTCCGCGCACCATAGTGGAACTGACTCTACTGACTGCAGAGGTGTGCGCCGCGCAATGCGGAGCGCAAGTTCGTCTGCTACTTTCACAAAGGTTGCGATGATGTCAGAACGCCAAGTTCTTATTGGCTAATTGAAAAAAAATAGTGGATAGACTTCGAGGCATTTTGCATTGAGGTCTACCCACTATCCTTTCAATCAGAACGCCAAGTTCTTATTGGCTAATTAAAAAAAAAATAGTGGGTAGACTTCGAGGCATTTTGCATTGAGGTCTACCCACTATCCTTTCAATCAAAGCCAATCAGAGCTCGACGTCGTTCTCACGTCACCGCAACTCCCGCGCAAGAAGCCGACGACTTGCTCTCCGCATAGGCGTATGCTCCCAAGTTTTGAGCAGCGCCCCTCGCGGCGCGTACTGTGGACGCGCCCTCGTGGTCGGGTGCGCAGGAATTTGACCTGTATGTTAAGCTCGCGCTGCAAATACCTTCCTTTGGGCGTTTGCGATACAAACACGATTTCACCATTGAGGTGTTGGCGCTAATTTGCGACTTGCAAAATAGTGCGTGCCGCCTATCGCGCAACGCCGGAAACTTCGACATTTTGGGTGCGAGGCTGGAAAGTGGTTGGAACACCACTAGGCTTCGCGATGCATGGTTTGGCTTGTTACATGTGGGGCGTAAAGTTCGTGCGCGCAGTCTGTTCCAAGCGTTGCCCCAAGACCCAGATTGAATCGTGGGGAAAATTCCCCCAGGAGCGTACAAAAACGACGTACCCGTGACAAAATGTGTGCTGCAGATCCGTCAGTGCTCGTTCGGCTGCCATGGTGGGCCGTCCATGTTCCTTCTCCTCACGACAGCTATCCAAGCCTATCTTAGCAGGATACAGCCTGCTGCAGACGGGAATTTAAAAAAAGAAAAACTTTGCGTTCTCTTTACCATAAAAGTAATTCGCGCAACCATACAAAACACAGTGCGCCGGCATGGCGACAACCAAAAGCGGCTCGCGTGCTTTCTTCGTCCTTGCTCACGGTGTCTTCGCTTCCGCGCCTCTGTCGCAGCATAGGAATAGCCGGCACGCCTATTTGTTTTCCAACCAAACAGGGGGCGCTAGCAACACGCTCTGCTCGCGCATGCGCAGCAGATTTTTTGCAAATTGTGGATTGTCGAAGATTTCTCTAGTTAGCGGCAACACCCCGTAGAGAATAACTATACAGAACATTAATTTTGCAAGCCTGTCTCTAAAATTTGTAGGTACATTACGACCTGTCTTTGTACTCTTTACTCGAAAGAAGTAACCGATTACAACTACAATTACTCTAGGTTAAAAAATTATTCACTTAGGTTACTCGATTACTCGAATAGTAATTGGACGTTACTTGAAAAAACTAACTGTTACTTTTCTGATTACTTCAGATTTTCAAACCGAAACATTGTTTCTGCCGCGGTTTGAAAACGTATCTTTCCTACTGTCCATAATTCGATTAGAATCACCGAATTATAAACTACTAATCTTAACCTGCCGATTTTGGTGAACCGTTCTCCTCTCAGAAACTCGGTTCAAGGATTTCTTTCTAAAAAAAAAAAAAAATCTTGTAGAAAGAAAGGGTGTTAATAAAAAGGTGTGGGATAAATAGTAACGGTTACTTGGTAATTTTGGTACTTCCAGAAGTTCTCAGATTACTCTCGTTATTGCTTCCTGATAAATGTAATCGAATGATTACAAAATTACTCCAAAGAGTAGTCGAAAATAAGTAATTTGATTACTTGCAATCAGGGCCTAAAGTTTTCCGCAAGTTGAGGGGGGTCCCTACAAGAAGGGAGGGGGAGGGGGGTCCTAAAAAGATGTAATAGATGCACAGAAAAAAATATTCACTGCTGACTCTGCCCGTGTTGTACCTGCAACCCTAAAATTGCTAATCCCCAACTGTCACATCCCTGAAAACAAGCTATTTTATTGCAAGATATGATTTTGATTTCACTAATGCTGGGGCTGTAAGGAGGGTCTCAAGGCCCATACGCACATTCGCGTTTGAGCGCGGTGCGTTCCGTCGCGGCAAGCGGACGCGTTGCGTTGCGAAGAGCGCTTGCGCCAAACTTGTACGCACAGTTGCGTTCACACGCAGTCAACCGCAGTCAAGAGCCAATAAGAACGCGCTATCGTCACTAGCGGCTCACCAATAGTAAGCGAAATCCAAGGCAACATGGCGGCGCACAGCGACAGCGTCCAAGTGTTCGGTCTTGGGACAATCCCGCCGGCTTCCCCGACGTTTTGTCAAGCTTGAACCATCGCAGCCTTGGAAAATACACTTCCCACCGCTCCCCAAAACAAAAAAGCAAGTTCTGCGAACGGAGAACCGGATACGTCTCGCCGAGTCGGCCGAATGGCGCGAGCGGACACGTCACCCTCCTCTCCTCTCTCGGCTCCTGATTGGTCGAACGCACCGCAACGCTTCGGAAAGTTGAGCGAGTCTCTACTCGCTTGCGTTGCGCTGCGGAGCGTTGCGGGTAGGCGCGCGTCGCCCCGCAAGCGACCGCTCCTGGGCGCAAGGACGCCGCAACGCACTCAAACGCGTTCAAACGCGAATGTGCGTATGGGCCTTCAGACCATTCGTTAAAATCAGTGGGGGGTCCGAGACACCCTGAGACCCCCCAGACTTTAAGCCCTGCTTGTAATCGAAGTATCGAACGAGTCTGAACGACAAAACCCGGTGGTCGAAACACAATGCCGTAACAAAACGGCGTGAGCAGTTGTTCCTAGCTATAGCACGCTACTCGATGTTAATGCGGTGTCACTGTGTAACGTAAACAAAACTTCCGGTAGCGGAGTAAAATTCTACCTACGCGTGTACGAGATAAATCAACGAACGGATGGTACTTTGGGCTATAGACGAAAGAATCGCCTGGCGGAGTTACCACCATGGAACAGTAAGGAAGACAAAACAAAATGCTGGGCTTAAGAACAGCGGCAGAAGCCAGTCAAGCAGAAACAAAAGTGCATCGTCACGGCCAGTGTTGGGAAGTATTTTAAGTACATTCTACTTTACTTAATGTACTACTTCAAGTTAGTTTATAGAAAACCCGCGCTTTATTCAAAGTACGTTCTCTAAGTGTGCACTTGTACTTTACTTAATTTTTTTGTACTTTCCGAGGGACTTCGACTTCAAGGTACATTCCCCAAATTTGGTCTTATTAAATTTGTATTATTAAAAACAGATGCTTTGTCAACCTCGAAGAAATACTTGGAGGGATATTCTACTGTCACCAGAAACGGGAGCAGACGACGTATCGCTCACCTAGGTCATTTCTCCGAGTGAAGTATTGGCAGCTATAAGACCGATGCAAATGGGTGCCTTATAATCTGATTTTGTGAAAGAGTTCGTCAGTCAAGAGTCAAACAACTCCTCTGTGGCCATTGACATTATCTAATATTCGCCGCAAATTCGGAAAATATCTGATACCCCCCCCCCCCCCTCCCCCTTTCCCATCGCTTCTGGGGCAATGCATGCCACGTTTTAGGAACACACTGTATTGGGGAACGAAATGGCATCATGAAAGGTCGTATTAAGCAAATTTAAGTCGTTTACAAATCTCTGTAACGCGAAATTAGAGCGCAGCTCTTGAGTAGGTGGAGGGGAGGGTACGGAGGGTATGGTATGCCCCTCCATCTCCTCCTTACCCTCCCCTCCTCCTCCCTTCTCCTCCTTTCCTCCTTCTTCTCTCCCATCCTCCTCCCCTACTCCTCCTCTCCCATCCTCCTTTCCTCCTCCTTCTCCGCACGTGACGTCAATTTTCCCACTAAATCTATCGGAGAAACTGAATTTTTTCATAGGTGATGTGATATCCAGTCATGTGACGTCATTCTCCCCGCTAAATTTAGCGGGGAAACTGAATTTGTCTTCAGGTCACGTGACATCAATTTTAGTTTAGCGGAGAATTGAATTGCTGTTGAGGTCACGTGACATGAATTTTCCCGCTAAATCTAGCGGAGAAACTGAATTTGTTCATAGGTGACGTGACACCAAGTCATGTGACGTCAATATTTTTCGCTAAAATTAGCGCGGCTACGTACGCCGACGCCGCGAAACACGGGAACGGGCGCCGAAGAGCTGCGCTCTAAAAAATATACTTACTTTACTTTGAAAGTACATTGCATTTATAGTTCTTTACTTCAAGTACATTGCGCCCGGTGTACTTACTACTTTACTTGAAGTATACACGACCTCTCATCTCCTTTGTACTCTACTTCTCAAGTACTTTTTAGATGTTCTTCACACAACACTGGTCACGGCACTCGTCTTGTTTGTGGATTCGCTCTCACTAGCAGAACCGGTCACGCACAAAAAAGAAAAAAAAAAAAGAAAAAGCAAGATCGCGGTGTATTTAATGTGCGTGATTGGCTTAGACAAGTCGACAAGCGCGGTGATACGATGCAATTATGACGCTGTTTAATTGACTCCAGTCCGATCTATTCGATCATATAAGTTGCCAGCGAAATGAAGGAGACAATCCCTGCACCGAAGGTGCGACATTTTGTGGAGTTGAAATAGGATCACCGTCCCTGCACCCTCACTTCAGACCATTGCGCCACCATTCGATTAAGCCGCCAATTGCTTCGTACAGAGAGCCCTGATTGTAGAGAGGGTCCGTCTCAAACCACGGGGATCAGTTTGCAATTTAATGGACGGTACGCCTCCCGCGGAAATCGGTCGCAAGTGCGCAAGCGCCGTGTTTTCGCGCGTGGCGAGGAGGAAGAACGCGGGCGGAAAGGCGGAGGCGCTAGCAGACGATCGAACGCGGCCCATATAAACCACGTGACCGCAATCGAGCGGTTGGGAACACCCCGTAACACAGGCTTTCGCGCTCTGTATAGGGAGTTTAGACTTAGGAGAGTTAGCAGTTCCAACCACGGAGAGCGTTCGCAATTTACTGGCGGGGACGCCTATACTTCTCAAATTGTGTGCACGCGCGCACGCGCGAGCTTTCGAATGGCGAGGGGGAAAGCAGGGGCGCCTGCAGACGACAAAGGCTTTCGACTCCTCCCCACAGTTTGCACTGCAACTGCGTGATCCGAACGGAGCAGTTGGGAAACACTCTGAAGTATAGGCACACTTGTTTTGTAACGACCACTTTTAGTTCGAGAGCGGCATGCAATTAACGGAGTGCCAGGCAGCGCTAATTCCGTTTCTTTTTTCTTCTCTTCTAAATGCCCTGCACCGAACAAAGCGCACCGTGTCGATATTTACGTGGCAACCAAGTGCCGTTATTTTTGTCGAGTTGTGTGAGAGGACACTGAGACCAAAGTTTCTTTGGGTACACTTCCGTTGCTCGAAGTTGCCGAGGAATTGTGTCGCATCTCTTTAGCGCGTTTACGATGCTTTTACGTCAGCATCGTGTAAAGAAAATTAAGGTGGGTTTTCACGGGGAAACTCCCGCTTCAGAAGATCAGACAAAGGCAGTTCCTCACGTTCGCCGCGAGAATCGACCGTCGCGCCCGCTGCGGCAGGAAGGGGAAAAAAAGGGGGGGGGGGAGGGAGAAATTATGATCTGTTTTACTTCAACAAGACGGAACCCATGCGTGCTTACGCAATGATTGCCTGCACAGCTTGAATTGTATCGCGGACTTTCGAGCGAGCAATACGAGCCGAAATATCTTACTCTAGCTATTACGGCTAAGAGCTATAAATTATCTCAGGATAGATTTTATATCGACTTACTGCCCAGCACTTTCGAGAGTTCTTGATAACGTTGGTTCACTGAGGTCGGTGTCAATTTCTGGAATAAAAAGTCAGTACTTCTTATAAAGATAATCCTCATGTACGAGCGATGTACAAACACAATAAGGGGCTTGCAACCAACAAGCCGTCAGGTACTTCACTATTTGCAAAAATAATCTTTATAGACGCTTAAAATATTTCTGGAGTGTAAAGCGTTTGGTACGATATCGACAAGAGTACAAACGTGCAGCAAGGCGCCTTACAACGAGACCGTATGCGAGAAAAACAGTATGCGAGAAAAACAAAACAAAAAACTTTGACGGCATCTTTTGATTTTATATGAAGTCATTGGCTGACATCCCAGACAGCTCGGGCAGAATGCTATTTCTGTCGGCGCTCAAGTGAGTGAGGTGGCAGGTCCGTCCAATTTCAGCTTCCTTTTTTTGGTCAGCGCTATGCGTCAGCACCTGTGGGATAAAGTCGTGTTTCTCTGTCGCACCGACAGCTGGTTTGGGGATACGCTACGAAGCCAACTTACACGAACATACTTCATACTGCCATCATTCTTCTGAAACTAAACAGCCCTGCATATTGTAAAAAAAAAAAAAAAATCTGATGAGCTTGGCGTTATCGATATACATGTTTTTAAAAGAACGCCGACGAAGTAGTTATGCATACCTTTATTTCTACGGAAACACGACACATAAAGGCTTCAACAGTTTGCTCCATTACGTACGACGGCGACACAGAGCTCGAGGGATTTGAGAAATGTTTTTTTCTGTCTCGCAACCTGATTATAAAAATAATGACATTTATAAAATGCAATTTTTAAGGACACTAAAATTTAGACAATGCGGTAATGAAAAAAAAAAAAAAAATTGAAACTGCAGTCAGAAGGGATGTTGAAGTTTGTGAAGTTCGAAGTTTTCGATCATCTGACAGAGGCACGCGTTTCATAGTTTCGAATTTTTGTTTAATATCATACTTTTTTGAGAGTGCCTTTGCCTATAACAGTATTTCAGTATTTTCCTTCAGTTTAAAACTGACCCACCAGCTATGAGAGAAGGCTGCTAGAACCATAGGTGCCACCAGATCGCTACCTCGTTTCGCTTGCCTCTTGGAACCTAGAGTGCTTGGAGTAGGTCTTCCACGACCATACTGACAAAACCGCGAGACACAGGAAAAAGAGAAAAAGCGGCAAACAACGTCTGGGACGACGGTCATGGTGTGATTATTTTGTCGCTTTTTGCGGTTCGCGTATTCTTGTTAGCACAGCATGAGCGTGCTCATTGATAACGTGCCACAATTCCTAAGTTTCCAAAACATAAAAAAAAAACACGCACATATATACCATGTTTGACTAAGGCATGTCTCAGGAAAATTCGATTGATGTTCGAACCATCTTCGGTGGTTTGATGTTCGTTAATCTTTTGAACTAAGCACGTTCAGAAATTGTCGAATTTCAACCTTACAAGATGGAAATTTCGAAAATCGTTGCATTTATCAACGTGATCATTTCAAACGTCGTCGAGTTCGAAAAAAGAAGAAGAAAAGTTTGCATAATTTCTAGCGGCTACGTGGAGAAAAAAAAAAACAAAAAAAAAACACACGAGTGACTCCGGCAACTTTTGGAATCTCTGTGTCACAGGCCTTCGCGGCGGTCTTCTAGTATCTGTGAAAAATTTTCGATTTTGTTATCAAGTTCGCGACTCTGAAGCGAAGATTTTTCAATGGTGTTTTGACATCGTATTTTATACGAATTTTTTTTTTTGTGGGAAAGCAATTATGCAAGCATGTAATAGGCTCCATTGCCCATTTTTAGAAAACGGCGACATTTTTGGTCGCCGTTTTCTGGTCGACATTTTTAAATCAACTGATATTTTTATATGCCATTGTCAAGTGTCTGGTGTAAACAAATCCACACGTAGTTTTGACCAAAAAAAATTTGGGGACAGGAAAAGTTGTAAGGCATGAAGAGGTGGACAGTTGAATTAACGCGCACGTTTGAAGGTGAAGAACTAAAACGATAAAATTTCGAGAATTCTAATACCTTTTAGGAACAAACTGTGGGTACAGCTTTCCTTTTTCTATAGTAATAATATTTATTTAAATTTTATTTATTTTTCTAAAATTTGCCAGACATGCCTGCTCGAACGACAAAAGGCAAAATGTGGAGGCCCGTATCTCATAGTATTCTACTTATAAATGTATATTATTTAAAATATATATTAGGTATCTGAGCAATACGATAGTCCTGATATATTTAGGCAAACATGGGAAAAAAGTCAGACAACAAAAAATTACAATGCAAAAACAAACAAACAAAAAAGAAACACCACCTTCGATTTTTTTTTTTTTTTAAATTTGGGTACCTTGTCATACTCTATTTCGGCATTAATTTCTGTTAAAACATGTTGCATTATTTTATTAAGAAAGAAGACATAACTCCCCAAGGTAGGGTCCTTTTTCAAAGCCTACACTCAGCAGTGCCCTATGCGAGATGTGACTCTGAGTTCCAGTTTCATGAAACTCACACACATCTTTCACATATTTGTATTCAGATGAGGTCATTGACAACTATACTTCGTTTCACTTTATCTGCGAGCGAAGCCAAAGCTAGAAGCGCGAGACCAGCGCTTTTTGCATTTCTCCCCAGCTCGCGCGCTCGAGCAAAGCCTGAACGCACGGAGCTTTCGTCCTCGCGCTTCCAGTTTTGCCTTCGCTCGCACATAAGGTGAAACGAAGTGTAGATCAATCGGTCACACACTAAAAGTAAGGTTATGTCTTCTTTGTGAATAAAATAATGCAACATGTTTAAAAAAAAAAATTAATTCCGAAATGAGGTATGACAGGGTACACAAATTAAAAAAAAAAAAAATCAAAGGTGGTGTTTTTTTTATTTGCATCGGATTTTTTCGTTGTTTGATTTTTCCCCATGTTTGCCTAAATATATCACGACTATCGTATCCCTCAGATACCTAACATATATTTTAAGTAATAGCCATATATAAGTAGAATTTTATTTGAAAAGTATATGATGGTGATTAAATTATTTTATGAGATAGAGGCCTCCAAATTTCGCCTTTTGTCGTTCGAGCAGGCATGTTTAAACATTTTTAGAAAATAATAATCATTTAAATAAATATTATTAGTATATTTTACAAGCAAGCTGTACCCATAGTTTGTGTCTAAAAAGTATCAGAAGTTTCCTAATGATATCGTTTTAGTAATTCACTCTCAAACGTGCCCCCTCCATCAGTGCGCGCTAATGCAACTGTCAACTTCTTCATGCCTTACGACTTTTCCTGTCCCTAACTTTTTTTTCTGGTCAAAACTAAGTGTGGATTTGTTTATACCTGACACAAGAAAATGGCATATAAAAACATAGGTTGATTTAAAAATGTCGACCAGCCACCCTTTGGTTGATCGTATTTGAAATCACCGAGCTGACGCCACCCGGCGTAGGGAAAATGCAATATTGGATGGGTATACTGTTTTGTTGTTTCGCATTCTAACTATAAAGCATTAGAAGTACATATATTCGCTTTTTGTCGTGCAAAGGTTGGTAATCATTTTTCTTAAGATAAACCGCTTTAAATATTATTTTTTTTTATTTTCTTAAATTCGAAACGTTTGCGTAGAGGTCGGGCAACTGCCCATAAGCCTAACTCTAGTCGAATTTCACAAACAAAAGTTCGAAGGTTCTTCGTACCGTCGAAACTCTGAGATTCGTCGAATCTCAGGGTTTCGACGAATGTTCGGCTACAAAAGCTGTCAGCAGACACGTTCGAAGCACACGCGCTTCGAACACGAGCAAAACGCGGATAATTTTGTTATCATGTCAGCGGCAAACATTGTGTCTTTTGGATGACGTACTGGGTGTCCCCGAAAACAATGTACAGGGTTGTTTTCACCGCAAAAATAAACTACGTATCGCCGCACGCTCATTTTCCGTCCCAGAAGCAGCGCTGGAGGTTCAAACCAGATGCCAAAGTTTCAGCACGAACCAATATTTTATCCAAAAGTTGTAGGTGATTTTTTGAAAACTTCAATGGGAAAATGGTGGCCGACGGATCTTTCGAATACATGAAGCTTTATGGCGCCAGAAACCCAAAACAAGAGAAAAGGAACCCCATTTTCCCATTGAAATTCCCAGAAAATCACGTTAAACCTTTGAATAAAATATCGGTTCGTGCTTAAACTTTGGGGTCTGGTTCGAACCTCTAGGTCTACCTTTGGGCTAAAAGTGAGCGTTCGGTGATGCGAAGTTTATTTTTGCATCGTAAAACAACCTTGTACTATCGAGACCCGTTATAACGAAGTCAGTTATAACGAAATAGCGGCTACAGCGACGAGATCACCATTTCCCCTTCACTTTTGCACTTCGTTATAACCGAAGACGGTTATAACAAAATATCAAATATAGCGAAGTGATTTCAGATTCCCGTTGACTTCGTTATATCCGGTCTCGACAGTAGATTTTTTTTTTTTTTCGGGGAAACCCTGTATAAGCAGTGTGGCTGCGGCTTGACAATAGCTCGGCATCCCAGTGAAGTGGAAGGTCAGTAATGACGGAGCTATACTCTTTTCGTGGCTTCACTGATCGTAGCGCGGTGGAAGCTACATGCTCGTTGGACCAATCGTCCGTCAATATTTTGCCACGTGATCACGCTTCCGCCTGCATCCGCGCGCAGAGAGCGGAATCAGGTGACGAAATGCAGGCCGTTCATTGGTCCGGTGAGCATGCAGCTTCCACCGCCATGTCAGCATAGGGATAAACAAAATATAATTTGACACGATTCTTTTTTTTTTTTTTCAGCTAAGGAAGGGAGTTACGCAGTATACGAATACTCTGGGTGGTGTGCGATATAAAAGTTGACCGAGCGACCTTGCTGCCTAAAATCTAGTCTCAACCTGAGTACTTTCCGACGAAATGCCAAGATGCGATGAAAAAAAAAGTGGAGGTGATTTGACGGTAATTTTAAATGTTATGGCCTGAATTGTTGGTGCTATATTATAGTTCCTGTCCGAGAAGAAAGGAATACGGGATAATTTCAGTGCGTGTCTGGAGTCAACAACCTCTTGGCCATCTGGCCAGTTCTTTTTTTTTTTTTTTGCATGATTGAGTACCCGTTTCACAATGCTACCCGTTGCTGTAAAAATAACAACTACAAAAAAAAAACAAAAAAAACCTCGACAACAATAAAACAGAACTTTGTTTATTGGTGCATCGTTTTCGCCGCGAAGAAAGTAAAAAAGAAAGAGTGTGCTAAAAGAGCATTTTGTACTTTCCTGCCCCCTTCCGAAATATAACTAGTTATTTGTATGCTTCCTACTTCACGGTACGCGCGGCAATTTAAATTTTGTTCTTGAATTTTTACATCAATTATCCCCGCAGCTTGAAGATATGTTCTTTTTTTTTTACTTCTTGGATAGCGCATCTCGTCCGTAGAAGAGCTCGCCCGCATTGAAACTGATAGTTCTCACGCAGTTCTGGAAATGCATCTGTCCTTTGTTCTGGATAGCTTTACCCTCCTTTAAAAAAAAAATCTTTGACTCAAATTTTTTTAACAAAATGCATTACACGTTTTTTTATAATTAAAAATATTGTTCTATAATACGCAGCGACTGCGTCTTATTTGTAAGAGGCATTTCATTGTAGTGACTGTGAGTGAGTGTCCAGGTATAAGCCACGTGGGCCTTGCAGTGAATATGGGGGCATTTTTTTAATACTTTGAATATAATTTTTTGGTTCTCCTCGTAATTTTTCTACAGTCTCTTTTCTTATTGCAATATTTGTTGTATTTTTACGATGATATTCTACGAGCGTCGATGTTGTGCGTGTCTAGGGCGAACCTTCTCCAAATTGATTTCACGTGAACAAGTCAATGTGATGAAATGAGCGGCGTGGTTCTACCCTCCTCAATTTCTGTCTTGTGTCGACAGTAAGTTCGGCCGTGACGGGTTTACGTGGGTCGGTCAAATTTCAATTTAGATTCATCGCGGAGGCAAAATATGACATTTCTTACTTCGTCAGCAAATTCCGTCGGTGTGTTTCAGGCATGTTTTTATGCACCGGCTCCGTCTTCCGCGCTCTGGGGAATTACGCAATTAGACGTTCCCCGTTTAGCCCTTTTTTCAATTTGTGACAGGGAGCGTGGATATGGTATGGCAGATGGTCATATACATATACCACGCAGAATTCGCCATTACGGTCGCCGGCTGCGCAGCGCCGTTACTCCATTCCGGGCGTGTTTACGAACAGGATCTTTCTGCATGATTAGAAGCACAGTCATCACTGCCCCCGGTCATTAGGCTCCTCGAGCACGCGCTTCTGCCCACTCGCGCTGCGTAACCGCGATCCGCCTCGAAGCTGCGCAGTTCATAATTAGCTGCGCGTCTCGCTTCAATTACCCGCGAATTTTAGGACCAGGATGAAAGGTTTCACCATCATCACCGTCGTATTGTACACTTCTCCTGTTGAAGTGAAATTGAAGGCTTAGGAGACTCGTAATAATCGTTAAAAAATAACGCAAGTTTGGTTATGCTGTGACAAAGACCGGGGAACGCTGGGTGTATTGATTACGAACTACACGTGACTACAAACTACATGCGTGTGGCTTTGCGCTAGGCCCGTCCAGCTCAGATCTGCCTCGCTCGCAAACAACCGCTCTCGCGACTATTTCTTTGCGTGGTCGCGGAAAGGGCACAATACGACTGAATGACATCTTCCATAGTCTGCTGGCGCAGCCCTGGCCCGGAAACTCGACAAACCGCGTGGTCGGTCGGCGCATACACAAGGCGGCCGTCTCCGCTGGAGGACCGAAGGGTGAGGGCTCTCCGGAGTTCTCGTGGCCGGGCAGCGAGCCTAAGACACCGAGTTCCCCGTTGAGCTCTCAGTCCATCGCTCTCCTCATCGGCCCTCGGCCTCCCCTTTTTATAGCCAACCTCCGTGGGGTCCCGAGAAGGGACGCTCGCTTCCTCCAAGGTCAGTGGAGCGAACCCCGTCTCTTGGGACATAGGAAACCCGTTCGTGACCCCATCGCCTTTTGGTGGACGGCCAGCAAACTAATCATTTTTTTTTCTCGTAACACCGCACGCGGAATGTGTGGTTAGCGTGTGCGCTCAACCATAGCCTCCTATATACTGACAAAGCCTGGCAGATCACCACGAGAAGCGGACGCCGAAATGGAAAAGGTGGAGCGGCAGACAACGGATGAGAGGAGAGCCACGTGACTGGCGCCCCGCTGCGGCGAGACGCCGAAACACACTTCTCCCGAGCGAAGAAGTGTTTTTCGGGTCCTCGCCGCTGCAAAAGCTGTGCGCTGACGTCCAGGTGCAAAAGGTCCTCGCCGCTGCAAAAGCTGTGCGCTGACGTCCAGGGTCCGAGAAATGGCTCTTTGATACTCTGTGCTACCTGATCCTCGCGCTCCAAATCTGCGATCGGGCACTCTATGGCTCCGTCATCGAACTGCCAGGCTTTGTGAGTATAGAGGAGGTTAAGGCTTAACCCATGAGAAAGTTTTAGTAGATCGTTCTGACACCCCCGATTCCCCCGATTACGATACCCGATAACGATACGATGCACGCGCAAAACTGGCGGCGGAGTATCGGGTGTCGCCATCTGCAGTCGTCGCAACGATCTACTAACACTCTCTATTCTGTGCTTTCCGGTCTTTGTGAGCACGATCAAGTTTGCGTAAAACCTGCACGAGATGAGACGTCAAGCTTACTTTTCAACAGGTGCTCTTGGTGGGTGTGGTATACGGCTGAAAATCACTTGGTCCCAAGCTCGATTCCCGTCGGGGTGTTCCTCTTATGTTTGTTTCAGATGGGCTTTACGGGCTCATTGAATACATATGTAACTTTAAACTTTGTGTAACGCCTAAGTCTGATGCTGGCCCATGTCTGTGGAACTGGCCACTTTTATCACGGCATTCAGATGACAAAGCATAATCGGTGGAAAAAAGAAAATGAAATTGTTACCCAATTTCGGGAGTGGACCAACATTATCACCGTTTTACAGTTTCATGGTAACCGTATGGTATTTATTATGTTATAGCTGCAGGAACAATAATGAAACAATGAACAGGACACCCGTGGCAACTAAAATATATAAAAAATACTACGAGTCAACTTAGACTCTGCTATTACATGGAGCACGCTGACGTAATGTTTGGCTACGTGAGCCAAACGCTGCGTCAGATCCAAAATCACATCCTCTATGTTGTCGTTGTCCTCATCGGTGTAATTGGATCTTTTTTCTCAATATTTTGAAATTTTCGTGCCGAAAAGCAGATTTTTTTTTTGTTTACCTTCTACCGTCTTTTTTTTTTTTGGCCCACTAAACGATATGCGATTGGTAAAATATCAATCTAAAATCATTATACCAGCCCAAAATTTATTTCATGGCCCCTTTAATAACCAGTTCTCCGCTGGTTCGTGCCGGATGACCATCGTCGGTTTGGTACTCAAAACCTCCCGAATTTGATTTGTCTTCCGTGTTCTGCTCCTCCTCCTTGACCCAGATGGCTCGAGTCAAGAGGACTCGGCGTAACTTCCTGCAACAAACATCGAATGATTCACTCAATCTGCTCCTTCCTCGCAGCGGTGGCCGAGCTCCGTCGTCAGCTGTTCCTGCTGGCGGACTCTGTGCAGCGCCTCAACAGCACCCTGCTGACGCTTCTGCGCCAGCGGGACCGGCTGCTCACGCGCCGGGGACACCATTACGACCTCATCACGGCCGTGCTCCAGGCCGTGTCACCCAAGAGACGTGAGCGCCCGGACTCTCTTTGTTTAGCGCTGAAATACGCCGATGAACCGACACATTCTATACTTCTTTTCATCGTACGTCAGACCACAGCCAAAGGCTAGGAGCCATACAGCGAACAGAAATGAGTAAACTAAGGGCAATAAGTAACAGCGCGTGCACTCTGCTTTATGGTTTAGGTGGCGATGCCGTCGAAGGTGCCACCTGCATGGCACAGCCGACGGCACTAATGCGTTGTACATGTCAATGACGTGACGATAGGTGCAATCCATGTATAATGGAGATAAATCCACGTTGTTTTCTAAACCTACCATTTGGTGGTAATGGAGGTGCCACCTATGCTGGGCCCTCGCTAGCGTTTTTGGCCACAGCATATGAGCCCCGTATAATCCAATTAAGCACTAGTTAATAGGCAGCCCTTCTGGTTGTATGTGGATGTAATGTACAATGAACTGCACCTTAGATGTGAAAGTTCTGGTTTTTGTTTACAATCACGTATCGGACTGTTTCAGACGCCTTGGCGGCTTCAAGGCAAAGCGCCGGCCTACGCATCCCCACGTGGTGGGTTCGAATCCCGGCCGCGTTGCCCGCAACCTGACGGAGGCTTATTGCGGAGAAGACGAAGTGTAACGGAGCTTTCGGTTGCACGTCAAAAGATCCCCAGGTGGTCCAAATGAATCCTGAGTCCTCCGCTGGGGCGTGCCAGATGCTTTCGTTGGTTTGGCACGTAAAACCCCCACATTTGTTTTTGGAGTGCTTCATCCATGTGATTTTACGCGAATTGAAGGATGACAAGCACCGTGACGTTGCACTTTTGACACCGCTCTGACTAATGGTGAAGCGAAGTATAGAAAGGAAGGCCGCGGTGCTGGGTTGGCTACGTCACATACCGGCAGCCAGCGCGGGGCACAAACACCGGGTGGCACAAGCGGTTCATCCGCTGTAAAACGAGCCGGAAAAAAGTAAAAAAAGCGCCTGCTCGTAGAAAGCTAAGCATTTTACTGAATGTGCATTGAGCAGGTCAGTTTTATCTTGTGACATTTCAAGTCGTAGTTCCATTCCTGTAAAAATATGAGAACAACAAACTTGCCAAAGTCCACATTGGGCGCGCTCGGGGACGACCAAGTTAGCTGCGCTAATAACTTGTGGCGCCATCTCCCAGTAGGCGCCGCGAGCAGACAACAGAATGCGTCATCTGCTTGCCGCGCCTATCGGCAGGTGGCGCCACAAGTTAATAGCGTCGCTAATTTGGACTGTCAGTGTTCGGCTGAGACTCGCCTCCTCGTGCCCCGCACTAGCCTCCGGCAGGTGGGGCTAAAAGGCTAGCACTCTTATCCCTTGTCATCTAGACGGTATTGGATGAACACCACCCAGTAAAGAAAATGTGAGTAATGTTCCAGTAGTCGAGCTTGACTGGGTGACGAAGTAGTGAGCAAAAACGTGACTCGAGACGGGCTTAAGACAGGCAGTGATACTGCTTTATGTAGTAAATGCTCGTCGCCAAAAATGTTGTAATAAAAAGAAAGGCGGTCACCCGTGAAAATAAAGAAGAGCAGTGCCTGCGTGGGCCTGCGGAAGAGACGAGGTTCTTACATGCCGAAGTGGTGACCGGCGAAGCCGGGGGCGCAGGGAGCCCCGGAAGAAAGGAGGACGTCCGATGCGGTCGGTGGTTGATGGCGCACACTTTATTCAACGGTCAACAACGTGGGGTTGAAGCGCCACGGGGACGCAACCCTGATAACACGGGCGCAATGGTGGAACAGTGGCACCATCTAGGTACTGTGTATAGAACTAGTGAAAAATTTAAATACTACACTTTACTTATTCGTATCAGTGCTTTTGCGTTCCGCGTAGCACTACGCAGAACGGGCACCGGCTCGTGGCGTTAGGCAGTGCTTTTCTTGCGTGAGTTCACACCCGTACAAAGCACTGAACAGCTGAGTTATTATATCTCGCCTGTGAGTTCAGCGCCTCAAACAACTTGCGAGGCCGCACGCATAGGCCTCACAAGTTGTCAAAAGTCGAAGTGCTTGAATCGAAGTCGAATCGAATAGTGCCGAATAGTGGCCAAAAGGTCGAATGTCGAAAAGAGCACGAATACAAAAAAAGAATGCATAAGCAATTTTAACAAAAACAAGACAAAGAAACAACGCATTATAAAAAAATAAAAATAAAAAAAATAAAAAAACTTACGAGTTTATTGTCCTGCAGAGCATGTGGAACGAAGAAAAGGTAACCTAGTACGAGTAACCAAAAATAACCCATCCACGCACATCCACGTGTGGATGCGCAACGTGCTGAAATGGGTGAACCGTTTGAATCGGGGGAATTGGGTGGCGTTTTGCGCCACCACCTAACGCTCGTACCCGCTCGACGCCGGGGGAGCGAAGGGTTAGTGGAAGAGGCCGATTCAATTATGGCTGCCGCAATTATCTATTATCAAGCTGCAAGCATGACTGCTTTGTTCGAGGAACAAAGGAAAGAAACCATTTTCTGTCGAAACCCTTTGTTAGTCAACGCTTCTGAAAGCAGGCTTGTTTCGGATCAAGAAAGGCATGTGAGCACTATTTCACAATGTGAACAGCGTTTCTGAAAAACTTGAATTTTTGGCAGCAGTAGCGATATGAGATGTATTGAATTATTCGAAAACTCGAACACTAGAAATCCGAAAGTCGAATCGAATTATTCGGACAATCATTATTCGATTCGAATTCGAAACTCGAATATTCGTACATCCCTAGTCAAAATAACGAACTGGGAGTGTCAGCTCTACACACTACGTTTTTATCGCCTTGCAATCGTGCGAACAGCGCATTCTAAAGGGAGTAAAATCACTCCTTAAAGGGACAATGAAGGCGATTTTATTTAATTTTTTTTAAATGGTGTTTTTAGGCTTCTTGGGAACCTGGCATACTGCCCAATTTTTTGTAAACATTTGTGACGCATATTTCTGTGCCTACAAAAGAACTGAAGAAACTGAAACTGAACTATCTCCATTCTCATTTCTGGGCCTCCGAAAACGGAGGTGACGTAGGAAGTGACGTCATAAGTGAATAGTCGGTATCGGTAGCATTTAGGAGATCGAGTCTGGTTACCGCGGTGGGTTATAGCACCGCGGTACCCACCGCGGTAGCGGGACTGTTTCGTCGGATCTGTCAACATGGACGATAATGCCACTCTCGCGAGCGAGTTCTGTTCGGGCTTCCGTTCAGTGTCCTAACACCAACGGAACGGGAGTACGTGTGTGGCGTTCTTCGCTATCACCCGAGGCCGACGGTGACCGCCCAGCCGGCAACGAGCGGCCCGCTGGCTCCGAGCAGCAAAGCTGTGAGCAACATTCGCACGGGCGAAACGAGAGCGGCGCGTTGCCGAAGGACAGGCCCTGTCCCTGTCCGACAGGGACGCGGTGGAAATGCCGAGGGGAAAGCGGCAGCGACCCTGGAACCGGCTCCTCCGCGGGGGACGCTCCCCAAGAAGGAGAAAATAAACAGCACCATTTTTGCTTTCACCAGAGTCGGACGTCCACTCATTTCGTCGTCAAAGAACAAGAACGATTACTGGTCCTCAGTCGACCGTTTGAACAGCCATCTGCGGCGCACAAATTTGGCATGACTACCACTTTGCAGAATCCTTCGAGTACCGTGTTCTCAAAGTAAACACGACATCGACGTCTCCAGCGTGCTCCGCGCTGCGTTCTTTATTATTTTTTTTTCGTTTGCCCATAGTTGCTCGTTGCCCGTTTAGCGTCCAGCGCAGCAAAGAAAAAAAATAAGTATGCTGTTTTATTTACGGTTTAGTACTCATCTCCGGTCTGATTTATACTTTTCCTGGTTATTCAAGCGGAAATTAGAACAGTATTCCTAAAAACTGCGAACCAAAACGTGACCGAGGGCACGTCACTCGTTCCGACCAATCACTGACGCGTCTTTTGTGACGTCGCGCTTCTTGGCCCTGCATCGGTCACGTGAGCTCCGCTTCTCCTGGCTTCTCCCGCAACTCTCGGGGCGTCGCCCCAATCGATCCCGGTACGATTATTACCGCGACTGTTTCATTGATTTGCGCGGAACACAAGCGCCGGTTTCGGCTAAAATTTGGGCAACGTGGCCTGAGACGGGCCTGGAAGCCAGTTCGATCGTCAAAAAAAAATACCCGAAATTGCCTTCATTGTCCCTTTAAACAACGCTGTATGTTTTCACTGTTCTCTGCAGAAAAAGGATTTTGTTTTTTTCCGCGAACGCGTTTAGTGTGTAAAAATCTCATTTAGGTTTCAGACTGCAATTAGTGTTTCAGGGACGTAATTTATGATTCATGACGGTATACGACGAAGCGCGTCGAAATAAATTGGTGTAATTTAACGCTGGGAACGACCGTCGTCTTGGGCTGCTGACAGCCCTTCTGTAAAACGTTAAAAATTAAGGTACCAAAACCTAAAAATACTTACTCATTAAGTAATCACTGCCAGTTATTACTGGCGACCTTTCTTGAACTTGGAGGTGTGTTCAAGCGAGGACATAAGCCGTAAGCTTTTCGGGTTTTACGAGAAACTGGCAGGGTCGTTTCTGCCGTAATTACGAAAAGGGAACCTTTAGCACACGACATTTGAGCTTCAATCGGTTTCGCGTTTTCCCCGCTGGTGTCGAAGATTCATAGCACATGGCGCGGTAAATGCGAATTCTGCTTAACAGTTGTCGTTAGCGCAAAGTGTAATGCGCGCAGTTGTTGGTGCGAACGAGACCTCGGCGCTTTTCTTACCGGTGAAATTTAAAATCGCACATCACCAAATTTTACCGCTCGGGCTGGTGTCTCACATAGGCACCACCAACTACGCGGGTATTTTTGACTGCCGTCATTGAGCTGTGACAGAAATATAACTCCATGGCTTCCGCTTCTCCATGCTGGCTGTTAGTCACGCTTTGTATGTTGCGATCCATCGCTTGATCATCAGCAACGCCCTTATTTTGGTTTAAAATATAAATGTCAAACTCTCTGTAATAAAAGCAAACAAACAAAAACATGCTTTTATTTTTTAATTGATCGATATCAATTACTATAAGTTTGTATGCAGAGCTTAAGTTCGTCTGCTTATTTAGCAGGTGTTGTGGTTACGTCAGAACGCTGAGCCCCGATTGGCTCTGATTGAAGGATAGTGGGTAAACCTCGAGGCAGCTTGCTTCAAGGTCTACCCACTATCCTTCAATCAGAGCCAATCAGAGCTCGACGTTCTAACGTCACCACAACCCGCCGCAAAATAAGTAGTCGAACTTCCGCTCCGCCTTGCCCTCCGGACTGTCTACTGAATAATACACAGGCTACCGAAAAGACATGATCGGAATGCATTTATTTCAAGCCGTCGTTTTGTTATGTAGTTACACGCGCGGTGAGTCAACTTCCAAATAGAACAAGAATTGGACATCTAGCGCTACCTATTATACTCCGGTACACTCGACGTTTGACCGCAGCACACCCTACCGTCCGATTCAAGCAGCGCCAAAAGTGCGTCGTCACGCGCCTTGTTTCTGTGGGTTTGCCATCTGCAATCACACTCGCGCAAAAAAAAAAAAAGAAAAAAAAAAGCGCAGCATCGCAAAGCATTTATTTTGCGTGATTGGTTTAGTCGCTGATCGGAAACGCGCAAAAGCGATAAGCGCCGTGACCATGCATTTTTAGGTATGCTCTATATTGACTCCATCGGACTGGACTGTGTAGCCTTGGCTGTGGTCGGTCGTGAAGTAAAACGGGGCGAAATCTTCGCGAATCTAATTGATACACACCGCGGTCTCATTTGCTGGGCCCAATCTCCGGCGTCCGACTTCCCTGTTGACCCGTTCCGCAGCGCTCGTGGTAAATATTTCGGTGGCAGATATCGCTTGCAGTTGTCCATTTTTAAGCCACCAGCCGCGCTGACTCCCGCTTGGCCCTGGCTCTTGTTTACTACTTTGAGGTGACATCCAAAGACGAATGGTCTATACTTTGTTTAATGACGTTGCTTAGTACCTTGAACGTCTGGTGGAGCTTCCGATGTTTCCCTGTTACGTATTTGTTTTTCCTTGTCGCGGGTACCGTGGATGGGCCGGTGTAGTAGTACCTACTAATATCTGGCAAAGGTTTTTTTTCTCTGCATCGTCACCCCCCCCCCCCCCCGGTATACACTTTTCTACTTTTTTCGTACCGAATTTTTAGATTGCAACTACCGCCAATTGTTGCCGTTCTGCACTAAGCCCCACGATGGCTTTGCCCACAAGAGAACCGGGCAGTGGAGTGCCGATGCTCCGAGCGTTGCTAATAGAGTGACTCAAGTCTCGCTCAAAGAAGAGCGACAGCTATTTGCCTCGCCGCCCCCCCCCCCCCCCCTCCCCCCCTACACTCCATCAATGCTCGTAGAAACATCAACCAATCGTAAGGTCAAAAAAAAAAAAAAAAGGAACGGCAGGAGGTGTATATTGTATGTACAGATATTGCGAACCTGCCCAAGTTCGAATTATACCAAGTTCGACTTTTTAGAACCTTCAGTTCGAAGTTGGACGAGAGTTCGAGAGAAGTTGAACCGTTACACGCACGAGCCTAACTTAAAAAGAGAGACTGCACCTCCTGCCGGAGGAAGGGTGTAAACATTGGTATTTATTCCCTAAGCCTTAAAATAAACTGCATTCTACTTTTCCAAATTAGAAAAGAAAATACTTTTAGAAGTCGTGCAAGCCTGTTGAAAAAGTCGCACTTCGTTGAATTTCGTCCAAAAGTTGGAAGGTTCTCGGACACGGTCGAATCTCGAGGTTCGGCCAAAAGTTCGCGACGTCCCTGTGTTTGCTACACTCGTACAGGACACTTTCGGGGAGAGAAAGCTCTCCCTTACATCCGATGCATTAAGATTAATCTTGCGTTTGTCCGAGACAAACGCAAAAGTACGCGTCGGTCGAGCGGTGGTCTGTTGACCCGGGGCTCCCCGTACGATTAAGGAAGCCGTAAGAACGGGTCCTACGCGGCGGGCTTCTCCTCGGAAACCGTGTTGTTGCGGAAAAGAGAAGTTCCGCGGAGGCCTGCTCTCCGCGCAGTGCAACACGCTTTCGCGTCGATTAGCACGAAAGGGAACGGATAAACGAATAAACTGACAATCGACGGAGGCTTTTGTCTTTTCGTTAACGCTCCGAGGCGCGAATATTGCGCCGGCACTAATTATTAGAAGCGGTTACAAATTTCGCTAGATTTGTCGGAATTCGCGTGTTTACTGGCCACCATGCGTTGTGTGTTTTCTATAAAGCCACTTTGAACTGATGGTATTTTTTTTTTTGTAGATTACTTTTAGTAGATCAATTAATTGACCCATGAAACCACTATTTTCGTCTAACGATGGTGACGTCGATTTTAACGACAAAGAACCAGGTTGACAAATGCGGTTTGGTTTCATTTTCTGGGGGCGATGAGACGCCAGAACGTGTGGTAACCGTGCAAGTTGATTCCCTCGTTACAACTAGACCGTTTGTGTACATCATGTGACGTGCCTTTACTGTTATTCAAAAGTATACTTTATTGAGATGACTATGATGGGACCACGAACAAAGCGTGCGAGACAAAACACGCACGCACGCACACGTACATAAGCGCGGGCACACACACACAGACACACACTCGCATAAACACACGCACATACACTCGGAATCGCACACACACGATCATAATGCAAAAAAAAAACATCTTAGGTGTCTTTCCTGTCGGTTAGCCGGAAAGAAAATTCTTGCAGTTGGATAGGTTTTTGTGCCTGTGATCGTAGGTGCTACAAAAAGGCGTACAGCCCGTACAACGAGGGAGTCCAAGGCCCTCGTTTATGCGGGCTCGCTTTCTGAGTGCTTTTTCAAAAATATTTGACGGGAACGCTTCCACTAATCTGAACACGATGAAGTTCACACGTTCTAAAGTTTTTTTTTTTTTTTTTTTTTAATGGCGAGCTTACGCAGCGGATATCCCGTGTGCGTTTCGTGACGTATACGTCCTGAACCGCTAAGTTTAGCGGGAAAGTTTCTCCTCTAAACTAAGCGGTAAATCACATTATCGTGACGTTTCGGTTCTACAGTCGTCACGTGACCGTGTCACAAGATGTCGGAAATTTCACGCTAAATTTATTAGGAACGTTTCTCCACTAGCGAGAAACTGTATCCGCTATATTTAGCGGAAGTTTAGTGTCATGTGACGTCAAGGTGCCACGTTACGTCACAGCGTCGCGCAGTGTCATGGCGTCACGTCACGTCCTAGGGTGACATGAACACCGTCCGCTAAATTTAGCTCGATACAAGTTTAGTGAATTTAAACACGAAAGTGTAACTGTGAGCAACAGTGTGCGGTGCCTCAGCTCACACCTCAGTTCATTTGCGGTACTCGGCACGGAACCGGGAAATCTTTTTTACAGCGCCGCTCTTACGCGCCCGTTTCCGGCTTGAAGGGCGTCGGCGCCACCATCGGCGTAACCGCGCGTTGTATTATGGGACGTTTCCCATAATGACGTCATCTGTGAGGCAACCCTCGTGACGTTACACGGCGCCTAAATTTAGCGGGAATATTTCCCCGCTAAGTTTGGCGGGGAAAGTTTACCACTAAATTTAGCGGGGGTATGTCTTCCCCAATATTTTCCGCTCAATTTAGCGAGAAAAAATTTCCCGCTCAATTTAGCGAAAAAAAAAAATGCCCCGCTATATTTAGCTGAAAATTTCATCTCTAATTTTAGCGCAAACATTTCCCCGCTAAATCTAGCGGAAAAAATTCCCCGCAAGATTTAGCCGAAAACATTCCCCGCTAAATCTAGCGGGAAAAATTTCCCCGCCAAATTTAGCGGAAAGATTTCCGCGCTAAATGTAGAAGAAAAATTTTCCCGCTGTATTTAGGAGAAATTTTCCTACTAAATTTGGCGGAAAATCTTTCCCGCTAAATTTAGCGGAAAAATTTGCCTGCTAGATTTACCAGAAAAAATCCAGCCAAAAACATTTTCCGCTAAATGGGAGGGGAGCAGAAGAGGAGGAGGGGAGGGGCATACCCTCCCCTTCGTACCCTCCCCTCCTCCTCCTCAAGAGCTGCTCTCGAATACGGCTTTACAGAGAATTGTAAACGTCTTTAATATTTTTGATTGATTGTTTGAGTAGGAGGCTGGTGCGCAGAGTATGCAACATATACTTGGAAGGGCCTCGCTAGCCTAAAAAATAGCGATCCTATGTCTTTACGCCTCGCTCAATTTTACGTACCTTCCATTACGCTACTAATTTATCAAACCGAACAAAGATTAAATCAGGAAAATAATTCGAGAAGCTAAGATTTTGGCAAACATTTCCGTTTCGTCACCCGACGAACCCTGTGACGTAACAAAAAGATACTAAAGCCAGTAATCGTTACGTCACGCCTCTTTTGGTTCCCCTCCTTGCCAACATCGAGCCGCCCTCTCGAGACACCCGGATTTCGGACAAACCGGCAGATGTTTCAACGATCGGCTGTTAGAGCATCATTACAACACGAACAAGACTGTCTCTGACCATCTAGGGGTTCACTGCCGAGACTGCGGTTGCTATTCCCAGTTTACAAAATTCACAGTATTGGCGCTGAGTGGCGACCCTTTAATTAGGGGAATTATCGAGGCAGAGAAGATTGCAGCACTCGATTACAAAGCTTATCAGCGCCCCTTCCTTTTCTTTATCCGCCAAATCAGTATACTACTTGACGAAGTAGTCAACGCGAAGAGCGCAGATTTCCAGGTTTTTTTTTTTTTCGTTTCCTTCGTATTATGGCTTTCCTTTTTACGAGCAGGTAAAAAGAGGAAACGTGAGTTGCAAGTCAATCGCTGCGTTTGTGTTTCTATATGTCCTCTCCTTTTGTCATTTGTACCGCGCTGTTGCTGCTGCTATGAATCCGGGATGCGTTGAGCGATGCGACGCGACCGAAGCGACGCCCACAGGGGGGAAAGCGGTAGAAGATCCGATGTATAGACGGCAAGGAGGGCGGAGGAAGAAGAAGAGCCATAAGGAGACGGCATCCCGATCCTGTTACGTCATGGCTCGTTCATCGACTGATAAACGAGCGATACGGGAATTTCCAGAGGCGTTTTATATGCCTTATAGACCCCTTTCGAAATACTGCCCACTGATGGCAGCTGTGGAATCTCCGCAAAATGGCGGACTAAAACCTCAACGTCACGGAACTCTGGAAAAAACACACCCACAGACAAAAGAAGAGGAATGCAGTGACGTTGCACTCCCGACGCTATTGGATTGGCTCGTCGCCTCGTAGTGTTGGCCATGATCCGTCCTTCGCTATCTTATGGAATGACTTGCACCTTCCACGATGTCAGTTGTTCCGCCATTCTGCAGGGGTTCCAGCCTTCTACTAATCGGCACGTGACGTTCGAAAGGGGTCTATTCCTCAAATCGCGAGCTGAAATTTTGCGGCCCCCTGGGCCGGTTTGCTCATCTTGCGGACGCGGCTGCGGCTGCGGCCAAGAGGGATTTTTCTGTCACGTGACCAGCTCCATGGGGACAAGGAAGTACCTAGCGTCCCTGCCTAATGGCGGAGAAATCCGTATCCCTTCAAGCACAAAAGCCTGATTTCGCTCGCAGAAACTGACTGCAGGGACTTTCAACTGGGGTCCAATTGACCGCCCTATCATACTGTAGCAGCGGCAAGTAAAGTTACAGCCAGGGAGGGTAAATATGAGCCAAAATAAAAAAAAAACATGCGAGATAAAAGCGGTGGCAGTATATTTATATACTTGCGCCAGCGCCGGCGGCTCGCGCTTTTTGTTGTGGTCGAGAGGTTAGAGCGCCGTTACTGAAAGGCGCGGCGTGAAAGTCCCGGGTTCAAATCGCACCAGAATCTCTCTGTCTTTTTTTTTGTGTGTATTTAACTGCACTCCCACTAAGAATGTAGACAAGGCCCTATGAGCTCTATAAAATCATTGGGCGGGTGGTTCTGACTCTCCAGTTCGTTGTTCATGACCTCGGAAGAGCGCATACATGTCTCTGGCTTTCTTTACCAATTTCCGCCACGCCTCCTGCATCTGCCGTACACTCCGCCGAAAGTTGACAATATCTTCTCATGCCCGTCTCTTCGTTCGCCAGGTAACTGTGCTGCTGAATTTCTCTAGAATTGTTTGTTTCCTTTTTCCAACTGCTCTAATTAATTCCATTTGTTGATCCAAATTCATTTTAGGTGTTTGCGTTAGAGAGATGTTTTGCGATGTCGACGCCTGATTCATTTTTGAATTCGGTTGTGATCGTCTGCTATTCTAACTAAAATTCAACAAGTAATGTGTTAATATTACAAAACGACTGTCACAGCAAAATGGAAAGAGTAAAAATATACCTTTTATCACATTCCATGCAAGTAAAAGTATGATCTCTTTTATTTCGGATTTACTACTTTCTCAGACGTTTGACTTGCTGCCTTGCCTGTAGGATTTCACTCAATCAATGCATCAAGAGCTGCTAGTCTTTTTTTCTTTTAGCTCTTTTTGTGGAAGTTTTTTTGTTGTTTTTTTAATTGCCACAACTGCAGTTTTTATTAGTACTAAATAGGCGTCTCCTGTTATTGGAAGGAGTCGTAGCAAGAGCGTTGTATATTTAAAATCATAAAATTGTAGCTGCTGGAGAAAGGATGCTTGTTTCGGCTCCGTTTGTGTGAAAGCCATACCGATGTTTTTAACCTTAGTTTCCTTTTAATGAACATTATGAAACGATTGGATTAGCGCGTTAACTTGTCTTGATCTTTTTTTTTTTTCTTCCCGGTGTTTCAATTGAACAGGCGGGACTAACAGTAAAAACAGTGTAAGGCGCAGTATTGCGAGTGGATGACTCGTAAAAGGATCACAATTAAAAAGTGAAACACGCTCAAAATACACACAAAAAAATTAAGTACCTTGCGAGATTTGAACCCGGAACTTTCACGCCGCGATGAGAAGTGCCGACGCTCTTACCTCTCGACCACAGGAAAAGGCGCGAACCGCCGGCGCTGGCGCAAGTATATAAATAATACTGCCACCGCTTTTATCTCGCGTGGTTTTATCTTTATTTTGCCTCATATTTACCCTCCCTGGCCGTAACTTTACCTGCCGCTCCTACTGTATAAAGGGGCGGTCAATGGGCCTTTTCCACATACCGACGGCACCAGGCGGTGGCTGCACGAACTAAAAATCGAGGAAGTGACCTACCTGCGCTACCAATCGATAATAGGAGCTACGCTACCAGTTTCTTCGCTCTCTGAGCAGCGGCGCGTGCCCAACATTGGCCCAACGCGACTTCTAAGAGGGGCATCCGTGGCGTCCATCCAGACGTCGTGTTTTGCTTTCTGTCTACTTTTTTTTGTGTAACGCAATTATATGTATGCTGAAATTACGCATTCTGCTCGTTAATTCACAGCGTCCCTCCGAATTTCCTCGATTTTTCGTACCGACTTCCGCCGCTTGGCATCGGGCGCTCGCGCGTGCGCAGAACGCTTCTCGGAAAAGGTCCATTGGACTCCAATTGAAAGTCCCTGCAGTCCGTTTCTGCGAGCGAAATTAGGCTTTTGTGCTTGAAGCGATACGGAATTCTCCGCCATTAGGCAGGGATGCTAGGTACTTCCTTGTCCCCATGGAGCTGGTCGCGTGACAGAAAAATCCCTCTTGGCCGCAGCCGCAGCCGCGTCCGCAAGATGAGCAAACCGGCCCTGGTCACGAGGTTTTTATTAGAAATGAACGACCTCCATTTTAGGCCGGAGAGGCCCAGCGGCGTACGAGTTGCGAGCTCCAATATGCGCGGGTGAGCGCCTTCTTGCGTTCCTTCACCGATGTAAAAAAAAAAAAAAAAAACGATTATAATTCGACAAAGTTAAACAAACGTTGGTAGAAACCATACGACAAACTGACGAATGATTTTGTGCTTTAAATTTCACGGCATTGTCGGGACTCTCTCTCTCTCTCTCTCTACCTTTGCTCCGATCAACACCTCCTAGATAAAACGCCTAAGTCCTTTCCTGCGTCTCTAAAGGAGGACACCGTAGGCCAGAGATCGGACACGATTGCAGCGTCATCGTTTGGCTAGAAGTCGAGTCCAATCGTAAACTAAAAAAAAAAAAAAAATATTCTTACACCCCTCGTCACATATACGACGCCCCAAAACTTCAGTTTGACGTAAAGAGCGCTGACGTCGAACTGGCTGCCCCGACTTTTGCGAGGGGGTTGATGACGGTGAGATATAACATATTAAACAGCTAAAGTACGTATCAAAGTCTACAGAAAAAAAAAAAGGTTTTTCTGTTGAGCCGAAAAACCCCGATAACGTTCTTGTAGTCAGTCACACTTACATTATATCTTTTAATAAGTTCTACAACTCGGCTATGAAGCCGCTCGTTAAATTTGGTAGCGTCGGTGCAACGTCACTGCGCTGCGCATTTAACTGAAGGTTTAGGGTGTCGTACATGTGACAAGGGCTGTAAGAATATAGCCTCTTTTTTTTTTGGAGTGTTGAGAACACGACTCCTAGCAGAACGCTAACGCCGTAGTCGTGTACAATCTCTGGCCTACGGTGTCCTTCTTTAGAGACGCAGGAAAGGACTTAGGCGATCTTATCTAGGAGGTGCTGCCTCGATACGCTCGCTTCAAGGCGGAGATTGCGCGCAACTATTTTTTGTTGTTTGAGGGGGCGGGGGGGGGGGGGGGGACGTTACAGCTAGCAAATGCGATACTCCCTATTCCCGTATGTATTTCTTACCCCAGATAAATAACGGTAAGCCGGCGAGGGCGTCTTTAGGTAGTTCAACCTGACCGAAAATGCCAATAATCTTTCAGCTCGGCTGTGATTTCATACGCAAATAACGACTCCCTAAAAAAACCAGAAAAGAGAAGAACATCTTGTCTTGTATTTTTGTAATTACGGTATTAACCCAGAACGTGTTTATGAACTAGATTTTACGAGAAAAATGTCACCCTCGAGTGTGGAAAAAAAATAAAATAAAACATTACACACAGGCCAAGCAAAACATAAACCATTCGTAACTTTCATGGCATATAAAGGCCGCACTATCAGAATGGCTGTCATCGGGATGATCGTCGCAGAACAGCAGTACAAGGTTGGGACCACGACGCGTAAGTAATTATAATGTTAAATACGAACGATACAAGAACCTTACCTCATGTTTCTACGTCAGGAAGATGTAAGCAAGCACGTTCATTGTGAAACCAATCGTCCAGGAGCTATGGAGAGCGATTCTCACGCCACGGTACAGCCACCGCCGAAAGTTGCGAATACACAGCCTATATCATCAACGCGTAAGCACACGGGGAGGAGACATTCTGAGTCATAAGAAATGGCACATCCTCAGCGGGATTTAGAACCAAAAAATTTAGATTCAATAAATCTTGGGAAAAAAAAGCCTTTCACTGCACCCTCAACTACCGGCGACGCGCGAGGCGTCACTTCCTGCTATCACGTGAACCTCGTCACCGGTGAGCCGCGCTTCCAGCGACAAACTCGAGAAGCTCGTGTGGAACACCGTTGTTATGCGTCTCCCGATGAAGTGGCAAACCGTAACGAAGCGTCAGTGATCAAGCTGCGAATTCTGCGCCGTTTCAAATTGCATTTTTACTGGTCCGCAGCTGATCCAAGGTGAAACTTTGCTGCCTCGAGACCTGTTATGAAAAACGCAAGCTTGATTCCACTCCTCTTTGTAAAATAAATAATAAGAAAAAGCTTGCTTAGATGCTAGAGATCATTGTCACGATGTGTTTCTTGAATGAAGAACGAATTCGGCGCATAAGTAATATTGCAGCTTTTTTCCTCTTAAACGTTTCAGACTTTCTGGAGATCTAGTTTTTCTGGGCGAGCTGGTACACATTGCAAAATACAAAAGGCGACAATACAGAAGGAGACACAGACGGCACAAACTTTAAATGCGTCATTTACGTTCTTCTCTTAATTTCTCTTGTCATCATTCCGATTTTATAATGAAAATGTTGGCATTGTTATAAAACATTCTGGCTGCTTATTTCGAAAAGTAAGTATTTTTTTCAAATGCATCAGCTTGTACATTTCAACGTTTAAGATTAGATACATGTGCTGTATATCATGTATCTACATATTAATTATAATGTCTATTAGCACAACTACACATACACATGGGTGAATCCTCTTATATGAAGACAAGTATAGGCAGATGCAGAGTTTGGTGTATAGATTGTTCCACTCGTGTATACGAGCTGGCAGTAATTGGCGTAATTAAAATGTTTGCTTTTTGAAAGAACGATGTTTGAAATAAATATGTAAAAGCGGAAGTGTTTGATTAAACGAGGATAGATCGTGGGCCGACGTCGCATACTTTCACAAAGACAGCAAGCAGCACCGGCTAGGTAAAACAAGAGAAAAACACGGTTCTAGAACAAAACAAAATACATGCGCATAATATGTGAACGTATACCCCAATATAAAGACTTTCTACACACAAAATATTGTAGGATATTAGTTAATCATGGCTCATGCTGCTCTTGTTCATGTTATTTCGGAAAGCCCATAAACATTTTTTTTTTTATTTGAGAAGCGAGGATATTTAATTACTATGCTTCAAAATCGACTTTGTAAATAAATGTCTGGAACAACAACAAAAAATGTCAACGTCTTTTTTTTTTTTTTGACGCTTGAGTTGTTGGGAATATTGAAGCCGCCGAACGCTCTCACGGTCGATGTCCTTGTAATCAACAGTCGGGGAAATAACCGAGTTATTTTGTTTATCGGCGATACTTTATTTAATAAGCCGAATAATTAAAAAAAGAAAAGTGGTAGCCAAAGGTTGTGAAACAAAATTATGTTGAGTGTTTCAAACATAATGCTAAGCATAAATATGTTTTTGAACCATCAATGCAGAAAAAGTAAAAAACAACAACAAGAAAACCTCGAGGTTTTGAGCGTGAACGTGTTTGTTCTTTGACATAATTTTAATATAAATCCAGACCGGAGATCAATTATTTCGACGATTTTTTATTCGCGCATCGCGAAGTCGGACAACCTTAATTAGGAAGAACGAGGACGTTTCACTAATTATAACACACGACGGTCTTGGATTGCGAAGCCCTCGCTTCGAAAGTTTGTCCTCGGAATCGCTAGAAATAAGACTTCAGCTCTTTGTAGATAAAGTTAAGAAGCCTGAACAGCTAGCCCAGTCTTAATTCAAATAATAAACGGTGTAAGGGCCGTCAAAAGAACGTAGATGCTCGTCTGAAAAGCGCACCTTAAATCAATTAGTTTCGTAGTAGTTTAACCGTTCATTTATTGTTCGAGGCGGGGTTTAAGCCGCACGTCCGGAGGCTTCCTGGCTCGTGACGACGACCATTCCCCGAAGTGAAGAACCCAGGGGTCCAGTGGAGGTGGGAGAATTGGTAACGTAACGAACGGTTTAATTACATGGTTGCGATACAGTCGTCCAAATCAGAGAGAATAAACGGAGCAGCCTCACGCTCCGCCTTATATAGGGTCCGTTTCTTCCTCACTCTCCACCAGGGCAGCAGGTGCGACGTAGCAAACCGCCGCCAAGTGCGTTGCAGCGAAGACCGCCGCGTCGTAGGCAGAAGTGCGTCGTAGCCATGGTTCTCCGCAGTTAGGCCCTGCCACTCTCCCTTTCAAGTGCGATGTAGCCAAAGTTCTCCGCAGTTAGGTCATGCCTCTCTCCCTTTCCTGAGTGCACCAACCCCCACGCACACACACACACGTCCCGTTGACGTCACGGACGCGTTGAGACCTATCTCCGCAGTCCCAGACACGCAGGCGACGGTCCCGGACTCGTCGGGACTCGTTTCCGCAGCGTTGAAATTCGGAAGAAGTTCGCCGAAGGTTCCATTCTTAACACCCTCAAGGGCCCCAACAGGGGCATTACGTAAGGGAGGAGGGGCGATAAAGCGCTGGATGAATTCTATTCGGTATAAACCTTTCCAATAATCGCCTTCTGCGCGCCACCACTTTTGTTTTCTGGGCTATGGAAGGCTATGGAGTTATGCTAATCTGGGCTATGGAATTATGCATTACTAAACACTCATTCTCCATTTAGGCGGAGAATGAGTGTTTAGTAATGCATAATTGTTCTTTTATTTTGTCAATAAAAAAATAAAAAAAAATATTAATTTTTTTTTTTTTTTGGGGGGGGGGACATTTTGCAGTTTAGAGAGAAAAGAGGTCCAGTCATTAATAGCACGGAGGAATATCCAGCAATTAAGGGGGCAATACAAGAAATACGCGTGGAACATTTTCACACACGAACACAAAGGTAATACATTGAAACATATTTTAGATGTTAACCAAGCGGTGGCAAGGGCGAGAGGACAAGGCTGATTACGTAACAATTTCAGGTGATACAGCAATTTATATCAATTTGAATTCACAAAAAAAGAGCACCAACTAAGCTTACGTTTTATCACAACACCTACAAATGCTCAATAAAATATTAAAGTGAGAAGTGCCTTATACTTCGTTTCAGCTTAAAGGGCAACTCCGCTTCATTTTTTATATTTAGAAAACTATGCAGCCTTCTTCAGTATCATATAGGAAGACCCCATGTCAAATATTACGATCTAATTCCGTCTATATATTTAATAAACTGGCCAGCAAACTTTCAAATGATCCAAGTCGCCGAAATCTGCCAACTCTAGCGTGCGACGTGAGGCGCAATCGTCAGCGCAGTCAATGCGACGGAGTTGGAGCCGCCAACGCTGAGCCACTACGTCAGAGGCATGTCTACGTCATGCTCACGTTTTGTTTGTTTTTACTTCTCAGGGCGAAATTGAACGATGACGTCATGAGTTTCTCCTCCCGGTGTTGGCTCAACGGCGTCCACGTGATCACCGTAACGCGGATGCGCTCGTTTGCGCTGCCCTGCGCGCTTATCGGTCTGTTTCTCCGCTCCCCCTCTCCTCTTTCGTCTTCTCCCCTTCCCCCTCTCCCCCGGGCCATCCCCGTCCACGCCATGCGAAGCGACCTGCCCCCGTCGCGTGTCCGGTTGGTCCTGTACCTCGCCCCCACGAACGTCACAAGACCACGTGGTTCGACGTGACGTGGCCATGACTCTGACGACACGAGACCAATGTTGCCTGACGCAACCGAAGTTTCGGTTTCGGTATCAGCTGATGTTTAAATTAAGATTATACAAATAATATTTTACATTTCGCGAATCCGAAGCCGTAGAGCTGTTTAGTAGTGCTTTGTGAAATGGAATCACATGTAAGCCTAAATTTTTCGGAATTGAGCGGAGTTGCCCTTTAAGTCGAGACGCAGCCGACGCTATAAGCTGATGGGACCCATCACACCACGCCAAAAGTTCACCGTCATGGTGTTTGTCGTGTTTCCTTACGTGTTCTAGCATCGATGAACCAATCATGAACAGAAAAGGCTTAGTGACGTGCGTTTTTGACGCTGCTCGATCCGCCCTATTAGCTCGTAGCATCGGCTGCGTTTGGAACTATAGTTTCAACCGCCATTTTGTTTGGTAGGAATTGAAATGGGAATAATATTGGCGGTTTCGGAGTCCACAAAATTGAAAAATCAGGTGTTGACAAAACACAGTTCGACGCGGCGGATAGGTGCGAACTTGTCGCTTCGGAATATAAAACACCTGACGAGTAAAAAACGTATCATCGCAGACATACTAAAGTTCAAA
Organism: Ixodes persulcatus; assembly: GCA_013358835.2. Taxonomy (NCBI): domain Eukaryota; kingdom Metazoa; phylum Arthropoda; class Arachnida; order Ixodida; family Ixodidae; genus Ixodes; species Ixodes persulcatus. Next base: position 94,637 of record JABSTQ010009114.1, read on the forward strand.
GCCCCTTTAAAACAAAAAGTGCCCACTTTCACAACTAGGAAAAGGCTGCACCAATAAAAAAAAAAAAAAAAAACATTTAACGAACGCAAGGTTTCGGGTTTTTTTTTTTTTTCGTCGTTGCTTTTGAATAAGGGCGGTCCTATCACTCGAGGAAAGAAAGAACCACATCCATCGCAGGAGCGGCAACTGAGCTGGGCCGCATTCCAAAGCGTCGCGGCGCCTGCTCGCCTCAGGCTCCGCGCCAGCTGTGCGACGCTCGTACTGGTCCGAAGCGCTGACGTCAGCATGCGTTACCCTCTTTCTCTCTCCCCACCGCCTTGGTGAGACATTGAATCTGTAAACACGGCACCTCCTCAAGGGGGGACCGGTGGGCGAACGGGCTAACGTGTCTCAGCACGGAGCGTGGAGCGAAAGCTTGCGCTGCAGAACCTTCTGGGTACGGTCTCCACTCCCTGCCCGTTTCGATCTGGATGAGCTTCGATCTAGATGAGTTTTGATCTGGATGCGGCACGCGTTCGTGTAGTCACTACTGCGCGGTGCACGTTAAAAACCCAAGGTTAGCGGTTTTACCGCAATGGCTGAATTTCTCATCTACGGCTAAGAGAACAGTCACCCATTGAGGTATGTACTAGCATCGAGGCTGTCTAAACAAACAAGCAACACAATTTTGTTTTTCCTCACCACCCCACCCTCCTCGCGGCGTCATGCATGGCGCTGACTCGCGGACTGACACCTGCGGGTTTTCGTGGAAACGAGCGTTCTAACGTATTAAAACACGCAAAATGAAAAGAAGGACAGCAGTAACCCGAGTAGCAGCAACGACCGATACTCCATTTCACAATACTTCCGACCGCAGTGGATGCTACCGTCGAATGGAGCTAATCAATCAGCACCAAAAGTGTATCGTCAGGGCGTTTGTCATCACCGACCAAACAAATTACGCGCAGAAAAAAAAAAAAGTGCACGATCGCGGCGGCGCATTCAGTGTATGTGGTTGGTTTAGCCGGTGATCAAATCCACGGAGACAACGAGTGCTGTGACATTCTACTTTTGGCGCCGTCTGCTTGTCTCCGTCCAATCGTAGGGTCGCCTGTGGTAGGACTTGGAACGAAACGAAGTACCGCTTCGTTACTTCGACAAGCTCCAATGTTGGTACATATTACAGTTTTCTAAGCTTCGGAGCATAATCACTTAGGCAACGCCGGCGTGCTTCGGAAGAAATGTAGTTAACGCGGTTAACCCATGGCACGTCGCGACTCCGCGATTTTCGCATATATAGTTATTTTGGCTAAATGAAGAAAAAAATACTTTCTTTCGTGAAAGAATGGAATCAATGACTAGTTTGCATTTTGAACCATCTAGTAGATGTTGCTACACCAACGCAAAGCACAGTTTAGGTTCTTTGGGACGAGTGATTGGTGGTTAGAGGAGGTGAGGGTCTTCACGTCGGTTCCACGGATTTACTCCCATGTAGCGGCTAAAAGGAAACCTCTAGCGGTTTTGTATTTTGGTGAAAACACTTAAATCGTCTTTGTTTAGCCTCCAGGATCACAAATATCGATTTCTTTTTTAATTTGGTGCACGGATGTTGCAAATAATCATTTTCAATGTCCGCTGAAGCCCCTCCTTCCCGGAGCGTTAGGTCATTTCAGGACTTTTCGGAATCTCCGCTCTCGCGCATCTTCAGCGCCTACCAAAGCTATGCACGCTCACACTCGCTATTTTCATGAAAGGTCAAAAAAGACGTCACGACTGTAACTGCACGCGCTGCCCGCACGAGCGACACGTGCTTGGCGACCGAAAGACCCTTTTATGACGTAACAACTGGTCGAAGGTTTTTCGCAGTTTCTCGAGTTTTGTTACATCTGGGGGAAAACGAACGTGATATTCAGATTCACGGGGTAAAAATACTCTAGAATTCACTTCTAGCTAGTTTTTGTTTTCTTCAAGAACCTCTTCAGCTTCCCTTTAATATAGTTTCGAATTAAAACATCTTTGGAAACACTGCAGTACCGTTAAAAACTACCGGGGATGCAAAAAAAAAAAAACTTTTGTTTTGTCGACAAACGTGTACTAATCGGTTAATTGTTTGTTCGTTCAGCGGGACTTCACCCTAGGCCCGTACCAGGTCACTTCCAGCACGAGCGGTTCGCTCTCCGAAATCACGGATTTATTTTTAGGCATATGAGCTCGTACTTTATACAGGTTTCATTTTTGAGCTTTACAAACTGTTAAAAAAAAAAAAGCGGTGAAAGCTACACTGACGCCGTTTGTGCAAGTGTCAACCTTCGTATTTCCCCAGTCTCGGGTTGCTACAAAATGTTCAGTATACACCAGCTCACTTGCCTTGCCCCCTTACGTTCTTTTCTTGGCTTTTACCTGGCTTACCTCTCTGCCTTTCACTCATCACTTTAATAAAAAGAAATTATTGGATTATCCGAACAAGGGGACATAATATAAATAAGTCATCGTCATGATAAGCCGATTAGTTAACACAACTTTGTTAAACAACTTTTTTAGTTTTTGATAATAAACATATGGTTAAAATTACTAAGTGGCCCAGCGTCATAGAAAACCACTAGATCAGTATATTTTAGAACGACTTAGAGCGCGTGGGCGGTGGTTTGGTGTGCTAAAGTTAGCACCTGTGCAACATGAGTAAGCCTGCAGCCGCGAAAATGCCTTCGCGCCGTTTTTCCGTCTGTCATCATTCGCGTTTTGTACCAGCAGCCTTGCTCCTGTTGCACGAGTGCAACTTTAACGCTGTACCGCGCTTCCCATGTTCTCAAAGCTTGGTTCTTAAAAAAGACTGATGTAGTGGTTTTCGATGACGCTGAACAAGTTTCTAATTCGCCTTTTGCAAGATCCGACTGCGCGTGCGCCGTCTGCACTTGGAGGCCAACCATATCGTTTCTTGTCGCGCCCGTTAGATGGCGCCACAGTGCAACGCAAAAAGCGATTCGCCTTTTGCAAGATTCGACTGCGCGTGTGCCTCTGCACTTGGAGGCCAACCATATTGTTTCTCGTCGCGCCCGTTAGATGGCGCCACAGTGCAACGCAAAAGGCGAATCGAATCCATATGTTTATATTTACTAACTAAAGAAGCAATCAACGGACGTTACTTAAAGATCTGACTTATCGTGACGATTAACTCCCCATATTGTAACCAGTGAAAAAAAGTAGACAAATGGAGAAAATAAAATAAATGTTTAATTATGCGAACCTGCGCCTACAAACCTAAAGAGAAAGTACCGCAAATACTGCGATTGCGACGACGGAAGGGTCACTATACTACCTCGAAGCAGCGCGTTACCGCTCCTTTTTTTTTTTTTTTACGAACGACGACAGTCGAGAATGAGCTAGACGTTCTTAGTGAGTACAGTCTCATAAAAGAAGGAACCGAGCTGAGCGGGGTTCGAACTCAGCTCCTCCGTGTGGCATCCCCGTGCGTTGCCAACTCCGCAACGCGCGCGGCAATAGTAAAATCCCTCCGTCCGTGTGAACTCACCTGCAAAAACCACATTGTGTAGCTTTCACGACTATAGGGTGTCACAAAAAAAATTTGCACGTTCTTTTTTACCGCAAAAATCAACTAGGCATCGCCGAACGCTCATATTCCGCCCAAAGGTAGCGCTAGAGGTCACAACCAGATGCCAAAGTTTTAGCCCGATCCGATACCTTATTCAAAAGTTATAAGTGATTTTCTGAAAATTTCAATGGGAAAATGGCGGCCAACGGAGTTTTCGAATACATGGGGCTCTATGGCACCAGAAACCAAAAACGGGCGAAAATGGGCTCCATTTTCCCATTGAAATTTTCAGAAAATTTCTTATAACTCTTGAATAAGGTATCGGATCGGGCTGAAACTTTGGCATCCGGTTCTGACCTCTAGCGCTTCCTTTTGGTGGAGAATGAGCGTTCGGTGATGCCTGATATATTTTTGCAATGAAAAAAACCCTGTAACTCTTTTTTTTTTGTGACACCCTGTATTTAAAAAGGAAATCTCTAAAGCCTACAAAAACACACCCTGCATATCATAATCCGCACACCCGTTTTAACGCAAACGGAAATGTAAACATGTAAACACGCATGAGCGTAAACACACAAACACACACACACAACATAGACGTAGTGGCGCACTACACAAAAGGACCTCTACATGACGGTCATTTTTGTTTTTGATAGTTTTATGTAATCGTTTCGTTTGTGGGTACGCGTTTTTTTTTTTCTTCTGGTGATCGAATTCAGCTCACGCAATGTTGCGAGACCTGCCAACCAACCACCGGGTCCTCTCGTTTGGCGGCAGCAACAAAATCAATGCGTGCGTTTTGCAACGCCCGCCTCTACGGTATCCCTAGAACGGGGAGGAAAGTTCCCTCTTCCACCTTTTCTTTTAGTTTATTCCCTAGTTTTTCTCCCTCTGAGCTCCCTAGCGGGGTCAAGAAACTGCGCGCCCACTACACACAGTGTCACTCCCGGCGCTTCTGTTGACCCTTGTAGACTAGCGCGAACTGAGTTGGAACGTGCTGTTTTGCATAAAGGTTGATTAGTAGTTTTTAACCGGATACTTTATGAATTTTTTATTTGCGTGGAATATAAGAAAATGTTTTCAATTAGTCTTCAGAAATAGTCCGCACTCGATCGATACGTGGGAAACCGAGTTTGTTTTGTCTAGCACTACCTACTTACGCCGCGAATGTATTGGCGGAGAACGGGACTGGTGTGGCTTCAAGGTGTATCAAAAGCAGTATGCTGTATACCGTCCTTGTGATCCGACGTGTGCTAGTCTCACTTCCCACACTTCTAAGAAATTAGTGACTATGATGGAGGATTTTTACGGGGAATTTTAGCGAAACAAACCTATCCGTTTGAGAGTACTACACCTATAGTCATATCCGCACCTATAGTACCTATAATCATATTCGAAACACCTGGAGAGGCAGCTCCACCCAGCGGAAAAGATGTGGAACAGTTAAACGGGCGGTTGGCGGTTTTCCAATTGCGCAGCGAAAACTTTTCGCGCCCTGGTGGCAAAAGTTGAAAACAAGGTAACGGGTACTAGATGTGTTTCTCGAACGTTTTAAAAAGGTGGTCATAACTCAGTTTAATACAGCGATATTATACAACACGATACTAAAACTTCGGACGCATGGCAACGCGATATGACTCTACGCAACCGAACCCGACACAAGTCAACATCTCTTTACAAACGGACATACGGACACATTTTCACGTACCACAGCAACACCGTGGACATATAAAATGTGAGAATGGTCATTTTCTTGTAGTTGACGGTTCATACCGCAGTGCGTTCCAAACATAAAAACTCCAACGCCTGTGCGTGACTTGAGGTTCGGCTTCTCCTTCACTACACTCTGCATGTGGGAAAGCATGCTTCGAAGTTGTTTGGAGGTCTGTTTTTGAAGACAATGAACGATAATTGCAATCTCACCGTTCTTGGATTATATATATAATAAATGAATAAAAACAGGAAATTATTTAGCATAAATAGAACGCGTTGAGCAAAATATTTATCAGAATAAACAAAAAGCTATTTGTTTGTATTTATTCACAGGTGGTGTAAAAGTAATATGTCATCCAGTCCTCTTTGAATTACCCATCATTCATCGCCACCATCGCTCTTTTCGTGCAGATAAAAAAAACCGCGAAACCCCTGAATCACGGGGTAAGTGTAAGCCAAAACTCAAAATGAAAGACACAAGCGACGAGAAATAAAGTAACTGAAACGAAAGATGAAATTGAAATCAGGTTAGCTCCCGAACACCGGCTGCTCCCGAACACCGAAGCGGGCTTCTAGGGAGCGCGCGGACGCGTTCCCGGAGGACTCTAGGGAAACGCGGGAAGGAAAATAGAACAAAGCGCAACAAAAACAAAGAAAAGAGCGCCATGCTTACGTCACCATTACGTCATAAGCGCGTGCTCGCGGAAGTCGGGACTCATTTCGCCGCAGTTCTAGTTCCGGCGCTGCTGCGCGGACCCGCCCTCGGCTCCGACGCTGGACTCAGAGCGAGGGTACTCGGTCGAAGTCCATGTGGACCCGTACCCGAGCCGCAGCTTAGGCCTAGACACGCTCCCCAGCGCTCAGCGCTCAAGATGTTCCCCGTTCCCAGTCGCGAGAGTTGAAGTCCGTTCGTCCTAGCCGACCAGCGTTTTCCCGCACTCCGGCTCCGGAAGGACAGCGCGGGTTTCACGAAACCCATGGGTTGAAACCGGAATTCGCGTCCGGCGTTGAGCGGGAAGCGAAGAAAGAGAAGGAAAAGGGTGTGCTCCGTGGACGTCTACCGTCCGTCGGTTTGGTTGGAGTCGACTCCGCGGTTCTGCGGGGGAGTACGACGTCTCGCTGTTGCAGCAGCAATGAGCGGGTTCCTCAGCTCGGCGCTCAAGAACCTCGGATTACGGAGTCCTACAGGCTGGACCGGTGAGTGGTGGACGCTGTTCTTTGTTGGGAGGCTTTGAGTCGAGTTTCGAAGCGGAGTCGTGCGTTGGTATCGGGTTTGAGTCTGTGTGTGTGTGCGTGTGTGTGTGTATGCGTGTGTGAAAGGAAAGGGGGAGGAGGGAGCTGGGGCTCAGCTGTTTGCCCGTTTGGCGCTGGCCGTCTCGTTCTTTTTATTTAATGTAAAACGTTGACGAGTTCGAAATAGGATGGACGGTTGGCATCAGTTGGCCGGAAAATGTTGATGGCTGTGTCCGCAAAAATTTCGACATTTTAACGGAATTAAGAAAGAAGTGTACGAAATTTAAAAAAAATTCAACCCTGTTTGTACGGCGGAGGATACCGCATAAAACATTTATATGCTTCTTCACTCTCCCGATGTTAGTTGCATTATGTCTATCACTTTTTGTGTTTCGTCGAGCCATATTTTGAGGTCTCTGGAACTAGAATTAGTCGAGCCTGAAGTTTAGAACTGTGCTAGCGTTTTGCAAGAACCTTTATGTAACAACTTAAGAGATTTGTATACATATACGTCTGTTGTATGATCACCTTGTAAATAGTCTGTTGGAGCAGTGTTTTTCGTTGGGGAAGTCGGTACATGCTACGAGAAAAATAAAACAACGCGAAAACACACAGGGGCAAGTACAAAAAATAGACAGATTCAACGCTATGTTTGTCTGTTCTATCTACTCGCCCCCTTGTCACGTGCTCTGTGTTTTTTTTTTGTGTAGACTGATGAATTTGTTTTATTATTTTCTCGAGATCGAAATAATTTCGCCACCCGGGGATTGAACTCTAAACGTTATGACTAGATTAAACTTCAGTAATTACGGCTATCAACCGCTTTATGTTGCTAATGGCACCGCCAAAGTGATACGAGTGACATTGTTATTCAATCTTCAAACGATAAAAACAATACTGAGTAGTGATGCAAGAAGTAAACCATGACTTGTATGTTTTTTTTACTATTGTATCCCAGCAAATGTAGTCTCACTGCTAAAAAGTCGACGCCAGACAATTTGTAAGGTCAAATTTTCTTTCAAAAATAATATGTTCGCAGTCAGTTTTTAACTTTCAATGGCACCCTCGCTATTTAGATTTATGGACACATGACCAAACCCTGATAAAGTATTCCGTGCAAGGCATTTAAAGAAGGAAACACAGAACTCCTAGTTGTGTTCTGTTTACAATTTCTAGCGTTGTGGAGATGTTCCCATTAAAGCAAAGATGCGACGACACGAATTTTTGTTGTGTTGTCTCATCTATTACAACCGTTTAGGTTTACGATACCTATTTACCGGTTCATTATACTGTATTTTAGTACCGCTTCAATGCAAATCCTAACGCCCGACACTTCTAGGGGGGAAAGAAACTGACGGAAGCGTTTGTTAAAAAAAGGTAGAAAGCTACGGATTCATTTTTAAAGATCCACTCAAGCCTAAGACAAAAAAGACAACCAAATTAGAAACAGCGCTAACCGACAAAAAGCTTTCACTTACGCCTTGGCGCATGTCCATGTCTTGCGTGTTTCTTTTCGTCCCGGCTTTTTGTGCGTTTGTCTTTTAAACACGAGTGGGTTATTTGGTTGGGTGGAAAAAACAAAACATAGTAGTTTATACCAGACATGTACGTGTTACCGAGCCCCATTACTCGCTCAAAACATAACTATGTACGTTACTCGTTACTGAAGAAGGGTAGAAAGTTTGGCCAGTTGGTAGTGATTCACGGTGAAGATTAAAGCGCACAAGAAAAGAAAAACACGGAGAAGAAACACACACCGCTGTCTAGATACTGAGATTTAAAAGGAGCGCTTTACTTTAGCTCAGACCTAAGGAGTTACTTTCTAGTTCTTCTGAATGGGTCATGTTTCTGAATTTGTAGCCGCCTTTCGATGTTTTGCGTCGCTAATAATGTTTCGCTTTAAAAGGCAGTCATAAACGTACTGAATTGCTACCCCTTGCAATATATTGATTGGGAGGATTACCTGAAAATTAGTGTTGCTGCGGTTATAGGCATCTTATATGCACGTGTGTGGAAACGTAAATAATGTATGTAATCAATTTGATGCATTTTCTGGTTGTTGACGTGGTGATCTCTGTGTTGTAACGGCGCAAGGTCCTTAGATCGAACGTTCTCCCTTAGACTTGGAATTCCAGATCAGAGTCGAGGCGACGTCAGGGCGGGTATCAGTGATGCCCGCGAGCGTTCCGCGAGCACGTGTCGCAGAAAATTCGGCGTCGATGGGACCAACAAATCCCATAATGCAACGCGCGCAGCCACGTGTGACATCACACGTGGTTGTGACGTCAACACCCTATCGACCCGCTAAATTCTCCCACCAAATGTAGCGAAAAGGTTTTCCGACAAATTTAGCAGAAACTTTTCCCGCCAAATTTAGATAAACGTTTCCCACCAAATATGGCCTAAAAGCTTCTGGTAAATTTAGCGGGTCGATAGGGTCATGACGTCACAACCACGTGTGACGTCACGCGTCATGCGACATAACGTGGCAGATGACGCTACCGACTAGACCACGCACACACGCTTGCACGGCTTGGAAACGAGCGCGGGTTTAATGAGAAGGTTTTGCGAACGGGGCCCCGATAACGCTATCGCGTTGAACTCTTAAAGGCGAAGCCTAAGCGTTCCCAAAATATTTTGTTTTTGTTCATTTGTAAGAAAGTGTAGAGGGTACTTCCTTGGTGAGATCACGTTGAACCCGAATTCCGCAAGCGTCATTTGGAGTGCACAGGTCGGCGGAAAAGGCGCCTCCTAGTGTGGTTGTTGAGTTCGGCCTATTTTGTCGTCAGAGTACCGGAGTGCGGAGATAAAGTTTGCCAATGCCTGGCGGACAGGACAATGGGCATTGGGAACGACTTAGAGCAAGGTAGATACTCTATCGTTGGTGCGTTAAGACAAGAGAAGAAACTTCCAAGCAGGAAGCTTCGTGTTTGTATGATTGTCACCTCTGATCACAAATTTCGAAGAATAAACAGTCGTACCTTACGGACCTTCGCCTGCACCCTGTCTCTGACTTGGTTTTGACTGCGTTCCAGTGTAGAATGCTCTCACGGCTAGACAGGGCTGATGGTAGACGCGAATGTCCCGAGGGATGTTAACCGAACGATCTTCGCTGTGTGATTGTTGAAGATTCATTCGAAAGAAGGGGATCATTCGTTGGCATAGAGTGGTATGGCTCCGTTCGGGAATAATGTGGCTGTCATGCATTGTGCACATATTTTTTTTATTTTACAACTGACACTTTTCTCTTTTTTTTTTTGCCGGGAAAGTCACTAGCTCTGGGGTGAGAACAAGGCTGGATAACTTTCATTGTACTACATCCTCCAGAAGTAAGAATATAGCGATACCCGTTATCTCATCAAATAGCAAGGAAAAAACGTTACTCGTTCTTCTTCCGGAAATGAACCGAGCAGTTACTTTGCTACCTAAAAAGTAACTAGATACAAGTAGCACATTACTTGTAACGCGCTACGTTAGAGTCTGGTCTATATTTACTGAGAACTGAAGAAACGTAGGATGTGGCTCATGGTGTGGCTTATGCGAAGCGCAAGTTCGTCTGCTTCTTGTGCACGGGTTGCACTGACGTCAGAACGCGCCAAGCTCTGATTGGCTCTGATGGGAAAGATAGTGGGTAGATCTCTACGCTGTAGCTGCCTCGACATCTACCCACTATCCTTCCAATCGGAGCCAATCAGAGCTCGGTGTTCTGACGTCACCGCTAACCCCTCCGCGAGAGGCAGACGTACTTACGCTACGCATTGTGTTCACGTTTCGTAATTCGGTCTTTGGCGTTTTTTTTTTTAATATTAAAAACTTTTAGCAAATCGTTACTGTTTTCTGCGTACCGCACTACTGGAGCGATTGAAGCATGATTTGAAGCGCGCGCCCCGCGGTCACGGTATCACTTCGGGCGCGCACTTAAAAGCACGCTACAAGGGCAACAGTAGTGAGGTACGCGGAACAGGTTAACGGTTTGCTAAAAGTCCCTATTGGCTGCGGAGAGGAAAGGGGGAGGAGTTGGGACTCGGTATGCCATGCGGTTCGTATTTTGTCGGTGACTGCAGCAGTGACTTTTGTTTTCGTAGAGGGGAAGTTTGTGCGGAGAACGCGGCCCGACTTTCATTGTGCTGACGCGAGGGGGAACAACGTTTCAGAACGTAAGGTCAGGAGACAGCTCTGTCTCGTCCTGCCAACCCTTCGCCTTTTTTTTTTTTCTTGGCCTCGCGAAGAAAGACACGTTTTTGGCAGCGTGAGTTTGTCTTTCTTGCTGTTCTTTCCCCGCGAGCGCCCCCTGGGGCCTGTTTCGAAACACCGGCCTTTTACCGCCGTCGCTGGCTTACTTTTGTATGCGTGTTTCGGCTTCCTCAGGCGTGTTCCGTTTGGCTCACTCGTATTCCTCTCACTACTTATTTACAAGCCTCTGCCGTCGTCTGTTGATGTCGTGGGGCCTTCGTCCTGCCTCGTTTGTCGGCGTTCGGTTTGCAATCTAGTTGGTTATTCCAAGACAAACGAAGCAATCTTTAAACAAAGCGTTGTTTCCTGATGAATTTTGTTTTCTATGTGCGTTTTTGGGGTACGTATTTACTCTTGGTGCAGCGTGGACGAGGCGAGTAGTATGAATGAATAATAGGGGAGTGCAAATAGCATTTTGGATCGAATAGCGCCGTTCATCCCCGGCATCAACACTGCTGAGTGTACCGGTTGACGTGGCTTTTCCTTCCACTTTAAAAGCTGGAATAAGGGAGCGCTGTTCGATACGAACCACTCTTTGGACATCCTTAAAAATTACAAAAGGGCGCTTAAGCTTCGCCTTTAAAAGGGGAACGCGAGAGCTAAATATTAATCCCCAGCCGATCCCAAGCCGTTAAAGCATGTCTGCGTAGACCGCAGTTCGAAAGGAGACGCCGTTCGAAACGGCCACGTCAAGCATGCCCTCTGCTGGAAACAGCGGATCGGCCACTGGACAAGTATTCCCCGTATCTTCTGGCAACAGTACTTCTGACTACAAGATAATTTTTTCGCGTTTTTCCAACCGGCAACTTGATATTGATTTCCACATTTCTCCACGCCGACTTAAGCGCTAGGCCTTACACGGCCCCGGACTTTCGAGACGCCATCAAAGAGGTTATTGACCTCTGCGATGTGAAGGCAACAGGGCAGTTTCAAATGAGTCACATTTGGATGATCACGTGCACGAACGCGCTCGCAAAGTAGAAGCAGTGTCAGCGTGGAGAACTCCTTGTGAAAGGCAAAAGGTGCGTCGGAATTGACCCATATACCCCTGACATAAGAATAAAACTTCTGCGATTGCCGGATCCCTTGGAGGACCGACGCATCGTTGAGGCCCTGCAAGCCGTCGGAACCGTGCGAAACATCAGCCGCGAGAGATGGCGGTGTCCTGGAATGAAACATATGGGGACTCTGAACCGAGAAGTGAACATCACACTTCAGGAAGGCGTAGCGATACAAAAAATATACCCCATGGTCTGAAGATGTGACGATGTGACGAAGTTGGGCAGGTCCGCCGCCAGTGCAGGACGCCACGATGTTTCAAATGTGGACGGTCTGTACATACAACCGACAGTTGCGTCACAGCGTATTCAACTAAGGTACTCAGACCAAAGACTCAAGACAATCGATGACCGGTCGGAGCTGCTGATGGACGTCACAGAGGCTTGTCGACGCCTCTGGGCACTCTCCATCGTTTGCAGCGTTTGCCCAGTATGAAGAACAGGAATCTGCTGAAAAAACTGCCATCCAGTCACAGACGTCTGCCCCTAAGAAAGAAGACGATGCATGTGGCCTGCCTGAACCAAGTCCTCCACCTGACGACGATGACAAGCAGTCAACGTCAACAATCGTGGTCCAAGAAGTTGGAGGACAACAAGAAACAAAGCGGCAGTCTATCACAGCACCCGTGTCCACGGCAACCCTTTCGGACGTCGAGGGATTAGAACCAACAAGTACAGCAGATGCCGTTGCCAAGGTCCGCCCAAAAGGCAATGTTCGTGCTGACGAGGGATCTTTGACAATATAAAAAAAAGGAAATATGTGGGAGCCTGGCATCAGTCGTACCCCAAGCCACTCGGAGCCCGTAAAAAAAAACCCTGAAACGATTTTTTTTTATCATTCTGGTTGGGACACGCGTGTCAAAAAACTAATTTTACGCGAAAAAAAAAATTTTTAGTCGGCAGTCATTTCTTTTTTTTTACTTGTTTTCTCTCTTGGCATTTCGGGCGCGTAGAGGAAAGGTGACTCGGCTTCGCCTTCATGACCGAGACGGTCATTCCGGAATGACCCGTGACGTCATGAACTTTGCGCATAGAATTTCAAAAAAAAAAAAAAAAATTCGCGTAACATTTTTTTCTTGACACGCGTGTCCCAATTAGATTGTTTAAATAAATATTTTTTTTTTCAGGGGCATTTTAAGATGACAGAGGAAAACCAATGCGGAGACTTTGATGTGCTTTGAACCTTCTAAATGACTTCCGCGCTTTTTTACATTTTATCACCCGAATTGTAAGAGGATTAATGTATAGAAGAAAGCAATATCACCTGTTACGTCTTTTTAACCAAGAAAAAGGTGACATGGCAGCAGTTGAAGAGACTTAGCTATCATCAGAAGAGGACATTGCCGAGGCTTTAGGACCTTGTCAAAATGAACATGAAATTTGTGTTAGTCAAACTTATAACCTCTTCGTCCGGATGTTTTTTTTTTTTCGTAAGCAGCAGATATATTATAGTTTCTATATGCATTGACCTTGAAGGGCGTTTAATTTCTTGTGATTTTAGCGTAGGAATTTGAATTGGCTGTTTATTTGTTTATATGCACGAAATACACCAAATGCAAGATGTTCGTTATTTGGGCTACTACCCCAGTTATTTGATACAGACAGATCTTTAGCGGTAATGGGTGATTTTAACTGCGTTTGTATACAGAAGACTGAGCGACGATGCCAACTAATTATGACGCCAGTGGCGAAATTCGTACTATGCTTCAAGACAATGAACTTGTTGATTTGGCCTCTAGGTAAGACGAATCAATCCAGTATACTCACTTTCAGGGCGCCTCTCACGCACGATTGGACAGAATTTATGTATCCGGCTTTATATAGCACTTCATAAACAACTACAACGCAAAGCCGATTTTTTTTTCTTCTATAACTGTCTTGTGTCAGCGTGCTACGGTCTGCGGAGACAAGGGTTTCCCTACGAACAGTGGGAATTGTGAAAAATAAATGTAAAACTACCAGACGACAAAGAATTTATGAAAAAGATATCCTCAGTTCTGTCAGATACGCTTCAAATTGCTAACATGCACATTTGTGCAAAATTGGAGCTTCAAACAGGAGGCAAAGAACAGCGTGATCGTTTTAGTAACCTGGTATAGCTACATGAGCTCGAATGCCTAGCCCCCGATGTATATAGTTAGTGACGACACTGACATAGTAAGAGCTCACCTTCAGAAATATAAAACCTAAAGGTACATAGGAGATCTAATTCGCTCCCGAAAAAAAAACAAAAAAAAAACGTTTTTTTTTGGTGAGCAGCTTACACGGAGGTCTTTAGACGATGAGAGGCGCCACGGATTATCAAAAGAAATAAAGAAATTGTAGAGATAAACTACAAAGGCTCTTTACTGTTTAAGCCAACTGAAATTGCAAAATCATTTCAGCAGTTATATACTGAAATTTTCGGGAAATCGATACTTGTAAGTAGTTAGACAGACATCGAACAAATGTTGGCGCTGGTACTAAACCTTGACAAGGCAGAAAGGGATATAAGTGAAGGCCCGATAACCCCTAATGAAATAAAAACCGCTGTATACTTACTTACAAACAGTAAGGCACCTAGACCTGATGAACTGAAAGCAGAATTTTATAAAAAAAATATCGAGATAGAATATGCCCTATACTACTTGATATTTTTGAAGAGGCTTGCGTCCAAGGAACCCTCCTTCCCTCTTTTAACCGTGGACATACCGTTTTAGTGTCAAAAACAAAAGACGCGGTAATGCTTAAAAAGGTGGAAAATTATAGACAAATCTCGCTCTGCAACGTGGCTTATAAAATATTTGCTAAAGTATTGAACGAAAGGTTACTGATAATTATTGAAAAACTAATAGGTGAACACCAGGCAAGGGGAATACGTGGCAGAACTATACAGACACATGTGCATCTAGCGCGCTCGGTTCTGGAATGCGCGTCAGACATCAACGACCAGGTAGCACTTGTGCAGATAGATATCGCTGAAGCTTTTTACTGCGTAAACCATTCGTTTCTATTTACTCTCCTACAATACATTAACGTAGGAACGACACTTTTAGAAGAGATAAAGTTTTGCTACGCAAATAGTTCTACGAGGCTAATGGTCACTAATGTACTAACAGACGAAATTCAAATAAAATCTTCCGTTAGGCGGGGGTGCCCGCTTTGCTCTGCACCCTGTACTTAGAATACTTGTGCCTTAATATTCTTAAAAGCCAAAAGGCCCACGGATATTCCCTAGGCAACGCAGAGGTGAAAGTTATCGCAGACACAGACGACGTTGAACTTTTCGGTACCGACAAAGGCAGTGTTAACGAAGCAATGAAATGAACGGAACGCTAGTGTATGGTCACAGAGGCCTCTATAAACTCATCAAAATGTAACGGCTTTTGGAATGGTTCGTGGGCAACGAAACCCCCTTTCTTTGGGGGAATAGCTTGGAATCGAGGCTCTTTAACGTATCTAGGGGTTTCATTATCACAAATCCGTAGTAGTGGACCTTACTGGTCATCATTGACAACCACTTTAGAAAGAAAATCAGATACGAGGAAAGGAAAGGACATTCCGATTTTCATGAAATCCAGTATTTGCAACACATTCCTAGTCTGAAAATTATTATTATTCATGTATTATGAATAATAATACGTGAATTATTGTATTATTTCATGTACGATTGTATCATTGCTTTAATGTGTCGTGTTTTTCTTTCAATTGCCTGTGTATGTTTCGCCTATACGCTTGAATCAAATCTAGTATCGTATAAATCAGGCTTTTGCATTGGTTTTGTACTCGTATGTCTGCACTCTGTAGTTGTAGTTCAAATTGTAGTTAGTGTCAAATTGTGTTTAAAACTGTCGCGAACTGCACGGGGGCTGGGGCCTTTGTCAAGCCGCTTTTTAGCAGCTTTTTGTCCGAGTCCCTGTTGTCATGCAAAATGTGACAACAAATAAATTTGATTTGATTTGATTTGATTATGTATGTACTACAGGTGCTTCATTGTTCTGAAACGAATATACAAAAAGTATCATAAAGGTTTCACCACGTTCATATGGTCCTAAACTTTGGAACCATTGAGAAGAAATAATATTTTCCTTCCTCTTGAACAAGGGGGTTTGGGATTAAGTCATCGTTTTATCCACCAACTAGTATCCCGTTTCCATTTCTTTAGAAATGCGAACCATGTTTGTAGAGGGTAGCTCTTAGGCGCCCGTTTCCAGCTTGAGCGGCGACGCCGTCGCCGTCGGCGTAACCGCGCGTTGCATTGTGGGTCGTTTCCCCTAATGAGGTCACAAGTGACGTGACGTGTGACGTCACAAGGGCAACATTTCCCCGCTAAATTTAGTGAAAAAACTTTGTTGCTAACTTTAGCGCGAAAATTTTACCCTCGTGACGTTAAACGTGACGTCACGTTTGACGTCACGAGGGTAAAATTTTTTCGCTAAATTTGGCGGGAAATTTAAGCGTTTTCCCGCAATATCATATCAAGATACGGACACCTGGCGACAATATTTCTCAGTAGCCAGAGGGTTCAGTAAGTGTCGTTATTCTGAAAGCGTATCTCATTTAGTGGCTCTTAGTCAACGCCAACCCAAGGAACGTAAGGCGTGGTCTCATTATCTTATTATCGCACCTCATTATCGCTCCTCAGCCAATCAAATTGCGGCATCATCCGGTGAGAACGCAGAGGAACCAATCGCGAAGCAATCAGCGTGAATTAAATAAGCCAAGCCCCCCCCCCCCCCCCTTTTTTTAAGCTCGCTGCGGCTATAGAGCGCAGTATCTATATTATATATTTTTATTCCACAATACTGCCAGCCCGGTTAAAGGCCAAGGCCCTTAACCGGGCTGGCAGGTCATAAAGCTCTCATCCTGGACGAAAAAAAATAAATGGTAGATGGATTTGTTCCTGCTAACTGCGCCGTGCACTGTAGATGATCCCGGTAGAGTGATCTCCCTTTTTTTACTGTCAAGTCTCGTTAATACGAACACCCGTTATATATATATATATATATATATATATATATATATATATATATATAGATAGATAGATAGATAGACGACATTTTTGGGGGACAACTGCGGTGAATTCGTGTTTTTTATTCTCGGTATCATAGATACTCACATTGTGGACGCTTTTTTTTTTTTTTTTTTTTAGAGGGGAACGAATGTGTTTATATTAACGAGACATCACTGTATTCGCTTTTTCATCCCGTCTTGGACGTCTTCATGACTTTACGTACACACGAGTTCGCGTTGCCAATACCTTAGCTGTCCGGCGGCTCGTCGGCCCAGACAGCGACGAAGGACAGACGTTAGGACATCGGATGTGCTCGGATATTCTGCGGCTTTATCGCACGATCGGATGAGGGTTAGTAGAATCCGAGATGATCGATAGCTGCTCTGGGAGCAGGCCGTTGCGGGAGACGCCGTCAAAGAAGCTGAAGGAAGCGAGGACTCCACCAAGAACAAGGGAGAACGAGATTAAGAATATGCGTCATATATGAGCTCGCGTGCACGAAGAAGCTCGAAAAGTTGTTTTTTTACCTGGCTTTTGTTCGGAATCAACATTTTTTTTTTGTTGCCTCGCACCATATTAAAAAAGACTCAGACCCGCGTGATGCTCTCTAAAATATGGAACAGAAAAGTCCGCATCCTTCTTCTCTTTTTACGTTCGAGACGGCGGAAAACAAAATTTGATACATGGCCCCGAAGTATTCAACAAGTGTTAACAAGACAAACAAAACGGCCGACGAGTCCCGCACCACGTGCAACTTATTTGCATGTACAAAGAGGCCCGAAAATCCTGAAGAGTCGGCTCGTCAGTATGCCGAAGAGAAATATCTTCTAGTCTACACTCTTTTTTTTTCTCTCTCTGCTCTGACGCTCGAAACATTTTTAGCATTAGTACGTTATAGGTGCAGATAGCGAGACAAGGAAAGATGCTATCGAGTTGCGAATTTTTTAAGTTATTTTTTGTTCGTTTGTTTCTGCGTGCGATCGCTATAAGGTGCGAAGGGAGGCGTTCGTTCACAAAGACCTTAGCGCGAACGAGAGTGGACGGACATACATATTTGATGGACGCGAACGACGTGCTGTTCTGCGCCGAGGGGTCTCTAGATTGAAAAGGCACACACATTGTTCCGCTTACATCCTTTTTTTTTCTACCTTTTCCTTTCGGGGTTGCTTTCGATTTTTTTTTTTTTTTTACATGCCATCTCGAAAACAAATTTATTTATCTTACTATATAAAGATTTATTTTCTACAGTTTGCTACAATCCAGTTTGTTTTTTTGTGTAGTTATTTGAATCATATGGCACGACGGTGACTCAAGTAGGAGTTAACAATGTATCTAAAGAGCGAGTATTATCGAGTGAGACAAGATACTAAGTGTTGGGGACCAGCCCGAAGATATGACACACTTGGCGTGCTCCGCGGAGGAGTAATCTCATCGAATCTCTATTTAGCATCGGAGAGATGTTGGGGGCATCGGACAAAACGCCTTCCGAAAGGATTTGACTACGGGTCTGCGCCCCCGTACAAACTAGGCTTAAGAGCAAGAGGGTTTATGGCCAACTTCCGTGGAATAAAAGGCCTTAAAGGAAATATAAAAAAAATATTGATTCGCGTTTATCATATTGAGGCAATTATAGTCCTGGGAACATTACGAACTTCCGTAAAAAAGAAAGAAAGCAGAAACGGATCATTTTTTAATGTAAGCCATAACATTCGAAGCAAAAAAAAAAAAAAAAACTTGAACCGTGGAGTAAAAGCTATATGCATCCAAAAGATTAATTACTGCTTACTGATATTTAATAACCATCATCTAAAATATTCCCGAGGAACATTGCGATGTTTGTTGTTTTCCCGTTGAAATTCTCGGCTTAGTTTGTGCACCGAGGCGTTGATGTCCTGGAAAGTTGGGGATGATGCAGCAACAGAACCAACACTGGATTAATACGTCCGAACTATATACAGTACGTACAGCGTTTGATATTTTTAGACACGGTATTTAATTAGAATAGAGTCTTAAAACGGGACGTCTGACGGCACTCTACCCGCTGTCTGATTGGTCTGATCAGCTCGTAGCGTCGGCTTCGTCTGGACTTAAGCTTAAACGAAGGGGTATACTTTGCTTCACAGAAAGTTCTACTACAGCCAACCCCCCGGTTCGGTGGAGCGAACCAGGTAGCTCCAAAAACGTATCACCGTGGCGATCGGCGTCAATAGAGACTTTTAGGGAACCGTGTTTGCACATCCGATACGGTACGAAAGGCCCTCCGATTCGAACTGCGCATGTGCGAGTCTTCTGTGGTACCACATGTGCAGCTCGCACAAGAGGGCCCATCGTACCGTATGGGATGTGCAAAAACGGCTCCCTAACACTCCCTATTTGAGAGTTTTAGGACACCGTTCTTGCACATCAAAACTCGGAGTAGTGCGCGTGACAGTTCAGTTTTCCAAACGACACCTCCAACACCACCTAGAAAAATCAAAGCCTCCGAACAGCCTTTTCTACCATTATGAAAAGCAGCGTTGTGCGGAACGGGTTCCAATAAAGGACGTCACTATACTCCGTTTCACCTCATGTTGTACCGCAGCGAAGGCTAGAAGCGCGAGCTCATAGAGTTGGCAGCTGCCCTTAATGCGCGAGAGCTTGTGCCGCCGAGATGTGCCCCAGAGCAAGGAGCTCGCGCTTGTAGCCTTTCCTGCGGTACATCATAAAGTGAAACAGAGTATAGAACGCGTTCCTTTTAAAAGGAACTGAGGAACGCTGTCGTTCCTTCTTCCATCGGTGGAACTGGAAGGGAAACTCGTTAAACGTTTTCGAAAAAACGGCAGATAGAACGGCGTTACTTTTTTTTGTCTATTTCTTCGCAATTTTACAAAAATTTACTGGGCATTTCGGCTTTTTCTTATCGAATATTAAAATCTCAAGGTACGGGGAAGTGTCCGAGAGATAGTCGAAAACAAAGTACTGGGACAAATGTGATCGGAACGACACGACACCGAGTTCGATGCGAAGTTCGATGCGGAAGTCCAGACGTAGCCGATGCTTCAAGCGCGAGCATGTGGTCCTGAACGGTGCCTGCATTGTAGGAGCGCGCGTGCTTGGCAGGGACGCTGATAGCCCGGAGCTCATGCTTGTAGCATCGGCTGCGTCTGGACTCGTACTGGAACGAAGTATAGGGAGTATTCACTGGCGGCCATAGCTGTGTGCGCGAATGCTAAGCGCGTGCTGATGGCGAGCTTCCACAGTTCTTTTGCAACGTGCATTCCGCACCATCAAGAGTGCCGGTCTTAGCAGCCTATTGATGTGAGCTCGTTCTGAGCATGCGCTCTAAACAGCACCCACAAATATGGCGTCCAGTGAATACTCTCTATAGGATGTCGCCAACTGGGCCGTTAGACCCGAGCCTGACACCGATCGTCGTTCGACGCATTTGATAGCACTCGAGTCGTTAACGAACGCTGACTCGGCACTCGTGTCCCTTGTGTGTGTCCGCTCAAACTCAATGTGATGAGGTCTAAAATCTCAGGTTCCGGCTTTGATTATTTTGGGTAATGTTGGCACGACCCGGGGCTATAGTTTACTGTAAGGAAGAAAAAAAAAAAAGAGAGCGCGCAGTCAACCTTGCGAGAGTACACTGGTTTGTCATAAGCCAATCTCTCCCCCACCCCCAAACCCACCCCACAAAAAGAAAAAAAAAAATTTGCTGAAAATGCAAACGGTGAGACGAGGGCAGATTATTTTTTTGGTTTTGAAATGTAGCATACGTATAAAAACAAAACAATTGATCATTACCTTTCACAAAGTTTCTTTATCCGATAAATGCTGCGCGTCCTACTTTGCATACAATGTCCCGGTCTATTTTCGATCGAGAAAGAATGCACCGTGTTGCCGAACGACGCGCATAAAATCGATCGTTATTTAGAAAAGATAAGGAAAGAAAAGAAAAGGAAACGCTCGTTGCCAAGTCGTGTTATTTATGGAAGCGGAACATGATATCCTAATCTTCTTGCCGATCCCATGCCGACGCCGTAACTTTGGAGCCGTGGGTTTCATATTCCCCATTATATTTATTGATTTAAACAAGAAAATCGTAAAACGCATAAAAAAAGTTAAATTTAGTCACGATTAAGAAGAAATAGTAAGAAAAAAACAAAACAAAAAATAATGTTTAGTCATTGTTTGAGGCACCGCCTTCATAACGACCCATAAAACCAACTAAATTTCTTACGGAACAGCGACATTCGACGCTATGGTTGAGGCCCGCAATTGTTAAGCTCGAACTCTAGACTATATGCCAGCTTTTCTCTTTTTCTACCAAACCCAGTACAGAGCGTTCGAACCAAAAAGCCACTGTGCGTGGGGCGGGTTTTCGACTGGCGTGCTTACCGCCTCCTCAATTGTGGTCAATCGATTTCCAGCTGATGACGTCCAACTCGTGTTATTTTGTTGCCTGTCCCGATTCTGGTTATGGCACAGCAGCGAAGGCTGGAGCATCAAAAACACAACTAGACATAAAAAAAACTCTTTCGCAAAAAAAAAAAAAAGATCTTGAAAGAACCCTTTAAGGTTCTTCACAAAGAACCATTGTAGGGGTGCTTCAAATAACTTCCTTAGAGTGCAAAATATGGACAGGTCAAAGAACCCCTAAGGGTTATTTTACGACCAGCTTTGGCTCTGACAGTCTGCGGAAGTGAGTTTGGACCAGGGTGTAAGATAGACAGGTGGGGAAACGAGAGCCAAATGAGCGACCGGATTGTGTCCCCCTCGGTTTTCTCTTTTTCTGTGGCGCCATCTATGTGGAGCACCGCGAACTCTCACTCCGGGAGGCCACCGGTGGCGACCGGCTAAAATGACGGAGATGGTTTCTCGTGGATTTTCAGTGGAAGACTGTCGTGCTCTCGGTTTATTTTGAGCACTCTCCCATAAAGTTTCATGCAAATCCGATTCCAATTTTTTTCCTCTCGCCGTAGCGCCATCTGTCGCAAATCGGGGGTACCCGCAAGCAGACGAGTACACAATCCGGTCACGGCGCTGCGGTAGGCGTCTATGGGGCGTTTCTCCACCTGTCTATCTTACACCCTGGTCCGGACGCCGAAATGGCAGCGACTTTTGCGATTGCTAGATTTTTTTTTTTTTTTTCAAAAACGTTAAGGGATATTTGCCAGGATCGCGGCATCTTAAAGCATCACGCGGCAGCTTTTGTGACAAATTTTGTTTCCTTTTCGAGACCACTTTGGATGCGTGGGTGGTGTAGCACGCTAAACGCGACAGTCGAAGTCGCCTTCCAGGCTATTCGAAGCCGCAAAGGCGCCCGCGTGCGGTGGAATATAGAAAGCAGACGCTAGGCGGTAGATGTCTTTACGCTGGAACGGTCTGCATAAAAAGAGGGGCAGGGTGTTCATGGTAGTCTTTAATATTCGGGGATGTGCGAGCGAGAGCACAACGAGTACTTGTAGTAAGATGAAAAGTTGATTTAGACCGCTTTAGGGGTACGGAAAAAGGGGAGAGAGGCAATAGCGTCGAGGCCTGGACCCCATCAAGCATCTCAGGCTCTCTGTCTTATAATTCTCTTAGTCGAGGAGAAGAATATCGAGGTCGCAAGCCTTCGTGTGGGCACGCCCAAAGACTCGTCACCAAAAGCACCCTATACTTTTTTTTTTTTTTGTGATTGGTGGCAACGAAGGATGCCACAAGGAAAATTGCGAATTTCATACATCTTGTAAAAAATAACACTGCTGACATTTTGTTTAAAGAATGTCTTTGTTGTCTAAGTTAAAAATACAAAATAGGTGACGCTGACCGTCACTCGCTAGATGGCGCTAGCCGCCGACTAATACAAAGAGTCCAGTCCTGCCAATCCATTCTTTCATCCATTCAGCGTGTGCCGGGTTAGAAGTCCTTTTATTTATTTCGATTTGTGTTTACAGTACCGAAGAAAGGTTTTTTAGGGAATAGCCAGCACGCGGTTCTCAGGACGGGAAGGGTTATGCAAGGAAAGTCTGTGGAGGAGAACTTGTGGAGTAAAGACAAGCGGGAGGTTGTTTTAACTGCGACAACGAGGTTACGAAAGTTACTCGATCAGAACGTACTATACAGGATTTATACTGTTTCCATTAGCGTGTATCCTTAGGCTAGATTTTATTTTTTAAGTCGACGAGAAAAAAAAAGTGCCGTATTGACAAGATCGATGATTGATAACTGAATGCAGGGTTCATTTCTGGAGACATTCGGAGAGTCTTTTTCGGAATAGCTTTTTAATCGACATTAAGGTGATTATGAAAGTTTACAATTGTTTTAATGCTCTATCTTTATAAAGTCGGCATTTATTTGAGTCAACTTTTGTCACAAGAGGCCCAGATGGCTCGATAGATGAAGAGTGATGCGACTGAACAAGGCCGCCCTGCCACGAAACGTGTATGTCGGAGGTTCGTTCGCATTTACGGCAAACGCCTTAACATGCGCAACATGGCTATGCGACGAGAAATTGAGGGAGATGAGACGAGAGTGCGCGGGGACTTCAGAACGCCGAGCTCCATTTGGAATGAATAGTGGGTAGACCTGAAGCTCGCTGATTTTACCTTCACTGCAATCGTCGAACGCGTTCGAATACGAAAGCTCAAGATGCAGACGTTCCGCGTTCTAACGCGTTCCACGTTCCTAGATCGTGTAGTGAAGGCAAAAGCAGCTACAACTTTAGGGCTACCCACTATTCATTCACACCTGAGCTCGGCGTTCTCGCGTCCCTCTCGTCTCCTGCTCTCCCTCTCTTCCTCGGCGCATGGCCACCTTTGTTTCTACTCCCACTTCGAACGGGTTCGATTGCCAAACGCCGGCGTCCAGCGTTCCGCGTTCGCATTCGAGCGTGTTCGAACAGTGACTAGAGACAAAAGCAGCAAGCTTTCCGTCTACCCCCTATTCATATTCCGGCCAAACCTCACCGTTCTGACGTCCTCGCTCGCCCTTCTCCCCTGGTTTCTCGGCGAATCATAGGCTCGAGGAACCGCCCTTATTCGCGCGCACGTTTTCAGCACCGCGCGGCACGCGAGAGCGCATGCGCGAAGAACCCAAACCGATAGCGCCCCTGCCGAAAGGTGGGCGAAGACCGCAAAAAAGTTTGCCGCCTCGGCTGACCTCGTTCGGACTAAAGTTCCTTGATACATCTTATACGAGTAACGACAACCAATACAAATGACAAAGGACATTTCCGCTTGAACAAAATGGCGGCATTCAGTTCAAACCTCTGCTGTGCGCCGCCATTCCTGAAACCTGCACCGTCACGCTGTCGGCGCTTCAAGGAATGTCGCTACTTGTAGGAAGCTCTTGTCTAGGAGCTTTAGAAGGAACGAAGTAGCGACGGAGTGGTTCGACAAATTGTTTATGATCATTACCGATACGTGAGCTAAGAAAAGAAAACTGAACGTACTCTAACCAACTGGTTTAAATTGCCCGACGTTTCGCGGCCTGCTCGGGCGCTTGTTCACGGGTGACTTATTTGGCTGGGTGTTCGTCTTTCTCTTCTTCTCCTTGTCGCTGCCGTTAGAAGCGTCTTCTTCTCTTTGTGACTCCTCGAAGTCCGTGAATATAGCTGCTTGGGAGGGTACCGATCGACCGGTTCAGGTTGTTCTTGGTATGCTGGATATGCCAGGACTCTAAGTAGAGTCGTTTTTTCCAGTTTCTTTCGGTGTCTAGGACGGAACTGCCGTCGAAGTCGATGACGTGGTTGCTCTTTTCTGCATGTTCCGCTAGAGCGTTTCCTTGCACGCTTGCACGTCCTTCTTTTTGACATCATATTTGTGTCTGCGAAGACGTTCGGTGAAGTTCTTGGTTTCTCCGACATATGAGGCGTTGCAGTCGGCGCAAGGAATGCGATAAACAAGGCCTTGGGCCTTGTTTATCGACAAGGAGAAGAAGAGAAAGACGAACACCCAGCCAAATAAGTCACCCGTGAACAAGCACCCGAGCAGGCCGCGAAACGTCGGGCAATTTAAACCAGTTGGTTAGAGTACGTTCAGTTTTCTTTTCTTAATACTCACCTAACCAGGCAGATTTTGCCGAAATGTTTACTTTTCAATCGATACGTGAGCTGTTCGCGAACGCGCAAAGTGAACAAGGTATAACGAACGAACGAAGGCTTGATTCCTTTCCGGGCGCTCGATTTTTAGCATTCTGGGGAATGGGAAAGCGGGCTCCTGATTCCAGTGGTGTTCCACGAAAACGCTTATCATAAAACTCTCTAATGACCAGTTTTCTTAAGGGGCCTCGGGCGATAACTACTCCTTTGTTAATCGGGCGAGGATAGAAAGAAGAAAAGAAAGAAAAAACAGGATTAACGTCTATTTAGGTTCGCTGATCCGCTGTTCCACATCTTATGCGATGCGTACCGTAATTTTTTTAGAGCTCAACTCTTAGGCGCCCGTTTCCGGCTTGAGCGGCATCACCGTCGGCGTCGGCGTTGGCCTAACCGTGAGGTCACGTGACCTGCCCCCCCCCCCCCCCCCCGAGGTCACGTGACCTCCCCCCGGCAATCACGTGACCCTCCCTGAGGTCACGTGACCCTCCCGGGGGTCACGTGACAAAGAAGTTGCTTTCGTGAGCCCCCACCCCCGGAGGTCACGTGGCCCCCTTGACGTCACGGGGGTCACTTGACCTCAGGAGTGGGGTCACGTGACATCAGGGGGGTCACGCCTGATGACGAGGTGAGAAGGAGGGAGGAGGGGTATACCCTCCCCTCAGTACCCTTCCATCCTCCTCCTCAAGAGCTGCGCTCTAATTCGGCGTTACAGGGAGTTGTAAGCGGCTTCCATTCTGTTTTATGTAATCATAATTTTATATATATATATTTTTAACGAACGCGAAATATTAAAATTTGGGTGGGTGCATAGGTGTACTGTGCTGCATAAATTTCCTAGAGCTACGTGTTGGTGGCACATGAAATGAGTGCGGGTTATATATGTGTGGAATCGTAGAGGCCGCGCCTTGTCCACTCGTCCCAGATGTGGTCTTTGTGGCAGCTAGAGACGTGTCCACGGGCTCGTGCTGCATGACCATGGTGGGGGCGCGAGAAGTGAATGCCCCCCCCGCGCCGCCATCTCCGATGCGCATACGCGGAATTGCGTGCGAAGTAAGTTGACGGAGAAAACCTGGGTGCGCTATTCGGCAATTTCCAACACACGACACGAAGTGTTTTTGTTTTTTTCGGGAAAAAGCACGCAGATGAAAGGAGCCAACGACGCCTCCGTGGCTGACGCTATGGCATGTTTGCCGTGTCATTGGTGCGAACACACACACAAAAAAAAACCAGAAAAAAAAAAGAGCCGACGGCGCCTCCGTGGCTGACGTGACGGCTTGTTTGCCCGTCATTGCTTTACGCCTCGAGAAAGAAGAAAAAAGGGCCCCAATTTACGCTGTGAAGGGGTTTTGGACAGCGAAGCTGTGGCATCACCTGCAACGATTACCCACTGCACTATAGACCCTCTTTATGGTTTTAGACCCTTTTAGACTCTTTTTATTCGTACGCTGCCGTTGCCGCGGCAGCATATGCAACCTCAATCTTTACCGAGAAACGCATGCGGGGAGCGCTATGTGTTACTATCTATCACGTGGTTTTAACACTTCCTTTGTGGTTTTCTTATATAAACAAATGTAAAAACCACGTGATGAGAGACAAGGCGCGCGCGAATGGTGATAAGGCGCGGGCGTGGGTTTTCTGTCGACTATTTTATCTGTCGAAAACTGTTCTGTCGACGGACGCAAAAAAAAAACAACAAAAAACCCCGACCAACGAGTCATATACAGCTTCGCTTTAAAAGTTGCCGACGGAACTTCTGTGGCTGACGCGATAGCCTGTTCGCCGCGTCATTTGTGTACGCCTGGTGCAACGAGGTTGGCCCGGAGAGACGCCACTTCCATGACCAAGTGTTCATGATATCGACTCGTGACTTGGAACCCCTTCCGAGTACGGAGAAAGACGTAGCTATATGTCAAACACTTCACCGGGAAAAGCCTTTTGTATTATGTTTTTAGTTTTTTTTTGAAAAACTTAAAACTGTACGTATAAGCCAAGCAATTTGTCGCAACAATAAAAAGGAATGTTGAAAGGCATAATTACATTTACTTGTATTGTTTTTAAGAAAATGCCTTACATTGGGTGATGAAACAAGCATAAAAAATTGCCCCTCCCCCTTCCACACACACACACACAAAAACAATTTATTTTTTTTATTTTCTTTACGGATAAAGGGTAAATATTCGCAGATGAGCGTCGCGCGTTCAGACGCTTTTGCCACATCAACCTTCTTGCGAAAGGAACGTTTTGAAAAGAAATACTAACATCAATTAGTTTCCATTGAAACTTTCTTTAGCTCCACATCCGTGGACCTTTCTCCCAATAAACACAAGGGAAATAAAATCAAGTTTTAGTGCCTCATGAAAAAAAAAATGTTTATGTAGACTTTACAGGACTTGAATAGCCAATCACTGCTATTCACATAAACAAAGTATCGAATGAGGAGCATCGAAACATTCGCAACGTGATAGTGAGCTTGACGTTTCTTCTACTCGCTCCATGTCGGAAGCCATATTGCAGGCTTACATTTTTGTGTGAGGCTTTGTTTTGCCATGGTCATTCGACAAGTTTCCTGCGTCACTCGAGGTTACTGATTTGCTGTTTGCTGCGCGGAAAAACAGATGCACGACCATTTTTTTCTAGAGTGTGATATCGGGGTGATCGTTTGTCATCGTCGCCCGCAAAACACGCAGTATGCTCCGATTTTTCATTCACGGGGATCGCCTTCCTTTGCAGCGCGAGATTAACACGCCTTCGGGCCACTTAATCTGCCGGGCTCATCGTTCATCATCCCCGGAGATCCCACATGGGCATCATCTATACGTGCAAAGCCTTACGGTTCGCAGCCAATACAATAGCCGCTGAAAAAAAAAAGAGAAAAAAAAAAGAAAAGCGACGGGGATCTCGGTACTTAGCGCTATGACACGACAGCGGCCATTCTCCAAACACATTTCTTTTTTCTTTTTTTTTGCGGCAAAATAAAAAAAACAAATAAATATAAGAGCGGCCATTTTCTAAAACATTTTTCTTTTTTTTTGTGACAAAAAGGAAAACTAATCATAGCAATCGGACGTCGTTTTTTTTTTCTTTTTTTTTTTAACTGGAGGTTTAGTATTTTTTTTCTTCAACCACCCTCGGTGCACTTCTTTTTTATTGCAGCACCAACTGTTTTACATATAGACGTTTGCGAGCAGCCGCGATTCGTGTGCTAATCTGGCCACTCTGCATGGCAAACGCTTTGTCAGAGCGCCAGTCTGGATACCGTGGGAATACCACGGTGATACACACTTAAGCTATACGCCGGGTAGCAATGCTCGACTATCGGACGATCTACGCACACACCAGCAGCAAGATGGCATCGCGCAGAAGGCTATTTTCGCGAAGGCCTATGCGGAGCTTAAAGGGACCATAAAATGACCTTTTCACTTTTGCCAGATAACTTTTACATTAAACCTTCAACGTTCACTGAATGCGGAACAGGCATCGGTTTTTTTCTCGGTTTATTAACTTCTACATAAAAAATTAATGAAATATCGACTTTTTCTTTTTCCCCAACTGACCGCAAAACAAGTTGCGGCGTAATTTTGACGGTCGTGACGTACTCT
Source organism: Ixodes persulcatus (assembly GCA_013358835.2). Taxonomy (NCBI): domain Eukaryota; kingdom Metazoa; phylum Arthropoda; class Arachnida; order Ixodida; family Ixodidae; genus Ixodes; species Ixodes persulcatus. The sequence continues at coordinate 123,060 of JABSTQ010009114.1, forward strand.
GGCACAGGAACCGGAAGTTCTCTCGGCAGTAGGAGAATGGGAGCGTTAGCGGCGGCGAGTTGGGGGTGCGCCGGTAGGTTTTACTGCGCTGATGGCGCTGATGTCACCGACGTATTTTCTGAATCGGCGCCTCTCATCGCCGCGATAGCCACGGACACATCGCAGCTGAGCGAAATTCAATGATATATGTTGCGCTACAGCGACAGCATAGGACTAGTCACATACGCCGGTTTGCTTATTGGGAAGTGCGGCGAGTTTTCCGGTGAAGACTCCAGAAAAGGGGAGGGGGGGGGGGTCAACCCAACTGTCATTGTTGGTAAAAGGCGGCCCGCGTCAGTCGTTTGCAAAGCGACGTAGATGGAAACAAATTGCCGCGGCGTTTTTCGCAGCCTCAAAGATGCAGGAGCGAGCCGACGTTAAAAAGAATACGTTTGAACTACGACAGTGTCAGCAAGAGCCACGTAAATACCTGTTCACACTCGGAGCGGACGCGCGCATTTGATGGAAGTGCTGTATTCGCGCTGTTGGTAAGCACTTCGGGACCAATCTTTTACGATTGCAACTCGATACTGACGTGACACTCGGCAAAGGAATGCTGGACCGGCATTGCACGTAGCTCCCACGAACTGTTATAGCTCGACAGTGGCGTGCAGTCGTGTCAGAATAAAAATGGCATACTAATAACGAAGTGTACATACCGTGTTACGAAGGTGATCCATACGGCGTTTATTCGAGCTCTATATCACACAAAACAAGAAGATAGAATCGACGAGAGTCCCTTTTCGACGACAGTGTTCGTCAACACTGCCTCGCAAAACATGGAGACGACAAGGGGAAGAGGTTGACCTCACCTCTTAATCTAAAATTTAGGTCAGCGATCAAACCATAATACGGGAAAGGTCCACAAGGGTCGCGCGGGCATATTCTATTCAGCACGCCAGCCGGTCGTGGGCAGACGGTCTTGGCCAAGTACCGTCGAAGCAACGCTGCGCCGAGTTGGAGTGCCTGCTAGGCCTATATTCTGCCCGCTCGCTTGGTCCGGGTCGGTGGATTCGTGGCCGTTGCAGCTTTTCTCGGGTGTTTGTGGATCCAGCGTTCTTGTTCGTCATGGTCTGTTTCAAGTACTTTTTTCTTGCTGCTTGAAGTCGGGACGCGCGAGAAGAACACGTAGAAACATAAACGTTCGTTGGTCGTCGCGACCAACGACGCGTCGGCCCTTTTGCGCAAGCGCAGTAGGGTCTTTTTCTTGCTTCGTTTACCACACGATAGATGGCGCTTGGCTCTCAGCATATAGATTACGTACTTATGTCACACAAAATATATGGTAAGTTACAAGTAATGAAAATAGATGAAGAAGGTTCCAAAAGTCTTGGTAGTGATCATAAACGTATTAAGCTGAATTTTGCCAGAGAAGTAAATGCTGAAACTAGACAACATAATTCAAAGCAGACTTCCTGCAGCGACAAAGAGTTGGAAATAGTTGCTGAAAGAATAGAGGAAGCAGTTTCAGGGCAACGGTATAGAGATTGGACCTATGAGAGCCTAACTGGGCTTTTTGTTCTGGAACTAGACAAAGTTCAGAGTAAACGAAAGGGGAAGCGAAGACATAGACCAAAAAGCTGGTGGGACAAAGAAGTGAAGCAAGCGATACAAAAACGTCAGGAAGCCTCTAGAGAACACAGGCATTCCAAGCGTAGTGGGGAGTCGGAAACGGAAGTAAAAAGAAGATGGGACACTTTTATAACATGTCGCCGAGAGGCATCCAGTTTGATCAATGCGAAAATTCAGAGATAGGACGAGGCCTTAGGCAGGGGTGCCCGTTATCGCCTTGCTGTTCATGTTGTATCTGAGAGGATTGGAGGATAGACTAGAGAAGAGTGGGCTTGGATTTGACCTTTCGTACAGTAAGCTAGGCCAAACAATTCAGCAATCCTTACCGGGACTGATATATGCGGATGATATCGTACTAATGGCTAACAACAGGATAGATTTGCAGGAATTAATGAGCATCTGTGGTAGGAAGGAGAGGAATTAGGTTTAGAATTCAGCAGTGAAAAATCAGCAGTCATGATTTTTAACATGATGATGTTGAGAGACTGAAGATACAGAATATTACAGTTGAGAGAGCTAGTAAATACAAGTATCTAGGAGTAGGGATATGTGGTGGTGCAGAATATCTCAGTGAGCATGAAAAGTATATAATAGGTAAGGGCAACAGAAATGCAGCTGTAATGAAAAATAGAGCACTTTGGAATTACAACAGGTATGAGGTGGTGAGAGAGATTTGGAAAGGGGTCATGGTGCCTGGCTTGACTTTTGGAAACGCAGTGCTATGCATGAAATCCGAAGTGCATGCAAGACTAGAAATAAAACAGCGTGGAGTAGGTAGGCTGGCTTTGGGGGCACATTGCAAAACACCAAACCAGGGAGTACAAGGAGACATGGGATGGGCGTCATTTGAGGGCAGGGAAGCTGGGAGCAAGATAGAATTTGAGGATCGGTTGAGGCAAATGGGTGGGGAGCAATGGGCACGAAAGGTTTTCAGCTATTTATACATGAAGAGTATAGACACAAAATGGAGACAGCGCACTAGGAAATTAAGAGGAAAGTTTTTAGGCTATAGTGGGGTTACGGAAGAGCAGGTCTCAGTTAAGAAGAAAGTTAAGGCCACAGAAAGAGATCGGTGGCTAGAGGGAATGCAGACAAAGAAGGCTCTGGAAGGCTATAGATTAAACAAAACAGTTATTGCCAAAGAAAGCATTTATGACAATTCTAGGGGAAGCTCATTGTTGTTTGAGGCAAGGACAGGTGTTTTGCGAACCAGAACATACAGAGCGAAGTACCAGGAAATGGACACAGTGTGCGCTGCTTGTGGAGAGGAGGACGAGACGGCTGAGCACTTGATACTCTACTGTAAAGGGCTTCACCCTATGCATACCGAAGACAACATAGATTTAATAAGGTCATTGGGTTTTAGAGACAGCGAAGGAAAAGTGGATTTCAATACAGTAGAGATTACCAAGCAAAGATTAAGTGAATGGTGGCCGAAAGCGAGAGAAAACTAGGCATTTTCTTATTAACTGATGGCAAGGGGGATTTATAGCCTCACTTTCTTTTCAGTACGGAATGAATATAGTTTTCACATTTAAATATTCTAAGCTTAAAGGGTAAGACAAAATGGCTAGGTGGCGTAAGCTACCGCCCGATCCAAAGGGCTCAGCCGTATTCATCCATCCATCCATCCTATCAAATTTGGCAATTTTCGTCACATCTCTAATGATGCTACAAAATGTGGATCTGAATATTATTTAACAAAACTTTTAGGAAACATTCTCCGGCTATTTAGTGTTTATGATCGTGGTGCTGGTGAGGTAGGCTCTTACCCAATAGGCGCCGTGGATTCGGTTGACGTGTTGCGATTCCGCGGATGCATCGCAGTGAAAAGGCAGAGAGCTTTCGAAGGAAAGAAGGCGCAAAAGAGTCCAGTTTTCTTTTAAAAGTTCTATAGCGAAGAATATTTTTTTGGCTCCATATTTTTGTGTTTTTGTGTTTCTTTTCACACCTTTTACGGCGTGCGGTGGATGAAATTCGATTTCAGAATCGTTTTATGGTCCCTTTAAGTTCGTCTGCTTCTTGCGCATGAGGTTGCAGTGACGTCAGAACGACGCCGAGTTCTGATTTGCTTTGATTGGAAGGATAGTGGGTAGAGACCTCAACGCTAAATGCCTTGAGGTCTACTCGCTATCCTCCCATTGGAGCCAATCAGAGCTCGGCGTCGTTCTGACGTCACCGCAACACCTGCGCAAGAAGCAGACGAACTTACGCTCCGCACAGACCTTCGCAAAAATTGCCTTCTGCGCGCTGCCATCTTTGTCTGCTAGGCAGTGAAAAACGCCTTCTGAGCATGCGCCGTTGCTACGCTGGGCGGTATATCCGACGCTGCGCGTGCGTCCACAGCTCAGTGAGTCGGCTAGTTCCACCCGGGTGATAAGCGATATCCAAAAGTCTTTAAGAATTCCGTTTTATGTGGACCGCAGCAGACGCTATACCATGCATCCTATGTTGCCTATTGTACAGCGCCGAAAAATGCACCGGCACAATCCTCTTTTTTTTTCTTTTTTTTTCTTGCAAAAAAAAAAGGGGGGGGGGTAGCGATTATACCAATTACGCAGAGTAAATGCTCCGCAATATTGTTTTTTCTTTTGCCTGATTGGTTTTGTTGGTGGTGACAGCAAACCGGCGAAGAAAACGAACGCCATGACGACGCACACTTTTGGTGGCGTCGGCTGCTTTCGGACTTCGAGTGAAATGGAGTATTTGCGACTCCAGCAAACTATAGGGGGCGCGCTGGTCAGGCATAATGGCGGACGAAAGGAGGTCGTTTTCGTCGTTCAGCACGCGGACCACCATAAATTTCTTGCACTGCAGCGCAAAAACGGTGTTACATATGAAAGCAAAGCGATTTGGCGACGGTAGAAACCTTCGTCTAGTCAGTGCGTAGGAATGACACGGCGGAAGCATAAAATGCTTCCACCGTGTCATTCGGTAACCAAGCGGCGATAGCAGACGACATAGTCGAAACGACCTCCTCTCTTGAGCTTCTCGGCGTATCCGCTACTCGGCGTGGATTTCGCTGGAGTCGCCAATAGCCACGTCAGATAAGAAGAAGGAAAAAAATAAATAAATAAGGCGTTCGAAGTTTAGTGAGCGTGACCTTGTAGGTCTGCCAGAGTGTTGCGGCACTGCTACGCGCGCTCAACGTGCACGCGAAATTGGTACCCCGATATACGGTGCTCGATCTGATCGAAACGGGCCGGGGGTGGCGATTAAAGTTCGGGATCTACCCCAAGTTCTCTAGCGCTAGCTTTCGCTCCATCTGCTCCGAGCTGCGGTGCCTTAATACACCCCCGCCCAAGGATTCCCCGCCTTGGGCACCAGCCGTGCACTGCACAGTCTGCAGCCAGCGAGAAAAGAAAGGAAGAGGAATGAAATAGGTGCGGTTCGGAGTGTGGCCGATACGGCGGCATGGCACTAAGCGCCGAGACGTGTTATTAATTTTTTTTTTTTGCACTATTTTTACTGGGGAAGCCGGAAGCGCGCTCGTTTCGCGGAGCAGAGCCAGCAGAGCGCCGCTGTATGTCTGAACTCGTGACGTATTTCTCCCCGGCCGGGAGTTACGCGGGGTCACTCGAAGAAAAGGTTCGGCTGACATCGGCGTCCAGTCAGTGAGCAGACGAGAGCCGAGTCATCGTTCTGCTGGCATTCGTCTCGTCGACTTCCGTTGCGGGTACCTAACCGCGGATATGGTCAGGTGCCAGCCATGCGACGCGCTCTGCGTCAGAACAGTGTCTTGAGACGTGTTCAAAGCACACATATATACAAAGAAAAAGATGATTACGTCATCGTGTCAGCAGGCCGTGCCTCTTATATGACGCATGGGCCTACGAGGCGGCAGCGCGGGTTTCCGCTGCCGGTGTTGTTTCTGAAAACGCTATCTTACAAAACGCTTAAATGAGAGAAAGGGAGTTTAGCGCGTATCGAGAAATGTGACGTGTGTAAACCGCTGTGGTTCCTGTCGCACGGATCCTGTCAAGCTGCGGATGTCGGATCGAAAATAACCTAAGAAAATGAGGAATGCGTTAGAGCTTATACGTTGCACGCGTTTATCTCCAAACACGTCTGCACTTTGACATTTATTGTTCTCTGCTGTCGGACGGAGTCATCGTGAGGCCAAATCAATTTTTCTCGCATAATGTTTTTCTGTTTCGTGCGTGTTTTTTTTTCTCCTTCTTTTTCGTCACCTTGCTAATAGTTAACGTATATATAAAAATAAACAGTCGGTGGCGATAAGGTAAGCCTCTCGGCTCTCTCGGGGAATCTCTAAGCGAAATTTGAGGTCGAAATAATCAGTTTGGCCTGGAAAAACAAAAAACGCGGAACCTGACACCTATATGAACCCACAAAAGAGCAGCACTACCAGTCTTTCGTCCTCTTGGTTGAAAATGAGCTTGACTTTCTTTTAAAACTACTATCGTATTTTTTGTAGCTTTCGTGGGTGTACGAAATGAGTACCATGTTGTATCTCCACTAGTAGAAGCTCCGCCTCCAGCGTATACGCACGTTGCCCTTTACCGTGCTTGGAACGCGCGTGTTCATGAGGTGCCGACGTTTTACAGCTCACACTGAACGCGGGCTGTAACCGCATATTTCCAGAAAGGGTCGTTGGCAATCTCTTTCACTTTGCTTTCAAATACCTGTTGTTTCCAAACGGTTTTTTTGTTTTTTGCTTTTCTTAAAGAGAGGATTAGCCGAAGATCATAAAGGAAGCTGCTTTCAGCTGCTTTCTCAGGGCGTGGTTTCCCCGTTGTCTTCTCTCTCGCAACAGTATTTTGAACTTATTAGTAAAATGGCGAAAACATCGCACGCCTTTTGCGCCATTTCGATAAATTCCCGCTTGCTTGCGCCTTGCTGCACCCAAAGGGGAAAATTGCGCCAAACAGCGCCAAAGCGTATATTACTCTGCGAACAAATCGGTTTTTGGAAAGGTTTTCGTTTTTTTTCTGCCAGGTGTGGCAATCCAATGGGGTTCGGCCATCGCAATCCGATCCAGGTTTCCGGCTCCGCGGGAAATTTCCGCATGGTTTTGCACCGTTTTTACCGACATTTCTTACTCAGCGCAGTTTTAAGTTTTTGTGGCATGTCGAAGCACACTATACTGAAGATTGACAAACGCAAGTAATTCTCTTCTCATTTTTTTTTTCGTCAGCGTGCTCATGTTTAAAAGCGTGACACTGTTTTATAGAAATGTGCTCACACGTGGTTCCCATTTCGTTAGCATGCTCGGTCGAGACTGCTTGATTACGAATGTTGCCTTTTTAATGTCAAATGATGTGAATCCGTGATCGTACTGCTCGTTATAACGCCTGTGTATTGGGAAACCCAGAATATTTTACTGATTAAGCTCTTGTCTACTAGATTAGAGTTTTGGGGGAACTAGATCGCTATCACAACCGAGTAAAAGGAAAGCAAATAGGACATTGAATGGTTCCACAGTGAGAGGTCGTCAGGGAGTGTCATTGCAAATAAAAGGTTTGTCCGAAAGAAGGTTGACTTTAGGAGTCAAGAGGTCCAGACAATGTCGAGTTTCGTGTAACGTGAGGAGACTTTCTATACTGTCGTATTTGCCTCTCTTTATTCTCTAGACTCTAGAGCAGATGTGTCGAAACCCCAACCTGGGGGCCAGATCCGTCCTGCGGAGGCGCTCCGTCCGGCCCGGCCCACGGCCCGCGGCTTAACAAACGCAAACATTAGATCGCAAAAAAAAGATAGAAAATATCAGCGTTGCGACGAGCTTTACAAGGGCAAGGGAAGATATCATAAAGAATTAGAGAAAACCTGCATCAAAACGCGGGTTCTTTAGTCATACTAATTGTTGTACATTAGCGTTACTATTCATAGTTCCTTGTTTCATGTCTGTGTAACTATGATATATGTGATAACTCTTGAATATTGCAATAATCGGATCTACCTTTCTCATCAGTCTTCTTCTTTTCTGTGTTAATATGCCAACGCTCACATGCTCTTCGATTTATGCCCGGTGATTTCTCTGGGTCGCAATTATTTTATATCGTCGTAATTAGCAACATACTGCGTTTACAAATAAAGCGTAGGTATGTATTCATCCAGCTTACATTTTTGAGAGTTGTTTTCTAGTTTAAATTTCTGTATTTAAGTGTTTATTTAGGCTTATTTATTTACTATTTCCTCATTTATGTAATCTTACCTACTTCCAGCCCTCGAGACTCCGACAGGTCCCCAATCGTCCCCTTAGCTAAAGCGTATAGAGGTGATTTTTTTTAAAAAGGTGGATTGTCATGGAGATCAGCGTGTAGATGTGTATTCCAGGGGAGGGGGTGGGGGGGGAGCGGGGGACAACTGTACTTCGCCGGGGGGGTGGGAAGGAGAGTAACTTTAGAAGTTCAAACAAATAAGGTCATAAATGCCAGACTGTCGCATTTTGCTCCGCGCGTATCCCGTTACATAAATAATTATTTCGTTATAAAAACCAAACCTAAATCGCTCGAGATTTGGTCCGCATGGAGCTCATAAAGCATACCAATAAACATTGAAGCTTAGATCGGTATAATCGATGGCTCCAACCGGGGTGCACGTCTAGAAGCGAAACTTCGCGCTGAACTTTGCGCCTTTTTGGCTGGGGGTAAACACGTTAACCTCAACGCCGCATGTTTTTTTTTTCTTCTCCGGAACACTTTGACAGACAGCTCTCATATTTTAGACAAACAGAGTATACAAGTTACGGCACCTCTCAGTGAAGTTTGAACGTATACTCCAGTTGCTTGTCTAGGAGATGGGGGGCGCTAAACACAAACTGTCGCATTTTGCCCCGGGTCTGGTTTTACCCCACCTTACCCCACACGTTCCCCCCTCAGAAGTGACTAAATACCATCACTCGTTATTTTATCGAAACAGTAACGAACATTCGTTACTCGTTCCTTCTCCCCGTTACCCCCCCCCCCCCAAAAAAAAAAAAAAAAAAAAAAAGAAAAAAATGAGGTTGTTATTTAGTTATATACATAAAAAAAAAGAATTAGGTCGCGTCCCCAAGTACTTACGGAGAAACACGCGCAAAGAGTATGGCGGAGTGTCAGAAGCGTAATGCGCCTACTCGAAAATTCGGGACGGAAGTAAGGATCATTTCCGCCGGAAATCGGACATCCTGCATCTGGCTTGGTTACCCACGATAAACTCTGTTCGCTTCTAAGGTGACAGTGCGGACGAAGTTACGTGCTCGTTTGACCAGTCAGGCGTTTATCTTTCATCGCGTGACCCCGCTCCCGCTCATGCACTACTGTCGAGATCGGTTATGACGAAGTCCGTTATAACGAAATAGCGGCTACAGCGTAGCGATCACGATTTCCCATTCCCTGTTGCACTTCGTTATAATCGAAGTCGGCTATAACGAAATATCGGATATAGCGAAGCGATTTCTGATTACCGTTGACTTGTTTGTAACCGGTCATCGACGCGATGCACTGTCAGCCTAGGGGTGAACGGAGTCCTGCAGCGCGTCGCGCGAATCCAGCAACAGCGACATGTGCCCCCTACGCGAGTTGATGGTAGTTTTGGTTATTTTATGAGCGTTTTTTGCCAAAAGGTGGCCGTAGCGTCCTTTAATAATTTATTTGCCTTCTCTCGTTGGTATCGAAGGAGCGCCTGGGCCGTAAAGATAAATAGATATAACGAGGGAATGCGTGTGCGAGGTCATTAGCTCAATTATTCAAACCCAGTCTCAGCATATATGCCTCTTAGAAGAAGCGAAGTAAGCACGAAGAAATCGATGAACACTATAGAGATAGAGGTCTCTTCGGGTGTTAGGTGGTTGTTTTCCGGCCGTGCTGGTCACCCAGCATCCCGACCGCCCTAAAAATATGTTATTTGCTCCGAAGTACAACACAACGCTCCGGCAAGATTTGTTTCAAGTTTTATCATGACACTGTCTTTCCTTGTGTCTTGTACGTCTCCCAGCAACACCACAGCCTCAAAAAGGCATGCAATGCCAGTAAATAAGTAAAAAAAAAAAATTATGAATTTATTTTCTCATCACCAGATAACCGCCACTACAAGACAGAGCACCGAAGGCCTCCAAAGCACGGGCCGTTGTCGCCCTGCGCTGTTCTTCCGAGCCAATAAATATTACTATTACTACTACTTTTATTACCACGTGAGCGGGCATTTAGCTAATTACAATGACATATTCAATCTAATAAAAACAAATGTACGGCATTTTTCTTGTCACGCATTACATGCAAAGCTTCATTCATGATTGAAAAGTATTTTGAAAAGTGTCGCTTTTGGCATGCCGGACGTTTCAAGTGCAGTGATATTTCAGGAACCTCACATGTCGTCTTTTGAGGGGCTTTTTTAGGGAAACCGTCGTGCTGTGGCATTTCTGGAGCTCCCCAATTTCAAAGCCCCTTATATTCAACAGCGGCCAATGAGGCCATCTCTTCGTTTTGAGTTACCGCGTATTCGAACTCGGTATGGTGAGCGCGTGAGAGTGTATTATGTGCCGCATGTATTTAACCGCCTACCAGAATCAATCAATTGCTCCTTATAACGTCGAGAAAAAAACTTAGGAACGCGTTGCGGAACTTAGAGGAATAAAGTCAAATTTTAAATTGCAATGTTTTTTTTGTTGGTGTTTTTTTCGTTTTTTTTCTTTCCCCTCTTTTTTAACATTGCGGTTGCAGTGTGTCCAAGGTGTTTGTTTGGTGTGTGTATCTTTTCGGTTTGGGTTAAGACGCACTGAGGTTTCAGAGAACGAGTCTGCTATAGATTGTAAATTGCTTTTCAATTAATCTTCTTCATTATCTAATCTATATGATTTCATACCTGCCGAGCCAGGTACACAAGCCCTTGAGGCTTATTCCGGCTCGCTTTTGTATTTTGAAAAATAATTGTTTTGTCAATAAAGTCATGTTCTATGTTCTATGTTCTAAGAATCGGGGTAGAACCACACTATAATTGCCGTTTCCCCTTTTTTTTTTCTTTTTTTTTTAGGGGCTGGCAGTTTTTTTATATATTCTTACGCACATTATAATTTATACTTTCGATGAATAATGACAGCGTCTTTAGCAAGCTTCATCACGACGTTGGTTGTTTGTTCTTATCGGTATACGCCGATTCAGTACTCGAGCAAGCAGCACAAACGAATCAGGGATGTAGTCGGGTATGGAAAGGATAAATTGTGAAGGAACCTCCTGGAACGCCTGAATCTCAAGTTGCCCATGACGTCATCGTACCGTGCTGGTGATCTTTTTTACTTGTTCTCGCAAAGAACAACGAATTCAATGGTTCAAAATGCAGGCTGCAGAAGGTACATGTTTTTCAGCGAGCCCTCCGCTAAAGTCAGTGGATCCTGGGAAAGCAGCGCCATTGCCTTCCCTGCCTGCTAGCCGGAGGCAAACAGATACTAATTCGTACAGACGACCAAACATCTCGAGGTAATAGACCAATCGCAATATTACCCAAGCATCTAGGAGAATGCAGGGATTGGTGTTCCACGCGCCGCACGCGGCGCACGTCCTCAGCAGTAGTAACCTTTCTAAAGCAAATACCTAAAACAAATGACATCTTGCACGCGCGTTCGTCAACACTTTATTTTGGTTATTTATACTTCGAATCTTTTATGCTGGGAAGGCGTGCGCGTGTGGCGCATGGAACACCAATCCCTGCATTCTCCTTGATGCTTGGGTAGGGCATAGCAAATGGTCTATGGCTGATCGGTCTCAGTTGACATCGTAGCCGCCATTTCGGTCCATCCAAATCTCCGAAGCTTCGAAAGGGTCGTTCTGCTGAAAACATTCCACGCCAATATAAGCGTCTTCGGCACTGTGCATGGAATCAACCTCTAAACCATGCTTATCTCCACAAATCTCTTACAATGGTATCGTAGTTCTTGGCGTATCTCGAGAGAAGAAAATTATTTATCAATGCCGGCAAGCGCCGGCGCCGAATGTGGTGGCAATGCGAAGATGAACGCTTGTTTTGTCGGTGTGTAGACAACCGAAGTTTCGGTATTCAAGAAACGTCTTCATAAAGCAACCTGACACTGGGAATAAGGATCGGGTCATCGAGAATGAAACGGTCAAAAAGAAATTGCTTATTTCATGAACCAGAATTTCGACCACACGGGGAGTCTTGGCGCAGCTTTCCCAGGATCCAGTGACTTTAGTCCACGCAATGGCAGTCGATGTAAGATATTCGGACGATGTTTCGCTTATGCCCGAGTCCCACTAAAGCGACTAAAAACAAAAACAACAAACGACATTTTTAAGTTTTAAGCACGCGCAGCATGCATGCGATAGTACCTATTCACCGATGTTTGTTTACAAACAAGCTCCTTCCCGCCCGCTAGCGGCGGACCCCTGCGCGCTTCCGGTTTTCCTTTTTTTTTCATTTTGTCTTTTGTTATTTGTACTGCGTTCTACAAAACGCGCAGGTACTTACAAACGTATTACAGGTACGTCTCCGAAGGAAACTCTTTTTACCCAATCGCTGTGTGTTGCAGAAGAACAAATAAAGCCACTACGTACGTCTACGGGGGCACGAAATACTATGGCGCCCTCGTGGTACCAACTCCCACCGAATGCGGTGGATAGCCGAGTTTGCATGAATTCGACTTATAGTCGCGTCGAATCCCGTTGCCGCATTCAATGCGGTCATGTAAACGGCATAATGCGATAAGGAAGCGCATCGCATTCAAGTCGCTTGACAGAGGTGGATCGAGACAGCGAATGCGCATTCATTCAGCCCATGTAAACGGAAGTCGCATCGCATTTTGGAACGGGGAGGATTATGGGAAGGCACTCGCTGCGGGAGCGAGTGAACAGCCGAGAACACGGCGGCGGCCAACATCGTCGGCAGCGCGGAGAGAGGTCCTGTGTGTTCGCCCGCAGTTTTCTCCCGAGAAGAAACGCGAGCTTTTATTGCCATAAGTGAGCGGAATACAGCTGAGCTCCTCGGTGAAGGCAAACCCCGTCCAAGCCCCGCGAAGTACGACTTGCGCGTCCGAGGCAGAAGCACGAACGATGCCGAAGAGTTCCGAGCACTCCATGATATGGCGCAGAACGAACAGCTCCTACCTCGGTGCCGTTCCTGGCTGCGCCGGAGCCTTTCGGCCTCGGGGTCTGGTTGGTCCGGTCGCGGTCGACGAGGTTTGGCTGGGCGAAGCGCGGCGGCGTCCTCGGAGCGTTTGGAAACGATCTCGCTCGCCAGGGCGTGCGCACACACGTCGCCTCTGGTCCAGAGTGTCCAGGCGGCCCGGCCCGGAGCCCGAAACGCTTGGGTTTTGGTGTTTCTTCCGTCTCGTAACTTCTTGCACAGCACGCAAGACAGCGGGCACGACCTTTACGCTCGCCGAAAGCGTCGAATGGCCTTCACGTGCGATGCACCGGAAAACGTGTTCACGTGGTGCGGCTGCGTGGTGCCGGAAACGCAACTTTAACTTCGATATCTGACACGGCGTGACGCCAACTTCGTGTAGGGCTTGGTGTGCATTCACGTAAACGTTGCCGCGTCGGCTTCATTCGAAGGACGACTGAAGTCGATGCGCTGACGTCGCATGCATGGAAACGCGGCTTTTGACAGGCTTTCAGTCACTCGGTGCTCGTGAAGTAAGCACGAGTGATCGCAGACCTGCCAAAGATATACCCTCGCGTGCATGGTACTCGTGTTGGAGGCTCGCCAGTGTCGGTTGTTTCTGTTTGTTGCTCAAGTGAGACTCGCGCGTTAGAGGCTTAGCATGGACCATTCCTATAATCGCCTTCTGGGAGCTGCCATCTTTGTCTACTGGGGTGTGGCACGCGATCTGAACATGTGCAGTAGTGCGGAATATTGGACGGTGCGCATGCGTACACAGCCCAGTGACTCGACATCCTGCGCCCTAGCATGGGGGTAGGGATTTTCTGGAGACGACATGACGACACCAGAGGGAAGTGTGGAGAGACACGCCCTTCACACTTCAGGAGCCACCCAGTGTTTGTTGCAGGAAGTTCTTTTTCGAATATAAGTGACGGCTCTTGAAAATATATACAGTATTTTGTTTTTACGAAGAACTAAACATAAATACGAAGAACCCAGTGACTGAAGCAAAAGAAAGACAGCCCAAACACGAAGTCTAGAGTCCTTTCTTGAGACTTCGTGTTTGTGTCTTTTGACCAAGTCTCGGAGTTCTTCGTAATTATGTTCAATTTACCCCATCTCGTTTGCGCGTTTGCGTTTCGTTCAAGAAATAACGATTTATATATTTTTTATGTTCGTGTAAATTTACGACGCCTGCTAAGCCAAAGTCGCATACGTACACGTGCGCGCTAAATTCGGGTGACGAGATTTTTTGTTTGTTTTTTGCCTGTTCCGTAATTAAGCTTAGAGCGCAATCAGTATTCCCTGAAGGGAACCAACTAATAATGCGCAGAATATTTGACTATATTTCAACTTACCCAAGTGACGCCATTTATCGATCGTGTCGCTCGCGCCGCTATTGTTTGTCGGTGACGCGTCGGATGGATGGATGGATGAATCAGGCTGAGCCTTTTGGATCGGGCGGTAGCTTATGCCACCTAGCGTCGCCCTTGCGTGCGCGCGCTCCTGGCGGGACGATTACGAGCAACGATTTGCCGATATGATTGTAATCAAGGCTGCTTATTATCAGCTACGAGTGAAAAGTTCGAGTGTGTGTGTGTAAAGTTTGCAGCTTTTAGCCAAAGCCTCTGAAGAAGCGACTGTAAGTGCGCGTTGTAACACACACCTATTGATGTCCACTTTTTTATTTACTCGATCACACATGACACAGCCCTGTGGCTAGTGAAGTATGTGTCAAGAAAACGCACTGCGCACACGAGTCTAAGGCAAGCCTAAGATCGGTACCTTTCAGCTATCGCTGTAACTATCGCTCAATAGCGGGATGTTTTGCTCCAGCACGAGGAAGGCGTCGGCCCTGCGGCACCTTGGGTATGGTGTACTAGTATAGCTTGGGCCGCACAGGCGCGCCCGCCATCTTTCGGCTGAGGGGTAAACTGCTACGGTTGGACGTGGTCACGTGATTTGATGACATCGTGCAGCTTTCTGCCTATCACAACGCCGCCGCTAACAGCAGCTGAAAAGCCCCTATAATAGCTACCGTTGTAAAAAAAAAGAAAGTACGGTGAACGCTTGTAGTAATTAGGTTCTCAACTGCGACACCGTCGACGTTGGTGTTTGGACATCACCGAAGTCGTCGAAATAAAATTTTGACCAATCGTGAAGGCCGAGCCTGGCAGCGAATTCGGTATATTGCAAGCCGACTCGACAACTTTCTATCGCAAAAGCAACAGTCGCAAGTCGCAAAAGCGACCGGTTTGGAGCAGTCGCTTTCAGACTGATTTTAGCGACCGGTTGCCGAGTTGCTCGGCGGCTGAACCAATCAGCGGCGCCTCAGAAGTGAAGCCTTCCACGATTGGCCGAACGCTGACTATGACGTCGGAAAGGGGATTTATCATTGACGGAAATAAGAGGAATGAAAGAACTTTAATTTTGACGGTGTTGGCAGTGTTCCTTTGAGAGCGCAATGATTTCAAGCTTCCACCATGCTAATAACAAACACCATCGAACTTGTTGTTTGCAAGGTAATGACGTCACAAGGGGGAACCACAGGAGGGCGCCACCAAAACATCTCGCCGCTAATACTGCGACGCGGTAGCTCGAGATAGTGCACGAGGATGTGGTGATCGTGCTTCATTGTACGATTCCGAAAGACCCAGGCCAACATAGCGAGTATTTTTTTATATGGCAACGACGACGCATATGTAGCTGCGAGATAACGAAAATGAGAAAACAGCAAAACGCGAACCCGAGCTGTGGCGGAGAGGACGGAACCGACGGCTGTTGCCGATAGCTTTGGAGAAGCGACTCGTCGATCGCCCGAATGGTGAATGCCGGTGGTCGCTTGTCGCATGTCGCTAGTGCTCGCGCGACTGTCGCGATTCGCAAGTGCGAACGCGCCTTTATCGTGGGCTACGCCCACCATTTACGACGGCACACTTTCGGCGACGCGCAGCCGTTCGCGCTGGCATTACGATTCATAAGTTATCGCTTTACATCCAACGAGCCCTACGTACGTTCTCACATGCCCACCCTTACAGAAAATCTGTGGTGCTTTTCTGTGGAAAGGCTGCTTAAAAAAGTCATCAGAGGATATAAAATGTCAATAGCTTGTCATCTGACTTTCTTTCGCTTTTGTGTTACTTTCTTTAAAATATTGGCTCACATTTTAATAAAAAAAGTCAACAAACTTTCTGTCGCCTCCAAGATGATTTTTCTGTAGATTTTCAATAGAAAAGCTACAGCCATTTAAAAGAAAAAAAATATTAACAGCTTAGCTATTCATTCAACAAAGTATTGGAACCTTACTACGGCTTTCCACTCTGCTCCAAATTGGCTGCAGCAAAATAAGGTAAAAAAATCGATTTTTTTTAAATTTTATTTGGAAATGGTGTTCTTGTGGTATTTGAAAGCAATACATACATTCTACAACTAAACATTGGAAACGAACACAAACACAAACATAATTAAGCACTGAACACCTGAATGACAGTCCCGTTGACTGCCTCATGGCCTTATATAGCCTCCATATTGAAGTTAATCATTTGGCCGGTGACCACCTCAGCACTTACTAAGGTTACAAGTATCCGATCTTCTTCTCGGGAGTCCGTCAAAGGGAAAACAGTGTTTCGAAGTTTGTGGACGATATCTCTTACTAAACAACAACAACTAATAATAATTCGGCGCAGTCGCTAAAACAACATCCACAAAAACGGATCCTAAAAGAAATGTTACCTCTTCTCTGCATAACACCATTCAGGACGAAGCGAGTCGAGACAGTTTTTTCACTTTAAAATAGTTTTTTTTTATTTTCTTTACTAGTTGACTAGTTTAATGTGGTCATTAAAGTCACTATAGCCACTTACAAAGTGAGAACGGAAGGGCATGTCTTTCGAAAGGCTGGCCTCCAGTACGCGCCCCATGCCTTCCGTCGTGCTTTGACTGCACGCGCGCGCTCGAGGTGCACGAACGCCGAAGCGTTGTCAAGGGTAGTAGGCTCGCGCTGCAGGCGGGACAACTGAAGCTGCTCCCTACCCTTCTCACCTTGTCAGGGACTATTGAGAAACTTAGTGATTTTTTACATCTAGTCGAAGTGTATTATGTTCAATAAAAAGTCAACAGAAAGTCTTTAGTTTTTCTATTGACACTGGCTACAGGGAGTCAACTGAATATTTTCAACACGAAGTAAACAGAGCGTCTGCAGTCACCCTGATGACACTGCCAACAGGAAATCAGCAGAAAAAAATCAACGTAAAGTTAATAGAAAGTCGACAGCTTTTCTTTTGACTCAGGCTGAAGAAAGTCATCAGAAAAGTTTCAACACAAAATCAACAAACTTTCTGTTGACCATGTCAATAGGAAGTCAAAAGAAGGTAATCAGCACGTTTTGCAATAAAAAGTCAAAAATCATTTTTATAGGGGGAGAGAAATACATGTATTTGAAACCGTTTCTTCTTGCTAGTTTTTTTTGCAAAACTTATAACGGAAAGAGTTTCGATGCTGTGTGAGTAAACCTTATTATGATGGGTGCTATTTCAAAATAAACTTTAAAGAAAATTAAAAAAAAGATGTATAGCGTGATACTTTGGGTATCATAGTGCATCATAGTGCTAGTTGTTTCGTTGGTGCGGCTCGGGGGTGATGTTCCGTCAAGCGCGGTTTTGGAGTTTTTTGTTCACTCGATCTTTTACCCGAGCGCGTGTATATGAAACGATAAATGAAAACACGCCCGCGACAGCAGCTTTCTCAGCATCGTACTCCCAAAATTATACGGGGGGGGGGGGGGGGGGGGGGGTACATGGGCGCCATGACCGCGTAACGACAGTAAGCAATCTTGGTGTGCATCAGAGTAGTGCACGCGCACTCACTCTTTAACAGTTTCCGCAGAAAGTGAAGGACTTTTTGGAGGTGCTATTTTCAGCATTCTGGTGTATGGCCTACTTTACTTTTTCACTCGCACATACGGCCCAGCGCGTATGTATTCGTCGAAACGACGAATACATACGCGCTGGGCCGTGGAGAAGGCACACCGGGCTATTGATCTTGGAAGATTTATATCGGATGGACAGTCAAGATGCGTCCCGAGTCAAACGTTAGGTGAACGGGCCCTTCCTTTCTGTTATGTCTGGCGGCTTTTCTTTTTTCTTTTTTTTTTTTTTGGGGGGGGGGGGGGGGGTTCCTGGTCGCTGGTACTAATGGTATGTTTCTAGAATACTGTCAGTATACTTATAGTATACCTATTTTTCCAATGAATATGAAAAAAAAAAGTGTTTTCAGTACGTGCACCAAGTACACAATAAGTATATATTTTTTGTGTATTGCTTTTTACCGAGGCAACCTCCTCGCCTGCGCGTCGTGTCCGCGTCCGAGCTTGGTCCGAGCGGGGGAACGAAAAAGGTCCTTCCGGGGAGAGAGTGAAGAAGAAGGTCCTCCAAGGCAGGTGGCCCTCCAACGCTTTACGAACAGGTCGGAACTCACGGCGAAGAGGTCGAGCGTTCCGTCCCGTGACCGTCAAGACGGCCATCGGGTGAAACGCGGCCCCAAAGGAATCACCACAACACAGAATACAACCGGAAGCTCTAGATCCGTCTCGTCGTTGCGCACGTGACTCGGAAGGGGGTTATATGCGATGTGGGGCACGCCATCCCGTTTTATTTATTTTTTTCTTTTTAAATTAAAAACTAGCGCACGCAAGCAGAAGTAATTTTTTTTCCTCACTGTAGAAGTGAGATAGACTGTATAGTCGCTCTGGGCGTAGCGAGTCTCGATCCCCTCATGGTCGCTCCGCAATCACTATAGACCTTTTCATCTCAGTAGTTACCCGACCGGCGGGTAGAGGGCGCTGGCGCAGTCGCCGCCATTGGGTGGCTTCAATTTGAATGGTTTCGGTTTCAGCGCGCTCGTGGCTGTGTTTGTGTTATGTCAGTTTCGCATAATTTCGTGATACAAATGTGCCGATTATAGCACACAACTGATAAAACTGTGGTACTGAGCCAATTTGAGAACCACAAAGTGGTTTCGGGTCATATTCGCGGACTTTTTTATGGACACTTTACCATGCATCTGGTGATCACGTTCGGCGGCAAAACGACTATATGATGCACAAGGAGGATTCCAATCGACTAGGGCCGTACCCACTGACCCTAGTTTTTATAAAAATGAATTAATAAAGAGACTATTGAGTAGATGTATAGTAAAAATGCAGGTCCACAATCTGATTAAAAACCTCCTTAAAGGGGGGTGCAACGAGTTCCGGGCTTCGGTCAAAGATTTGTGGAAGTTGCCCTCTGACACTTCTGAAGTAAAGAACAGAAAACCAATTTCGCCTACGTGTCCTAGTTGTTGCGTAAAAAAAAAAAAAAAAAAGATAAATATTGGCATTTTGGGCACCCCTCAAATCACTCCCAGTCTTCAGGGTCACACCTGGTCGCACTCCCAGTGACGTCATTCGCAGTGCCGTGTAGGCTCCCGTGCGCTATCTCGGAGGACGCTTCCTCTCCCTCTCTCTGCTGACATTAGCCGGCGTTATGCTGGAGCTTAGAGCCGAGCGAGGTCACGTAATCTTTTCGCCGTAGTTCCTTCGGCTGCCACTTGGGGCTGCAGGTGGGCGAAAAAGCTCGACTTTTGCTTTGCGATTGTGCAACGGAATCGCGACATTTTTAATGTAGTAGGTGTTTTCTCTATCATCCGGGACACGATAAACAACTTAAAAATGTCAAGATGCAAATTCTTTTAATCATAAAATCGTTGCACCGCCCCTTTAATCGCGAAAAACACACGAAGTCACCAGTTTACTGCTCACTGTCTGATTTTCCCGGACACCAACTTTTTGTGAACTCCAGAGACTTGAAATGTATCCTATAATAACGCAGATAATAAAAAAAAAGAAGGGATATCGTATTGTGCTATTTTTTTTAAAGAAATTAAGTACTCGAGAAATATTTCAATAGTCCGTCCTAGGTCGGGTGGGAAATTCCTTTAGCTATTGACCCTGCTAAAGTACTTATTAACAGCATTTCACAACGTTGGCGTTTGAAAATGAGCTATTTGGTTTACTGACACTTGATTACGACGTGCTTGGCACATGAGATAAGAGACAGGCCCATCACTTGAAGTCTGAAATGTTGTCTTTGTATAAACTTTGCCAAACAAAATTAAAGGGTCCGAGAGAAGTGATCTCCCGTACGTTTGGTTGAAGACGAATGCAAAGCACGACTTCATGAGCCTGTATAGACAGATCTCCATGGAAACTGATGCGATCTAGAATCAACAACGCTGAAATCGGGTTATTTCTATATAGATTGCTTCTTTTCGGCATAACATAATGTGAGCTCTAGGTACTCCCAAGCTGCCTGTGACAGATTTCGTTTTTTCACGGGGGTCTTTGCGATTAAATAATTAAAATAAAAAAAAATTAAATTTCGTGTTAAAAGAATGTCCACACCCTTTAATGACTGCAGATATGGGAGTGAACATGGTGTACAGTTTCTCTAAATTCATAAATAAATCAAGCAAATTTAGGTGTAATGTCGTGAACAAACAAATCGCATAATGTGGACGTTACCATTATCCCGAGCATCAGATAAAATGCGAGTTAAACGTTCGTTACTTATATATCTTATATATCCTATAAATCAAAAACAACTATTTTAAATTTGTTATGAAGGCAAGCAGGAGACTTTCAAGAAACACACATAGCTTCATATGCTGAGTATTTTGGTCACATTCCTTAAGAGTTTTAATGCGCGATTATACATATACATTGCACTATACTTATTTCGAATATTCCGCCACTATCACTGAGCAAACTTCAGTCGTCATAAATAGTTGGGCTCAATATGCGCCAGGGCTGACGCTGGTTCCTGTATTTCCTCCCTTCTCACACGTATCCGGTACGCCGGCGGTTAAAAATGGTACGAATATGTTACAAAGTTAGCTGCAGATGTCGTCGTGCACATTATTATGGCAGCAATTAAGTTGCAAACGTAAGCATCAGGCGGCGATTTACAATAAGGCGAGAAACGCAATGAAAAGCGACGAAAAACGCGAATGCAACGCCTTCGGCAAGTCCCGGAGGGTAGAGTGGAGCGACGAGTTGAGCCACCTTATGGCGGCCGCGTCACGTGATTCCAAGATGGCAGCGCCCTTGAGACGGAGGCTGAAAAGGAGTTTGAGGGAAACCGTGTTTGCACATCCGATACGGTACGATGGGCCCTCAGGTACAAACTGCGCATGTGCGAGTATTCTGCTGTAGCGCATGCGCCGTTCGTACGGGAGGGCCCATCGTACCGTATCGGATCTGCAAAAACGGTTCCCTCAAACTTTCTAATCAGATTGTTGTCTTATACCCGTGTCAGGCGGCGTTCTAGAGATTCTTTTCACTAAGCTCTTTTATAAAATCGGCCAATCTGCTCGCGATGTTGAGTGCGCACGTGCCCTACGGCGAGCACTGGTTCGCCGGTATTATAAGGGAGCTCAGCGAAAGGGATCTTTAGAGCTCCGTCTGACACGGGTATTAGCCGATAAGAACTCCGTACAACGAATCGTAAAGTAAGAGCGTCAACATGACGACCCAAGGCCTGCGTTTGTTAAGTTGATGACTGTAGCTCCCACCCGGATTGAATCGAAATTCCAAAATGATTACATTGCCTCATCAGAAAATGCTGCGTTCAAATTATTAAAACGCAGCAAAATGCCAACTATTCCACTAATAAAAAAAAAACGGTCAGAATAATAGCTGACGCTAAAGGTAGTACGTACATTCAATGAATACGCGTCTTCTTCGAGTGGTAAAAACAAGAAAAGACAAAAACAACAACAACAACAATGAAAAAAGAAATTAAGGACGTTATCCGCAGAAGTCTTGGTTTGCTACTCCGATTAGTAAAACCGAATAAAACACTTTCAGCTTTTCCACTCTGGTGAAGAAGGAAGACCAGCGAAGCTCTACTATGGTCGGAATGAGGTATTTATAAACGTAAGGATTAAGGTGTAAATGGGTAATTTGTTATTTGAACGATTAAAGAATTATACATATATATATAACGATCCGGGGTTGTTTTTTATGCGCTCGTCCCGTGTGTTTCTTCTTCGTCCTCGTCTGTTTTTCGCGCTGTTTCCTACGATGAATTCCCACCAACGCGCCCAACTATCCATACTTCTAAGAGAGCTGGAAAGGTGGCCGCCGTCGCTGAAAGATGGCGGTAGCTGTCCAGAGTTTTTGTGTAGTTTTGTGTCGACATTTGTTTGGTACCGGACACGAAACTGGGGAAACTATCCCTTAACAGCTCCACTGTAAAAATACCAGAACAAGGAAAGGGAAAACAACTCGAATACAGAAAAGTATAAAGGTGAATAGACGCCCTTGAGACAACTCATTTTAATATTATCTTTGGTCAGGCTTTTGTGGTTTTTGCTCAGAAACTACGAATACCGTAGAACATTCCTAACATGGGGCAGTAATAGAGTTAAAAAAAGTTATAATGTTGTGCCAAGCTTGTCGAGGAGGACGAATAGATGCCAAGTTCCACCCGTTTGATCGCCGGACAAAGTAATGCAACCGTAGAGCTTCGAAGCAGGACACTCAATTCTTCCCACCACAAACAGCAACTGAAGACGTTGCGTGAATGTAAATCTCACTTTAAAGGTACTATGCCAGACCGCTTTGTTACCCAGAACACGCGAACGCAGGACAGACACACTGTGCTCCCATGCAGCACGTAGCGAGCGTCCCCCGAATCACTCCGGATTCTCGATGCGGTGGAAAGCTCTTTTACAGATTGAGATCGTATCCTTTCTTCTAGAGTCACTGAGTAAGCCCAGCTTAAGGTTTATTCACACGATACATCTTTTCAACGCGCAACGGTTTAGCGAAACCCAGATTTCGTGAAATCGGCCTGTTCCCACTTAGAGTTTGTCGCGCTAAAACCTGTGACGTATTGACTCACGAGAACTTCCCCAAACTTAGGTCATCTGCACCGGGAATATCGAGCATTTCGCATCAAAATTATATGAAGTACGCACAGTGTGAAGAGACAGTCTGCATCATTAATACCACTCGATAAACTCCGTCGGTTATGGCTTACTCGGTTTACTAGACCTGCCAAACCGGGGAAAGACCGTGAACGTCAAGGAACAGGTGGGTGATCTCGAAGTATATTTCGGACATTTTTGCACCGTTAAAAGGTCAGTTATACCCATTCATCATGTTCATATGCAGTGCCTGCACTCGTCGCGATCGTTGAGAAATCTGCACCGCGCCACCAACTGCACCGACTCGTACCGCCTGTACACACCGTTTCTCCGCCTGGCGCTCGCCGCCATTTTTGTTTTTTCTTTTAGGCTTTGGTCACTTTGGCTCGGTTAAGGCCCTGTAACACTGAGGCAACACGACGGCAGCAGCAACACAACACGTTGTCCAACAGTCGGGCAACTTGTTGCTCGCTCCCCGTGTTGTCCGGCAAAGCTGTCACATCGCGGAAACAGTATACCACAACGTGGACGTCTCCTGTTTTCTTTTTCTTTTTTTGTCCTACGTCTCGGGTTTTACATTGTTGAAAGTTCACCAGCTCGCTTGCATTTTCTCTGTAATGTCTGGCAACTAAAATGTTGCTTCGATATGAGAGCTTTCGGCAACAAAAACCGCAGCAACTTGTGTGACACAACGTGTGTTGCCCTGATTGCTGGCTGGACGAATTTCGGGCCGGCAACACGACAACACAGATAGCTTCGATGGCAGAGATAGTTCCTTATGAATAACGTCTTACTCAATTAAAGGCTCGGGAAACGTTATTTAACAATAACTAAGGCTGGCGGGCAGCTAAAATAATTTGATGAATGTTTTTGCTGCGTAATTACGAAAAGCGATTGTCGCAATGGTCACAACTGCGGTCGTGAACGTTCAGATTGGTATTGAAATTAGAACTGCCGAGAGACCAGCTGACATAACTGCTAGTGAAATAAAATAGCATGCCTACTCACCCGTTAATAAAGTATAATAGAAAAAAATCCAGGAAAGCCGGTATAAAAAAAAATCGAAGAATTAAAACGACCGCTCCGATCACGATTGTTGATGCTTAGAAATTGGAACAGCTGCTACCGGACACCTGATTTGTTTCAAAAATACCCAGGCCGTTTTGGGGAATGAAGCGATCACATAGCAGGCGGTAGGCAAATAGACAGAGTTGAAAAATATTTATTTCACCGTTTGTTATGAAGGCAGATCGTGTCGGTGTTGACAGTTTTTAAGCTCTGGCAGCTCAGCTCAACACCACGCAACAAAAGACGTCTCCGGGTACGGCCCGTGCTAACTCAATTTACGGTAGAAATGAGAATTACATGAAAGAAAGAACCGGACAGAAACACTTCATACGTTGGCGTAAATCCCGAATATATATCGAATCGATTCTAATGAATGAATGAGGTACTCCATGCCGGAGTCCCAGACGGAGGCTGCGTACTCAAGCTTTGATCGAACCAGTGATTTATAGAGAAGGAGCTTAAGGGATGAGGGGACAGAGCGAAAATTTCTCCCGAGGAAGCCGAGCATCTGCTTAGCATCGTTAACTACTTGTAATATGTAAATGTTCCACGACAAGTCGGTCGTTATATGAAGACCGGGGCATTTGCACTTGGTGATGTTCAGTTCCATTAGCCATGTGCGGCTTCAGTCAGCTATTAAGATTGTATCAGACTGCAAAAGGCTGATGTCATTATCGGTTAATATTTCTCGGTAAACTACACTATCACCGGTAAATAAACAAACAAAGGAGGAGATGTAGCTTGGTAGATCGTTAATATATATGAGAAAGAGTAATTGCCCCTAAACGGAACAAAAGGAAATTATTAAAAAATATTTTTCTTGGAATTGTTTTGCTTCATTTACCCGAATCATACCATTATCTGCACTTACAAAACGCATGGTCCGGCATGCTTTAGATGTTCAAAGCCTTCCTTCACTTCACCTGTTATGTCGAATTTACTTTTTTTTTTTTTTTTTTGCTTGATGGTTTGCAAGGCGTAACTTGTCAGGTTGCTCTCTTAAAACGAAGGGGGAAGCCGACATAACCGGACTCGTCATGCCAAAATATTAGGTAAACATTTTGGGTGTCGAACAGGTAGGAAAGGCCTTGCGAGCGCGTTGTTTTCTATCCACTCAATCTCGAACCCAGTTGCCCGTCCAGGTAGCAACCCCTATTTGGGTAAAGGTGGATTGAAAAGTTGTTCAGCGCAACGGACGACATCTTCACATATAAACGAGGCAGGATGTCCGATGACTCTTTGGAGAGCCTGATGTTCTCAAGGTCACAAAGGTTTGCGTGGCGGCAACAATAAACGCTTTCATAACACTTGTGTCTTACCCTAGGACAGTAAGGTTGAAAGTAACGCCAAGAAAGTAACGAATTACATTTTACAAGTAACGGTAACTTATTTTTATGAAAGTGTAATTGTGACTGTAATTAGTTACATTTAGGGTATCGGTAATTGTAAATGTAATTTTTGACTTTTTTTTAGTAACGTGTACGAGTCTGGTCACAAGTGCCTTGTTCGCCTCGCAGGATCTACGTAAGAACTTATGTAAGGCACGCATCTTGCAAACCCGCAGGACAGAACCCTTTTGCGAGGTATAAGAGAGAACAAATTACGTCACAAAACAATTAAACGAGTTTACTTTTTTTTTCCTTTTCCCCGGGGAATCAACGACCTGGGGCTCTAAGTTCGACACTCGACGAAACGTCCCCGAGAGAGCGCCGACCGCCGCAATCGGCCAGCACAGCGCTCGACGGGCTGTTTACTAACAAGCCCGGTTTTGCCCGCACCCAGCTGAACTGTTTGCGCATGCAAGCACTTCACCTGGTGTCGTGTGCCGGCAGCAACGCCACTGCAGCCGTGTGACGTCACACCCGCGTGTTGGTCTTAGAACGCAGGGCGTTACTCTCTTTAATATTATTTTTGTTTCTTCACATTGCTCTTTCGTAAATCCTCTTTTGTCCGGGAAGGGAAGGGGGAGGGGGGGGGGAGGTAAAGACGGAAGCAGAACGCGGCAAATCTTTAGCGCTGACAACGGCGGTCCCGATAGAAAGAACGAGAAAGAGAACGACAGAAGTGCGGAGGAAGAAAGCTGTCGAAAGATTAGGCGTGTTCGTTTTGCTGCGACGAATCGAAATTGATCGAGCGCTTTTGAACTTATATTTATATTTACACAGTGCGCGATTCCGGTGTTCTCCTGCGAAGTAAGCTACAAAAAAACTGGGTACAGACCTTGCAGGCGATGTTCCGATTCTTCTTTCCGCATATCGAGGTGTGGCCAGTGACATGGGCCCATCGGGAGCACCAAATGGAACCACCGATGTCCGTCTCGATGCACCGCCGTTCCGAAGCGTCCCGAATGCATGGGACCTTTTCCTCTAGGTTGTCATATTAACTCCATTCTTTGGTCTCACCCACTGATCTCTATTGTAGTAGGCTGGATCGCGGATCGGGAGCCCGTTGGTGTCGCAACCGGCGGCCATTGCTTGACACCAGGCAATGCACTTAAGTCTATGGGAGAAACGCACAGAAGAATATTGAAGCATGTACGCTGTGCTCGGAGGCGAGTATTTTATGGTGTGCTGCGATCCTTATGTCGGGTGTTTGGAGATCGAATCGGTATTTGTCAAACATTCGAACGCCGATTAGAACAATCAAACGTACCGGAGCACCTACGGCTGAGCTGGCAGGCTTGCTCTCGTAGTGGAATAAACAAAGGAACTCGCCGCCAATGAGACCGTCCTCGGGGAGCCCACAAGTTGATGAGTGACAAAAAAGTTCCATCTCGACAGCGGCTTCCGGGAGTGAGCGAATTCCGCATAGCAAAGCCTTCGAGCTTGTCGTCTGCTAAACCCAACTCAACGAAACCGCCACCGACTCCGCGGTAACTCTAGGTGACTCTCGCCTCATTGAGCTGCACAACACTTTCGCCCAGCGGAGTCACTCTCGACCACAAAATATTTATTTATAAGAACTGCGAGGGCTGTCAGTTTTAATGCTTGTACGCAAGCTATTTAACGGGCTTATCGAAAAGCAGCCAAAAAGGTTCAGTGCCAACAGCAGCTTAGAAACGGGGGAAACGGTACTTTTTCTCGTTTTTCCCATAGAGTCTCATGCATTTGGTGGTGTCAATCAATGGCCGCCGTTGGCGACACTCGGCCCCAGCTGCCGAGGCCGCGGTTCGCGATCCAGCCTACCCCAATAGAGATCAGTGGTCTCACCACCTACCAGGTCCCATCCAAAGACAAGGACGTTTTGTCGGTGGACCGTCAAGAGCCATGTAGGAGCTCCGCCTCTGGAACGCTCTCGTTGCCTTACACGGGGCTTTGGCTGCGCGGGCGCCGAGGTGTTAGCGTACGCAGAAAGCTCTCGCTGGATGCCGAGCGTCTACCGAATTTTCAACCCGTCACCCACGTCACTCGAAAACTCATTTGGGAGACTCACCCTTGAAACCTAGGACCGCTGGCGTCTACCGAGACCAAACTAAATACGATAACAGCGCCACCCTTTAGCGACGAGCCAAAACATAGAAGTTGCTTTATGTAGCTGCCGCGAGATGGCCCTGCGAGATGGCGCCACCTAGAGTTCCTGTATTGGGCAGGAGATCGAAGTGCAATGCCCGGAGTGGCCGCTGCGGGAGACATGGCGGCGTTACAATCGCGTTTAGTTTGGTTCTCGAGTACGTATCGGAGCCACATGTTAAAAGCAGGCTCCTATGGCAGTTTCGTAAGTGAGTATTCTAGTAACGTTGCCGGTCATCGACTCTACATGGCTCGCTTCTGACATCATCTCGCCTTGCTGGCGGTCGTTCTTACTTGTTCTTGTCGGGGAAATTCTGTGATGCGCAATGCATGCTGTAGAAGGTACGCGCTCAGCAACCAAGTCACCACAATGGCTGAGGTTACGTCGGTGCAAGCCGTGTGTGGCTGGCCCTTCCTGATATCTGTTCCGTTTCTCATGCCCGAGTCCCTCTAAAGTCACAGGATCCAGGGAAAGTAGCGCCATTGCCTTCCCTCCCTGCTAGCCGGACACAAACAAATACTAACATACAGGGTGTCCCCGAAAATAATGTACTGGATTTTTTTTAAAGCGAAAATAAACTACGCATCCCCGAACGCTCATTTTCCGCCCAGAGGCAGCGCTAGAGGTCCGAACTAGATGCCAGAGTTTCAGCCCGAACCGATCTCTCATTCAAAAGTTATGTAATTTTCTGAAAATGTCAATGGGAAAATGTTGACAGACGAAGCTCTCGAATACATAGAGCTCTATGGCGCTAAAAAAGTGAAAACGGGCAAAAATAGGCTCCATTTTTCCATTGAAATCTTCAGAAAATCGCATATAACTTTTGAATAGAATGTCAGTTCGGGCTGAAACTTTTTTTCAGGGACACCCTGCACATACGACTAAACTTCGCATATCTCTCAGTTGCCGTGGCAATCGCCATTTCGGACAATTCAAATCTCCGAAGCATCGAAAGGGTCCTTCTGAACCAGTCGCTTCAGTAGACCATTTGCTAAATCACCCAAGCATCAAGGAGAATGCAGGGATTGGTGTTCCACGCACCACACGCGCACGCCTTCCCCGTATATGAAGATTCCAAGTAAATAACCAAAATAAAGCGTTGGCGAACGCGCGTAAAAGATGCCATTTGTTTTAGGTATTTGCTTTAGAAAAGTTACTACTGCTGACGCCAGCACGTGTGGCGCGTGGAACTCCAATCCCTGCATTCCCCTTGATGCTTGGGTAATATAGCAATAGGTCTATATATGGGGTATTCACTGGCGGCCATAGCTGCGTGCACGGCTGCGGAGCGCGTGCTGACGGCGAGCTTCCACAGTTCTTTCGCCACGTGCATTCCGCACCACCAAGATTGCCGGTCTTGGCAGCCTATTAATGCGAGCTCGTTCTGAGCATGCGCTCTAAACAGTGACCTCAAATATGGCGGCCAGTGAATACCTCCTATAGCTACGGAGCCTCATCGCACTGGAAGCGTTCCTCGCCAATATAAGCGTCTTTGGCACTGTGCGTGAAGTCAGCTTCTAAACCATGCTTATCTCCACAGATCTCTTACGATAATAGTTTTGTTCATGCGCATTTCGAGACAGCAAAAGGTATTATGCAATGCCGCCAAGCACCGACGCCAAATCTGGTGGCGTTGTGAAAATGTGCGCTTGTTTCGCCGGTGTGTGGACAACAAACTTCCGGTATTCAAGAAACGTCTTTATAAAGCTATGCCCGTCACCAGCGCACTTATATCGACTCACCAAAAATGGAGAGATAAAGTAAAAACTGCCCATTCCATGATCCAAAACGGCGACCACACGAAGAGCTTGTCCGGCTTGGCGCCACTTTCCCGAAAATCCAGTTACATATAACTCCCACTAGAGCTACAAGCAGAAACGACGGACATCTACAAGCCTGAAACACGTGCAGCATGAACGCGATGGTACCTTTGGCAGGCTTGCCGTCTCTCTGTGCTCGTGAAGTAAGCACAAACGACTGCAATCCTGCAAAAGATGTTTTCAAGTGCATGTGTCACGTGTTTGCTGCTCGTCGGTGTCGGTTGTTTCTGTTTGTCACTCTAGTGTGACTCGGGCCTAGGACAACAATTCTAGAGTTTGTAAAAGAGCGTGTTCCGTCCCCGTCTTTCGGGATTTACGGGTACTTAGTCGCCATTTTACGACGCGCTATGTTTTCATTTTTGCTTTCTAATCTGAGCGCCTGCTGCCGGCATCAGATACTACAAAACGTCGCACTACCCTTCAAAGGTTCAGCCGCCGCATATAACCTTCTAATTGTCATTGGTATTTGAGGTGAAGCTGTGATACGCATACAGAAAGAAGAACTCTTCTATTTCAAAAGTTTTGGGTGGTTTTACTACTTTATTTAAACTTGAATGACGGAGTGCTTTTCATTATAGACAGAACGAAAAGCACTCCACGGAAATTGAGGCTCTTCCCGTGCAAATACATTCTTGTTTCAAAATTAGATTTGGAATTATGGCTTTCGTTGAACGATAAAAACGTTTCTACAGAAAAACATATTGTTTCCTACCTGCCTCCGACTCCTCTTTGAAGGTTCCCATAAACTATATAGGCATTTAGCATTTTCGATTGAACCTATTGCGATCGCTTCCGCTTCCGCGCGCAAAACATAGATAGCGTACTCGGAATACGTTGGCGGCTTTTCGATCCACCCGAATCTAGAAATATTTCCAGGCGAAAAATGCAAATAAAGTTTGATGAGTTGAGTTTTTAGCCTTACGCAGGCTGACGTTTGTTTTAATTTTTTTTTCTTATTTTTGGGGGGCTTTTTCCGGGTGTTGTAGTAATCACATTTACCCATCTCTACAGACTTTATCTCCCTCTATTCGTTTAATAAGTTCGTTTTTGTTTTGTCCTAGGATTTATACCGACGTACGCTACTTTTTATTTACCTTTTTTTTGCGTACTCCATTTCTTGTAGATATGTTAGCATTGAGGCACAGATGTCGGCCACATCGTAAATATCACCGCGGCTACATTTATTATTGTTTGAACGTGATACGTTCTTTGGCTGGTTGCTCCGGATTTCGTGAAGCCGTGGCCTGTGACGTCACATGACTTCAGTTTCTCCGCTAGATGTAGCGGGAAAATTGACGTCACGTGACCTCAACACCGATTCAGTTTCCCGGCTAAATTTAGCGGGAAAAATGGCGTCACATGACTTCGTGTCACGTGACCTATAGAGAAATTTCATTTCCCGCTAGATTTAGCAGGAAAATCGACGTCACCTGACCTCAACGCCAATTCAGTTTCCTCGCTAAATTTAGCGGCGAAAATGATTTCACATGTCACGTGACGTATACACAACTTTAGTTTCCGCGCTAAATGTAGCGAAAATATTGACGTCACGTGACACGATGTCACGTGACCTCGATTCAAATTCAGTTTCCCCGCTAGATAGAGCGGGAAAATTGACCTCACGTGACCTACACATAAATTTAGTTTACCCGCTAAATTTAGGGGGCCGCAGCCCGTCATCCCCCCATACTCTGTGGACACAGGCGGACCCGACGGGGAAACTCAAATGGGGCGGAGAGGAGTGGGTGGAGTCAATGGGCTAGAGAGGAGTGGACACCCCAAGCCACAGCTCGAGAAGAAATGCCTGGAGGTTACTAGCGCTAAAACAAAGAACGTTTCACGTTGTAATACATTTTAAGGCCAATTTACCCTTCGATTGTTTTTAGTGACGATTTATCGGTCAGGTGTCACTTACAAGCACAGTTGCCGATCTTTATTGTTTATGCCGTGCATCATACGGGATACCGCCAAAGACGCTGATATTTTAAATTATTGACGATGTAGTCCTTTCGAAACGCGTCCATTTCGTAAAGAGCAAACTTTACAGGAAGTTCCATTGGTGGATTTTTAGGGAATGCGTTACCTTGACCTTTGGAAAACGTCACACATGTCCCCCATCATAACTACCGAAGGGCAAAGGACGAGACCAAAGTTGTTGTGTCTCGTCCTTTGCGCTTCGGTAGTTACAATGTCCAACCAACTAGCCCAACAGTTCATTTTTAATTCACACGTCCCCCTTTGGGAATCGCTAACACTGACCCCTTCACTTTTCTGTTTTGCCTTTGTCTCTTGGCTTTCTCTTTTGCTTCCTCTATTTTTTGCTTCCTCTATTTTTTTCTGCCTCTTTTTGGCCTTGTTACGAAGTCAGTGTTAGCGTTTCCTAAAGGGGGACGTGTCTGACGTTTTCCAAGGATCATGCTAACACGTTCTCTAAGGATCCACCAATGGATCTTCCTGTAATTTTGTTTACACCTTTTCTGTGCTCTGACTGTCAGAGTACGTCGACGCACTTGGATACGGTGACCCATATCACTCGAGGAAAGAACCACATCTATATTACTCGTGGAAGGAACAGCATCCATCGTTTTAATTACACACAACACACGCATCACAGCCCACGCATTGCTACTGCGGAAGCCCAGAGCGAAGAACAACCGGCGACGGCAGAGCGGCAACTGAGCACGCCCGCATTCCACCGCGCCGCGTTCTATTCTCTGGCTTCGCGCCAGCTGTGAGCGTGACTTTGACGAAAACGAAAGGGCATCGTTTTGTCGAAAGCCCAGCGGTGTTTGCCATCTTGTCAGGGCCGGGGAGAAACAGAGAGGTTGACGTGTGCTGAAGTCAGCGCTTCGAACCAATGGGAGCGTCGCACGCGTCACCCTCGCCCCCTCCTTCTCCCTCTTCGCCCTCTCTCCCCGGCACTGACAAAGGAAAGACACCGCCGGGTTTTCGTCAAAACGAGCCTTCTAATGCGAACGCATTGAAGTCAGTCTCAATACGTAATATTTGCGCAGAAATTTAATCATATGCATTATGCGCACAGACATTGAACTTGTCTTCAATTCGTATTTCATATTTCATACAGGTATCTGTTTTACTTTGTTGTCGTGGTTCTGTGTGCTTACGATTGTTCTTTTTGATCGTATATAGTACAAGTTATACTAAAGATACACTAAGTAATTTTTAAGATCCTCGTTTTATTGTCATAACGCTCACACGTTTACCGAGAGCTCTTCTAAGATTTATGGAAAATACAGTCGACGACAATATGAATAATATCAAGCAATCACCGAGAGGTCCGGGTAGCCCCGATAGCCTCGAGGCGAAATCATGCTTTTGTTGCATCAAGTACAATCAGAGCGAGCCGAAGCAAACATGGAAGTAATATTTGAGGGGTAAGATAGAACGAGAGCACTAGCTAGAGCTGCGCGTTCTTGCCTGCAAACAGTGTGCAGAAAGTTAAAAAGAATCTAGTGTTTAAATTCCTTTGCTGCTAATAATTTATTTACATTTTCGCTTCGGCACACGCTGGTGGCCTTTGATACACCGAAGCATGTACTCACTTTTTGTTTTCAACGTGACGGATGGATGGATGGATGGATACTGCTGGCTATACTTTTGTAGCGGGCGGTAGCTTGCGCCACCTAGCCTAAGTCTAAGAAAGACAAACATTTGATTCCTCTTGCCCTTCTAAGCCAATTTTCTAACTAAAAATAGACATCAGCGAGGATTATGTCCATTGTTTTCTTATTTTCGTTGCCCTGATACCCACGTATGAAACAAGGTTGATGCTGGGCTAGCGGTATCCCAGCCGTTCTAATTAAAATTGACGGTAAAACACTAGGAGGTGTATCTGGGCAAGAAATTACTTAATATGTTTTAACAGGACAGATCGGTCTGATGCGAGTGGCAAAAGAAACAAAATTTTGGTTTCCTGGTGTATCTAGCTTGAAAAAGCTCAAATCTAGGACTGCCTAGGCGACTAAAGGAGTAACAAGCACGACGCTCTTCTCGGTCCTGCACTTATTTTTGTTTTAGCAGGTCACCATCGTTTTTTTTTTAATAAACATATTTCTCTCTTTCTTTCTTTATATCTCTCTCTCTCTCTCGCTCACTCTTTCTCAAAACTGATAAGATCCATGGTGCACTTTTAGGTAGACCTGTCGATAATTTACGTGCAACTCAATATTTCAAAATAAACAAATTAATCAGTTTGCTTCTATTTTAGTGCAGCTTTTGAATCAATCAGATACTAATCTGCGTTATTGTTCATTTTCACTTATCCCCGTGAAGAAAAAAACAACAGGCAAAAAGTAAGTTTGCCGTGGAAGCCAGGGCGCTTTCATGGGAAAGACTGTCGGGTTTGGCTGACTATGCTTAGGTCGGTAAGACTGTTATGGCGCAGGCGATCTGGTGTAGATTTACCATTTTCTTGAACCACCTGAGAACCAAATGGGGAAGGGACAGGAACAGAAAGACAGAAAGCGTCGTCTCAAACTTAGCCGAAAGTTTATTTAGTAACACTTTCATACATACCGAAACCTCAAACTTCGCCAACCGATCACCGCATTCAAAAAACCCAAACTTCAGGTTCAAAGCCTTACAAAAGACATGACCTACTTATTTCCCCGACTTGTCATCATCCAAGTGCACACAAACAGTCTTGCCTTATTATCCGGCAGTCCAAGCTTCTACAGACGCAAAGAACCCCGTGGACGAACTAAGCCTTGGACGACTTGGACGATCTAAGCCAATACTGCTCAGAAAATGTAATTCGTCATAGTGACCTTCTCTTTTCGCCCGAAACGTCGGGATAAAGCGAAACACGGTGACATGGGCATGAGCGGGGGTCTACTTTGGGGAAGTCGCAAAAATCCCCAAAACAAATTGCAAAAATCATTCAAATACAGGGGGTCACAAACAAGTACAGCCGTATTCACCAGTCGTGACTAGCTAGCGCTGTTTTAAAGTTAAGGCTGGTTCACACACTTGCAACGATTACGTTCACATGCAACCGAAACGACCGTAACGACAAAAACACCGCAACAACCGTGGCTCATGGATTGCTTCGCGAAGCTACCCCTTGCATCACTTGCCATGCTGTGTTCGGCGAACGCTTGTCCCGGTGACTTTGTCGTTACGGTCGTTTCGGTTGCATGCGAACGCAACGAACGCAGATGTGTGAACCAGCCTTTAGTATCGCGACTAAGAAATCGCGAACTAAGAGACAAAATCAGCGACTAAGGATCGACTAGTTCTGCGGTATTCACGAGTGCGAAGCGAGCGGGTGACTATCTAGTCAGAACTAAGAAGCGGAAGTGACATAAAAAGATAGGTCACACGTGCGTGTACTTAAACGCCGCTGCGTAAATGGGTATTTCATTGTATAAAAACTAATATTTAAATGTTTATCAGGAAGAAAAACGTTACAATGAGAGACTAATTGCCCGAGACAGTGTTTTACAAAAAAAAATTAACAGAAACGCAAAGCAGAAATACGGAAGCCGCATTGCGCGACATAAACAAATATGGAAGCGCCCGTAAATGCGTTTTTTTCTCGCCGTCCAGCGCCCTACTGAGATCGCTTAAGCGGTATCTCTGGCCGTTGAACATGGCTATTTACAGGATATTTGCTCCTCCAATTCTTTCTACATGTGTCGCCCAGCGTTCCGAGACAGTAAGTGCTTCGTTAGCGCTGGCGGTTAGCGGTGATGCGAGTCGGCCATGGCGCTGAGCCGCTAGTCACCCGCTAAACACCGGCTAAACTAGCCCTACCCATGAAACAAGATCACCCGTATTCACCAGGCGCGACTAACTAGCGCCGTTTTAAAGTTAGTAGCACGACTAAGTAGTCGCGAGCTAAACGAGAAATCCGCGACTAACGAGCGATTATGTTCTGCGGTATTCACGAGCGCGAAGCGAGCGGCTGTCTATCTTGTCAGAACTAAAACGCGGAAGTGACGTAAAAAAGATAGGTCACGCATATGCATACTTAAACGCCACTGCGTAAATGGGTATTTTATCGTATAAAAATTAATATTTAAATGTTTATCAGGAAGAAAAAGTTACAATGAGAGACATTTTGTCCGAGACAGAGTTTTACAAAGGAAAATTTAAAAACAACGCCATGGAGAAACACGGAAGCCGCATTGCCAGCGACATAAACAAATATTGAAGCGCACGTAAATGCGTTTTTTTCTCGTCGTCCAGCGCCCTGCTGAGATCTCTTTAGCGGGATCTGTGACCGCTGAACATGGCTATTTACGCATTATTTGCTCCTCCAATTCTTTCTAGGTGTGTCCCCCAGCGTTCCGAGGCAGTAAGTGCTTCGTTAGCGCTGGCGGTCAGCGGTGATACGAGTCGGCCATGGCGCTGAGCCGCTAGTCGCCCGCTAAACACCGGCTAAACTAGCCCTACCCCATGACTAAGATTTGTTAGTCGACTTCTTAGTCGCGCGGGGCGACTAGGCCCTGAACACGACCGGTGAATACCAAGCGCTCACTTTGCGGCGACTATCGCTCGCCACGTGATCATTTTAGTCGATGATGTAACTATTCAGTGGTTAAACAGGCACTACTCGCGCCTGATGAATACGGGTGGATATGTTAGTCGACTTCTTAGTCGCGCGGGGCGACTAGGCCCTAAACACGACCATTCACTCACTCAAAGCGCTCACTTAGCGGCGACTATCGCTCGCCACGGGATAATTTTAGTTGACGACGTCACTATAGTCGGTCGTTAAACAGGTGCTACTCGCGCCTGGTGAATACAAGTGGTAATTACAGTGTTTTTTTTTTTTATCGCAAAGATAAACTACGCATTGTTGAACGCTTCGTCTCCGCCCAAGGCGCGGTCCTGACCAGATGCCAAAGTCTTAGAAGAAACCGTTATCTTGATAAAAACAAAGTTATAATAAGCGATTTTCGGAACTTTTTCGTGGAAAAGGGTGGCCGAAGAAGGCCGCGAATGCATGGGGCTGAATGGAGCAAGCTATTGAAAATGGGCCCCATTTTGCTATAGGGAGTAGTCACTGGCGGCCATAGCCGTGTGCTCGGCTGCGGAGCGCGTGCTGAACGCGAGCTTCCACAGTTCTTTCGCCACGTGCATTCCGCACCACCAAGATTGCCTGTCTTGGCAGCCTATTAATGCGAGCTCGTTCTGAGCATGCGCTCTAAACAGTGACCTCAAATATGGCGGCCAGTGAATACCTCCTATTGAAATATTCAGAAAAAGCACTCTTTTGAATAAGATACCTGTTAGCTCTGAAACTTCGGCATCCGGTCCGGGCCCCTAACGGTATACGTTTGGGCGTAGAACGAGCGCTCCTCGATGCGTAGTTTATTTTTCCGGTAAATCAAATACGGTAATTTTTTTCCTCGCAGGTGGCCTTAATTTGCTTTAAAATTGATAATGTTTGTGTGCAACGTCCCGCTCACGTCGTATATTTAATGGTTGGATTCGACTTTCTTTTTTTGACGTAGAACTACGTTTTTTTTTTTCTTTGCGACTGGAAGGTGCTGCAAAGTTGGAAAATTGATGTCACGAAAACTTGGTCACGGAAGTGACGTCACACAGATAACAGCGGTGCTCCGACCGATTTGTATCGCCGCGGTCCCTGACGGCACGTCGTGTCTGATGCCGAGAACCATGCCGTGTGCAAGTGCGTTCTTTTATTGCGATAGCATTCTTTAGCTACCCCCCCCCCCCCCCCCTTTTCAGATTTCTTGAACTTTCTGTCCTCTTAATGCGCAGTAGGAATGCGCAGTAGACCATTTCAGCTCACATTCGCACCTTTTTCGAAGGACCTGACGACCTTGACGTTGTCCTCGACGTCGTTCTAGAGGTCGTCTTTGAGGCCGTTCTAAAAGTCTTCCTAGACATCGTCTGTGACGTCGTCCTTTAGGATGTCGTCATAGACGTTGTCATTAAGGTCGTCCTTGAGGCCGTCAAAGAAGTCGTCTTTGACGTCGTCCTCTAGGATGTCATCCTCTACGTCGTCCTTGAGGTTGTCCTAGAGGTCGTCCTAAACATCGCCCTAGAGGTCGTTCTAGACGTCGTCCTCGACGTCGTCCTAAAGGTCATCCTTGAGATTGGCGTAGAGGTCATTCTAGACGTCGTCTTTGATGTCGTCCTCTAGGACGCTTTCCTCTACGTCGTCTTAGACGTCGTCCTTGAAGTTGTCGTAGAGGAATGCAATAGCAATTCATAGACGACCAACAATTGTGGTTTTTGCTGCAATTTCTTATCTGCTGGATTGCTCGTTTTCTTGCTTCAACGCGACGTGCTCCTGACTGATTCAGACGGCGATAGATGCCACTCCGTTAGCCGTGATTCCAGAATCTTCGCTCATCGCTCTAGACAGCGGCGGAGCGGCTGAGCTCGCGTCCTCTGCAGCATGGGCAGTTCACGCGAATCTCAAGCGCGACTCGGCGAAGCGTTATGGCCGGTTCTCACATGAAGCGAAGCGCTGATGTAGCGCTCCTCACGTGCCGTCAGCTACTTATCGCCTGCCACGAGCAACAGTTTTGGCGGTGCGATACAAAGCTGGTGAACGCTCCGGTCAGCACGCGCTTAGCGCGAGGTTAGCGCTATGCTTGTAGCGCTCCGCTGCATGTGTGAACAGGCCTTTAACCTCCCCCCTCTCATTTCTTGTGACACCCAAACGTAGTTTTACGGAAATTTATGCAGCATGGTACACTTATGAACCGACCAATTTTTTATTAGCAATATGTTCAGCAGCATTTGGACGTCTCAGACTGCTGCTGTGCCAGGTCAAAATAATAATAAAAGAAACATTTCGCGGAACTATTTTTTTTTTACCTCCTTTTTTTGGAACACAAAGTCCGGTGTGCATGTCATGTTGTATACTAACATTTTAAATTAAGAGCACTTGATTTTTTAAATACATTTTGCCCCACCCTTTTTACATCGTTATGTATTTTGCCCGACACTGCAAGTTCGTCTACTTCATTGTGCACTTAGTGTGTCTGTTCACCTGCCGGATACGCCCACGTGCTTTTGTTTCCCGCCGACCCAAATCAATAAAGACAAGCGTAGGGGGGCCGATCAGGGTCAGTGAGTCACATATTTAGCTTCGTCGTCGTGCTGGAGCCGCATTAGCATAGAGCGTCAGGTAGTAATGCCCGAGTCCCACTAGAGCGACAAACAGAAACAACCGACACCGACAAACCAAAAACACGTGCAGCAAGCACGCGAGCGAACCTATGGCAGGCTTGTAGTCACATCGTGCTTACTTCACGAGCACGGAGAGACCGCAAACCTTCCAAAGGTACTGTACCGTCGCGTTCATGCTGCACGTGTTTGGGGCTCGTCCTGGTCGATTGTTTTCGTTTGTCGCTCTAGTGGGACTCAGGCATTACTACCTTACAAGGGGCAGGACTTGTTTAAGAAGTGCACGTGACCCTTGCTTTGAAGCGAGTGAGTCTCATTCACATTTTTGCCGAAGGTACTCCTGAATCTGCGGGTCGTTTTTTTTTTTTTTTTAATCTTTGTAACTGGATGCTATTTGCAAGTTCCAGCGAATATAGATGGCGCTGCGGAATTCAAAGACAGCGGTTAAGGGGGGGAATCGGTTCGCCGTAGGCATCACATTTCTTTGAAATCGACGTGTTTTGCAACATATAATACTGTGCGGTCGACTTCAGTATTAGGTAATAAATAAATAAATTAATTAATTAACCCGTTCTTTCACCATTGTTGTCAGATTTCATCTTCAGATTCTCCACGATAGCACTTGTTGGCCATCCGTTGGCCGTGATAACTTTCCTTTAGCGCTGGTGCTATCTCAGCGAGTGGGAAGCACCGACGACGATGCCATCGACTTTTACGCTTTTATACAGCCACTGTCATGACCGGGGACAACTTCATGAGAATCATCCAAACACCGAGCACGCACAGGCCGTAAAGGAGACGTTCTCAGTGTCAAGTAGGAGCGATGCAGCGAAGCTTCTTGGAGGGGGAAACCCATGTCACTGGGCCGGCCGAGCGATCACCGTCGAGCGCTGTGGATCCGGTGACAAGCGGACGCAGGCCGTGCTTTCTTCGACGTCTTGCCGCCGCATGGGGTTTCGTAACACATCACGTTGTCCGTTTATCGTATTCTCGACGCGTAATATTAGTTCTGGCGGTGTTCGCGAGCCTCCGTCGCCTATACGTTGCGAGCCTACACATCAAAACAATCTCTTTTTTTTTTCGTTTTTCAGGTTGGCCGCCAGGGCGGCATCACCTCAGCTTGAACTTGCGAATTCCTAACCCTCACATCAATAAAGAGCATCGCTCGTTGTTGCTTCCGTTTCCCGTAACTGGCGATCCATTCTATCATGACTAAAAATAGGAAGCTAGGGATTTTGATGTTTGCGTTCCAATTATTCAAATATATTTTCAACGATTTTATCTTCAGTGCACCAATAGAGTCGCACTGGTTCGCACGTAGTTTGTGAAACTTTGAAAATTGAAGCGCGTTGTAGACGCAGGCTAATGGAGTTTTATATTTTTTTAAAAAATCAAGGACTTCGCGAATACTGCTCTATTTGAATAGTGCGCCGTTATTCCTAGTCTCAACGCTGAAAAAAAAAGCCTATATGTCATGGCTTTTGTTTTCTCTGCGATCGGTTTCCGTTGGGAACCACTGTAGCACTGTAAGATAAATTAATCCGCGACAGTTTAATTTACTATTTGGCTGAAACACTCGAGAGTGGGTGTGAAAAACTTGAAACAACCAAAGGTAAAAGAGACAGGAAAATAAGTCAAACGACGTCTCAATTGAGACGCAAAACATTGAGACGTCGTCTCTTCTGCTTTTGGTTGTTTCAAGCTTCTTTTTTTTCACACCTAGCCTGAGGTGCTTTAACGAAATGGAAAACTTACACCAGGTCGCCTGCACCCTCACTGTGTTTACAGAATAGTCGTATGCCGTCCGTGTCCGACGCGATTCGTGTTTTTCCTCGTGTCTCATTGTGTACAAAACCTCTATAAAAAACAAAAAAAAAATAGCAATTATAGACAAGCGAAGAGAAGCAACACGCTGGCCAGACACTCTAATAAATCTAGAGCGTCTTCTTCCCCGCACAAAAAGAAAAAGCTAACAGTTTTTTTTTGTGAAAAAGGAAGAGCACCAGAGCTGTACTATGTGCCGCCATCTATGAGCGACGGTGGCAACCAGACAACCGGAAACTAGCCCTTAACAGTTCCGCGGTAAAAACAGTTGGGAGAGCGATTGCTGCAATTTATGAAGTGCGCTCGTTTCACTTTCAGGCAGGGGCGGATTTAGGGGGGGGGGGGCGGGGGGGGGGGGCGACCGCCCCCCCTGAGCTCCCCAAGGTCAACTTTTTTTAAAATAAAATCATTGATATACACCAGCCAGAAGTTTAGTTTTTGGCGACATAGCAAATATTTGGTCAACAAAATAGACCTGGGCAACGTTTGGACCGTGTCATATCTCAGCAGACTCCCGACCCCCCCCCCCCCCCCCCCCGCCGAAGGCCTACCGCCCCCCCCAGGCCTGACCCATAAATCCGCCCCTGCTTTCAGGCCTATTTCATTCGGAGCGAAACTCGTGTCCGATCGCAGCCAACGCTAGAATTGGATGCAGCCAATCAAGCATCGCGTAAAAAGTGCTTAGTCATGGCGCTCGTCGCCTTTACGCGTTTGCTTATCACCGACGAAACCAATCGCGCGGTCAGTGCATGTGCCGCCATCTTGCACTTTTTTTTTCTTTTTCTGTGAGTGATATGTTTAGATGGCAAAGCCACAAGGACAAGGAGCGTCGTGACGGTCCACTTTTGGCGCAGCTTGATTGGCTGACCGTATAGAGAGACCTTTCCAGCGACAGTTTCGAAGGAAGTGATTTACTGCGCGCGTCCCTGGTTTTGAGAGTGTATACGTCAGTGTACACTCTCAAAAGAAAGCATTGTACTAATTTTGGGAACTAAAACAAACAAATGAAAGCTATCTTTGGCGAGTCCGTGCGCGACAGGACAAATGCAACTAAAATGTTTGTTGCATTTTATGTTGACTTTTTACTACACCATACACTCAGGCATGTCAACCTGAAACTATTTAACCACACAGGGTAGTCGAAATGCATGGATATTCCCCGCTCACAACATCAAATTCAACGTGTCTCATCAATCTTGTATTTGCCCCACAGTGCCGCGTTATCCGAACAGGATTTGAGAAAGGTCTAAAATAACACAGCATATCCAACATACAGTGCCAATGACTGTCACTTCACGACGATCGGACGAAATATGGCTTGTTTTAGGGCACGTTTTAAGAACACTGCTTTTTGTTTCTTTTTTTTTTCCTTTTTCACAGCATTCAAGTAAATGAACGAACGCGTCTGACCCTATCAGCTATTTTTCGTCAAGACCGGGAACATAGCCGGGAGGGTTTTTCGGAGATTGTCTCAATAAAAATAATCCTCGAAGAACGTCGAACGGCCCGCGTCGTGGGCTGCTTGACGTTCGCTCTCTTCGTTTGTTCCTGCGAAGGCCGAGCAGGCTACGAGCCCTGCTATTCCCTGGTTCTCAATGTGGAAGATAACACCCAAATGGTATGCATCCTGAACAGGCATGTAAAGTAAAAACTTTCAGGAAAAGCCGGCGAACTCCGAATGCACAATGCAGGTGGGGGAGTCGCGCTGATCGGGTTTTCACAGCTCAGGCGAATGGCGGAAATAGCCCGCAAGTGGCTGATAGGGGTCGCTCGAGTCGAAAAATGGCGGCGGCCAGAGAGCTCTTTTTGCAAAGGTCTATAGCGTCGGCTGCGCTCAGACTTCGGTTGATACGGAGTACAGAAGAGAAGAAAGAATAATAAGAGTGTGGCAAATTGCTAGGCAAATGTGTTGCATACGCGAAAACGTTCTAGCCTCACAAGCGTTTAGCGATACTCTGAGTTTCACGCATGCGGGGTTTGATTAACCTGGCGATCTTCCGGAGCCTTCCATACTCTCGAGCTCCTCTCCCTCGTTGCGCACAGGTAGTGGAGCTCCTCCTCGCCTACCCCTCTTGTCACGTGACCTCCCCCGTTAGCCAATCAGCATCGAGCTTCGCGGCCACGCTTACCGGGCTTCACGAAATGCTAAGCACCTGGTCAAAAACGTTTCACGTAAAAAAAAAGGTGTGCGTTGTGGCACTGAATAGGTGAAACGTCGTGCTCACTGACACAGCGCATTATGGAGGATAA
Source organism: Ixodes persulcatus (assembly GCA_013358835.2). Classification (NCBI taxonomy): domain Eukaryota; kingdom Metazoa; phylum Arthropoda; class Arachnida; order Ixodida; family Ixodidae; genus Ixodes; species Ixodes persulcatus. The sequence continues at coordinate 165,296 of JABSTQ010009114.1, forward strand.
GAGCGCAAAAGACACCGACGAGTAGAAGAACAGGACAGGACAGGACAAAGCGCTTTGTCCTGTCCTGTTCTGTTTTTCTACTTGTCCGTGTTTTTTGCGCTCTCATCCTCTATAATGCATTACCAACTAGTCCAGCACTTAATTTTGAGACACAGCGCGCGCTGTTTTTCGAACTCCAAACTCATTTTGGCCTCCGTCATTCGCCGCTCTCTCGGTGTTTTGCTATATAATACAACGTGCAAGTTCGCCTGCTTCTTGCGCACTTCGCGCGTCTGTTTACCCGCCGGAGGCCTCCCACGTGCTTTTATTTTCGCCCACCTATATCAATAACGGCACGCGCTTGGCGGTCTTGTCATCACGCGTCCCCTATGTTATTTTTTCATTACCGTGCCCCCCCCCCCCCCCCCCCCCACACACACACACACCTTGTGTTCCGAGGCGCCAAAATGTTCACTTTGGAATCACTTGCTCGGCGTCTATTGGCAACGTGCGCGACCGAAAGCGTCGCTGTGGTCGGCCTTCCACGATTGGCCGAACGCTGACTATGACGTCAGAAAAGGATTTATCATCGACGGAAATAAGAGGAATGAAAGAACTTTAATTTTGACGGTGTTGGCAGTGTTCCTTTGAGAGCGCAATGATTTCAAGCTTCCACCGTGCTATTTACAAACACCATCGAACTTGTTGTCTGCAAGGTAATGACGTCACAAGGGGGAACCATAGGAGGGCGCCACCAAAACATCTCGCCGCTCATAGCCGCAAACAAAAAGCCGCCACAGCACAGTCAGAGCCAAGAGCTCGTGCCGAGAAACACCCGAACAGAAACAAATAAAAAAAGAACAGAAAAAAGCTTTGGGTGTAACGCCACCACCCAGCGCACACGAATGCACTCCGGACCGGAAAGGTGCGTTGCCTAACAGCGGTCATAAGCGACCGTTAGCCGAAGAGAACACACGGGAAGCGGCAGGGCGCGCCAGCCCTCGCGGCGCAACCGATTGCAGTCGGGGCCTCCGGCACCTGTCGGGACGCGTGTTGACGAGCGGCAATCAATGCAACCGCAGCAACGGGAGCGCTCAGAGACATCTGCTGCCACTCACGCCGGCACTCACTGGCGCCTATCTCCGTCTTTGCTCGGATTGTCTCTCGTTAGTTAGGTTAGTTGGCGCCCTCGACACCCTTTCCCAATCCCTCTTGCGCTAATCTCCGGGAAAGGTTCGGAGCTTTCGTGTCTGCTCGTTGTAGGGCTTTTCATCGGCTTCCATAGATATCTCCGTACGTAGGAACGTTCGGGGATTCTCGCATCAGCTTTCTTGCGCGACATTACAGGGTGTAATACCCTAGTTACACTAGCGCTCCCAACTGTCATTGAGCTCAACTAAGTTTTCCGATGTTACGGGGTACATAGGTCTAACAAACCCAGTTGAGATACGCGTCAAAGACACAGTTAAACCGAAACAGAACCACAATTGAAATCACATTATTTTTTTTTAAGGATTGATGGAAATGAATTATATGCACACTTTTCATTCATTATAAACGTTTCAAACAAAATAAAATTAACTTCATTTTTTTGTTTTTAGGGCAAAAAAAAAAAAAAACGATGGTCAGAACGTTTGACATGAATTCAAGCAAGGGAGACATAGCAAAAGTCTTATCGGCACCGACATCACAATGGCCGCCCTCATCAATCTTTGATTTCTGCGACGTGCCGTGATCATTCTAGCGGTTGCTCTTACCCCGAATCATACCTCTTCCTACAATGTTTGCTGCTACGATACTTTCTAGATAGTTCCCGAAATCTAATAGGCACCCTGCGTCCGCTAGAAGCCGATACCGCCCACCGCCCCCGCCCCCCCCCCCCCCCCCACCCACACACCAAGCGAACAGCGCCGCGCGCGGCGCCTATAGAGTCCGCGAAGGGAGAGCGGCAGGACTCCGCCGCCCCTCCCGCTGCTCCCGCTGCTTCCGCCAATGTGTCAAGTAGGGGACACATGAGCAATGAAGACGGACATTTCCATCGGTTTAGTTTGGGTTCGGTGCTGTGTGCGTCTCAAACGCTCTCGTGAGAACGTTCTAGTCGTCTGCGAAGTTATTCGAACACCCAGGGTTGACACGGAAGGTGTTGTGAAATCACCATCTCAACTAGCAACAGGCGGGTCTTCACGAACAACAAGGGACGGTGCCGAGAAGCGGCGGTATGACTCCGAGCGAGATTGGTTTGGTGTTGGTGCTTTGAGTTCAAGGTGGGGAATCTGTTCGCCGGAATGTTACTGCCACAGCCGATGAAGGAGTTAACATGAGGGATGTAGAGAGGGTTCCGAGACGGTGCACTTTGTACCGGCGAGACCTTTGGCGTCGTCAGGTTGGTCGAGCCAGCCATCGATGCCGCCGAAAGACGGAGAAACGTGTTGTGTGTCTCGGAATTTCTCTGCTGAGTTACTACTTTGGACTGCGTTGGTAGGTATTTACTCTCATTCATAGTGTTTCTTTTTTCTTATGAAGCTCGGGAATAACGTTCTGTCACTGCTCATTTCAATGTCACCGTCATAACGCCTGAGAAATATTGCATTCGGTGTGACTTCCTTGGGATAAAGTCAAAAAAACTTCTCCGTGTTTTTTTGTTTTTTTTTTCAAACGAAAGCGCCAAGTTTTTGTGAAAGCTGGTCGCGTCTCTTACAAGCGATTTTCGCTAGCCTTTTCAGTGCAATCTATAGACCTCTTCGGACCCCTGAACCTGGCGTTCAGGGGTCCATATACGTTCCGTGGTATGTTTCCTTCAGGACTGGCTCGCCGTTCGCCTCCAGTTGTCTCAGCAAAGTTGTACACGTTGCATTTGAATTTTTAAATGAATGTTTGTACAGTATTAACAATTATTCAGTGGAACAATTTTTATATATATTTATATATATTTTTTAATTTCAACTTGATTAGGTAGAAAAGAAAAGCAAACACGGCCAAAGTCAAATTTTGGGGTTTTACGTGCCAAACCAACGACGGGCATCTGGCACGCCCCAGTGCAGGACTGAGGATTCATTTGGACCACCTGGGGATCTTTTAACATGCAACCGAAAGCTCGGTTACACGGCGCCTCCTCCGCCATATGCCTCGTTCACACTTGCGAACCGGCGGCCGGATCCGCGAGAATTCTGACGCCCGGCGACGAAAGCAGGCAGAATTTCCGGCGGAGAGCAAAATCGCTCTGGGACCAATTTTGAACACCGGAAAAAAAATTTTCTCTCGCCGCAAGCCAATCAGAACGCACGGGGGAAGTGGCGCTTGCTGACGTCAGATCTCCGCTGACATGCTGGCGACGATAACGACGAGATAACGACGAGACGCGCTCGGGCAAGGAGGAGGTTTTTGGAGCTCTTGTCAGCTCTCGTCTGTTCGAAAAACTGCGAGACGCTTGCGCCGCGCACTCCGCAGGCGGCAACAAATCTGAACGGCCCGATCTTTTCGGCGAGCGAATCCAGTCGGCGGCGAGTGCGTATTTTGCAAGTGTGAACGAGCCATAAGCCTCCGTCAGATTGCGTGCACCTCGGCCGGGATTCGAACCCGCCACATGGTGATCCGTAGGCCGGCAAACACTGCGTTGCTAGTGTTGTGAACATACGTTTTTGCGGTAATGTTTTCTTCCACACTAATATTGTAATAGTAATATAATGGTAGCACAAGAACCTGTGCGCCAGTTTTATTTGTTTTATTTCAATATGAATACTTTAATTGATGTTTTGGGAATAAATAGCGCGCTTTAAAGCGAAGTACTGCCAGTCGCTCTACGATCGGTGCCAATGCCTGCCTGGCAACTATGTCATGTACTATATGTGCGTCGCGCGACGGGCTTTTGCGTTTACGTGTTTTGGATGCGCAAATATCGCCGCCATCTTTAGCTGTATTGGGGCGAACCCCCATCAGTTAACTGAGGTAGGCCAGCTCAGTTGAACTCAGTGGTCGTTAGGGGCTCAATGACAGTTGGCGCAGCCGCGTAACTCCCGCCGATCGCGATTGAGACAGCTGTCGTTGACTTAAAGAGCGCTAGTGTAACTAAGGTATTATACCTGTTTTCACCTTAAGAAAAAAGTACGTTTTGCGCATTGTTCCTACGCGGCGCGAAATAGTTCTCACGAGATTCGGTTGTCGGAGGAAAAAGCGATGCCTTTGACGTTTGGAACGTGTACATAGTGAAAATATAACATATATCTAATCTAAAATTCACCTACATATGTCTTCATTATCCACGTAAGGGGGAAATTAGTAATGTTCCGCGAGGAGCCGGACTTGTTTTACTTCGGTTCTTAAGGTGAAAACAGGTATAGTAGATCGTATTCTGCGGAAAGCGTGTCTAGCCGGAGCCTGCTCAATCTATGCTTCAAAGTGACGGCACGAGCTCGCGCTAGCAAAGTGAAGCTCTATTAGCGGCGAGATGTTTCGGTGACGCCCTCGTTCGGTTACCTTTCGTGACGTCATTACCTTGTGAACAACAAGCTCGATGGTGTTCGTAATGAGTATTCTGGAAGCCTGAAATCATAGCGGTCTCAAAGCAAACACTGCCAACACCGTCAAAATTGAAGTTCTTACATTCCTCTTATTTCCGTCGATGAGACATCCTTTGCTGACGTCATAGTCAGCATTATGCCAATTGTGGTGGGCCGACCACAGCGACACTTTCGATCGCTCACGTCGCCAATACTCCATTTCACCGTATATTGTACAGGCAGGAAAAACTACAAGCGCGAGGTCTTTGCTCTATCCTCCGTGCACCCTTACGCTGAGAGTAGAAGCTCCGCCTTCAGCGCGAGCTTACTGGCTTCCGCAGTTCTTTGGTTGTGCGTGCCTTCGCGTTCACACTCGTGTTAGCAAGAGCAGAAAGCTCGCTCTGAAGGCGGAACTTCTAGTTTCAGCTTAAGGGTAAACGAAGTATAGCATGGACAGCGTGGCGCAAAAAAGTTGACGCCGAGTGTAAGCTGTCTCGATTAGTACGAGTCTGTTCTGGGGTGGTGTCGTGAGGTTTTTTTTTATGGCTTAATACTTCTTTCCTCAATTTATTATAATTATGTTTTTTGTCCTGCGGTACTATGGCGAGGTGTGCGCCCCACGCATCGAGCGCATCTGTCGTTCGCGTGTTGTATAATGAACTACAACTTTCATCGGAGGCAACATGATCGCGCCTTTGTGAACTCGTGCCGGAGACATGACATCTAACAAAGCCTCTGCTAAAGTTCGCCGACTCTGCGGCGCTATATTTAAACCGAGCCAAAGTTTCCAAGAACGACGCCAGACGAACAGAAACGAAGGATCAAAAGCGGTAGCAACCAAAAAACACAAACGGAAAGTTCCGGAATCCACAATCTGCGTTCGCCGCGAACGGAGGCAGCCCGCGTGGCGGGTGCAAATGAACCTTCCACGGGCCCATGCACTCACGCACGCGGCCGGGAGCCGCCGAGCTGGGGTTTCGATCTCGGCGCGGCGCTGGGTGACGGCAGGTAGGCACACGAGAATAACGCCGGGGCCGGGTACTGCCCTAAAATAAACGAGAGCCACCCGCTCGCCCCCTGGCATTGATTTCGACGCCCGCGATGGCAGCGGCGTCACGTGATCAGGCCGGAACACCCCCGCGTATAACCACCTCAGCCTCCCACGCACCCTTAATCAGTGTAATTTCGGTCGAATTCGCGCGATGCCATAGTGAGTTTCAGCGCTGCTTGACAGGGCGAAAGTTACGCGGCTCGCTCGATCCAATTAAGGCTGAGCACGTGACAGCTCTTCACGGGCGGAGAATAGACACCGTGGTATGTGTTAACGCATAGCCTCCTCTAAACTCACAAAGCCTGGCAGTTCGACGACGGAGCCATAGAGTGCCCGGTCGCAGATTTGAAGCGCGAGAATCTGGTAGCACAAAGCATCAAAGAGGCATTTCTCGGGGAACCTGGACGTCAGCGCATAGCTTTTGAAGCGGCGAGGACCCGAGACAGACTTGTTTGCTTGGGAGAAGTGTGTTTCGGCGCATCGCCGCAGCGGGGTGCCAGTCGCGTGGCTCTCCTCTCATCCGTTGTCTGCCGCTCCACCTATTCCATTTCGGTGGCCGCTTCTCGTGGCGATGTGCCAGGCTTTGTCAGTATATAGACCTTTCCAATGTTTACAAAATCACAGTCCAGCGTGCGATCTTCACAGTCCAGCACGCGCGTGTTCGTCGCTTTTGTAAGCGAGCAAAGCACGCGCTATACGCACGAACACTCAACATGGCACCGGCCACACGTTCTTTTTTGGAAAGGTCTATAGGAGTCTATGGTTAACGCAGGGCAGCTCGGAGCTCGTGGAGCGGGAGCTCGCGCTGCAGAATCAAGACACCCGGGGTTCATTCCCCAACCCTGCCCCAAGAAAAAAGGAAGTTTTGCGCATTGTTCATACGCCGGGCGAAGTAGTTCTTACACAATTTGGTTGTCGGAGGAAGAAGCGATCTTTTTTGGCGTTTGAAACGTATACGTCTTGATTAGATAACATATATATAATCTAAAATGCACCTACATATATATTAATTCTCCTCGTAAAAGGAAAAATTAGTAATGCTCCGCGAGGAGCCGAACTTTTTTTACTTCGGTTCTTGAGGTGAAAACGGGTATAGATGAGCATCGTGCCGGCGTGCGGTCCTGTGTCAATACCAGAGTGTCGAACCGGAACCGAACCGTTATTTTTAGCCAAACCGGAACTGAACCGAACCGAAATCTTCGCCGCCATCTTGGAACTGAACCTGAACTGAACCGGAAAAAATATAACGGTAACCGGTTCAAAACGGTTCAGGGCAATTTTTTTATTACAAAATGAATGTTTGAGGCACAAAAATTGGCAGCTGTATATATAAGTAGTGATCAAATTGGCTATGCCGAATTGCGATGTATGAGAAATTGTGGGTTTTCGTGGCGCTCTTATATTCGCACTATGATTAATCATCTGTCACGTGACGTCATGCTGTCAAATAATGTCACGTCACGTGGTCCCGTGACGTAGTCACGTCATTCAATGAGTCAAGGCGACTTATATTGAGAACTTCACTATAGTTCGTTGCAACCCAAGAAGGGAGGGCGAGGGTAAGACGGGCCGGGGAGGAGGAAGCAGACGGAACGCTAAAGAGAGCGTTCCGTCTGCCCCTCTTCTCTAGCATTCCGTCCTGCTTCCTCCTCCCCGGGCCGGATTACCCTCGTTCTACCTTCTTGAGTTGCAACAGTGCGTTGTTGACGCCGTGACGTCACATGGCATGACGACTTCTCACCGCGAGTCACGCGACACCGTGATGTACTCGATTGTCATGAGATCGAGTCGAGTGCTCGGGTTTATGACAATCAGCATCGCCAAACATTCGGGTAATGGGCCGTGTTCGATGAAAGATGAGAATAGCCGAGCTCTAACGATGTCTGAAGCTCAATATATCAGTTATATGAAGAGAGGCGTCCTCTCGACACGTCAAATAAACCTTTCCTTGTTTTTGTTCAGTCCGTGGGTCTTTCTTGTGTATTTCAATATTCACCGGCCCACAAGCTTCAATCATCACATATATATATATATATAGAGAGAGAGAGAGAAAGAGAGAGAGAGGTGAACTACACGATGCGACATGAGCCCCTAGACGTCGCCCCCCCCATCAGATATACTTCCGGAGCCCCTGGGATTACTGTTAAGAAATGACAGAAATACAATCGTCGAATTAAAACGCCAAAACGCAGGAGGGGGTCCCTCAGGAAAAATAAGTATTTCTGGGAGAGCATCGAAAAAGATTTAAAAAAGGGGGGGGGGGGGTGTAGAAACATACTGTGTTGTTAAAGGGGTATTCACACGAAGGAAAAATCCCGGGGATTTCTCCCCGGCACGCGCATCCCACGACGAAAACGTCAGGCTTTGCAATATGTGCAAAAGCCTCGCGTTTTCATCTCGTGAGGCTCGCGTGCCGGGGAGAAATCCCCGGGATTTCTCCCTCGTGTGAATGCCCCTTAAGGTTCCTCTGCTCCGCATTTTCGGCACAGACCAGAAAGCGTAGACCGGGAAAATGCTTTGCTAGCAAAGACACTGTTGCCAGAAAGCGTGTTTTCGTGGAGCCAGACGCTCGCGCCGTTCCTCACGACGCTGCACTAAGCAATAATAATTTGTGTCTCTCGAACACATGACTTGCACCGAGCGCGAACCTTCTGCAGCGTGCATTTTGCACAACCGAATTTGATTTTCTCAGCAAGAACAAATCACAATGACCACCAGCATAGAGTGCGATGACGTTGCGCGCAAACCATGTTAAACCGTTCAGTTTTCTGGTGAAATGCGATGTTCTCAACACTATCAAACGTTGATGTCCAAATTGTAAAGCTGTGCATTATATATCAGTCTCGTGATCATATGCGGCAGCCTAATAAAATGCTAGAGCGCGCATGACTGATAGAGCACAATCTAATCCCGAGACCGTATTTTGGGAAGTTTTGAGCTCGTGCAAGCGTGTCAAATATGTATATAAGTGTATATCAAACGCGTCAAATGTGTATATCAAATATAAGTCAAATGTGACTTATATTAGAAATATATTGTCTGTCCTTCGCGCCATTTATATGTAATTAGGAATATCATTGCATGCATCTCCATATATTTATTTTGGCAGTAGGGCGTTGTGTATGGGATTAGATTGAAGAATACCATTTCTTATTTATCTTTCTGCACATTTCGCGTATTTGTGAGCACACAGTTTTTTTTTTTTTTTTTTGGCAAACCTCGCAACCCGGTGTTTCACAATCAGCGAACAAAAAAGCACGTTTCCGCAGTCTCAGCAGCTGGCGTTTTTGAGTATCGACCTCCCTTCTTGATCTCAAGCAATTACGTGAACTTCAGATACAGTCAAATTTATTGATGATAATCAATATATATTTAGTTACTCACTAAAGGTTTTTGCACATAAATAAAAAACCGATCACCTTAAAGATATACATCGTAAGTAAATACATCCTCAAATTATCCTAAATGTGCTCGGCAAATATTTTCCGGCGTTTTTTCTTTTCTTTCGAAGCTTTAAATAACTGTTTCTGACACATATTGAACATCTCAAACGTATAGAGGTCTGTCATTGCATCTTTTATGTGATGAACAACACATTTATGTGAACGTGGCAGTGCTAACCTGGGGGGGGGGGGGGGAAGTACACTTAATTTTTTTTTGTGCGTGTGTTTCTATACTTCGTGTTACCTTAAGTCCAGACGCAGCCGGCACTACGAGTTGATGTTACCAATCAGACAGAGTCAAAATGCCACTTTCATGGTATCCGCCGTGTTCCTGAACGTATTCAATCATCGCTGAACCAATCACAAACATAAAAGACCCAGTGACTCGCTCTTTTGACGCTGCTTGACTGGTCCCATTAGCTCGTAGCTTCAACTGCGTCTGGACTTAAGCTGAAACGAAGTATAGGCGCCAAGTCATTAATTATTACACTACATTCCACCCACCTTCAATATTTTGCCTGTCTTTTCCCCACGCAAAAATTCCCACTTTAGCAAAAAACCCAGCGCCCGCGCCCTTTGTCCCAGTGTCAAAAAACGCTGTCGCCAAAAAAAAAAAAAAAATCTGCTACCGTCAATTTATAAATAAAAAGTAACGCAAACGTAACGTGCATTACTTTTTATCAGTAACGGTAACGCATTCCTTTTATTTCGAGCTAACGTAGGTCAGTAACGCGTTCCTTTATTTTGCGAGTAACGAGTAACGTATTCGGTTACTTTTTTTCGGTAACGCCAACAACACTGGTCTGTGGGCTGGACAGAAACGAAGTACACAGGTTTGCGTGGCGGAGCTATGACGATTGCGCACGCAGACCGCCAGAAAGTGTCCAATTAAGTAGCTGCAATGTCGAGAAGAGTATGAATACCACTTTGTTCTATTTAACAACAATTCACCAACTAGCAAGGGTTAGGCTTACTTGCAAATTGAATTAACCGTCACTTTTTCAAGAACAAACCTCAAATGCCAAGTTATGCCAAAAATATTCACTTGGGTACGCGCTATTTTAGGCCAGATTCTGTCTGAGTACGAAGGTGCGTATAGATTAGAGTAGACAGTTTTGATAATCCTTTTCTGCATGATTATTCGCCTGCATCACGGTGCTGAATGAAAACCATGTTTGCCAGGAAAACAAGCGTTGTGATTCCCGCTTAGTCTTTCTGTAAAAATTAAACTGCAAGGGCTTGTCCGAAAATTTTCGCGACAATTTGAAAATATTATTGCTTTTAGCTAAGTTGCGTCGTCATCATAACTATTGGGAAACATATTTCGCAAAATATATTTCACGATATATATGGCGAGGAGGTGAACATTGCATAATTTTATGCACCGTAATTGTTTCCTAATTTTAAGAGCACAACTATAAGGAGTATTCACTGGGCGCCATATTTGTGGGTGATGTCTAGAGCGCATGCTCTGAACGAGCCCACATTAATAGGCTGCAAAGATCGGTAATCTTGAGGGTGCGAAATGCACGTTACAAAAGAACTGTGGAAGCTCGCCATCAGCACGCGCTCAGCAGTCGCGCACACGGATATGGCCGCCAGTGAATACTTCCTATACTCCGTTTCACCTTATGTTGTACCGCAGAGAAGGCTAGAAGCGCGAGCTCATGGCGTTGGGCGCTGCTCTTAACGCACGAGAGCTTGTGCCGCCGAGATGTGCCCTTTACTTCGTTTCACTTTACCTGCGAGCGAAGCCAAAGCTAGAAGCGCGAGACCAGCGCTTTTTGCATTTCTCCCCAGCTCGCGCGCTCGAGCAAAGCCTGAACGCACGGAGCTTCCGTGCTCGCGCTTCCAGTTTTGCCTTCGCTCGCACATAAGGTGAAACGAAGTATAGAGCAAGGAGCTCGCGCTTGTAGCTTTTCCTGCGGTACATCATAAGGTGAAACAGAGTATAGGATTCATCTTTAATACTGCGACGCAAAGTTGCACCAAACACGGGTATTTTGGGCGACCTACCAGACTAATAACCTTTGGATTCAAGTAAAATATATGCGACTGAGGTTAACAAATACACTAGATGTTGAGTTGTATAAACACGATGTTTTGTATGTTGACCTTGCTGTTCTTTTACTGTTTCATCGAAAGTCAATAATTCAACCTCTTATTTTTCGTAATTGAAAATAAAAGTGGATTTTACGAATGATAAAAACCTATAAAGTTTTTCGTTTCACGGTTGAACTAATGCCTCTTGCCATAACAACTCAAAAAATTAATTCTCAATTTAGCGGTTCAAACCGGTTCGAACCGGTTCGAATCGGTTTCGAACCGTTATTGTTGTTCCCCGCAACTCAACCGGAACTGAACCATAAGCCGTGAACCCGAACCCGAACCGAACCGATAAAAATTTCGGTTTGACACTCTGATCAATACTGCGCGGCACACGTTAAAAAAACCAGGCTAGTGGTTGTACTGCACTGGCTAAATTTCTCGTTTACAACTAAGAGACAAGTCGCGCACATTGAGGCTGACTAACTTCCGGCTGTCTAAACATACAAACAACACGATTACTCCGATGGTATGTTGTTCTCACGTGCTTCATTCTCTTCGACCCTCTCAGTGGTCCAGGAGGGCCGTAAAGGTTTCGCCGTTTGCCAAGTGGTGCTGAAACTTGGTATGGCGTTTTCGCTCAATTCTGAATCACCCAGCGTCGTGGCTAGCCTGGCGTTACGCAAAAGCTACACGCAGGCTCGAGCTACGTGATACAGATATGCTTGTGTAGAGTAAGTAATAACAGTTTCGCAGTTATACCGCCGGTAATTTTTGTACATAATTTACGCGGCGTACGCGCTTTGGGGCCTTTCCGCGCGAACGAGCCGCTTTGGCCGCTGCTTGATCGAGCCACCAAATAAGGTGCGCGCTTCAGTGTAACGGCACTTCAGCCGTCTTGGTGCTCGAAATCATAGTTGCCACTCGTGTGAAATTTTGGAAAACGGTTTTCAGTCCTCCGGAAATGTTTAGACAAGTTCGCGAGAGAGTAAAGCGAAACCGCCTGAGCTTTCTGGTAGCGTATCAAAAGCCCGGGAAGAAACATTTTTGAATGATAACAATTAGAGCCCTGCGCGAATAACAGTTGAATCATCCGCATCCGAACCGCATCCGCGATGTTCTTAGATAGTTGTATTCGCATCCGATCCGCATCAGCAGACTTTGTATCCGCATTCCAACCGCATCCGCAAAATTCGGAACCGCATCCGACCCTCAATCTGGGCCTTCATTTTACATCATAAAATCAAGCATGAATAAAACAAAAAATGTGTATGGTATTCGATAATTCGTCTGCTTACCTTTGTACGAAGTCGTCTTCGTGTCAGCTCAGTGCCAACTGTCGAGAAAAATAAAACGCACACACACGCAACGTTTCACTCGTCGAGGTTGCTGTACAGAAGAAAGAGAATATCGTCAACATAAATGGATTCAGAATAGTTTGCCTTTCTTACATACTCCTGAATGAGAAGTCTCTCTCCACTGGTGCACTCGATGCTGGGGTGGAATGCACGAACTGCGCTGCAAGGAGGAGGTGCGAGAACTCAGGGCTGGCGCAAGTTCCACCACTCCAGTGGATCGAATTCAAATTTCTCGATCCACCTGTAAAGGCGAAGAAGCCATTTGCAGGCTTCTACTTTCTTGTGGCTTGTACGTTTTGGGTTTCCTTTGCCCAAAGAACTTTTTCGCGCTTTCTCAGCCAATCAAGAACACGCTTTCCCGGGACGACTGACGCTCTTGCAATCTTTACTTTTTTTAGGGACAACATTTTTGGCGAGAAAGAACGTTCTAAAGCGATCTTTGTTGAAAACTATTTTTTTTTTTTTACGCAAAGAACAATTTGTTTCCGGTCGACACCTTTTATCTAAGACAGTAGTATGCTTCCGCCATACATTCGATGATGCACTTCATAGTATCACTAAGTTATTCACTGTACACTGTGCGGTAGCACACGTTTTTGGGCCCCCTAGGCAAAAACGCAGATCCGGACCCGCGGATAACCTCACCCGATCCGCATGCGCAGCCTTTGGCAACCACATCCGCACCGCGATCCGCCCAGTCGGATTCATTTTTATTCGCATCCCCCAGTTTACTGCGGATATCCGCGAATGGTCCGCGGGTAATCCGCGGGTACGCAGGGCTGTAGTAAAGATCGCCAAATGCGCCCGCTCAGCACGAAGCGCTAACACGGCGGCGTCCACACGAAAACCGGAACGCAACCCTCTGGCGTCCCGGCACTGCGGTGGCGCTGCTGTCGGCACTGCGCATGCGCAAAAGCTTACCTTCACGGGGATCTGGTTTCTGCGCACGTAAACGCTGTCTTGTTTGTAAACAATGTGTTGGTGTATATGTGTGGCTTCTTTTTAGGGGCGCTGTAATCCCTTCTTTTGGGCCGCTTGTTTCACGAAGGTCACCCGACCCACCCCGCACGCTCCCTCCTTACTTCCCGGGGCTCTAGACTCGTAAAACACAAAGTTGGAGTCGAAACTTGGCGGAGCACGCCAATGGGTGTTCGGCGACAGGAATGCGTCATCGTCGTCGTGAGAGTCCAATCGACGCGCTCCGTAAACTTGGGCCCCAACTTTGTGTTTGACGACACTATAGGGGACCCCGGGGGATGTTCTGACAACTTTCCCATCCTATCACCACCGCTGGCGTCCGTCCTACTCCCCACAAAGTTGCAGCTTTCTGCGATGCCTACTTTGTTTACGCGGGGCCGCAAAACGTTTCTCTTTCCCCCCAAACGCAAACGCTCTCCCTATACGTTCCTTTTACCGCGGCCTCCGAATGCAGAGGCAGCCTTGGCGCCTCGGGCTCACACATGTGGCGTTTCCATGCTCGCCCGCAGGACGGCAAACAGAAACCGGACAACTCCTGACCCAATTAACCCCTCGCTGCGACTCGCTTTTCTGTTACGTGTTCTTGCCAGGGAGCGGAATGGGAAAGTCTGGCAACCTTTCGTGTGACTCTCCGCATGGGTTTGTAGAGGAACGCGCTAGCGCCGGAAGTCCTGCAGCCCCAGCCGTGTGTACGTTTGTGCGTCCGACACGTGTCTCAACGTCTTCAGCCGGAGGCCCGCCGTAGACGTTGCCGTCAATCAACTCCCACTACAGTTGGAGTTGATTGACGAGCTACGACAGCGGTATCGGTGTGCTGCGTGCTCCCTCACTCTTTCACACGAGTAAGCTCTTTGGTCGTCGACAATGATGATATCCATCGATCTTTCCTCTCACTTCTCTTCGACCCATAACAATCATACGCACTTTGATATTTCGGGGGTCGAGCTCGTAGCTCTAGCAAGTTTCTTCGCTACCGTTCGTTCCAGCATTTTTGTTTTCTTGTTTTTATGAACTATCTTTTGCGTGACCGGCGCTCTTGTTTATTGTGGTCTGACACGTTTAATCAGGACGTTCGGCTATTTATATGCAGCCTACTAAAAGGCGACCTGATTTATAGCGTGCACGTTTCCGTGCTCTCGGTGTGTCAGGTATTTGCGGTGAGAAGCTTGCTAGGGGCGCTGCTGTTTTTCTCACTATGGGTAGTGCACGTGCTACCTCCGCGGTTATGTTTTAGTCTTCGTAGTGCATAGGAGCTTGGCGTTGCACGTGCTTGCACCAGCAGAAGTAGTTAAAGTACCCTCGCTGTGGGTTGTGAAAAAATTTCACCAGGCGGCGATACCCAAACCTACTCCGCACATTTGCATTAGACGGCACTCCTACTGCGCCATTTTTTTTCCTTGGCGGTTCGGACGTCGCGCCGCGCTGGAAGAAATTATATGTTTTGCTCTAAAAAATGTTTAGGGAACGAGCTACGACACATATTGAGCAAACACTGGCATCGACCGGAGGGCCTGCGGCGCACCCTTCGCCACCGGCGGCAAATGCCTGATAACTACGACTTCCACGGCAATAGGTGGCGCCTCCCACCACTCCCAATTCAATGCGGTAAAACCCGAGGTTACTGGTCACCCAGCCATTCAAACTGCCCTAAACCTTTCCGCGCCGAGGCCATTGTATTATCCTGGAGTAGAATGTTTTCCCCCCAGAAGTGTATTTGCACAAACTTTCCGCCGCGAATACGGAGATGAACTGAGAGAGAGGAAGGTGATGACAACGCGCGGGGACTTCACAGTGCCGAGTTCTGATTGAAAGAACTTGCGGGCAGACGGAAACGCTAGCCGCCTTTGTTCCTATCCGCTCTCTCCCTCCAATCAGAACGAACAAGAGCGCCGTCTGCTCCTCGCACGCTGTCTCGCGTTCGAACGCCGGACGCCGGCGTCCGAACGCGTTCTAAGAATGAGAAGAGACAAAGACAGCTAGCTTTTACGTCTACCCACTATTTTACCAAAGCTCGACGCTCTGACGTCCCCACGCCGTCTCGCCTCCTCCTCTCCCTCGGGGTTTATTCGAATAGACAATAGAGAGTCTGAGTAGATCACATGCTGCGGAAAGCGGGCCCGCGGGCGCGTGCTCAATACTGAGCGCAAGTTCGTCTGCTTCTTGCACAGGGGTAGCGATGATGTCGAAACGCCAAGCTCTTATTGGCTGATTGTAAAAAAAAAAAAAAAAAAAAAATAGTGGGTAGACTTCAAAACGTCTAGCATTGAGGTCTACCCACTATCCTTTCAATCCAAGCCAATCAGAGCTCGGCGTCTTTCTAACGTCACCGCAACTCCTGCGTAAGAAGCAGGCGACTTGCTCTCCGCGTAGACTACTTCTAAAAGTCCCAACATGCAATACTGAGCGCGTTGCATTATGGACCCTCCTTGGCCGGGGAGAGGAGCGGCGAGGTTTTGATTTCGACAAGCCCGTTGACGAAGTAGTCCATCTCAGCACTGGATGAAAATGAAGTCAGCTCTCGCTTGCATTGTGCCCAGTCATCGTCGTGAGAGTCTCCGTTGAAACACGAACCTCCAGCGGCCGTAAGGCTCGCCGCGTCCCATACCTTTCTGGCGACCTGGTTACCAACCCAGAGTGCAGCATGAGCCTCCTGGGTCACGGATCATCTAAGAAGCCTAGGACATTGAGGCGATGAAAGAGGATTATAGGCCTAGTACAATTTTTTATTTTCTTCCTTTGTTTACCTACGCACAAACTCTAATACGTCGGGAGCACAAAAAAATACCTGCCCCAGAATTTTTTTTTTTTTTTTTGTATTAGTAGGTAAGACCATATGCTTAAGGAAAGTCACACATTTGAAAATGTATGCACTTTGTTTGGTCGTGACGGGATGTCGTGAATAAAGGTTGCCAAATCGAAACCGAAATCGTGGCCAAAAGATACCCAAGATGCTTTGCGCGGCGCTACGCCGCTAGGATCGCTTTGATTTGGAAAGAGGTCTACGAGGGGCGTTCATAAAGTTCGTATTATCGGCACACAAAATAAAAAAAAAAAACGGAACAAAACAGGCATCAGCATGAGTGCGCGTCCCTCTAGTTTCCGCACAGTATAAACATCGCATGCTATAATAGCTCGGAAAGCCGCTAGGGAGTCGAAACAAAAATGGCACCGCCCGTCGGTGCCAAGCACATGCAGTGATCCGTTTTCTCAATTTGAAAGGAAGCAATGCCAAGGAGATTCATTCCGAGCTGGTGGCGGTGTTCGGGGACATGCCTCAGTTTATGACACCTTCGTTAAATGGCGTAGACACTTCCAGTGTGGCCAAATAAGAGAAAAGCCTTTCAAGGACGGCGACCAAGTGATTGCTGAAGTGGAGCGATTCCTGAACAATCAAAACGAGGAGTTCTATAGCAATGACCTCCGGCATATGCTGCATCGCTGAAAAAAGTGGGTAACTTTTTGGGGGCGAACATGTAGAGAAAGTCTCAACTCCTACTCGAGTTTGATTGCTGAATCTCTATTCCTTCGTGACAATAACACGAACTTTATGAACGCCCCTCGTATTCATGCTTCGAAATGACGGCATGAGCTCCCGCCACAAGCAAGAGAGCATGAGGTCGCGGCTTTGAAATGTTCTCCCACAAAGCGAGCACTCGCGCTAGAAATGCGCATCTCAAACCTAGAAGCACGGGATAGCTCGCGCTTGTAACTTTGGTTCCCGTCTAGTGACTAGACCTATTGCTAAATTACTCAAGCATCAAGGAGAATGCAGGGATTGGTGTTCCACGCGCCACACGCGCACACCTTTCCCGTGTAAAAGATTCGAGGTAAATACCCAAAATAAAGCGTTGACGAACGCGCGTGCAAGAAGCAATTTGTTTTAGGCATTTGCTGTAGAAAAGTTACTACTGCTGAGGAGGGATGTCGCGAACCTCCCGAAGTTCGAAATCGAAAGTTTTCGACCTTTTCGAACCTCCCATGGGTTCGATTTTGCAAAGTTCGGAACTTTAGAAACTGCCCGGATTCGAATTCGTAAAGTTCGAATTCATCGAAGTTTTAGAAATTTCGAAGTTTGACAGCTTCGATTCTTTCTTTTTTCTTTTTTTTTAAGATTGACGTTCGCGAAATTCGGTGGTTTCAGTTTTTGTATGATCCACGCTCGCAAAATCGATAATTTCGAACTTTTTTGAGCTTCAGATTTAAA
This sequence comes from Ixodes persulcatus, assembly GCA_013358835.2. Classification (NCBI taxonomy): domain Eukaryota; kingdom Metazoa; phylum Arthropoda; class Arachnida; order Ixodida; family Ixodidae; genus Ixodes; species Ixodes persulcatus. The sequence goes on from JABSTQ010009114.1 coordinate 182,851, forward strand.
AATTTTAAAAATATCGATTTTTTTTCGGAGCCTAGTTCGCAAAGTTCGAAGACTTCGAACGCCACGATGACCGGAGTTCCCGTAAATATCGCGAGCTGAGCCTCGGAAATTTTACAACGAATCTTACACGTGCCGTCAAGTTCATTTAGTGTTTGCTACTTCGGTACTACTCAATACTGGCCACAACCTCTGGCTGGTGGGAAAGACTACGCTCATTTTAACGCAGGCTATTTCTCCGGAGGTTCATGCATCGCAGGACGGAGGAAATACTGGGCCACAGGCAAGAATAGAATCAACACAGAACCCGACACAGCGAGAGCGCAAGCAGCACTCAACGACTAAACTCGAGGCCCCCCAAAACGCGGTTCAACAGGCTCCCCGGACGCATCCCGACCTTGTTTATCTTTAAGCTATACTTCTTCAAACATAAACAAGGCCTTGTATGTACATGGACGGCATTCAGTCAACCTAAATGCACATAATAATTGGGGTTGTGTGGATATTTATACAACGTGTAGTTGGTCAGCCATTTCAAAGTTGCGACGAGTCACTCGCTGTAGTTGAGCAATTTAGCCAGTGCAGTACAACCGCTAGCCTCGGGTCCTTAACGTGCACCACGCAGTAGTGATTACACGACCCCTAAATGCACATACGCAAACACTGGTTATAAAATTTGGTTCTCAACTCAAACGCTTTATACGAGGGGCGTTCATAAAGTTCGTATTATTGTAATGAAGGAATAGAGATTCAGCAATCTAACTCGACTAGGAGTTGAGACTTTCTCTACATGTCCGCCACCAAAAGTTACCCACTTTTTCTAGCGATGCACCACATGCCGGAGGCCATTGTTATAGAACTCCTCGTCTTGAGTGTTCAGGAATCGCTCCACTTCAGCAATCACTTGGTCACCGTGCTTGAAATGCTTTCCTCTTATTTGGCCACACTAGAAGCGTCTGTGCCATTTAACCAAAAGTGTCTTAAACTGGGGCGTTGTCCCCGAACAACGCTTTCAGATTCGAATGAATATCCTTGGCATTACTTCCTTTCAAATGAAAAAAAAACGGATCACTGAATGTGCTTGGCACCGACGGGCGGTGCCATTTTTGTTTCGTCTCCCTAGCGGCGTTCCGAGCTATTATAGCATGCGATGTTTATACTGTGCGGAAACTAGAGGGACGCGCGCTCATGTTGATGCCTGTTTTGTTCCGTTTTCTTTAATTTTTTGTGACGATAATACGAACTTTATAAACGCCCCTCGTACTGGTATTTCTGTGCGCGTTTTCCCCCGATGGAGCGGCGGTGGACAGCGGACTAGGTTCGAAAGTCCAAAGCCTCTCCACGGTGTGACTCGCTCGCCGTTCATTCGGGAGAGGGGTGCCCCAGATATATTTCAGCCTTCAGCGCGATTTTTCTGTCCTTGCTAACACAAGTGTGCGATAACTAAATTTAAAACTCTTCTTGACACGGTGATTTTGTTTAGTGATCTAAATATTTAAGATATTATATGAGATTGCTTGAGCAGTAGTTTGTTGGATACTATTCGTTCGGACAAATTTACCTAGCTGTTCGTCCTGAATCGAAAAAGTCGTTTCATAATTTTACTAGAAAAAAACATGCGTGCCTGCATACGTATATTTAAGAAACTTGGATAGTTTAGTATATTGCTAATTTTAACATGTGAATAGTAATGGGCATATGCTGGAGTCCAGGGAAGGGCCATATGAAATTAGTGACCAACGTGACGATATAACTGCAACGGTGATACACTGATAGTAATTTTCCAGCGAATTCCTCCCAATTTCAAATCAAATCTCGCGTATACAATAGCGTTTTAGGTTTCTTCAGATCATGTTATTTTGCAGTCTGTCAACAAGCCTGGCGCACTGACAGTCTTATCAACCCTATATGATCAGTTTATCTCAAGAAGCTGGGCCGCCTTTTGCGAAATAAACTGTCGTTCTGAGCTTCTTTTGCGCCGCGGCGTGGCCTGCTCTATGCCAAGAAGAAGCCTGGCAGATCGGCTATCCAATATCGACGCGAAGTGCGAAACACCGGAACCGCGGAGAGTAGCGTAAACATATTTTTAAAATGCCTTCGTTTTTTTTTTTTCAACTTGTATTGTTTGTTTCTACTTTCCCTCGAAGAACAGTGAAACAAACGTAAAAACAAAACAAGCACGTTTCATCATTCATTCGAAATTCTTGAGATAAAACAAGGGAGTAAGAGATAAAGAAAAATAACCTGAAGCAGTTTAAATAGTACTGAAATTTGTCCCCGTTACTCCGCTATAGCTTTCAGAACTCTACCGTCAACGCCGAAAGGAGATCACCCATATACCAAGCTTTTAAGACTTCAGATTTTATACTTTCGTTTAAACGAACGTATTCCTGGCACCATTCATCGTGGGATGCGTATATTTTGTCGCACTGTTCGCGTTAAACTTATCCTATTTGGGAATTTAGAGCTCTTACGTACATATAAAAATAAGTCACTGCCGTTTCTAAAAAAGAAAAAAAAGAAATCGACTAAGTTTAGCTATTTACAGCTTTACTGCGTCCCATTTTACCTCAAGAAACTGGGAAAGTCTAGCCGGGGGCGACGCAGCAGCCGTGAGGGTTTCATTGAAAGCTCCTAAGATGTCAGCGTTTGCTTAGCACAAAAGAAGCAGGGGTGGAAAAGCTTGTTGCACAAACCAGATATATATATCTCACCTTTTGGCGAATGCAAGTTTACAAATAACTTTCGCCAATGTTCACTTTTATATACTGATGGGATTGTAATACGTTGCTGGATGGAGGTAGAAATCGGCCACAGAAATAGACAAGGTCTCGATTTTAACAAAAGAAAGTGATTGTTAATAAAACAAAAAGTTGAGTTATAAAATGTTATGTATGTACCCAACAACCATAGAGAAATCTTGGAATCGAAGCATTTATACTCATATTCACCTCAGAAACCGTAGTAAAAAAAAGTTCCGCTCGTCGCAGAACTTTATACTATTGCCCCTTTTCTGTGTTGAATTAATATGTGCACCTTAGGTTAGCTTTATGTTATTTTATCAATACGTATGCACTTAAAAAGTCGAAATCATCGCATTTTAGAGCGCAGCTCTTAGGCGCCCGTTTCCGGCTTGAGCGGCGTCGGCGTCACCGTCGGCGTAACCGCGCGGTGCATTATGGGAAATGTCCCATAATGCACCGCGCGAGCCCCCCCCCCCCGGGTCACGTGACCCCCCCGAGGTCACGTGACCACCCCAGGCCCCCTTCCCGAGGTCACGTGACCCGCAGGTCACGTGCCCCCCCCCCCCCCCCGAGGTCACGTGACCCCCCCCCCGGAGGCGATTGAAGAATGAGGGGAGGAGGAGGAGGAGGAGGAGAAGGGGTATACCCTCCCCTGAGTACCCTTCCCTCCTCCTCCTCAAGAGCTGCGCTCCAATTCGGCGTTACAGGGAGTTGTAAACGGCTTTCACTCTTTTTGACGAAAATAATCCCTGGAGAAAGGGAACAAGAGGGACAAAGGACAAACACAAATCTCTTTTTTACTCACTCTTTCCTTACTTCACTCTTTTTTATTACCAAATATTGTAAGAACTACTTTCTTTTTAGGGCGCAGCTCTTAGGCACCCGTTCCCGGCTTGAGCGGCGTCGCCGTCGCCGTAACCGCGCGTTGCATCATGGGAAATGTCCCATAAAGCACCGCGCAGGATTTTCGTGACGTCACAGGTGACATCACGAGTGACATCACTAAACTCTCGTGACGTCACTCGCCTGCAACGTTTTATGCACAATGGCTGGAACACCGGATTGTCTTACCAAAAAGCATTGTACTCCAGATGACTCCCTTTTGCCACCATTTGTCACCGGGACTAACCGAATGGAGCTGTAGTTTTGACAAGTTGACTTACCTGCTGCCTTCGAAAATTGAAGACCCCCCCCCCCCCTCCCTTCTCCCCTTGCTAAACAACGGCACATGTTCAGTGGTACTGGCGCCATTGTAGTAACCCTGCTTCTAACTTCACCCGATCGCTTTCTATTTCACCGGTCGCCGTACGGCACAGCATGGTAGTTGAATTATTCCGGCGACTGACTGATTGCTGAGCTGCCGTCAATCGCTCGGTATATAGTAGTTGTCCTAGGGGACGCTGTACGCGCCATGGTATTGTCGATGCATCTCTATTTGTATGTTTTATACGAGTGATGATGTTTTCTGGGCATATGATATAAAACGGTCACTGCCATCATCACCCCGAAAAATTATTACGTCCGAGCTACGTGTTATGCCACGTTCCAAGAAGCGGCATACCTCCTTTAGATCATTCTTGCGGACGCCGCTGCAGTTACCCGATGTGGCTCCTCTTCAAACTAACCGCATTTTCTTCACACACACACACACACACACACACACACACAAAACAAAAATCGTTGGCAGGAGTGAGCACGAGCACAGTTCTGACAACCTTTGCCTTTGGCGATTCCGCAATCTCCGACAGGCTAAAGACACTACCAGTAAAACGAGACACTTGAAGCCGTCGACTCTGGCGGTCACAGTACATTTTCTCTAAAATCACAAACGAAGACGTGGTGCGGAGACCGTAAGTGCGTGAGACCTTGGGTTCGGCGCTAAGGTGACGTGCATTTCAGAGGCACGCGAACTCCGATGCGTTCTCGGTCATCCATCCAGACATTTGTTCGTCAGCTTTCTTTGTTTCTCATACCAAAGACGCGACGCCCGCGTTTTTTTTTTTTTTTTTTTTTTTTTTTTTTTCCAAGCCGGTGAGCCGAGAAATTAGAACCGCCTCCTTTCCGTGTCGGTCTACGCCCGTGGAGCAGCGTTTTGTGATCGACGGAACACTCCCTCCCCGAGATGAAACGCACCTTGGGGATCGTCGAACCCGAGTCCTGTTTTTGAAGCCTCCTAGAAATGATGTGCAGTGTGAATGGGATAGAAACGGGTCAGATTGTTAATGCCGGTTAATATGTTTCGTTTATTTACAGTCGAGGCTCGTAGCATTACAGGGATCGAAAGGGTAAATGAAATTACACGTGGCAAAGGCAAATGACGGCAAACGTCTTCCTGCAAAGATCACAATTAACGATCGATACATCAGAGGCTGAGATTTGGTTCACCTCGAGAGATGGGAGTGGTTTAAACAATAGAAAAGATCTCGCAAGTTCTGGAAGAAGACTCACTACTTGATGTTCGCTTTACCAAGGGAAAACGAAAATCTGTCAGTTGCTTTACCTGCCGTACTTTTTATACACACAAACAAGATTGTTAAAAAAAAAAAAACTAAATATACACCGATCATAATCAATAGCTTTCTTGGCCCTCTCCCCAACTCGAAATAGTCAAGCAAGGGAGGTCGCATTTGTTAACCTATATTTCTTCCGCTCTTCATCTTATCTTGTTTTTTCGGTTTCCGGAAACTGTCAGTTCCAAACATCGCAGCAAAACAAAAATGAGAAGTTAAATCAAACGTTCTAAACATCGGCGTGCCATATTCTGTCCTTCATCGGTCGCCGGCACAAGGTCAGAAGACCGCAATTAAAACGCGAATTGAATAACCCGGCATTGCCGAATCTACCATCTATCCAAGTCCCCAGGGCCAAATGCATCCGCGTCTACGTTATCTAATGCATCCGTGTTTACGCTATAAATAATTTACACGTTATTCGCAGAGTGATATCGCGTTGCTCGCCTTTTTTCGTTGTGCCCTCCACGGCATTCGCGACAACATGCGTACAACTTCATACTTCGTAGAGCAGTTTTTACACCGGCACCCGCTCGAATAAGAAGGTCAGCGCTGATCGGGACACCGAAAGTTTTTGCCACGCAGCTATGAAATATGCAAACCGTAAGCTCCGTCTTTTTTTTTTTTTTTTTTTTTATCCACCTTGTGAAGAATTTATTTTGTTTTCTCTTCATTCCGCAACTTGGAAATGTGTTTTTGACTCTAGTTTTATACCAGAAGAGCATCTAAAAAAAAAGCCGCCGAGTTTTGGAGGATGAAAACTGCATGGCCGGGGGAAGATGAGACCTGTCTCGAGGGGTGGCCGCGTTTTTTTGCGCGAACTGGATGTACGGACGAAGCTCCGCCGTAAATGAAAAGAAGCGGATTCCGGGCATGCGTAAGCAAATTCCGACTTCGTTTTTTTTTATTGTTGTTTTTATTGTTGTTGTGTTTGCGTTTATATTTCGTATTTCTGCCTTTCATTTTGTTGAAACGCGCCTCGAGCAACGAGTGTTGGTCGTCCCGCGTAGCGTGAAGAAAATGCTCGACGTTTTGCTTTCTTTTTGGGTGCAACATTTCCTGAGAATTTTACTTTTCTTTTCTTATCGTACAACTTGTTGCGTGCTGCCTCGTAGCTGCTGGAAAGAATTTTGGTGGTATTTGATATGCTCTATATGCCCAATATCTTACGTCTCTGTTGTATTCTTCGAACGACGCAGAAACTTTCTACTCTCTTTTTTTATATCCGAAGGGTTTGCTTTTGCTGGTGCTTCCATTTCTTTCTCAATGACAATTTATATACGCTTATAAAGATTTTACTATTCTTTGTGTGTGTCTGTGTGCGCGCGTGTGTGTCGCGGGGGAGGTGCATTTTTAGGTATTACAGTTTATTTACCTTAGGTTTTTTCTCTAAGAAACATTCGACATCACTTCGTAACGGCCTCGCGCTCCTACTGTAGCAAGCACCGCTTTTTGCCCATTCACAAAACAAGATCAGCTCTTTGGTGACCCGAACTGTATCCCACAATAAACCTTGCTCACAATAGTTTTTCTGTGGTCAGACGTTGAAGTTCGAGCTTTCAAAAAAGGTTTTTAACAGCATTAATACATCGGTTTGACGAGCATTTAAAAGAGCATTGGAGAAATTTGAATTTTTTTTTTAGAGCGCAGCTCTTAGGCGCCCGTTTCCGGCTTGAGCGGCGTCGCCGTCGGCGTAACTTTGCGGTGCATTATGGGAAATGTCCCATAATGCACCGCGCGAGCCCCCCCCCCCCCCGGGGTCACGTGACCTCGGCCCCTGAGATCACGTGACCCCCCTCCCCCCAAGGTGCATTATGGGAAATGTCCCGTAATGCACCGCGCGAGCCCCCCCCCCCCCCGGGGTCACGTGACCTCGGGGGGGGGGGAGGGGGGTCACGTGACCCCCGAGGTCACGTGACCCCCCGAGGTCACGTGACTCCCCCCCCCCCGGAGGAGATTGAAGAATGAGGGGAGGAGGAGGAGGGGTATACCCTCCCCTGAGTACCCTTCCCTCCTCCTCCTCAAGAGCTGCGCTCCAATTCGGCGTTACAGGGAGTTGTAAACGGCTTTCATTTTTTTTAATCGGCAAATCAGTTTGCGGTTTTGACTTTGCGCATTTCCATACCCGCGCGCGAATTCATCGATCCTTTGATGTAACCCAGGTTATATCTCTAAGGGCCGGTTGCACCAAATTCGCTTACCTTAACCCAAAGCGGCTCTTTCCTAAGTCGGCTTAGCGCCATAAACCGAGCTCGGGTAAGCACGGGTTTAAATTCCGGTTGCACCAACGTTAACCCGGCTTTACAGACGCGCCCCTAGCTAAACGCTGGATTTGCCTAGGGAATGTAGGGACAAACAGAGCGAACTAGGGAATGCTCAGAGGGACGAATACGATTGGCGGAGAGGAATCTCGTGATGTAAACAAAAAACCTGCTGTAGTAGCCGTCGTCGCCGTCTGCTTTTCGTTGTATTTCTTCGGTGAGTAACGAATTAAAGGTCTCCAAATTTAATCATTTGTTTCGCTTAACTTTCAAAAACAGGAGTCAACGCTTTAATAAACACAAATGCTCTTTACATCTGTGATTGTGTGTTTATTATCGGTTGATAACAGAATATCTTGACAGTGACAGTAGTTTTCGTGCTCACATTTTGAGATAAAGGAGCCATCGGGGGCCCCAAATCTCACCGAACGCGAGAAGGACGCTCTACTCGTTACATCGCTGAAGACAAAACATCATCGAGAATAAGTAGGCAGGTAAGATGACTACTAAAATAAAGTCATGCCTGAGACCGATGAAGTTCAAAACAGTGACGAACTCGCCACGGCAGCTGCGAAAATGCCTGGAAATCGTCGAATAGAAGTCGTCGAGTTGTCGTCGCCACGAATAGAAGTTGTCGTCGCAACGAATGAAATATATAAAGCAAAATATTCCTAAAAAGCGCGATCACCAGAAAAGTTACGGTTATGGAACGATACAGTTTTCTGAAGCCAAGATTCTACTCGCGAGACAAGGAAAATTCACTGAAGATTGTCTCGAAACTCAGAAAACAAAAGAAATTGACTTTTCGCTGTTTTATAACCTAAAAGCGCCACAATCTGATGCAAACGGCAGAAGGGTCGACAATCAGCTGATCGCCGAGATCATGTACTGCCACTATTCAACGCGCTGATCGGATTGAAGGATATGCGTTGCAAGTAGAAATAAACAAGCTGGTAAATAACAATACGTTACAGTTATGCGAAAATCAGTAAGGTATACATACGAATAAGCTCGTTGACAGAATAACCAACGTGAAGACAGACGTGAGCCCCACAGCTCCGTACGTATCTCGGTTAGGGCTAACACGCACTGAGAGTGGAGATCCAGCTTGAAAACAGGGTTTCGATAAACACTTCACGCGACAATAGTTTGCATCCTTGTCACAATCGAAGGCCATTTTGTCGAGACTCTCACGCTGTCGTAGCCTAAAGCACTTTGTACAACCAATTTCGTTCACCGCGTCGACCGCCACAAACCAGCCGCCATGTTTTAAAGCCAGGATTAAGAAACAACCAAAAGCAAAGCGCCCAATGTTGAGCGCTTACGATAAGCGTAGTTTAGTGCTAGGTTTAGCGATAAGCGATTTTGTTGCAACCGAACGAAACCGAAACTTAGCTTAGGTTCCCGGCTAAGCTCTGCTTTGCGCTAAGCGGCGTTGGTGCAACCGGCCCTAAGAAATATTCGACATCATTTCGTAACTGTAGAAGATTTCCGAAATCGGTCATTTCTGTTAAATCGTGCATTGTCACATCCTGCCACTCGACCACTGAATTTACCCCCAGCAAGATTTGCCAAGTTCTTTGAGTTCCTTCCGTTTCTAATTTTTCTAATTCTAGGTTACGTGCGTCGAGGACACCATAAAAAAATGTTTTCTTTTGCACTTTGCGCATTAGCATGAACGCGACCGTAGCGCATCGAATCGAGATTCGGCTATTTTGATTGGTACCAGATCTGTAGAAGAGGAACAAGTAGGAAGACAGGCTGCGTACGATCGGGCCCTGTTCCATTGGAAGCGCTACGATCGCATTCATGTAAACATAGCCTATGAGCCGCATTCAAATACTTTCGCTCGGGGTACTATGCCGACACTGCAGTCTTCGAGCAACGTAATCAAGTTTTGCGAAGGAAAGACAGGAAGGAAACGATGTCTTATTTTTGAAAATTATACCGCAGCAAAGAGGTGTTTTAGCCAATGGAGTTGAGTGCGAGTATATACTTGGGTCCCACTTGTGCCAGTAATCTCGTGTTTCTGTTCGTGCTCTGATTGGCTCTGATTGAAGAATAGTGGGTAGACACCAAAGCAGCTTGCTTTGACGTCTACCCACTACCCTTCCATCATATCCAATCAGAGCTCGGCGTTCTGACGTCACCGGAGCCTCTTCAAAAGAAGCAGACAAACTTTCGCCGCGCATTCGGCGCGTTTCTGCTGACGCCCATGAGCGCCTCGCCCTTCTGCGATGCCGCGGATCTTTTGAACCGCAATAGAGATATTATTACTCTTAAAAAAATAAGAATGGATACGAGTGTTGCGGCCATTCAAATATTATTACATTTTTATGTGTTTTCCAGTTTTTGTATCGCCACTATCGGAACAGTTGCAACTGATATCGCCTAAAAAACTATGGAAAATCTCATTTGGAAAAAGAACCTTGAAGCAAAACTTTGTATTTCGAAGGACCTAGATACGAAAGTTTTTTAAAGAATACTGAACCAAAGAATTTAGTGTCCATAATAAGAGGCGCTCGTTCTTTCCACGAGCCAGCAGCCGCCGGTTTGCGCGAGCACACGCAACAAAAATGACGTCAAAGACCTCCATTCGCGCTTAAGAGGACAGTGAAATGTAAGGGCTTCGGACCAAAGGAGAATAAATACAGGCTTTTCATCTCCACAGGTGAAAGCTACGTGCCTGTTAGACCAATTAATCGCTTACCTTTTACACTAGACGCCACTGCGCAGATGAAAAACTTGTCTTATTCTCCTTTGGCCCGAAGCCCATACATTTCACTGTCATCTTAAGCGCGAATGGAGGTCTTTGACGTCATTTTTGTTGCGTGTGCTCGCGCACACCGGCGGCTGCTGGCTCGTGGAAAGAACGTGCGCCACTTATTATGGACACTAAATTCCTTGTTTCAGTATCCCTTTAAGTACCCGTGACACGGGGGCATTATTTGATGCACGTTCGAGCAATATTTTTTTTTAATTGTTTATTGTTCCAGCCGAACGAGACTCTGGGTACGTACGTCGTTTCGAATTGACTCGCTTTCCTGTTTGATGTAGCTCGCAGTGCTGGTATTTTTGTTTATCTTGAGAGTACGAACGTACGTGACGAGATGGCTAGATTAAAAGCAAAGGGAATATGAGCATATTTGTCCAGCTTTAATGTGTTTTAAGCGGATTTCCATAAGAAACGAGCCAAGTATGCATGACACTTATTAGCCGCTTCAAACGGATAATTGCGCGTAGTGTCTCAATTAGTGAAAGTGCGTCGTATGTTTTAAATTAGGAGAAAGGACGGATCCAGACGCTTTCGCAAGGATAGCTGCATTAGCTTTGAGTGGTAATTCTAAGCTCATTGTTCTAAACCGCATTTAACATTGCAAAATCAAACTGCTTGCCCAATGAAAATGGTCGGACAGAGAACGCGGAGACGTTGCGAAATTTGAGAACCTTTGAAATTGTGCGGAAGCCCAAAAAAGAAAAGTCAACAAATAACAATCGCTTCAAAAAAAAAAACTTTTAGTTTTTTTTTGTTTTTTTTTTGGTGAGGAAGGAAGATCAGCGAAACTGTACTATGGTGGGCGGCTTTCCAGGCGAGCGATGTGCTCTTCTTTCGCAAGGGAATCTGAAGCGCTCGACGCAGTGGAACTCGAGGCGAAAGCGACTTCACGGCGGTGGCGGATCCATTCGCGCTGCTGCGTACGTCGCTGCTCCTTCCGCACCCGGTCCTCTTTCCCCGAAGAAAGGGCACGCGGCCGACCCACCGTGAGTCCAAGCCGCAACTGATAAGAATGTAGTGAACAGCGCGCAAAACAGACGAGGACGAAGAAAGCGCTGCACTCGTCACGAGCGTTTCTTCTTCGTCCTCGTCGGTTTTGCGCACAGTTTCCTACGATGAATTCCCACCAACTTGCCCAACTATCCATTCTTCTATGATAGCTGCAGGGTGCCTACATGTCTGTCTGTCTCAGGGTGAAGACATCCATTGTGGCCCTGAATGTGCCAGCGCATGACGCTCTGGCGCACTCGGGGCGTGACTTGGGCGGTAAAATGGCGTCTATGCATTAGCCAAAGCTACGCGCTCGAGCTGAGTGATACTGGATTCTGCGCACTTCAAAATGCAAAAACAAACGATTGGGCGGAAAAATGACTGAGATGTCACCACTCAAGCAAAAGCGCGCGTGTGTATGAAGGCACTCTAGATAGCTGGATAGCTGGAAAGGTTGCCGCCATCTATGAGCGGCGGCGGCAACCAGTCTGGTTGTCTGGTTGCCGCCGTCGCTCATAAATGGCGGTAGCTGTCCAGAGTTTTGTGTATTTTTGTGTCGACGTTTGTTTGGTACCGGACATTAGCTGGGGAAACTAGCCCTTAACAGCTCCGCTGTAAAACAAAATAAGAAAAGGTTATTGGGTGACGCAATACCTTGTAATTAGTTTAAAATGTGTATTTTACTGGTCACAATATTAAAATAAGGTACGATTGAACGATAAAATCAGATACGATTGAAAGATTTTTCAGACATAGAAACACTCATCTACGCGTCCTTTCTTTCATTAAGGATCCGTCAGGTAACATCAGCGTGCTGGTAAATATTGACGGGGTTAGCGCCGTTTGATTGAAGAGGACGTCAATATACGCTCACGTGAACACCGTCATTGAAAGTATCGTGTTTCGGCACCTGTTTTCGACGACGCTCAGTCGATGCTTAAAACGTGCAATACATTTCAGATGGCCGATTTCTTTTTCCTCTGTTTTAGAAACGTTCAAAATGACATTTCGTGCTTCAGTTTCAAGTTTTATTGAAATGACAAGTGTGCAAAAGAAAAACCGAAGTGTAGAAAAAAAAAAAAGGGAGACACGAGCTTTAAAAAAAAAAAAAATCAGGGGAAATGTGCGCCTTAGACGACTTTTAATTTATTTTTGAGCAAAAGATCTCGTATTTTATTTACTATTCCTATTTCTTCAGACTCTCGAAAGGGATCGGAGAAAATGAACTGACTTTCAAATGTTACTGCAATTTCGTCGCTTCTCGCTTCTGCGAGCGCGCTCCTCGCCCGCCAAGCGTGCTTCCCCGCAAGAAGACTCTTTAGTAGGTAAAGCCTGCCGCTCAAAAGCGTAGGCGCCCGTCGCGCTCGGCAAAGGTTTCCACATTCCTTTCTTCGGGTGGCGTTCGCTGCAACGACGCTTTGACTCTCGAACGCTTTAATTTTTTATACTTGCTACCTATTTATATATCAGGTAAAGTCAGCAGAATTCAAGAAAGAAAAACAACTAATAACGTAAAAATAAAGAATAACAAATCGGTCTGTTTTTCTTTTTTGGCGTTGCGTGGGCATTTTTATGCTAACTAGCTGTAAGACTTTTCTTTTTAATGTAGTATAGGTTTGGCATAAAACTTGCACAACTCTAGAGCCTAGGATTAAGGTGTTCCTTGTTTTTAAGTGCACACTTTTTTATAAAACAGTATATATATATATTGTTTTCCCGGAAAGTGTTCGAGTGTTTTCTTTTGAAATTAAATTAAATGTCCCGGAAGAAAAAGATGAATGAACCTTTCCTCTGCGTGTGTGTGTGTGTGTTACGAAGCTGTGCATGCGGAATAAAAATGTGCAGGTTCAGTTCACAAGAAAATGCGTCGAGATTCGGAGATAAAACCAGATGCAGGTTGATCCGGCGACGATGTTACGCTTTTCGGCGTCTACGTGCAGAGCCGGTGGCTGCCATCAAATTTTAATGGCCGCAAAAGCTGCATTTTATTTTAGCTGCGTTCTGAAAGCAATGTTTACGACACGGGCCTCGCCTCGCGTGTGCGAAAATGTACATAAATGTCTTTTATTTCTGCAAAGCGAGGATACTCGTTAGAAATTCCGTTTCCGGGGTCTTCCTTTTACTAAAGACTACAAGTGTGTGTGTGTGCGCGCCCGCGTATGTGTGTGTGTGTGTGTGTGTGTGTGTCCTTTTTATGACGTGCTCCCGCGTGTGCGGCAGATTTTATATTCGAAAAGCAAAATGTGGTTAGAAGATTTAGGTAACAGATAAAGAAAACCGGAGGAAAAAATTTGAAGCGCCTCCATTCTTTATGAATATTTGGCACAAATCATGTTTATGAACGAAACTTGAGGGTCATAGTTTCCGCAGTAAGCTAGCGTCAATGTGTCAACATTCGCTTTTCGCTCGAAGATTTCTTCGTTCGTTTGCTTTCACCAGGTGTCGCGTATTTTACGATTGCCAAGCGTTAGTAGCTAGCTTTAGTAGAAAGGTCTATATAGTGTTGTTGGACAGGTTAAGAGCCCAGTAGGTGCTCCGCCTCAAGCGCAAGATTTCTGCCTTTGACTACACTTCGTCGTACGTGCAGCCAGAGCCCGGTGAAAGGCAAGGAGCCCGTGCAGGGGGTGTAGCGTGTACCGGGTTTTTAAGCTGTGACCGGCAATGATCATATGACTTTTCTTTCCCACGAACACCAACTCTCTCGGCTGCCGCTTTTCTCCGGTGACGCGTCTCCGACTGATTGTGTTGACCCACAGCCTCCTATATAGTGACAAAGCCTGGCAGATCGCCACGAGAAGCGGCCGCCGAAATGGAAAAAGTGGAGCGGCAGACAACGGATGAGAGGAGAGCCACGTGACTGGCGCCCCGCTGCGGCGAGACGCCGAAACACACTTCTCCCGAACGAACAAGTGTGTTTCGGCTCATCGCCGCTGCGAATGCTCTGCGCTGACGTACAGGTTCCCCGAGAAATGGCTCTTTGATGCTCTGTGCTACCAGATCCTCGCGCTCCAAGTCAGCGACCGGGCACTCCATGCCTCCGTCGTCAAACTGCCAGGCTTTGTGAGTATAGAGGAAGCTATGGTTGACCGCGTCCCAAAAAGTGGTCTCACGATTTACGTCCGCGGTGACGTCACATAAGCGGTCGCCGGTCGCGATCCTGGCGGCGTCCCCAGCAGCGGTTGTGGACGAGTCAGACGCCCGTTCTGCTGCGGATAGCTCTACAGTCTGACAGTCCACGGAAGCCTGGGCAGCCTGGAGTTGGGACGCCGCGACGATAGTGACACTCGCGTTCGCTCCTGCTTTTTCGCCAGCATTTTTCCGCCAGGATCGCGACATTCGACAGCGTGACACTCCGGCTTCTGTGTGACGTCATGTGTGGCCACTTCGGGATTACTTTCGACGTATGGGCGAGATAGGACGATAAAACACGGCAGACGGAAACGCGCTCCAAGCGCCATAGTCGCGGTTCCCGTTCCAGAACTTTTGTTTCATCCTCCTGCTTCCAAATGTGTACGAAGCCGTTACCAATAAACTTCACGGTTTTATGACCGTACATCAAACATTTGCCACGTGCATTCTGATCGGTGTTTTTTTTTTGTGTCGAGCTCTGAACAATGGCACACCTTTCCAATTGGGTATTTAGCTTGTTTTATCCAAACAAAATTAAAACAAAAGTCACGTTGGAGCGTGACGCAGAAGAGGGAGACGATGTTTTTTTTTTTTTTTAGGCTTTCGTCCGTAAAAATTACTGCCGCCTGAAAATAACATATATTCTAACAGTTTTTCCTAATCATGTATTAGACGCAATCTTTGAGCACATTCCTTCCACCTAGTAATTGTCCATTTTATTCTCGAACACAGGCCTCCATGCGCGCGGATATTTGTTGTTTTACTTTTCTACTGACGGAAGAGTAACACGCATGCCACGTGAAACGAACCTACCGACTCATGTAGTCCCCGGTAGTTGGAGCAATTAAGTTTATGGCCAAATAAGCGATACATTCATATGTCGCCGAATCATATTAATTTGAACACACTATGGTCAACTGCCAACGTCATTTGACATGCTGTAACTTCCGATACTATACATTTCAATTATCGGAAATACGGGCAAAACGAAATAAAGAAAGGGGCACGTTATGAATCCGTAATTAGTGTAGTGTCCCGAATCGGGGGGTACCTATTATTTGTCAAAAATAAGCTTTCACGTATATTCGTCTCTCCGTAGAAGACCCAGACCTTTTGGGGGGTTATGGCTTAACTACTTGTGCCCAGTAGAATGAGCGGCAAAATGTATTTTTCTTCAGGCGTATGGTGGTTCATATCTTAAGAACAACAAGGCGCGGTTCTTTATGTGAAAATTATTGCTTCCTGACTAGAATATTATTGTATTTTTTAATTGATTCTTTATCGCTTTTTGATTTTATCGAATGGTTCCGTCGTTTTATATGCTACCCTGTCACAATGGCATGGCCGAGTACTGGCTCCGTGTGGTTCTGAAAATATCGGGGACCGTAAAATGGCTTCTATAAACTAGGATATCGAGAAAGAAGGGAAAGAAGCAATACCACGCCTCGTGTTCTCTCGTGAAAAAGGTGTTCTTCAGTGTCTCACGCAGTTACTGTCTTACTTTCTTACGCAGTTACTGTCGTTCGTTGTTTTTTCATTCCTTTTATACACAATAGCTTTTTGTGATCCGCCAAACAGTGAAATCGCGTGCGTCCGCCTGTCGTAGCTTAATAGCTATAGGCTTAACAAAAAAAAAAATACAACTAAATTGGTGTAAAATTATGCACCAATTCTTGAAAAAAAAAAACTTTCAGTCTTTCCACTTTGGTGAAGAAGGAAGACCAGCGGAGCTGTACAATGGAAAGTAATGGCCGGCCGCAGCTCGGCAAGCCAGAGTGGAAAGGCTGCCGCCATCTATGAGCAACGGCGGCAACCAGATACGTGGCTTGCCGCCGTCGCTCATAGATGGCGGTAGGTGTCCAGAGTTCGGTGTCTACATTTCTTTGCGGCGGACACGATCCTGGGGAAACTAGCCCTTAACAGCTCCGCTGTAAAAACAAAAACAATCGCGCAAAGCTTGAGCCGTGCTGAGACAGATCGAGGGGGCCGAGCTTAAACGGACGTCCGCGGTCGTGCAAATATCCCCCAATACATTACATCTCTTTTGACACGCGGTTAAAGAGATGGCATAGTTTTCTCCCGCTCTCGTCCGTAGTGCGCTTCCGAGGTAACGGTTCGTCTGCAGCCCGATAAAAAAAAAGCCCCTACCCTTCTTTTTTTTTTTTCCTGGGCCGTGTTTCCGTAGGCGTTTTACGGTAATATCATTTTAACGCAAAATCGCGCTCTCCCGACGTGCGCGCGCCGACGATGACAGAGCGACGGCTCTTCCCGTAACCCTCGCGCTCTTCACCGGAACCGAGACCAAGATCGGGCGCAGAAGCATACCGCTCGGCGGACGCGGATGGCGATACCAGAGGCGACAGTTCGCCGAGTACCCGAGAGATTAGAACGACTGCGATGCAGCCGGAAACGGCGCTATACTCCTTTCCCTCAAGGTCCGACCGCTTCTACGCTACGATCCCTCCGATGGAGACGATCGAACATCGCCAAAAATGCATCTAAACGTCGTTCCCCGTTTTTTTTTTTTTCGTTTGCTATTACTGATTGATTACGCACAGTAATTTCACCGCAATCCTCCGGTTTTTTTACAGCGGAGCTGTTAAGGGCTAGTTTCCACAGTTTCGTGTCCGTGGACAAATAAATCTCGACACAACGCTCTGGACAGCTACCGCCATCTATGAGCGACCGCGGGAACCGGACGACTGGCCTGCCAGTTGTCTGGTTACCGCCGTCGCTCATAGATGGCGGCACATAGTACAGCTCCGCTGCTCTTCCTTCTTCACCAGAGTGGAAAGGCTGAAAGATTTTTTTGTTTTGTTTTTTTCTGCAGCGCGTGATTAGTTTTGCTGGCGACGGCTAACTTACGGAGACGACGAGCGTCGTGACGAGACACTTTTGGCACTGATTGGTTGGCTCCATCAGATCATCGTAGCGATGACCGCGGTCGGACGCAAAAGGGAAACCGAGGACCTCTTACGGTCGGGACAGGAACACGCCGCGCCGCTGCAAGCCGGGGGCCAAGCGTGCCCACTTTTACTAGACAAGGGAGAGGCTCGAAGGAAACGTTAAATCTAACCATCTTTTTTCTTCTTTTGTTTTATGAGCGTTTTAGTTTCTTGATGCTCTTCTGAACGTAAGCATCGTTTAGATGTCTATCGCCTACTTGGGTTTCTCCGGTTGTGAAGGACGTAAACTGCAAAAATACGCGAAAGCGCTTTCTCTTTCGAGGGGGCCAGCGCCTCAGCGCGTGCCTCAAAATGCTGCGCGGGACTATATATGTAAAACGACACGGACACCCACGCGGGTTCCGTTTTAAACAGCGAAATAAACTTGGCTGAGCGTGTCCACACTCCTTTCCCCGATTTTATAATGGCTGCGGTTATTTTGGCACTTAGCGCGGAGCGGGAGCAGTTGGCGATTGAGGGTTGAAATTCTGACCCTCTGAGGTTTAGAGGTGGCGCCAGGAAGCCCAGACGACGCCGTTTTGCTTTTCGCGGACTGATAGAAGATTTCGGAAGGACTCGAAAGCGTTTCCTACGATTTCAGACGGAGCTTTTGATGACTGGAAAACGCGATAATAAGTGCTAGAATAGAGGACAGGTCGATTAGTGGCCCAGTGTGTTAGCGCACACCAGCTCGGAGCACGTGGAGCGAAAGCTCGCGCTGCAGAACCCAGGGATCCCGGGCTCAATCCCCACCCCTGCCCGTTTCGATCTGGATGAACATCGTACCGGCGTGCGTTCGTGTATCACTACTGCGTGATGCACGTTAAACACCACAGCCTGGCAGATGTACTGCACTGGCTAAGCTTCTCATCTACAACTGAGAGACAAGTCGCTCACAGAGGCTGACTAACTTCCGGCTGTCTAAACGTACACACAACACAATTGAATGCATTATAGGACGTCTAAGATGTCTTTACTCTGAACCGTAGCTTATTGCAACGTCACTAGAAGTCGTTTGTGGGACCGTTACTGAGCTTACTGTCTCGCGGATTTATTGAAAGTGGGCCCAAAAACATACCGCCTGAAGGGGGTGGGGGGCCACCCTCGATGCGAGCGCCTCGCATTGCTGGTGTGGCATTCAGAGCGTTTCTGGCTTCAGTCACGTCCCACTCTCAAGTATGTTCCAGGTCTGTACCAGCTCTGGCGTTGGCATGCATACGTACGTCAGGTCGCTTCAAGGGTGTCTGCTACGACGAAGACACAGAGACGCGATTCCAAATCAGCCGAATAGAGTTAACAAGCACGAAACAAATTTAACAAGTATGCCGCTGCGATTCTCCGCTGAAAAAAAAAAAAAAAGCATGCCAGGTAAAGCGTATTCCTATGCTACGAGTCAGTAGGATAACTCATCCAGACTCAAAGCGCTTCGTCATGATTTTCGTTGTATTGCGACGTGACAACGTGACACGTATTTGGCGTGACAACGTGCGGACACATTGTGCAACTAAAACAGACCTCGCTGTAACAGCCTACTTCTCTGTGACTATAAATAAAAAATTAATTGTTCTTATGTCGTGTTGTAGCTACTCTCCTTGACTCCATGTTTCACTGGTTGAAAATACGCCCATTCACTCCCGTCCCGCGCCAGCGCGGAGAGAATGCGGCGCTTTTGATGTGCCATCCAAGGGTGCGCTCAGTACAGTTTGACTAGTTGTTGCTAGCTGAGGTGTCGCACGACTGACTTGTTTCTGGTATAATTTCAAATTGAAATGTACATGCACTCCTCAATAAGTGCTAATAAATAACTGTGTTATAATACTGTGTTACTAATTCCGCGTCAAATGTTGAAACTTGAGCCTAAAATTGACCTTCGAGGTCTCTGTCTCGGTTCATATTCTAAACATTTCGCTGAAATGACGAATATTAATACACATCATCGAGCCAAGCACGATGGTGAAAAAAAAAGCATCAAAATATCTCCATTCGCTCTAGAGGTATGCACCCTACAATATGATCATCTTAGGTACTCCGATGCTGCCATAACGTCACCCGCGGCTCCATCTTCTGACACGCCTGGCATGTGGCTGATTCTTGCGTTTTATTATATTGATTCCGTGACCTAGAAATAATTTTGTTGCAATCGATACATGCGTTTCATTTCACTCGGCACGTAGACTTTGTCCCGCCTGAAACTTGCGGCCGCGTCGTATACACAACCTTCCCGTTTCTTGTTCTTGGGCTATCAATTGCTGGACCAATCGAGCACACTGAGTGGACTGTGACCTCATGCTTTTAGTGTGTGTGTTCCTATTTATGTGTCTGAGAGCCTTTGAGCGCTCTCCGACTTGTACCGAGACCACCGCAGAGCCGGCACAGTGCGCGATACATTCCTAAAATATCGTCAGCGTTAAGTCATCGCTCCCAATGAATCGCCAGCCACGCGAGGCGCTCGCGTCGAACCGAGGGTTCTCGACAGGAGGTTTTCTACTCGGTGCGCAAAGCCCGAGCTCCGAAACCTGTCCCATGAGAGGTGTGTCTAGTTGCGTTGTCTTCTTGAGGGGCTCGAGCTGCTCTCGCTCGCCTTGGCGGCTGGTAACAACAGTTACCGCGACAAGAAGCGGTAGAAATTAAGATCAGATTTTTTTTTTTTTTTTTTTTTTGTGGGGGGGGGGGGGGGGTTATTGCATCACCTTTCGCTCCGAGCTGCGGCACGCTAAAGTACGGGACCATCGTATACCAAATTGTGCGTTACGGTGGTTGCGTTTTTCTATACCATGTGAGTTTGTTTGCGTTAATGTGTGTGTTTTAAAGCGCTGCATGTAAAGTTTGGGTTTCTACGAATGCCCTAAAAAGTCTACAAGGAGTTCCTCTTTGAACGGAAAGCAAGTTTATATACAACGAAATAATGTATGGGGCATCTTCTGGATAACGTTATCGGATGTCACTGCGCGAGTGCGCCGTCATTGTCGCAGCTATGGATGATCATGAACGATGAAATTACCTCAATTCTCCGATGAAATTGTTGTTTAACATGCACCATAGTTGTCAATTTTTAACCAAACGTTTAATCGTAGCGCGTCACCCAAATAGGCTACACCAGTTGTTAGGTTTCCTGAAACTGACATTCGTTTCGTACCATATAATTTTCAATGTAAGCTGTTAAGCTTCGATCGCGAACCGTTTTTGCGGCGGCGCGGCATCTCTACTCGGCGTGATCACGAAAAAGGTACGTCAAACTGTCCTTTGAATGCGGATCTTTTTTTGCGCCGCTTTTCCCTCGATCTCGGTATGACGGGCTGTCGAGAGCCTCAAAATAGTCGCTAAATAGCGTCGCGGAGAAAATGTTTTTGCGCCGCTCTGTTCGCTTTCTCGATACACAAAATGCAACGCGAGGCTATTTCGGTGCTTCCTCGTCGCTTCCCGGTGCCTTATATAGCGATGTGAGTAAATGAGAGTCATCAGATGTCTCCGTATCTCGCTCAAAACACATTCCGAAAGTACCTATTTACCCGTCTCTTGTTAAAAAGGAACTTTTTTTTTTTTGTTGTTGGCTGTACTCGGTTTTATTTATTTTGGATTATATCAACGCTAGCGTAGTTTCTGCAGTTCTCCAACGCTGTCGATGCCACACTTGCACGATCGCGTGCCAATAGGACAAACTCACACGCTCTTGCTACGCTAGCCTCGGCGACGAAGCACAAGATACTTGACGCCGAGTGTACGTAGAGAAACTCTGGGAGGCGACAAGAGCGCGCGTGGGCGTCAGCGTGCCGAGCTCTGATTGGGAGGAATAGGGGGTAGACGCAAAGGCTCGCTCCCCTTGTTTCTACTCATTGTCGTCCGACAGTTGCGATACACAAATCAATCGTTCAAGTGCTTGGACCGGGTGAGTTCCCTATAAAAAAAAAGAAAAAAAAAAACAGACTTCGGTCGAGGAGGAGCGCTCGACGCGGGACATCGATTTGGGCGATCAAGGTCATGCGCCGCGGAGAAACGTCCACATTTTTACAAGGAGCAGAGAGAAAACGGCCGACAAATGTGAATAACAAAACGTAGCATTTCAGTAAAAAAAAGAAAAAGAACGGAATACCGCGGAGACGCGTTCTTTATGCCCCGTTGAAATTGCGTTGGATAGTGCGGGACTAATCCTCATGCCGGTCGTTTATCATCTCCCGACGCCGCTGGCACTTATCTGGCCTCCTCACTTTTGCACGCGACGACGTTCACAACTCGGGAGACTGTAGGGGCTTAGTGCCGTCCCCCCACCCCCCCTCCACTTTGCTATACTCTGTTCACTTTTAAGCTGACAATGCGGTGCAAGCTACGTGCTCGATTGACAGTCATACCCCCCTTTTTTTTTTCTCGTCACGTGGTCACGCTCCTGCTCATACCCACGCGCCGAGAGCGGGATCAGGTGATGGAAGGGAGGCGGTGGATTGGTCTATTGAGCGTATAGCTTCTACCGCACTGTCAGTTTTGGGGTAAACGGCGCATAGAAGCGTTCCATCGAACGAGGCTGGAATTGAAGGGTCCTTCGTTGTTGCGCAACGCGGACCTCCCTCGAGGAGATGGGCCTGGATGACGCAACGACGCGGTTTTCGAAGCCTTCTCATCGTTAAGGCGGATAACGTTAGGCTCAATGGCGTCTCTGCGGCGTAGTCGTTGTGCCAAAGCCTCTTTCTGCTGCCTTTCAGCGCTGTGAATTCGAATGTTTGCTCCACGCGTGTTGAGTGTTTCGCTCAAAGAAGCGGCTTTGTCGGTAATGCTATTGAACAAAAAGCTTATTCGGTAAGCCTCGAAAATCGGTATAGTAACATATCCATGACCCATTCAGTGCCAGTGGCACTGAATAGGTCGTGTTTAAGAATAACGCCGCTAAGGTCGTAGTGCTTTTAAAGGGGCACTCAAGCAGTTTTTGGAGAAGCTACTTTTTGGTGCGATAGCGTTAAGGAAGTGTCAGTGAATGAGTATCTTCAGTTTTAGAAGGCAGAACCGTCTATGAATCACGCAGGAATAAAATACGTGCGGACTCTTTTCTGTACTTGCGAGGACCAATGAAATTATCGAATGTTTGAAAATTTTGGCGGCCTTTGTAAAGTTTCGCTAAAGAAACAATTTTCAGTTCATTTAAATATGTCGTGCATGATAATTTCAAAAGACGTAAAATATTTCTAGTTTAGAATACGCGATACTGCAATTATCGTTTCACAAACAAGGGACTACGTTTTCTCCATGCCTTCCTCCGCGGGGGGTGAATTTCCCGCTCCCCCGGGATGCGCGGAAGCGCACGTATCTGTCGGTAGCGGGCCGGCCAGGCCTCGGTGGTGGTCGTCGACGTGGACGGCGTGGTGAAAGCTCATCGTTCCGCGTAAAAGCGCTATCCTTGACTGTGAATTTTCGTCGTGTGTCGCTATGATAACCCAGCACGTACTAAAAGGGAAGATCCACCTACTCGTGCGGCGATGTCGTGGCGGCACTCTCAAGACAGCAGAAACGCCGTGCCGTCGTGTTTGTTTACTTCGACTACAGTGGTGCTTTCTAAGCATTTGTGTCCTCGAACATCGCCCGGATTTCTTATTTGGCGCATTTCATGCGTGTGCTCAAGTTCAAGGTATTACTAAAGTTGAAGCCTGGGCGAGTTGGTATGACATTTTAAAAGGTTAAAACAGCGCAAAAAACAACGGACAGGGTAAAGAAGGACACAGCCGCTTGATTGGCTTGGTCTTAGCGCGTGTCCTTTTTATGTCTTCTTAAGATTCGGTACTTCGTTCTTTGTTTTTTTTGTTTTTTTGTGCTTTTAATTTGCGTATGTTTTTTAGGCTGATTTTCTTCTTTTTTTGTTCTCAATTGTGCGTATATATATTGCGCAGTTGCGTTCAATAAAATTTAGTTGTGAGTCAGCGCTCTGTCTGTGTCCTTCTTTACCCTGTCCGTTGTTTTTTGCGCTGTTTTAACCTTTTAAAATAAGGTATTACTGGCGCGTACCGTATAAAGGATGCGAATTTTCACGCGTTTTCATCAACGGAGAGAAGTGATTAGTGTTAGCAATCCTGAACGCTCGCAACGTCTATCTGATCACGAAATCATATTTCTACGTTGCTATATCGCTGCTAAGATTACATTGTCTTTTATAATCGTAGAAAAGGCGTGTGGCGATATTTGTACTATTGCAATGTCGTGTATTAGAGTCGTGATCGTCCAAGACGGCGTACTGCATCTTTTTTTCATCCACTGTACCCTGCAAGCCTATCAAGAAAAAAAAATAATAAAGCTTTAGGCTATAGACAACTGTCTGTCTATATTCGGTTACGGCATTGAGTAGCAGTGCGTCCCCTTTTTAGAGGGGCCGCTGAAACAGCTGACGGCCGCGTATAGAAGCGGTCGCCGTGCTGACGACCCGCTGCGCTTGTTGTAGTGGTTGCAGGTGTGTGTACGCGCGGCGCAGAGCGGTCGTTCCGGTCGCAACAAACGCAGTCGTAGGTACGCGCTCGCTGCACATGTCTGAACCAGCCTTTCCCCCGTCTTCCCGAGGCGAAAGGCAACGTGGCGACATCGTTTGACATCACGTACCAGAGGTAACGCTGCGATGTCAAACGTTGGTTCGGTTACGACTTGCCCCAACCGCAAATCGATGAATGCCCGAAAAGGTCTGCGTTTCGCCGTCCTCGGAACCCGAACATGACTCCGAAGCGCTGCTATCGTCCACATCGCACGTCGAAGTGGCGTCATAGGAAATCATCCCCAGGTCGGCTGTCCGCCGAAGAATATCAACCTCTAACGGCGTCAGGTCCTCGAGCGTAGAGAACTCCGCCATGATCGAAGCTCGAATGCCAAAGAGGTTCGGCCGATGTGGCTACCGCGGCTACCTCGGGATCACTGCGCGACGGAACGTCGTCCAACGCCATTGGCCCGAGATCCTTTTGATAAGCGTGCGAGGACCAATGAGAGTGGTTTCGTTTTCGGGTGGATCCGAGGTTTGGCGGCCTTCAATTACATTTTTATTAAAGAAATAAAAACCGTATGACTATGTTTTTTGGTTTTTAGGGATACTAAATTCAGCTATCATCATCAAAACACGAACTCAAAAACCACTTGAGTGCCCCTTTAAGTACATAAATAAGAGTTGCCAGTTTTTTTTTATCTGCTTTCGCTTATGTGACCGACGAAAAGCGCACGAGGCATATTCTCTCTTTTTTTTCTGACTGTTCGAACGCCTCGCAGAAAAGACGTGACAGCATCGCCAAAATCCACCGGAAATTAGTAAAAAGCATCGGATTATTAATTTCATACTCGATTAACACCGCCCGCGAAGTTCTTTGTTATATAACATTAATCTTCTCCAGCAGTTACTTATGCGTGAGGAAACGCAACATGACGCTCGCGGACGAATGAACGGCGCGGCACCAATAAATAACCCGACAACAAAAATTTCATACTCCGAGAAGCTTGCGAGTAATCCCAAGTTTTGCTTTATAATGAATCGAAACCACAATATTCCCTCTAAAGACACCTGCCTGCGGTCAACTAAACCGAGGAAACTCTGCCGCAGTCACATACAAAGGACAGGGTATTCGCTGCAGATATGAAGACAATAAAAAAATTGCGGTGGCTTAGCTCGGCTATGCCAGGATATACGTAGCCTGAGCTTATGCGAACAAAATGAGAGACGCTATCAAGCGGCTCCGGTCCAGCGTCAGACTTGGCTACTTCGCAAGGGAGGCGGACAGCTGGGCACGCGGCGGTGCCAGTGCGTCTGCCGCGGCTATGACGTCACTCCTCTGGAATGTGCAGACCGGCGAGGCGCGCGCGGTGGCGACGGAGCGCGCGGCGGCGGCGGCTCCGGTGCGCCAGCTGTGCGCCGTGTGACGTCACGGCTCCTTGCGCATGCGCAGACCGGCGATTCGCGCTCGGCGGCGGCGTCTCCGGCGCGCCAGCTGTGCGCCGTGTGACGTCACTGCTCCTCGCGCTTGCGCAGCACGGAGCATGGCTCATTATGCGAGCCACGCGAAACTACTCAACCTCCGCCAGTGTAGCTCACGCTACAATAACCCGCGGACACGCCTCAAAGGCGTTCGACGTACGTTTGCTTTATGCTCCGAACATGACTGCAGAGAGCTCTTGTATGATCAGTGTGACAGGGCCATCCTACGAGGAAGAATCCCGGCTGAGACAGTGTCTGCGCCCTGTCTTTTCTATGATGTACATACATTATCTGTGTGACCGCGGCTCAACTTTGTGACGTGCGAACGGTAAGAGCTGGCCCGGCGCCAACGACTCGCTGCCGTATATCGTACGAAGCTCTCCCATTCGAGGTTCAACGAGACGAGGCTTACGAGAGCTGGCTAATGCGATCGTGCCTCGAACATTTGTACGTAGCGTAGGTTCTACGGCCAAAAGAAACAACCTGATTACTACGAACGAACCACGCCTTCTGAGGAAGACGAAGCGACCGCTTGACCTTCTCGTTGTCGCTGGGAGGCACTGCGCGTAGAACGGAACATTCGCGCTCATAATTTTGCGCTAAAAAACTCTCTCCTTCTCTCTCTACAAATGAGAAGCCGACTTATGTTTTGATTCGAAAGCTGTATATGCACCACGAGGGAGGAGGGGGGACCAGGGTACCTTTCTTATACCAATTCTAAAAACAAAATGAAAGCTTTAGTGTTACTGACCCGCGTAATTATCTATTGTTCAGATACGCCGGCTCCATTTCACGGCAAGCAAATTAAATCGAACAACTAGCATCGCGGACCTGATGGAGAGACCAATATTATGAGAGGTGGACAACTTCCTTCGATTTTCAATGGTTCCAGCTGCTGTCGTTGTAACGAGTGCAGACTCCATTTCTGACCCATGTCCCCCTACTTCCCTCCTCCCCAACTTCCAACGGCCTTTCTCCGGAATGCTCGATCCTTTCACGAGAGTTACTGAAAGTGCGAGGGACGAACTACTTCTTTATATATATATATATATATATACATATATTCTCGTCTCGTATCGTCGGCAACGAATCCGCCGAGTCCATGCTCCGGTAATTGCCTCCGCCGAACAAGCGCCGGGGCATCTGCTCTACAAGTGGCGGCGCTTCGGCTTACGAAACGAGGGCTAATCAGTTTGAGTACCGGCCTTCTTTGTAAGCGAGTCAGGTCGTGTCTGCGGCTTTGACTTGCGGGCAGAAAAACAATGCAAAACCGCGAGGTCTCTCCGCGTCCATTCCGCGCACGGAGAACGAACCTTGTATACGCGAGCGCGCGTCGCCTCGTGTCTGTTGTATCTTGCACGCTTCAGCCGACGCTTTACTTCGAGCGTGGCGGCAGGGCCCGTGGCAAACGTTACTCTTGTGCACAACTCTCGGCGGCAATCTGCGAAACTCATCACAACATCGTTTATTTCCTCTCGCCCTACTTATTTCAGAAGTGAAAAGCGCTCGTGCATAGTTTTAATCAGCGCTCAACGTGCGCGCCCACAGGTTTTCTTTGCCTTCATTGCCCTCGTAAACTTTTTCCTGACGGGAAGGGGGGGGGGGGGGGGGGGAGATCTCTGGCCTAGTCTGTTTGCGTACCGTACCTCGTAGCGAGTGTATTGAAAGCTCGTGCTGCAGAACCGAGGGAAGAACGTATTTAGAGTGCCTTCAGTATACACTCAAGCGCTTTTGCTTGAGCGGGAACGTTGTTGAGGGGTGACATCTTAGCCATTTTTGTTCCGCCCAATCGTTTTTTTTTTGTGTGTGTATAGTGAAGCGCGCGCAATTCGGTGTGACCCAGCTTGAGCGCGTAGCCTTGGCTAATGCTTAGACGACATTTAACCGCACAAGATACGCACCAAGTGCGCCAGAGCGCCATGGGCTGGCCTGGTGCCACCAAACAAGCTACGTTTCAGAGTGACAACACTTGGCTACATTCTGGCTTAAATTCATGGTTGCCAGTTATCTGAAGCTTTATTGGAAATCACAGGAAACGCTTTTCTGTCCTTCACAAATGCTTAAACAGTTCGCGGCAGAACAAAGCAATATTACATGAGCTTCCTAACACCGAATTTAATACCGAGGAAGTCGCACTTTTGAATCATGACGATTGGCAGTTGCGTCTGCTTTGCATACGAACCAAAATGGGGGCGCCCATAACAATGTCGGAACATTTAGTAGCTCTATTTTTGGCCCACTCAGTGCAAGAAAGGAGGGCTTCACGCTGAGACAGACAGACATGTAGGGACCCTAACCTCATTAAATTCGCGCGGCATCTGTTCGATGTTGCGCCAACCTTCTTTCGTAGCCTCAAGCAGGGCGACCCATGTTTGAGGTTACAAGCGAAGTGCTGTTTTGGGAAAGTGATGCCGTACCCGTTTCTCGCTGGGCAACCTAAGAAGAAAGAATGGCAAATTCCATTGGTCGTTTTGGAGCGCGCCGGGATCGACTTTTCTGGAGCGAGCCTATTTCACTGGGTGATCGGGATCGATACGGACGTGTTCCACTGGTCGTTTTGGATTAGCTCCCGCTCCAGATCTCGATCTGGATCCGAGAAAAGTCGCTCCGACGATTTCGGCGGATTCAACCGGAAGCCAGCCGGGACAGCCCTCGGCGCACACACGTGACTTCCTTTCTCGCGGGGTATCTCGCCCATCTCGCCTCAGAAGAATTCGTAATGGCTGCTTGCTTACCCCTCGGCTCGACAGCCGGTTCGTTTTCCAGGAAGGAGAAGAGAAGGTTTTGCCCCGCTACGGGCATTCCTGCAATCTTTGCTAGAAGCTCCTGAGCCATTCCTGCCGCTCGTGCGTCGAACACGTGTTAGCGACGCGATTGCGAAAACGTCTTCGAAACGACCGCGGCGGCCGCGGAAAGGGGATTCCCAGGCAGTTGAATGACGGGAAGGCATCCGCCGATCCCGGAGCAGTGTTCATGTTCCACTGGAGATCCGTAGGCGGCGCGACCCCGTTCGGATTGTGCGCTCCATTCCGGATCTGGTCAACTGATCCTGGCGCGCTCCAAAACGCCCAATGGAATTCGCCATTAGAGACCAAGCGAAATAAATATCCGGATTGATGTTGTTGTTGTTTTCAATCTGGGCCCGTTTGCTCGAAAGCGCTAACCGCGGCTAAAGTTAGCCGCAGTAACTATTAGCGGCGAGAAGTTGTGGTGGCGCCCTCTTATGGTTCCCCCTTGTTACGTCATTACCTTGCAAACAACAAGTTCGATGGTGTTTGTAAATAGCATGGTGGAAGCTTGAAATCATTGCGCTCTTAAAGGAACACTGCCAACACCGTCAAAATTAAAGTTCTTTCATTCCTCTTATTTCCGTCGATGATAATCCCCTTTCTTACGTCATAGTCAGCGTTCGGCCAATCGTGGAAGGCCGACCACAGCGACGCTTGTGTTCGCTCTCGGGGCTAATACTCTGTTTCACCTTATGATGTACCGCAAGGAAGGCTACGAGCGCGAGCTCCTTGCTCTAGTGCGTATCCCGGCGGCACAAGCTCTCGTGCATTAAGGGAAGCTGCCAACGCTATGGGCTCGTGCTTCTAGCCTTCGCTGCGGTACAACATAAGGTGAAACGGAGTATAGGAGAGGGATTTTAAAATCACGTGACTGGCTCGGTAGGGATGCGGGGAAACATGGCGGTACCCCGGTGAGTGAGCGCCGTTTGCTTTGGAACTAATATGTCGTTGTAGCTGCAATATCGGGCGCGTTAATCAGCAATAAATGGTGCAGGAAGCTTTCGCTTTGCCTTACCTCACTTAAATCGCAAAGCATGAGCAATGACCTCACCGCATTTTTTAGATAGTCTTTTTATTCTGGCCATTCCTAAGCCTAAATGAATGCGATAACTGTCGGCATGGCAACACCCTTGGAAAGTGGATTGCCTTAACTCAACCGGCCGGGTATTGATAGCACACAAAAGCCTCATTGAAATTTCCTTTCAAGTTCGAAAGAGGACGACGAAGTTCAGTCCTAGAAACGACAAGGAAGAAGTGAAGCAGTGAAAATCGGGCGGTTCACCGGCAGCATGGTTGACCAGCATGTAAGAACTGTATGTAACACCGTCATAAATTGAAAAACCTGTAATTCGCCTCCAGTGAAAATATACATTAGTAAGTTATCCAAGCATCGAGGAGAACGCTAAAAGTGTAATTCTACGGTCCGCGCGCGCTGGCCTTCCTCTTATAAAAAATTCGAAGTAAATAATCATAATAAGGCTTTGACGAACACGCGTGCAAGGCAAAATTTGTTTGACTTTTTGCTTTAGAACAATTACTACTGCAGACGACAGCACGTGCAATGCGTGTAACTACACTCGTAGCATGCACCTCGGTGCTTGGAAAATTTAGAAAAAGGTCTATTGGGACGCTGCCTGCTTTTGGCCGTGTTCTGAAACTTACTCGATCTTACTCCAGGATAAGGGTTTTGTACCTTGGCGTCCCAAAACCTACCCGCGTCCAGCGCTTTTCAATCTGTGTTGTCACGTGAGACGACCCGCCGGAGTAACTCGGATCCAGTAAGATTTGGAACACAGCCTTTGTGTGCTATCTATACCCGGCCGATTGAGTCAAGGCAATCCACCTTCCAAAGACGTTGCCATGCCGACAGTTATCGCGTTCATTTAGGCTTAGGAATGGCCAGAATCAAAAGACTATCTAAAAAATGCGGCACGGTCATTGCTCATGCTTTGCGATTTAAGTGAGGTAAGGCAAAGCGAAATCCTCCTGCACCATTCATTGCTGATTGACGCGCCCGATATTGCAGCTACAACGACATATTAGTTCCAAAGCGAGCGGCGCTCACTCACCGGGGCACCGCCATGTTTCCCCGCATCCCTACCGAGCCAGTCACGTGATTTCGAAATCCCTCTCCTAGGTAGTGCGGCTAACTTTAGCCGCGGTTAGCGCTTTCGAGCAAACGGGCCCTGAAGATCTTAAGCTAATAGAGAGTTTTAGTAGATCGTGTTTTCAGGCCACGCTATTTGTAGTGGGAACTCGCGCTGCCACTTCGATGCATGCTCCGAAGCGTGCGCCCGTAGCGGTAGCGGGCCTTTGAAAACGATCTAATAAAACTCCCTTTTATTTTAATATTCGCAGCAATTTACTGGGACTATCCGAGTGGCGAAATAATAAAGCCCTCGCTGCCTGCTTTTACAGCGGGCTCCACCAAATTCTCTTAATATATGAAACTCCCTAGAAACCCCTTTTGCTGTATAAGTGGCTGGTTAAAGTTGTATCGGTGGCGCTCACAGTAACCAAAACAACAGCAACGAAAAAGACACCGGGACAACTGCGGCTCACAGATGTTTCACGAGGCTACTTTAGCATTTCTCGACACGTTGTACGAGGAACAGTTTTTTTTCGGTGATTATATTTCCGGTGTTATTAATGTCATTCTGAACTAAACCAGCGTAATAGACCGATCTCCCTAAGCGTTCAACGTATGTGTGAGGCCGTCATATCGGTAGTTCACAAGGGTAACAAGGGGCAGGCGCCTGTGCACGAGATGGTTCGCGCCGTCTCGTTCTTTGCTCGCACAGACCGCCAGCAGGGCGTCTGTGCGAGCAGAGCAGAAACACTGCAGTTCCCACGATGCATGTTATACTTCGTTTCACCTTATCTGCGAGCGAAGCCAAAGCTAGAAGCGCGAGACCAGCGCTTTTTGCGTTTCTCCCCAGCTCGCGCGCTCGAGCAAAGCCTGAACGCACGGAGCTTTCGTGCTCGCGCTTCCAGATTTGCCTTTGCTCGCACATAAGGTGAAACGAAGTATAACTGCGGTGTCCAAAAAAGGACACTTGGCAGGTTCCATTTTCAGTGTTCGTGCGTATGGCGCGTGATTTGCTCGCTTTCCGCAGCGACGAACGTGCGCGTTCTGGACTGTGATTTAACACGTGTGGACTGTGATTTTTGTAAACAGTGGAAACGTCTATACAACAAAGCTTGCCTGCACCCTTACCATATTTAATCTTTACTATAGTGTGAACACGCAAGCGTGCGCAACCAAAGCACTGCAGAAGCCAGCGAACTCAAGCTGAATGCGGAGCTTCTCGTCTCAGCCTAAAGCCTGGTTCAGACAGTTGCGTTTGACTGCGTTTGACTGCGTTGCGGCTGCGAGAAACCAGGACATCCCTGCTGCTTATATTGCGTGCCAAGATGATTCCTTCAATTAAATTCCACGCTTCATACGAAGCACATGATGAGATCGGTATATTCTGTGAACCACGCAGGCACGCAGCCAGGGGGGGGGGGGGGTGGGCATGGGGCCCGGCCCTCCCCCCCCCCCCCCGAAATCTTCCATTTTGCTGTGACCTCCTCTCCCCCCTCCCCCTCATACAGAATTTTTTCATGGGCGGCCCCCCCCCCCCCCCCCCCCCGAAACAAAATCCTGGCTACGTGCCTGGAACCAGGCTTCCTGATATAATTTATTTCCAAATATCCAACGCCACCACTACATTCGAAAAAGCAGCATCATAAGAACTAGCGCGCAGAGCGCTTTGCAAGCAAAGCGGGGACGTTGCTGAAGCCTCAAAGGTGATGTGGAGGCTCAACAGTGCGCGCGGCCGCCGAGTCGTGGCGCCATTAATAAATAATGTCCATACACGGCTCGGATAAGGTCTAGAGTTTCTGCATATAGCTACCTACAGGAGCAGAGTTCCGCATTCAGCCTCGGAGAGTGGCCGTAGCACCGGCCTTCCTGCACGGCAATGGATGCTTTGCTGGTCACGTGACTGAATTCGGCGAACAGCGCCGCCGCGCGCGTCGCCGCGCATAGAGAACATAAAAGGGGAAGAAGGTGGAAGCAGGGCAACGTACGCATGGGCGCGTGCAATATCGGTGGAGCGACCGTAGTCGTGGCTTTCCTGCACGGCGCTGGATGCTTCTCTCCTCGCGTGATTGATCTCGGCGAATAGCGGCGTGGTGGCTCGGGAAAAACAAATGCGCAACTCTGCTCCCCCTTAGGGGGAGCATATCGAGGAAATCTAATAAGGTCTATCCTCAGCCTTGCTCGTTTCGATCTGGATGAGCATCGTACTAGCGTGTGGTCGTGTGTCATTCACGTTAAAGACCCCCGGCTGGCAGTGGTACTGCACTAGCTAAATTTCTTACCTATAGTGGAGTCACCAGACGACCACTGAGCTTCCGGCTGTGTAAACGAACACAAAACACCATAGACCGATCTCACAATGCGTTCGGCACATGCGTGAAGCCGCCATACCTTTAGTTCACGGGAGACAGGCGACAGTGCCCGAGACATCTTGTACTCTACACGCGCAGAGCTACAGCGAGGGTGTGACACGTGCAGAAAGACTAAAGTTCCCTCGATGCATTGCGGCAGCGGTGACATACCCAAACTGGCTGGTGAGATTGGTTTATTTACGTTGCCACAAGCATAAACCGTTCCGATGTTCGCAAATCCACAGCCCAGCATGAACGAGTTCATTGCTTCGAAAAGCGAAGGAAGTGATCGCCATTCACAAGAACACTCAAAATGACACCGGCCAGAAGGTTTATTTTGGAATGGTTTATGGACCATTCCAAAAAAGGGTCTCTGCGGTGCCACTTGCGGTGTTCACACCGCTCATTCCTATATCTCCAAACGGACATAGTCAATCGTTCCCATAGCATGCGTTATCGTTAGTTTTTCTTTTGCCCTCTAATTAATTGAATGTCTGTTCTCCAAATTCACAAGGTGCTTGTTTGCGATCCTTTCTTTTTTGTTTGCTCCTTTCTGTTGTTTTTTTTTCTTTCACAACCGCACACAAACAACGGCAAACAAAATGAGAATGACAAGACATTTGACACGAGAGTATTTTTGCTGGAATGAAAATAAAAACACGTACAAAAAGCACACGAAAGGAAAAAAAAAAAAAAAGAAAGAGTCGATATACCGAGCCTCTTTTCAAATACTAAGCAATATAAAAATATCCGACTTTTTTTCCCGATAATCTAAGTTTTTTTTTGTTTGTTTTTTTAAGCTTTGAAGTAGGCCCAGGAATGTTCAGCTTCTATTTGTGCTTTTTGTGCTGTCTTTCCAGTCGGTCGGGGAAAACAGTGATCGTAAATAGCTGGATCCGATGTTTATTTATCCTTCTGCACTAAGGGTGCCGTCTTACGGCGCTCTTGCCAATCGTCCCAGTACCACTCGACGCTGCTTCTACCGAAAGCTCGAGTGTTGTTCGACTACGACGTTGCTCGGGGTCACACGGTATGGCTAGACGGGGTGGCGGAGAAAAGCTCACCGGAGAAAAACTCACCGGAGAAAAGCGCACCGCAAAACCGGCAGATGCGGAGAAAGGCTCACCGGCCTTTGAGCGAATGCGGAGAAAAGCTCACCGATTTTTTTTTCTTAGCTTATGGGATTCTGCGTCACACGTGGCAATTTAACGCAATTGGAATTCGTCACCTCATTAAAAGTATGTCTTCTTTTTCATAAGATTCTTGAAGTTCATTAGGCATATTTACTAGTTCCTCAGAAATTAGTAATCACCCATTCTGTATATTAATGAAGCCGCAAGCATAAAATCAGAACATCGGACATCCGTAAAAAAGACAATTTATTAGCAGCTGACAGTGCGCCGTCGGTAGCTCTGTCAGGTGAAGAGGTTTGTTCTTTGCGAGCTAACATGAATAGCGGTGTGTGAACCGTTTCAGCTCCGTAGATTGTGTGGTGTCTGATAGATAAGTAGGTGTTCGCTGATGTAATCAGTGTTGGCTACGCTGTTTTCTTCCTGTTAATTTCACTGATAAAAATTTAGTTGCGAGAACAGCTTCGTCCTGTCGTGTTTGTTGTCTTCACTCCGTCGCCGTCGTTCGAGCGGTTTTCATCATGTATAACGTTTACCAAATCGGCCAATTAACTACCTTACGGAAGACTAGTTCTTATATAGGTCCCAAGTAACAACGGTGACAGTGTGCAGCTCTAAAGGTCATGGGTGGCTCGCCGTAGAAGGACACTATCACACAAAGGCAACGAGTGGAAACACTAGCACGAACGGCTAGAAAACGTGCATGTCCGTGGAAGAAAGAAATCTCGATATCCTACTGACTGTTTTATCCTGTTTCCAAAGGTTAACAAAAGCTTCAAATAGAATTTCAGGCACCGCGTTCTTGCGCATGCACTTTCGGATTTTCGGCATTTAGAGTTTTGATTTTTAGGTTTTAGGCAGATATTATTAAGTTTTCGAACTTTTTCTTCTTCTTCAGTTTACAAAGTTTTCAGTTAGGCTTTCGTTGCCTAAAGGGTAAACCACAGAAAACACTCGCCCGCAATAAGCTTAACAAATAAAGCAAAAAAAAAAACATTTTCTTTTTTACAAAGCTGGCGAATTTTAATGATAATAAATTGACATACGTTACGCATGATCCAACAGCCTCCATATAAAAAAAAAAGAAAAAAATCGGTAAGGTTTTTTTCCGCATACGCTCAATGACCGGTGAGCTTTTCTCCGCATCCGCCGGTTTTGCGGTGAGCTTTTCTCCGGTGAGCTATTCTCCGGTGAGCTCTTCTCCGGTGAGCTTTTCTCCGGGATTCGGTTAGACGTCTGTGTAAAAATCGCGATTTTGTCTAGCCGACGGACAAACTGTTAGCCCTAACACGCAAAAAGAAATTTGTTTTTGCAAATTTTGTTGCAAGGTAAGAGAAAGAAAAATGGTTTATTAAGGGAACGACGAGGTTAACCGAGCTGAATAATGCTCGCTTGCTACTTCATGATGTTGAAGGTGAAAAAGTAATAAAAAACAAATTTGTAGCGACAAGAATAAAAAAAAACATCACAAATAAGCATTCAAAAATAAAATTGAATAATCAAAACTATGCAGATAAATGAATCGTGCTAGATCGAATGAAACAAAGTCTACAAAGCCACCGAATTACAACATCTTTAGCAGGCCGGGATTTGAGTCTAAACATACGCGTCCTCAAAGGAAACAAAGACAAAACAAAAGTGCATAAGCTATGCCCACCTGTATCTTTTTCTTTCCATCTTTAAAGTGTCCTGTCTAGCCTTGTTTCCTTTAAACATTTAGTCAGTGCATTGGTGGCCATCCAAGATTCTTGGCAGGTTTGCCGAGGGCCGAGGAGCCGTTAAAGGGATGATGGTTGTCCGGACACATTTGCTGCTTGAACCTTGGTAGCCTGTTCCTTGTCATGGATTGTGCACTCGCACATGAAATGATGTTCGTCTTCAACCGATGGGCACGTTTGGCAGAGTGGTGATGGTGTCCTGCCGATTCTCTGAAGGAGCTCCTCGGTGTACACGATATGAAGGCGTATGCGGTGAAGTGTGGTTTGAGTGCGTCGGTTCAGTCCTCGCGATACCGAAAACTGGAGTCGGGGTTCTGATGTCATAGAGCCGTTTGTAGTTGCCCTGTGGATTAGACGAGACACCTGCTCTTGAGTTCGGAGTAGGAATTATAGATTCTACAAATCTTCATTATTTCGCTGCAACGTCTGCGCGCCCATTACGGGCGAACCCGCGATGGCTTAAAATCTAGTATTGGAAGACGCGCGGTAAAACATTATCTTCAAAACTACTCGTCTTGTGGAGTGTGCGTATTTGAGGCATTAGTTCTTGGGTAGTTAAACACAAAATATGGAATAAATTTAAAAAAAAATTGCTTTTATGCCCGTGGAAAAAGTCAGGTTCCCGGAAATGACGAGCCAAAGAAAACGAGGATGATAAGCGACAGAAAAACTGCGTGGGCGCGTTATCACACCGGTAGCCTTGCTTCCACTGCACGAGTGATAACTTTAGCGGCCCACCCTGCTTCCCACGTTTTCTAAGTATTTCGAAAAAATGACTGACTTAGTGGTTTTTAATGACGCTCAGCGAGTTCTTAGAGCGCAGCTCTTGGGCGCCCGTTTCCGGCTTGAGCGGCGTCGCCGTCGCCGTCGGCGTAGCCGCGCGGTGCATTATGGGACGCGTGACATCACTGGTGACGTCATAAATGACGATGACGATGACTTCATCACGTTGATGTCACATGACGTCACTGATGACGTCACACGTGACGTCACTGATGACATCGTCACGTGACCTCACAGGGGTCACGTGACCCTCGTGAGGCCACGGCGACGCCGCTCGGAGGGAGGAGTAGCAGACAGGATGAGGAGGTGAGGAGGAGAGACAAGGGGTATACCTTCCCCTCAGTACAGTTCCCTCCTCCTCCTCAAGAGCTGCGCTCTAATTCGGGGCTACAGAGAGTTGTAAACAGCTTTCATTTTTTAAATCAAATCATACGTTTATTTTCAATAATTAAAAAGTTAATGAACATATTTTAGTTAATGAGCCGACTTATCGTGACAGTAAGCCTCTTATAATTACGCCCCCTTGGCCGTGTAGCTTACCTGCATAAACGGCATTTGTGTAGCTTACACGGCCGCTTTTTAAACATATCTGTAGGGCCTAAACATAAACACCCTGTACCTTTCTTTGTTACCGACGAAGAACTTTTTCATTTCTACCTTTTCCACCGTCGACCAATCTAAACTGAATATATAATATATACTTTTTTTTTTCCTTTTTGCCTCGCGCCGAGCCGGCGCGAGGCGACCGGGCACCGACACAACAACGAACGAACCCTTAAGAATACACAACTCGTAAGGGGACGCATAGAAAACGAGCAATTCCTCCCCCTTCCCCCTCCCCTCCGCCCCTCCCACCTCCATCCCCAAGCCCACGCGCATGAGTCAAGGGAGTCGCATTCGCTTTCGTCGGCACTCTCAATCAAAGCACAACGAACTGTAAGGAACGGCGGTGCGAGCATCACAACGCAGATCGGTCGACCCCTGGTCCGACGGAGACTCGATGTCCTTTCCAGCTTGAACGCCGCACTTGCAATCCTACGACGACGACGCCCCGCTGAGGTGCTTGCTCCGCCGCGGAGATCGCTACAAGAGCATTTCTAGCGAGACACTGCCTCGCCACGCGTTTGCTCTCGAGTAACGAACCGCGGCGGTGTTTCGTGTCCGCTCGGGCGGGCCACGTCCGTTGTTGCTGTCCGTTCCGATGTCCTTGTTATCAGTCGTGTGTCTTGCTGCGGCCGGTCTGCACCACTTCTGTCTGTTTGTTTCTTCGTTTGTTTGTCTTCTTTGCTTCCATCTCGACGGCGGAGTTTGGACGCGGTTGGAACTAGTGTGTTATTGTTTACTGCCCAGTGCTCTCATTTGTGTCGGAGACGTTAGAGGGTCCGCGGGTGGGTTCTGCTTGTTTGCTGTCTCGTTCGTTTCTTTGCTTGTCTGTTTGTTTGTTTGTTTTACGTTGTGTGTTTGCGTTTTCGACAGCGGTTTTGGACATGGCTAGATCTAGCGTTTACTGTTAGTTCGCCCGGTGCTCTCGTTTGAGTCGGCAACCTTGTATGGGCTTCAAGAGGCCTTTGAGGTGGGGAGACATATGATAGGTGGGGGCGTTCTGCTACGAGTGCAAAAGAAGTGAAACACCCTCTCTCGCGCGCTTTTTTTTTTCCCCAAGTAAACCTCATCGTTGTTGATGCTCAGGCAGCTCGTAGGGTGTTACTGCACCCGCTTCAGTGTCGTTTAGATGTGTGCGAGTGGGAGTCTGGTTTGCTTGTACGTTTTATTTGTTCTCGCTTATATTTGAGCGAGTTGTCGATTTGTCGGTAGCTCAGCGGGTGCCCAGCGAAGGACGGCGACTCTCTTTTGTTAGCGGAGAAAGAGATTTCGTGTTCCGGCGTGGGTGGAGATGAAATGAAACCGGCCCGAGCCGCGGACCGGTTATGTCACATCTGGTTCTCGTTCGTAAGCGTTGTATGGTTTTTCTCTAACTGCTCGGAAGATGATTCACTTTGTCGTCTTTGCGTGAGCTGCACCCATGCGATAACGGATATTACATAAATCCTTTTTTTTTTGTAAATTTTTGTTGCATTTTTTTTTAAATACAAAAATAACGAGAGAAAAAAGGCAACATGCCCAGTTCGATTTTTAAGAAGGACGCAAACGCAATGTTTTTTGTTGTATGTCTTCTATATTTCATATGGTGCGACCCGAGAAAGATTATCTAATCGCGAAGCCACAGGGAGAACACTTCTGGCATTTTCCGTGGCGTGCCTTGTCAGTGCCGGCCTGTCATTTTTGTCACCCTTGGTGGTAACACTGCTATGACGAGAATAGAAAGGCACCCTAATGAATTGGTATCTTGTGTGTTGCACTGCTTCACAAAAAAACATCTATGTGATCTAAGTAATCTAACGTTCTATCTTAACACAAAATGGGTTCAAGGGCCGGATTTCCTAGGACTAGCGTTACGCTTAAGTGTAGCACAAAGCATTACACACAGTTCAAGACAACATAAAACATGTACACAGCTCATCGCAGACAATGTACAATCAGGCATACTTAGTCGTAACTAATTATGGTCAAGCCTAATTAATTGTGACAAGCGTGATTTAACACAGGGCGCAGCGAGGATCGAACCACAGACAGTACGTTCAGCAACCAGACGCCTAAACTTGGCGCCACGAGGAAGAGCACATTTCTCGTGCGTGTAAAAAATAATAAGGAAACATTTCGATACAATTAAGAGTGGCAGGTTGCTATGATGGATGACATGGCCAGCACTCCATTTTCGCCAATGGGTGATGGGGCGTTTGGCAAGTTCCGATTCCTTAGGAAATTTTGTTTCACTGTTGACAAACGACGACAATGAGCCGCAGACCTGAGCAAGCATGGTTCTGAAACCTCCAGACTGTTGTTTTCAGCCCCATGTATAGACAGGCCTGCAGAATGCCGTCGTCCTTTGTCAACTACTAAACACAATTTTCTAAGAAACCGGAAGTTGCCACACGCCGCTCACCTATTGTCACTTTTCCGTGTCTGCTTGATTAGATTGTTAAGCCTCACCGTTTTGAAGCACCAGCGTCTTTCAGAAATAGGGACCTTCAGCAAACCGTGTTCCGCGTACCTCACATACCGGAGTCTTTGAAGCGTGCTTTTAAGCGCGCGTCCTGGTGATACCGTGACCGCGGAGCGTGCGCTTAAAAGCATGTTTCAGAGGCTCCGGTAGTACGGTACGCGGAACACGGTAACGGTTTGCTAAAAGTCCTCAATGTCTTGTGCGCGTCAACAGGTTCGAACGCGTTTCTTCCATAGAGTGCACGTAACAATTCCATAAAAAATTATCCTCATTCTTTCATGCATTTCGGCAGCCTCAAAACGGCAGAGCACAGCCGTGGTCCCGGTGGTCCCAAACTGCCGGCGAGCCTTTATTAAACACAAGGAAGGAGCAAAATATCACTAACAAGGTGAAACCCTATTCTCGTTTGGTCGTCGAAGGACGAAACGATGCTTTTCGCGTTTGAAAGTTGTGCGTCTTGATAGAATAACACAAAGCATATTAAATCGTTTGTTCTCTCGGGATAAACAATGACAGCGCTTACGATTGGCCCCAATCCGATTCCCTCTTTACCCACTTATTGTTGTTGTTTTCTGACGCTGGTGTGTGCGCGGTTTAGCGACGCTATCAATTGAAAAAAAAAGAAAAACTAGAAAATTCACAATCCTTTCTTGAATGACGCTCGAAATATTGAAACGATTATGGACGTCTCTTTAGTTTTTCTGCTACATACGCTCTTCGCCGGATGCGGAGCCACTAGATAAGCCTATAGCATCGACACTCCATTTGCTGATTTTCTTGTGGGCGCCGCCATCTTGGGGAGGACTGCAGAGTGGGCGTCATTGGAGGTCGTGTCGATGCGAAGATGCGACGTCCTGAGATTATACACGGCTCGAGGATGCCCAGGCGATATCGCGTTGCTTTGTCGTGGACTGCTTAAACACTCCTAAAGAACAGCAAAGCGTTCCACTTTTCTTCAGCGAATTGATAACGATGATTTTAAGCATTAAGTTGGCTGAAGTGGTGTTGCGCAGAAACATAGCTTGTTTAGAAGTTCTTCTAGTCGGATCATGGTTGGTTCTTTTAGCGCTGAGAGCGCAACCGCGATTCAGCTTCTCTCTATTGAGGGAGCCTGAATATATATAGATATTGGGAAGAGAAACCTAAATGTCGTGTCTTCTTACTGAGTTAATGCTGTTCGAATGTGTGGTTTTCAGCGAACATAACGTAGTTTAATTTAGGACCAAAGATATCACCTGGCGTATGGTGATATTTTACATGTATTGAACCTTCGAGGTGGTTTGTATGCATATCATAAAAAAAAAAACTCAACACGGTATTAGCTCCGTGTGAACATGTACCCGGTACGTGTTTAGAGAATGCTCACATAACGTCCATGCGCGTAGGGTGATCAGCGTTGCGAGCGAAATATCGAAATAAAATTACAAAAACCTAATAAGGTGTTAGAGGGTTACTTTTAATGTAAGCCAACGATCTACAGATCTACAAAGTAAAATGTTATTTAGGTAGCAAACGTTACCGTAAGCCCATGAATCCGCAGCTCGGTAATGGTATTCGGAAATGCACTGCGTGCCAGCACCGTGATGAAGGCTGAGACGGCATTCCTGTTGCCGCCATCATCGTGTCGCCCATTTTAACTTCGTATACACCAAAGAACACGGAATACTCGACTTATGCCCCAGTTGGGACAGCTCGTTACCGAGCCTCAAGCTTCCCGATAATCCGATACCATAACAAAACCTTGTGCGATAATATTTCTAGTGTGAAAAAGACTGTGTGCAACCCTCCTCTGGGCCGCTCTGCATGCGCTTACTTGTGCCATATCGGAATTGAATCTTCATTTGCAAGCAGCCAAGTTCGCTTTGTACGCCGCGCATTCGCACCAAGAGGCTCAGCGAAGTGTTCAGTGTTTGTAACACGTCTCCTACTTTAGGCACAACCTCCTGAATAACAAGGCCGTACTGCTGGATTTTCTCCGTCATCTATGAGACGCCAACACGGGGCACACCCCGCTTCCACTAGGTGACGTAGCACATTAAGCACTGTGGCCTTGTTATGTAGGGGGCATCGCTTTAGGGCACCGTAATCATGATGGGAAGGCGAAACAAGGGGAAGCTGAAGACGAATGTCAAAAACTCTTCGTATAAAAAAGAGAGAAAAATAAAAGCTTCGGCGGTGACTACATGGAGCGAAACATGTTTTAGCTTCTTCTGCGAGGACAAGTATTGAAACGATTTGTGTCTTTTTATTCGCCAATTCTTGCTTTAAGACATAACTTAAGACATAATTTGTTATATGGCTGGCACTTAATCATATCCGGTTAGACGCCATGCGATGAAGTCAACAGGCTGACTGCCAGCCGATCACAGACGCAGCGCTCGTCTGCTCACTGATTAGATACCAGTGCCAGCCTAACCCCTCCCTCGAGTGCCTCCGTGTCACTCCCGGAGGGGCTAAAAACATCGCGTGTTGACATACAACGGCACTCTGCTCCGTCAAATTACATCGAACGAGCGCGCTCCAGACTTCCCCATAGGAACGGCGCGTGAGAGAGAGAGAGAGAGAGAGAGAGATAAAGAGAGCGACAGAAAAGCAGAGAAAAAAAAGCTTACACTGCATTATCCTCCGTCTCACTAAAGCCGTGCAGTACAGGCCAAAGCTACATGGAAGAGAGTGCATCCCGACCTGTTCAGTAGGAGAGAAAGGAGGAATGGAGGAACCCCAGCCCTTTCCTACCGTTCCTCCTTTCCCTCCTCTTGAACAGGTTGGTATACGCTCTCTCCCCTGTAGCTTTGGCTGTACTGCAGAGTTTTAGTGAGGCCGAGAATAGACGTCTTCCCTTTGCCGTAACGGGTCGAGATAGTTTTTTTCGCGAGCTGGCGCCTGGGGTCAACTCGGTGCTGTAGAGAGTCGAAGATTGAACACAGGGTCCATCTCAGGCCAATGGGGAGCACTTGCAATGTAATGGCGAAGGCCTCCTGCAGAGATTGGTCGCTTGTGCGCATGCGCTAAGTAATCGTGGGGCGAGTAGGAAAGCAGGCGGAAAGACAGGGAGGCTTGCGGACGATCAGCGCTCTTGCCACCTGCTCGCGGCTCGTATTACAAAGGCGGCACATAATTTGCGTGACCCTGATACAGGAGTTGGAAACTCTCTGTGACCTAGGCTCTACTGTGTCTCACGCTGCAGCAGGCCCTGAGAAGGTCGCATTCACATTACCACCACAGAAGATGGCACCCACAAGTAGAACAGCAACGGAGCGCTCACGCGCTTATCGTCCAACGGAGGGCATGCTGAAAATGTGAATGCACACCCGAGTACCAAAACAAAATGCTCAAAAGGAACGGTGACAAACGAACTCGACAGATACAAGAAGCTTACAAAATAAACAAACTCAGAGACAAATGTGTCAGCATGCCGTCCGTTGGTCTGTCCGATGAAGAAGAAATGTGCTTTCCTACTGGTGCATGTTAAGAACCGACTATGACACAGCACTGTATTATCTAACTAATAGGGTGCTAAAACTGTATGTTTTTTTTTCCTTTCGCACTCTGTCTATTTGGCTGTTGCCCATCTGTATACCGGCCGGATATTTTTTACTGGAAACAGATTTAAAATAGAGGCGTGTTTACTGCTACGTGAATGCCGTCTTCGCTATACGTTTCTTCAGCTCGGCGGACGTTCGAGGGGCGGACAACAGTCATAGTTTGGTGAGTAATTAAGTAAAATTTGTTAAATAACTTTTAATTCGTGAAAATAGAGATATGGTTTCAATTACAAATTTGCTGAGCGTCATCCGAAACCACTAAATCAATCATTTTTAGAAATACTTTGAGCGCGTGGCAAGCGTAATAATGCGCTAAAGGTACGGGGCTGTGGCTCTGATAAGAGACGGAAAGATCGCGCGGGGCACTTTATCGCACCGGTTGCCTCGTTGCTGCTCCACGAGTGGTAACTTTAGCGCACTACTGCGTCTCTCGTGCCCTCAACGTCTTTCTGAAAATGACTGATTTAGTGGTTTCAAAACGACGCTCGGTAAATTTCTAACTATAATCGCGTGTTTATTTTCAATACTTAAAAGGTTAATGAACGAATTATCGATAATTGCACACCAGGCTGCGACGGTTGTTGGCCCCTTTGGATGTCCCCCAAGGTCAAGAAACAGATAGTGAAGACGACATTCAAGTTGCAGTAAAGACGCCCTTTTTTTTTTTTTTTCAAGTCTGTTTCGAATAAAAAAGGTCACCCGCTATATACTGAGAGCGGTGGAAATAAACTTCCCGTTGATAGCGCTCTCGTATCTCTCGTCTTTACTTTTTCTTTGTCTTGTAGCGTTGTTTTAAACCAAGATACCGTGCATGGCACACCGGGCTGTGAGGCCAGCCGTGTCAACACCTTTCTAGACATCTTTAAAGCCTGCGCGTTACGTCACGTGACGTCACGAGTCCCGCACGGGCGCTGATTGGATCCGAGTGCCGCGTCAGCGTTCGCGTGGGACTGTGATAGGAAACGAGCCCCACGCGAACGCTGACGCGGCACTCGCATCCAATCAGCGCCCGTGCCGAACCCCCGGACGTGACGTCATGTGACGTAAGGCGCAGGCTTTCAAGCTGTCTAGAAGGTGTTGGCAGTGCACGGAGCCTTCGAGGTGTGCTCCCCGGTCTTCAACCAGCGAGCGGATGACACTCTTCTGGGAAAGCCCCAGTCTCACGGCGGCATCGGATCAAGTCCCGCGTGCGGCGGTGCAGTGCACGCTCGTCCGTCTACGTCTGTCGACTCTTCGTACCATGTCTACTAACGCGTCGCAATCTGGGCTGCCATTGTTTTTGCTACTGCAGTACGACAAAAGGGCGACTTTTTCTCCCTGC
Organism: Ixodes persulcatus; assembly: GCA_013358835.2. Lineage (NCBI taxonomy): Eukaryota > Metazoa > Arthropoda > Arachnida > Ixodida > Ixodidae > Ixodes > Ixodes persulcatus. The sequence continues at coordinate 226,911 of JABSTQ010009114.1, forward strand.
GTGCGATCCGACGTGGAATTCAAATTTTAACGAGATGTGTGCTGCGCGAAAACAGTTGCGAAAGCAGGAAGGCGTTAAAAAATAAATCGCCGTTATTTCAACTCGCAAATATCGGGCGTAAAGAAAATACAGTCTATTATGTTTTTTTTTTTTTTATTTTTGATCTGTAGTTCTAATGTTTATTTTTTTAATTTTAATCTATACTTGTTTTTACCTCAAAGCCGTAGTAGAAAGCAGTCCGGCTCCCCCGGAGCATTACTAATTTGCCCCTTTACCTAGAGAATTAGGATAAATGTAGGGACCTTTTACATTAGACATATGTTATCTTATCAAGACCTTCACATTTCAAACGCCAAAAGTATTGCTTCTTCCTCCTACAACCAAATATTGTCAGAACTACTTGGCGCGACGTACGAACAATGCGCACTTTTTTTTTCTAGAGTTGAAAACGAGTGTCGGCCACCTGCAATTCTGTTCGATTTACCGCCATCTAGGGACTGAAGCAAGAAACATTGGGCATGCCTATACGTCCTCGCTGCGCTGTTCAAACGTGAGCTATTACTCTCGTGGCGCCGCTTAGTCTAGTGTCTCAAGCAAGAAATGTTGGGTAAGCCAGGAAGCCATGATCGCATAACTCGCAAGTACGGCGGAAGCTACGGCACCGGAGGCCAATCGGAACGTGACTACGTATCACCGGAGTGCGCTTTTACCGCGAAGAAGTATACGGCTTTTCCCTGCGTCATGCTTCAATACGTGTGCGTTGCACTCGTACACGTAGCGCTTATCGAAGCCGTCGGCAAGCAATGTAGGGCTTGTCGTTCACGCTTTGCCACGGTGGAAGAAACACATTTAGGCAGTGTTGCCAACCGTAGGGTAATTACCCTACTTGTAGGGTATTTGAGGCATTTTTGGTACATTTTAGGGTTGTAGGGCCGTCCGGCCATTTCCCCACCCAAAGTAGGGTATTTTCAGACGTTGCTTCTTCAACGGCGAGCATAATACAACCAGTAAAAACACAGTAAAAAAAAAAGCTGCCGTGCAAGTTTGCATAGCTTTGCAACCCGTGTGCTGGCGCACCACGACATCACGCAAAACGAAAGTATCCAAGTTGCAAGACGTGCTAACAGAGAGCACCACACACCAAGTTGGAGAGTAATGGAGAGCTGGAGCGGCTGGAGCAAGTGGGAAAGGTGGGAGGAGTGGGAGGTGCGGAGAGGGAGTTTGGAGCCATAAGAGTATATTCCCAGTGGACATGTTCCCGCCATTTTTTCTCTGATGACTCTGGTCCATCCGGCAGTCCTTGTTACACCTACGAAACACGTGGCACCGCGGGCGAAACCACCCCGAGCCTACCAGAACCGGCAGCCACTTGTTCAACTGGGCTTTTCTACGCGCTGACGTAAGGTGCGCATGCAGCAAATAATCATAGCTGGAACTATACCACTCGTCCTGGGTGCTTTTTTGTTGTGGCGCGTTGCAATTAACTCTTTCCTTACCACGTCCATAGAGCGTCGATTATCGATGATCGACGAGTTTTAGTGACGTTTTAGCGAACGAGCCCGAAACCATGACGTTTCATCGAATGACACTTTAGCGAATACGGAAGAGCCGCCGGTTTCCTATCCTCCCTTGGTGTAATAGCCTATTTTGTCGAAATAGTACCTTCGTTTGACGAATCCCTAGGCGGTACACTCAAAGAAGCTAATATACCGCTCGGATTAGCTTCCTTTCGTAATGAGCCGCCTTGTCTGTCACCACGAGTGCTGGTCCCACGTAGCCCAGTTTTTAATTTGACGACAAATCGGCTAAACATGTTGGTTGGGGATGTCCGTGCGCTCGCTACATCACTGTTGTGCTGATGCTACACAGCGCACATGCAAGCATGGTGTTCTAGAATAACGCAGTTATGCACCTGCATGCGTGCCCTGTCGATTTGTGCTGTATTAATATTACCCTGTATCATCAAAATTCATGCAACAGTACTATTTGAACAAAGATTTGCATCGTAGGGTAAATGTAGGGTAATAAGAATTGTTCGTAGGGTAATGTAGCGTTTTGTACACGCTGGCGTGGGGTATCTTCGAAAAATAGGTTGGCAACACTGTATTTAGGTGATGACTCTCGGTCTGACTTGGCGACCACATTATGTTCTGTGCACCGAGTGCTCCCCGCGTACGGGGATAGATGGCGCCCAAGTATGGGGTCCCTCCCAAACCGACTGCTTCGGTTGTTTCTCCCAGCGGTGGTCCCGCATTCCCTCGCCCACCGCTTCTTGTTGTACCCACGGTGGAAGAAACACATTAGGTGATGACTCTCTCTTGACGCGGCGGCCTTATTATATTCGGCGCACCGAGCGCGCTTCACTCGCACGGGGATAGGTGGCGCCCAAGTATGGGGTACCTCCCAAACCGACCGCTCCGGTTGTTTCTCCCAGCGGTGGTCCCGCATTCCCTCGCTCACCGCTTTTTGTTGCACCTCACCGCTGCCACGCCGCCACCAAGTCGCCAGACTCCGTAAATTTCTGTTATCTTCCTTCTTCTTCTTCTTCTTCTTCGGGTTAAGGCTCACCTTCGTGCACGATGGAGGAACCTGTGATCGACACAGCACCAAAGCAAAACACGAGGCCAGCCACTGGCCGCACACCACCACACCGCGAAAAAGGCGAGCAAGCTACGCCGCCGATACCGTGGCCGCCGAGGAGAGACCTCATACCGCAGCGCCCTCCGCGGCGGCGCGGAACTAACTACTCCTGGTACCAGGCTAGCTCCGAACAAGATCTGGTCGTTCGCTCCCCGCGGGAAGAGCAGCCAGAGTCATCACCTAAATGTGTTTCTTCCACCGTGCCCTTTGCCTAGTTACAACGCCGCCTGGCTGTTGCCGGCTGGCTATAGGCACCGCTTTTTTTATGTCCCTTTATATATTATATGATACCCCGTATTTGTTTAATATTATGGCGCTGATAACTTGCTGGTTGTTATTGTGGTCATGGCAACTTCGAAATAAATAAAACAAAAGCCCGCCTTTCCATGAAAGAGCTCAGCCATCTGCGCTAATAACGGGCACGGTGACATCAAATACCCGAACCGCCGAAAGGTCGCCGCAATTTTCGGAAGTCGCGAAACATCAAACGATTTGGAGCTGAATAGAGCCAACTCGACATTCTCCGTGACTGAAATGCCCGGGGAGATGGCGCGCTGCTCTTATTTTTGCCCAGTGGATCGTACTGTTTTTTTTAACGAATTCGCGCTCGATTCTTTTCGAAATTCTGGGAATTTTTGACATCACACCACGACTGACGTCGCCATGCTTTGAAAAGCAAAAAATAAACGCTTTTTGTATTTCTTTTTAGTTGCGAAGTTATTGTTCTACAGCAGTTACCTAGAGAGCAATGCGTACGAAGAACATGGGGGCGTACTACCTTTGAGAGCTCTACCTCATAAATGAAATAGCTCAGGCTACCTTATTCGCTAACAACGTGCACTTGAGGCCTGAGACTGAGGGGCAAGACGAAACCCGGGGGGGGGGGGGGGGGGGGGGGGTGTTCTAATCTCAAATACGTTGAGGTTGACCCAATACTTCTACGGCAACACTTCAAAAGACGTTCCACTTACTAAGCATAAGGATATGATACGTTTCCTTACAAATAATTTTATGAATAACGGCTGTTATCAATAGACTTGTCACGCATAGTATGTGTAAGAAAAAGGCTAATTTCCTTACACGTAGATCTAGGCGTAAAGATGTTATTCATAAATAAATATACCACATGCAGAAAAAAAAACTACGGCAACAGTAAGAGGGTGAGGGGGACGGCGAGCGTTCCGGTCGACCTCTAATCACTATTTATTTTCTTTTTTTAACCTCGCTGCATCGTCATCTTTCAACAATCTCGCCAATTGCTTTTGCGGCGGACACTGAAAAAAAATATATAATGGCTCCTTTTAACATGTAAACAGTTAATGTAATTTTAGTGCATTAATGAATGCTCGATTGCTGGTTTCTTTTGATTGTATTTACAACATTTATATCCCTATTACGTTGAGGATCTTAACGCAATTTTTAATGGTAAGATTGAAGTTGTATTTTATATAAAGACAAGCCAACATTGTCGCCATAAATTATAGAAGATAACGACAGTATTTAAATCCAAAACTTACATTCTTAGAAATAAGCTAAGCAGAGCTGATAGCTAACAGAGTCATAGATATAATATATTCATGTAATATACAAAAGAATGGTAGAGGTGAATAACTTGATTCATGAAGAACTTCACTTATGAATCACCAGTTAGCCCAACTCCATCATGCCCTCTTGGTAGAGGTGAGCATTCTTATACCCTCCGGGCAGTCAAGTTTGGTGTGGCACGTTGCGCCATCTAGCTCAAAATATTTGCAACACTGAGAAGGCCCTTTCGCCAGCCTGCTTGCTCGTAGGGCTGTTCACGCATCAATTTGAAGGTGTGGATTCGTGCGTTTTCGGTCTTTCATTCTTAACATTGCTATCGGATGTCGCAGAAGAGCGAACGCCGAAGCTGTAGGCAATGTTGCGTACCGCACTGTCGCAACCCTGGAATCCTAGCAGACGTGAAACTCCGCAGGTTTCCGTCGAAACGGAGGAAAATACAACGCCGTCAGAGATGAATAAATGTCATAAAGCGTGTAAAGTAAGCATTCCTTTCACATTGCCTGACTCGAAATACAATTCTAAATGCGCTATTCGACTCCATATTTGGAATTAATGCGTTAGAAGCCCGGCGTTGTCTTTGGATTCGATGCGATGACTCTTGAATCAGATCAGTGCTTTGACACTTTCATTGCTCTCTGCTCCGCGGACACATCTTCATTGGACGACGTTCTGTGGGCATTTGATTGTAGTTGATTGCGCAAACGAACTGTCGCTTGCGCTTTTAGCATGATCGCGTGGCTGCCCAAGATGTCTGCCCTATTTCTACCGGTGTCTAAGCGGTCCTAACTTCGTCCCTGCTGCAAGAAACGTCTATCCAAGAAAAAATAAAAAAATGTACTTACCCCACGAGAAAGGGTTATCCGTGCGGCGTTTATTTCTGATCTATGTAAAAGTGAACGATACATTCAATCGACGAGAACGAGAATCGGTTTGCGCCGAGCAACTGCGTACGACCCCGTCCAAACTACATCCAGCTTGCACGAAAAGCACATTCCTCGGACACCACAATCGTCTTCAACACGGCGACGAGGGGACTAGAAACAAACTGATCACCAAAATGAGGTGAGCTAATCATGCGGGAAGTGCTCACTTGGAAAAAAAGGGTAGGTAAGAATGAAAAGGAGGGGGGGGGGGTGCGTTTTTAGTTCCGCTTTTGAAGTGCGCTTTTGTAGAAGAGGGAAGCTGGACGAAGTCTTCGCTTTTGTTATCGTCAAGCGCGCGCAAACAACGTAAAAAAAAAGTACTGTCCTTGTTTATTTGCTTTCACCTATATTTGACCGTAATATTAGCTCCCATTACGGGTTGTCTTTACCTATCGAGGAAGGCACCCACTAAAACTCCCTAATGCTAGAACGACACAACTACACACGGATGCACATTTATATATTTAACGTTTGATAGATTCTTAAAATAGTCGGTAGTGTAACGCGCGACCACACAACGCTCGGAGTTCGTAATAACGTAATATCGCAAGGGTATGCCGGCGGCGCTGCCGATTTTAGCCGTCCCAGTCTAGCCTCATCTGGCCACGGTGGCGCTGATGACCAACCGACGGTGGCGCTGTCTGGGACACTGCCCAGAGCCTATGGGATCATAGAAAATGTCTGAAAACATCGGAGTTACTTTTTTCCAGTGAAAAAGCTCAACTCCCACTTGTTTTTTTTACATTTGCAGTTTCGTCACTGACCTAAAAAGTACGTACAGTGCGCTCAACTGTTAAATATATCGCGGGAGCGGTGGCCGAAACTGATATCAGAGCTGTCTAGCGATTAAATCAATGATGCGGCATAGAATAAGGTGGCTGTTCTTGTGAGAATCGCCACTCCCCGATACAATTATCGCATGACCTCTTCGTTTCTTTCTTTATCACCCACGCTTTAAATTTTTACTTGTTTGTTTTGTAGTTTTTGCCACTTTAGTCACACCTACGCATTTACCATCGGGGCTACCATATCTCGGTGATCTTGCAGTTTCTCTGTTAAAGGCCACCTTCTTTAAACAACAAAAAAACAAAATAAAAAAGCGACTTCTTTTTTTTTTTTTTTTGTCGCCGAGTCACGCATCGGTGATTGTTTTGGAGCTGGGAGTGTACCTCCAGAAAACAACAGCGGCATAAGCTGCCAGAGTTAGCCGGTAGATGACGCATGCAGTCTCTCCGGCCACCGCTCCCGCGTTATTTTTAACAGTTGAGTACACTGTACGTAATGCATATTATTGTTCATTAAAAGAAGCGTAGTTTCTTCAAATGCCTTACAAATCGAAAGCTATAGTCGTAAACACAGTTGGCCACCGTTCCTTCGCTCAAGATATACGCGGACACATAAGTATTATAAGAAACTTGAGATACGTCCAGACTCACACACACTGTAAGTACATCAATCTATTTAGACAACGCAATCATTCTGCAAGCAGTAGAACAAATTTTAAAGCAAATTTCTGATGGGATCTCACGCACCGTGCTTAAAACGAACCACACACATGTTGTTGTATTGTAAATTACGGGAGAAGGGAAAATGCCAGTGCGCGAATATTATTTTTTCATGACGGGGAAAATACCCGCACGGGCGGGGAAGCAAGGAGTTAAAGAGGGGAGGCGGTGGGTGGGAAGGAAGGAACATACTTTATTTACAGCAGCTCATTGTCTGAGCCGTGTTTTTTGGTTTTACCACTTCTATATGGTGTTTGTAGTCAGGTTACGAGAAGTGTTCGTCCTAGCTTGCATATTCGTTGTGTGGTGTTATGTTGTTAATGATGTTAATCCGAGGACATGTTCGACATGGTTCTGCAGTTGTTGCCATAAGGTAGCTTGCAGGTCCTGTGGCGGTGCTGCCCAGCTCTCCCACGTGTGGGGCATCTGGAGTGGTAGCTGAGTTTCTTCAAGAATGTATGGCGAGTTCTGTGCCCTCGGGCACTCCCAGTATGAATGCCTGTTGTCGGGAGGTTGTGCTCCGCAGACTTGACATCTGGGCAGTCCTCCGAGGTTGTGTATGTAGTATAGCGTCATGTCACACGGGAGTGAGTTTGTTTGTGCTTGCCGTATGAACGTGGCTTGTCTGCGCGATGTACTGTGGAGTGGAGTGGGGAATTTGCGTTGCTCCTCTCTCATCTCCTTGAGGAAGGTCCTTCGTTTTTTTTTCTCTGTTCCGCTCTGTCTTCTCTTGGGTCGTAGGCCTGCGGCCAACTAATCGGTACGCTCGGTTCTGTGTTATCTCGAGACAGGGCGTGCGCACTTTGATTCCCTTCGATTGCCTGGTGGCCTGGTACCCATTCGAGGTAGATGCGCAAGGGGGGGGGGGGGGGGGGGTGATTGGTCATGTATTGGGTAAGGAGTCCTAATATGTGTTCAGGTAATTCGTTTTTAGCGTAAGCCCTGAGCGCGTCCTGACTGTCCGTTCTAATCGTGAACTCATTCGTTGTGTGTGAGTGGAGGGTTGCGGCTTCGCCGATCGCCTGTATTTCGGCTGCTGTCGCCGATGGGACGTTGGTATGACGCCTGACAACGTGGCCTTTGGGGCTCACCGATGCGGTGGTGGCATTGCTGTTTGTGAAGTAGATGTCATGGCCAGGGTCTTTTTGATGCGTCGCTCGGCTCTTTCTTTCTGAGTCTACTTCTGGGTGCATATGTTTGGGGATGGGGCGTACTGTTAGATGTGGGATGGACTCCCACGTGGTGGCGGGCTGGGGATCTCTGGGAGTCGCTCAGTTGAGTATCCAAGACTGCTCAAGATTTTTCGCCCTTGTTGGGATGTGGTCAGCCTGTGTCTCTGCGCCTCTTGTTGGATTTCGGATTTTTCCTCAAGGGTGTTGTGGATAGCTGTGGCGTTCACTAGCGCAGTTGCTGCGTACCTGGGCGTTCCTAGTTCTAGACGGTGACATTTCCGCAGCACTGCTTTAATCTTCCTCTTTTGCGTTTGGGTTAGTTGTGTGTGTGGATAAGAGTACACGACTGTGGAGTACGCCGTCGCTTCAACTATTTTCCTGAGTTCGTGCTCTTTCATTCCGCGATTGTAGCGCGTGATACGTGCTATCATGTTGTGGATCTGATTGAGTTGTTTTACCGTCTTTGCGGTCCACTCCGTGCTTTTGCCGTCCTGTTGCCAGATAAAACCTAGTATTTTTATGGCTGGCCGACGGGGCATTAACGTGCCTCCTATGTGGAGGTTCATAAGTTTACGCTGTTCCTCTGCCATTTTCTGTCGTGGGTGGTTTATGGCTATGACATATTCCGATTTGTCTGGTGAGCACTGGAGCCCTATGGCGTCTGCGAGTTCGTGGATGATGTTTAGCCCCGTTTGTATGGTTTCTTCTTGTTGTCCCGGGTTGTCTGTCGTACACCAGATGGAAATGTCATCCGCGTATATAGCAGTGGTGGAGATTTGGGACGGCATTGAGTTTAGTCGGGAGGTTCTTCATTGTTATATTAAAGAGCATCGGCGATAGTATGGAGCCCTGCGGTGTTCCTCTACATAGGGGATACGGTTGAGAGGGTTGACCTTCAGGGTCCAGTATTCTCACCGTTCTGCCCTTGAGGAAGTTTTTTACGTATCTGTACATTCTATTTCCAGGGTTCGTTTCGCGAAGGATTCTGAGGATAGCATCGTGCGTGACGTTATCGAATGCTCTTTTTAGGTCCACCGCAACTATGGTGCGCTGTTGAACCGTGCTGGGGTAGTCGTACACCTGTTCTTTGGTCATTTTTGCTACGTCTTGCGTACTGAAGTACTTTCTGAACCCCACTAGGGTGTCCGCCAGCTGATTCGTGGCTTCCAAGTGCCATTCTAGCCTGTTTGAATGCCATCTTTTCCGTTAGTTTTCCCATGCAGGACTGTCTTGAATATGGGTGGGAGGTTTGCTGGTGTGTTGGGAAGTTTGCCTGGTTTGGGAAGCATGATTACGTGCGCTTCTTTTCATTCTTCTGGTAACTCTCCCGTCGCGCACACCTCGTTGATGTGTCGTAGGAGCTCGTTGTCAGGGATGGTTCTGAGCATTCCGTATGTTATTTGTCCGGCCCCGGCGCCGTGTTGCGCTTCAGCTGGAATAAGGCCGTTTGTAGTTCTGCACCGGTGAAGTCCGAGTCTATTCCTTTGATCTCTTCGCTTTCCAGTGCGGTTTGGACTTCTCGACCTAAGCTTCTAATACCCGTGCCACACGGGCAACTCGAATGCCATTTACAACGAATGACATTTGCGTGATCGGCGAATCAGCTCGCAATCTGTCGCGCGTGGAATGCGCCACGCCCGGAGTGTCGCGCGCTGATTGGCCGTCCGCTCAAATGTCATTCGTTGTAAATGTCATTCGAGTTACCCGTGTGGCACGGGTATAATAGTTAACTGCAATGATTTGAGGAATTGTTTGTTTTGTAGGGGTTTGTCAGGTGTCGCCTTCGGGTCTGTTTACCTATACGTCAATGTATGCACGAACAAAACAAAAAAGAAAAAAAAACTTACTCCCGTTAGCACAAAATTTGTCGGGGTACTGTTTCACTGGTTGCGTACATCGGCATTCACATGGTAACTATGGTTTGTCGCGTTCAATTCAGTCGAAGTTGTCTCTCATGGAGATGGTCGGGCTACATAAAAAGTCACTACGTGAGAGGGGCCAAGATCAGAGCCGAGTTACGAGGTCACTTTCTTGAAGGAGCTCTAGCAGGGCTTTGTAAGTTCGACGCGTCGCTTTCCTCCAGTCGTGAAGATTAGCTGGTGGTACGTCGTAGCCGCTGCCTCAGCAGCCTGTAAAGTGTTGTGAAGTGTGGCTCTGGCGCTATCATATGTTGCACATATCCAGAGTACGTTTCCCGTGTCCTCTGGAATCTTGCAGATGCCGCAGTTGGAATCTATTGTTCGTGAAATCTTGTGAAGGGTCTTTCTTGTGAAGGGACATCGAGCTCGCAAACGGTAAAGGAGCCAAGAGTCCTTTCGATTGGGCTTGGACTCCGGGACGAGAGGAGGGGGATTATTCAAGACGACTCTACTGTAGGGATGTCGCATCCTCGCAATCATATCTAGGAGTCGCCTGGCCTATCTGAATCTTAAAATAAAAAAAAAAATCTTGGGACGTCCTGACGATGAGCCTCTGCGACAAGAATATTGGATTCTTCGTTGCCTTTGATGTTGCAGTGGGAGGGAATCCACTGGAAGGCTAGGCGCCATCCTTTCGCTTCGATTTTGTGGGCTATATGAGCAGCTTTTTGTGCCAGGGGTAGGGCGTTCTCAAGATTTTCCAAGTAGCAAACAGCACTGCGAGAATCTGTAAGAATTACAGCCGCTCCAGGCTGAAGCTCGATTAACGCCTCAAGAACCTAACAAATGGCTAACAACTCAGCTGTTGTTGATGTAGTCCAAAAGTTCAGCCTCCCAACCTGCTGCACTCCAATCGATGGAATCACAAAAGCTGCTGTGGACGTCGCCGTCTCGTGGCTGGTTGACCCATCTGTGAAAATTGGCAACCAGTTGTTGTACCTTGTGTCGATCTTGTCTGCGGCGATCGATCAAGCCACGAAGGAGGATATCGATCTTTTTGTTGTAGACATGGGAGAGTACCCGTTATGTCCAATGGTGGGAGAGTAGTGTGTGGCGGCGGTGGTGGGAAGTGTCGCTGAGGGGGTCTAGTCTAGAGTTTAAATTCCGCTAAAATTATTCCAAGGTGGTACAGTGGTCGCGAAAGAAGCTTGAGCAGGTAAGATGTTGCTAAGGGGGCTTCACGCAGTCGTACAGTGTGCCGCATTGCTTGTTCTCTTGCATGAAGCGAGATGGTAGGTGCCTTTGCCTCCACAAGTGTAGTCACATTTTCGGAAAACCGTGGAAGCCCCACATATAATCTGGAGGAGCATCGGTGGAATCGTTCCAGCTGTTGCATTTGAGGTCTCCCTATTTGTAAGTGTGGTACAGCATATAATATCCGTAAAAAAATGAGCCCGCGGTTCAGTGCTAAGAGGTCTTGTGGAGAGGTTCCGAAGTTTTTCCGACGAAAGCATCGTATGATGTTGATGAGGTGATTACATTGCGTGGGGAGGCGATTTGCTTCAGGGCGCCAGGTTACATGGTTGTCTAGCAGGACACAAAATTACCGGTGGGTTGTGACTTGCAGTGAAGGTGTGTTGTTGGTTTTCGGCGCATTAGACTAGGGACGCCGTTAGGACGAATACACAAGAAAACTGTCTTTGAGACAGATAGAGTAAGTCCAAGTGAGTCTATGACCTCGACAACTCTGTCAAGTGCATCTCGCAACTTCTAACCAATGTTCTTCGCAGCTATTGAGGGTCCCACTCACCATAGCGCCATGTCATCCGTATATAAGGCGATATAAACTGTTGAAGAGCATTTAGTAAATGCCGTCAGAGTTTCTGGGAAAGCGGCCATTGCAAGGTTGAAACACACACGTATAACGCTGTAGTTATAGCAATTCTGAACAAAATAACAGCAGTATGTTTGAATGAAACTGCGCCGAAACATTACAACATATAATTTTGCACGTCTCAATGAGAGCGAAAAACGAGCTGTCTGGAAGCATCTCTCAAGCTGTGGTCCGTGTATTACAAAAAAAAAAAGAAACGTTTGCAAAAAAAAAAAAACAGGACTTTGCGTAGTGTTGATGCATAAGATGCGTTCTGCAGAACACTTGATACGATTTTTTTTTTTAGACGTAACCGTTTCCGTTAAACTCACACAGCTAAAGTTTATTATTTTTTTATTTTTTATGTTTTTAGTTTGAACGTGTGCTTGGAAATTACAGAGATTCTTTTCTCTGGGCTTAAGACGTGCACCCGTCCTAATGTAGGGAGCAAGTAAAAGCGTTTTAGGGCTTCATAAAACACCTCATAATCAGCTGAATGCAGCGCATAACACTATTCAATTTTATGACTTCATGCACCTCACTGAACCACCTTAAACGAAAAACATGCTCTTGGCGAAATAAGCAAGCGCTCGTATTATTAAAAAAAAAAAAAATATCTGAACGAACTCACATCTGCTGCCTGTCACCAAGCCCCCTACTCCGACCAAATTTTCTGTCATAAGAAATAAGACCATTATAGCATGTAATAAATATTTGGCCGCGCTATTTTCATGGTTCAGCTAAAAATTAATAAATGCACTGGAGGGACTTCGGCCTGGATGTACACACAACTTTACTCCGCCTCTTAAATCAGCTGCGTATTGTATTATCTTATCGACCCTTATATGTTGCGCTTTTTAAACTAAAATATTACCAAACTCCCGCAAACTTGCAAAAATTATAGAATCTTCCCTAACGTGAATTTTTCACTTGATATAATTAAATGATATAACTTAAAAGAGCTATGAATGTGACGCACTGCAATTTGGGACTCACCTGTCGAGCTATGCTGCACAGGTGAATGCCCGCAAAAAAGACACCATCCTGCAAGGCATTCCGTGTATCCAAATGTGCCTTCACGCGTTAGAAAGGCCCCGCAGAAACAGCTGGTCAGAAGGCAAGGAACCCCAACTTGAGCCGGCAAATCCCGGTTTGTTAAACCAGGCTGCATCTTTCGTTGTGTGACAGGCCTTAAAAAATAGATGTTTTTAATGAGGGCGCACGTATGAACGCAAACATTACTAAAGGGGAACATTTCTGAGTACTCGCAAGTTACGAAGATTTATTGGAAGGGTCTTGTTTATAGCCGGTCGTCACTTCGCCAAATTCAACCGGCCTCCGGACGAGAACAGCTTTGAGCCAAGATAGCAGTGCGCCCAGTGTTCTAAAACTTCGTTTTTATATATAACCAATGTTATGTTATAACAAAACAGTGAAGTTATGTATAATAAAATAGTATTATGTATAACTTTTTTAAGTATATCCTTGTCCGTTCTAAATAACCGCAGCAGCCCCGATCTCGGCTTGTTGTTATACATAAGCCTGGTATCTCTCAGAGTGCTTCGTTGATTGCAATCTTGCTCGTCATCGTCTGACCTTCGGCACTGTTATTCTCCTCTACATAGAACCGGCGCTGTAAATATAGCAATATGCAAAACCTTTTTTTAGAGTGTACTTGTGGTACCGAATAGCGGGGTCTTTGCATGGCTATCCCTTGGAGGCAGCCGTCGCAGCACATCGAACCCCCTCACGTACTGTGACCACACAGTCGCTTTAGTGTGGTCGGCGATGTTCTCAGATCGTCGAAAACATTTTATATCGGAATAGCCATGTTCCGGCACGGCATGGTAGAAGCTAAAAAGCGCGATACCGCAATCACGAACAAGCAATGGCCATATTTTGTTCTGTTCGTTTTTCTTTCCGTTTTCTTATTGTTTTTACGTCTCAGGGTTACTATGAATATTGAAAAGCTACTTTGAAGACTTTAGTGTGACGGAAAGGCGTCGTTCAAGGTAGTAACTTGCGCACTGAAGTTTGGTCCCAACCAATGCAGACAAGAGCACCTATGTCGTGCTCGCGCTAACAGTGTCGCGCACTGTTATCGCGACACTGTTACTGTTACCTTCCACAATTCCGCAATTGTCGAAGGTACCAATTGTGGAAGGTACAATTGTGGGAGGCACCTTTCAGAATTCCGCAATTCTGGAAGCTGTCTTTCGAAATTGTGGAAGTTCCACAAGTTCGAAAGGCATGCTTTCCACGCCACTCGAGTCATAATGGCAGGAGTGCTGATATCCAGAGACACTGGTTATTACTCGGCGGATGACGAATTTCGCGGATGGTGGATGGCGAATGCTGATTCTGTGCGAACCGGTGCTTATCCTTTTTGTAGCAGGAACGGGGCATGTTGCGGTGCACGAGAGATTGATAGAACCGTCTCAGCGATCAGGTATAATGGGCTAGAAGGTAAGTTGCTGCAATTGATCGCTTCTCCCTGGGGCCGAGAATGGTTCCACTATTCCCTGGTGGGTTCCTATCACTGTGGAACCACCCATAAAAAAAGTCCCTCGATAACATTTACGCCTATACTTCGTTTCAGCTTATCTGCGAGCGAAGCCAAAGCTAGAAGCGCGAGACCAGCGCTTTTTGCGTTTCTCCCCAGCTCGCGCGCTCGAGCAAAGCCTGAACGCACGGAGCTTTCGTGCTCGCGCTTCCAGCTTTGCCTTCGCTCGCATATAAGGTGAAACGAAGTACAGCGTTTCTCATAAGTGTCGACAACTTTTGTTTTGCGAACGCGCAAGACACGTGTCGCGAGCGAATGCTCCGCCGCCATTTTCTTCCAAGGACCGCACGAGGCACGCACCTCGTGCATTGGTGCCTTTGACGCCACTTTTTTATTTATTTATTTATTTATTTAGGTATACTGTTAACCCGTTAGGGTTGTTACAGGGGTGCACAAGGCACGAGAATACATATGACCAAATACAAAAAGAAACAAGGACACTGTATCAACAACAATTCAAACATACAAAAATAGCGCTTGACATTGAATTTATAAATCGTCAAACAGCGACGAAGCAAAGACATCACACAATATCATCACAATACACAAAACAAAAGAAAAATTCTCATGACTATACGGCATGCTCGCTTCTAAGGGAAGCGAGCATGCCGGCCGCGTCGCGGCGGTCGCCTATTGTTTGCCGCATCAATTGTTGTGGCTTTCTTAGTGCGGAATAGCTACCTTGGAAATTACAGCGCTAACCCGCTACAACGCACAACCAACGCAGCGACTGGCAGAAGTTCCCCGATGGAAAGGACACGTTTGCCGCTAGGGGCGCCCTGGTCGGGGCCTGAATTAGATGTGCACCTTTTCTATGCCGGCCGCGTCGCGGCGGTCGCCTAATGTTTGCCGCATCAATTGTTGTGGCTTTCTCAGATCGTCGAAAACATTTTATATCGGAATAGCCATGTTCCGGCACGGCATGGTAGAAGCTAAAAAGCGCGATACCGCAATCACGAACAAGCAATGGCCATATTTTGTTCTGTTCGTTTTTCTTTCCGTTTTCTTATTGTTTTTACGTCTCAGGGTTACTATGAATATTGAAAAGCTGCTTTGAAGACTTTAGTGTGACGGAAAGGCGTCGTTCAAGGTAGTAACTTGCGCACTGAAGTTTGGTCCCAACCAATGCAGACAAGAGCACCTATGTCGTGCTCGCGCTAACAGTGTCGCGCACTGTTATCGCGACACTGTTACTGTTACCTTCCACAATTCCGCAATTGTGGAAGGTACCAATTGTGGAAGGTACAATTTTGGGAGGCACCTTTCAGAATTCCGCAATTCTGGAAGCTGTCTTTCGAAATTGTGGAAGTTCCACAAGTTCGAAAGGCATGCTTTCCACGCCACTCGAGTCATAATGGCAGGAGTGCTGATATCCAGAGACACTGGTTATTACTCGACGGATGACGAATTTCGCGGATGGTGGATGGCGAATGCTGATTCTGTGCGAACCGGTGCTTATCCTTTTTGTAGCAGGAACGGGGCATGTTGCGGTGCACGAGAGATTGATAGAACCGTCTCAGCGATCAGGTATAATGGGCTAGAAGGTAACTTGCTGCAATTGATCGCTTCTCCCTGGGGCCTAGAATGGTTCCACTATTCCCTGGTGGGTTCCTATCACTGTGGAACCACCCATAAGTAAAGTCCCTCGATAACATTTACGCCTAGCGTTTCTCATAAGTGTCGACAACTTTTGTTTTGCGAACGCGCAAGACACGTGTCGCGAGCGAATGCTCCGCCGCCATTTTCTTCCAAGGACCGCACGAGGCACGCACCTCGTGCATTGGTGCCTTTGACGCCACTTCTAAGGGAAGCGAGCATGCCGGCCGCGTCGCGGCGGTCGCCTATTGTTTGCCGCATCAATTGTTGTGGCTTTCTTAGTGCGGAATAGCTACCTTGGAAATTACAGCGCTAACCCGCTACAACGCACAACCAACGCAGCGACTGGCAGAAGTTCCCCGATGGAAAGGACACGTTTGCCGCTAGGGGCGCCCTGGTCGGGGCCTGAATTAGATGTGCACCTTTTCTATGCCGGCCGCGTCGCGGCGGTCGCCTAATGTTTGCCGCATCAATTGTTGTGGCTTTCTTAGTGCGGAATAGCTACCTTGAAAATTACAGCGCTAACCCGCTAGAACGCACAACCAACGCAGCGACTGGCAGAACTTCCCCGATGGAACGGACCCGTTTGCCGCTAGGGGCGCCCTGGTCGGGGCCTGAATTAGATGTGCACGGTTCCTTTATCTATAAACTGGCAGCAGCGCCACAATGGCAAAGGCCAGTTAATTATTTAGAAATTAGGTCCCAACTTAAACGGAGCAGGCAAGAAATAAAAAAAAAACTCGCCCATTTTCCGTACTGGCGTGGTAAAGGTAGTGGTAACACAGAATGTGATGTGTTAAGGGGATCATGATGTGAAGGGCCGGCAGAAGTAGACGGACGAGCATTAGCGTGTGCACCGCCGCACACGGCACTTGAAGAGGAATCCTATGCCGCCACGAGGCTGCGGCTTTCCATGTAGAGTGTTATCCGCTCGGTTAAAGACCCGGGAGGACACCTCGAAGGCTCCTTGCGCACGGCTGGACTCGCAGCCATGTGTCGTGCACGGTCTTGGGCATAGTATCGCGACAGTATCGCGATACTGTAACGCGTTACTCTTTTTTTGTAACTTTTAGCTGTAACTCGATACACTTTGTTTAAGAAACTGTAACGGTAACTTTAATACTTTCTTTTTGAAAAGTAACTGAAAAGTAACTGCAAATATACATATACTTTTCGCGAAAAAATGACCTTATATTGTGAACGCTACAGCGGATCCGACCATGTGCGGAGGTTGGGCCCCACATTAGTCGAGACAAAATAAAACAAGAACAATTTTTTTTTTTTTCGTCGGAGCATAGTGCCGACGCAGAGGGCAAACGTGTTTCGATTTCTGTAGAACATTTTTTGTGCGTGGCTCTCTAGCCTTGTCTTGACAGCCCCACCTCTTCAGCCAAGCGACAGAGCCACTTAGGAAACACGCGACGCTTAGGCTCCTACGCCGAACGAGAGCCTCTGTCGTCAATGCCGCAGCGGTCGCCCCCAGTAGACACTGCCTGACCGGGGCCACAGACGATGTTTCTACTGGTCGACTTGCCCGTTCCAAGGAGACGTGAGCCCAAGGTCGAGTCTTTTGTTCTGCGTTGCTTAGAAGAAATCAAAAAGAAAAGAGGAACGCTTTCCGAGACGACTTTGTGTGGTTTTTGTTCACTCCTTTCTTTACCTTGTTTGATACTAACGGTCGTTTCCACTTTATTCAGTTCCAAATGGTTTAGCCTTCTGCTCCCTTCCCTATTATTGTAATGGACCCGCCTGTTCATCGGTATCTCCCTCTCCTGTCGGCTGAGAAAGGAGAATAAGAGAGCTTTTAAGGAGAAAAAAAGGAAGGTAAATATAAATCGTAGTCATTGTGTGTTGTGATTAATGTCTTCATAATCAAATTTAAGAAGAAAACGAAAGTATCTTAAAAGTAACTGATTTACTATGACGGAGTGACTGTAACTGTAACGCGTTACTTATATTACAGTGGAGCTGTTAAGGGCTAGGTTCCACAGGATCGTGTCCGTGTATGTCGACACAAACCTGCCTGGACAGCTACCGCCATCTATAAGCGACGGCGGCACGCACACAACCAGTATGGTTTCCGCCGTCGCTCGTAGATGGCGGCAACCTTTCCAGCTATCATAGAAGAATGGATAGTTGGGCGCGTTGGTGGGAATTGACCCCGTAAGTGATGACGTCACAACAAGGCGTCTGGGTCCAAACAAACCGTTTCTAGGGACGTTGCTATGGACTATTGCATGGAGACTCCACATGAGGCTAGATTTTTGCTTACAAGTAAGTAAATAATTTTTTGTAAGCAACCTAACTTCTTGATATCGAATTATGAAGATGTTCTTGTCGTCTCAGTGTCGTATCGCAACGATGAAAGCCATTTCTGAAGACTTACAATCTGTGTTTTGGTAGCAGACGACACGATAGATTTGCTGGCCTCTGTTACAGCGGGCGTCTTCATTGAATTGCGTCGGTAAACGAGCGACAAAAAAGTGCATCACCATAGCCGTAGAGGCCTCCGCAATGTGCGTTTTTTTTTTCTGTGAAGAACCCAGCTTAGTTACGAGGGGTGAAAAGGCAGTAAAATCAAACCACGTAATGCAGATCAGTTGCGACGACGACCTGAAGTGCATTACCGGCGTAGTGCAGGCCAGCATGAGAAACAAATCGTACGCCGTCGAGGTAAGTCGTTTGTTATTATTATTATTGTGGTTGTCGTTATTAAAGAATTGCATGTCTATCGCAATTTCGCAGTATTTTGCTTTTTTTTTCCCCTTGGTATACATACAATTCCGTGGATGTGCTCTTTTGGGGAAGATCTCCATCGAACCCGCGATGCGAGTACAATCTGTAATGAACTCACCTTATGTTTTTTTCTCCAGTTCTTTCGCGCTTTGGGGTCTTGCGGAAATCTGAAGGAACTGCAAGGGTCTTTCACCACGCGATGGTTACAACCAGGTATACGAAGCAACCTCGCATAGCGCGAGTCCGCAAACAAAATTTGGGATCTCTACCGATCGCCTGAAGTGCTTTTCTCACGGGTGCAATACGGTCTTTTAGCAGCCGATCATCTCGATCGACGCCCGGACTTTCGATAAACCATATTTTGCATCGCACCCCACTATGAATTCTTATATGTGTCTGAAACTCATTATATTTCAAACAAATGCGATGTCAGAATATCGTCTTTATTCACAACATTCAAACGACGGCCCCGGTTCGGCCGGCCGGCGCGCGGCGGACGGCATACTTCTTGCTTTCGTCATCTGCTGCAGGCATCTTGAGGACCGGAAGTTGCAGTCATAAATATTTCAGAAACGAGCGATTACCGGCACACTTCTGTCGAAACATATATGACATTCAAGCTTTCTACATTTGTGATTTTTAGAAGTTTAAATCCTGATTTTTGAACGGTCGGGTTTTCGTAGCGAAACCGAGCCACATGTATTCGTCCATAACAACGACCCTAGCAACGGTTTGTTTGGACCCATGACGTCACACTTACGGAGTCAATTCATCGTAGGAAACAGCGCGAAAAACAGACGACGACGAAGAAGAAGCACACAGTGTATCGAGTACAGCTCCGCTGGTCTTCCTTCTTCACGAGTGGAAAGGCTGAACGATTTTTTAAGTTACTGTAACTGTAACCTAAATACGTTTTTGACAAACTATTTGTAACTAATTACTTTTTAAAAGTAACTTACCCGAGACGTGCACGGTATGCGCGTGAGCTCTGTTCTACAATTGAGGGTTCCATCGTGTGCGGTGGCAGTGTGAGTGCGACCTTCTCAGAGCTGCAAACTGTCGCCAGCTCGCGAAAAAAAAAAAAAAAAAAACACTCGAACTATCTCACCCCGTTACAACGAAGGGAGTACTTCTAATGTATTCTCCGTTCACCCTTAAGGCCGGTTCAGACACTTGCGTTTGAGTGCGTTTGACTGCGTTGCGGCGAGAACCGAAAGCGAGTCACCGGTACATCTGTGCTTCGTATGAAGCGTGGAATCCAATTCAAGGATTCTTCTTGGCACGCGATATAAGCAGCAGGGATGTCCTTGTGTCTCGCTGCCGCAACGCAGTCAAACGCAGTCAAACGCAACTGTGTGAACCGGGCTTTAGAGGGTGAACGGAGAATTAGCTTTCCTCCTCAACTCGCAAGCGAAACGAGAAATCGCGTGGTTGTGACCTGCTTGGGCACTGGTGCGATGACTTCAAGCTTCCACCGTGTTTCTTAAGCACACCGTGGAACTTGTCACTCTCAAGTGATGATAAGTGCTCTCACGGCACTCATTGGCCACGAACGCGATTCCAAATATTCGTCAACGGATTGATTGTTCATCGCTCGGTTGGGGGAACTTCCGTTTCCGGTAGAAAGGCATACTTTACGTGATTTCACGTGTTTTGCCGAGTCCGATCGAGTCGAAGAGGTATGTAAAAACGTTTATTATGGTGCCGCCTTCTGGCTTAAAGGACACAGAGTAGGCGGGGGAAAGGGAAAAGGGAAGTGAAAATGACGATGATTAAATGAACCTGCCGATCCCGGAGGATCGGAGGAAGTCGATGAGAGATGTGTAGACGAGTTTTTGTTCACTCGGATTGGCTGTAGTCGGTTTCTTCCACCGGAGTGGTGATGGGCGGCAGTCAATGGCGAAGGCACTGGACTATTTAAAAAAAAGCTATGAAATTCTTGAAAAAAAAAATGAGTTACATGTGAATTCTAGTGTATTTTTATCCCGTGAACCCGAATACCTAAACCATTTGCTGCGCAATTATTGTTAAACGCGAGAAAACGCGAAAGACAGCCGCTGTACAGTCGCTGTACGTCGTGACGTCAACGACGGATCTTTTGGCTGCCCAAGGCTAGGGAGGCGGGGCTTCAGCCCTATTTTGAAATTGGTCATATGGCTCTCCGGCGCGTCGCACTGAAACATAATTGTGATATCTGTTATTCTAAAGGCCGAATACGCGCTATTTAATTGTTTTTTTTTTTTTTTTTTCTCAAATGCAGAACTGCCCCATCTTCCCTTTAGGAATACTGTGCTTTCGCGACAACTCGCATAAGAAAGCAAATGCGTCAAGTGGAACGCTCGCACCTTTCATCCCACAGCGGTACTCAGCTAGAACTCTCGAGGTAAATGTATGTACGCGTTTCTCGGGCATATATGTTTGTTTGCTTTTTGTTTCGCTTTCGTGGCGCGGCAAAGCAGGAGACGTGCTTCCCATCGAAGCTTCCTGGATTAAAAAAAAAACAACAAAAGAACGAGCTACCCTTTTGCTTTTTTGACTCACATAGTCGGGGAAAAAAATTTCTTGCGGGAGGGAGAGGAGAGGAGGGGAGGAGGAGGGAGAGTGGGCGGCGGAAGTCGCCAGCAAGTCGGCGTGGAATGCGGAGGAGATGTTGGTCGGGACGCAAAGGAGACGACGCCTAGAATGTCAAAGGGCGAAGCGACCAGCGGCGGAAATGTCGCCTCTCTAGAGGTCCTCGGGACGCGGCTAAGCGAGTGTACAGACTGAAACGGGGAGAGATGAAAGTGGGAAGACGGAGGATATTAAAAGAGAAGGTCTGTTTGGGGAACGGAAGTCATCAAAATTTTCACCATCTGTGACTCCTTTTTGTTGCTGCAGGCGTGAGTGTAAAGCAGCCCCGAATTCTCGCGTCTCGTATACTCTGCGGCTTTTATTTTGTCACGCTATTCAAGTTGTTTTTTTTTTTTTTGTCATATATTGCTTTGTTTGACAAAGTTTGATTATTCGTGTGGGAAAGGTATGTAATTATGTTGCATCTTTCAATCTACATATTAGCGTTGTTGCTCTGGTAGGTTGTTGCTTGTTTTCTTTTCTTCTCGTAACAAGGACAAAATGTTAATATTTCTATTTTTTGTTGTATTCTTGCTGTCTTTTATTGTCGCCTGGTTGTTTACACGTTAAGGGCTTTGAACTCATCAAATGCAAAGTTATAGAGCCGAAAGTTCACGGAGCGCGCCGACTGGGCGGCTTCCGCGACAAACGCGCGGCTTCATCATCGCGGGAGTCCCATTGGCGCGCTCCGTTAACTTCGAACCCAACTTTGTGTTTCACGAGTTCAGGGAACCCTGGTTTATATAACATTATCGTCGCCGTCATCGTATGCCACCTCAAAATGTGAACTTCTCCGTCGCCTTCTTTTTGATTTGCAAAAACGCTGTTTCGTCGGGTTATTGGACATTAACCATCGCTAAATGGCTACAACCTTCACAGTCAGCATTTATACTACGTTTAACCGAAAGTCCGAGCGCTTCCGACACTGCGAGTCAATGGGGGCCAATCAGGCTGTGCCAAAAGGGCACAGTCATGACGTTCGTCGTATCTTTGTGCGTGTGCTATCGTCGGCTGAGCCAATCAAGCACTGTGCGTGCGTTTTGACCTTGCGCTTTTTTAGAGCGCAGCTCTTAGGCGCCCTTTTCCCGGTTTCGCGGCGTCGGCATAACCGCGCTAAATTTAGCGGGAAAATTGACATCACGTGACCTAAACAGCAATTCAATTTTCCGCTAAATTTAGCGGGGAATTGAATTGCCGTTGAGGTCACGTGACGTCAATTTTCCCGCTAAATCTAACGGAAAAACTCAATTTGTTCATAGATGACGTGGCACCAAGTCATGTGACGTCATTGGCCCCGTTAAATTTAGCGGGGAAACTGAATAGGTGTTGAGGTCACGTGGCGTCAATTTTTTAGCTAAATTTAGCGTGGAAACTGTGGGACGATGGGAGGGTCTGGAAGAGGAGGGGGAGGGTACGGAGGAGGAGGATGCGAGGGTACGCACGAGGAAAGGAGAGGGTACGGAGGAGGAGGAAAAGGATGGCTATGCTTTCCCCTCCGTACCCTCCACTGCTCCACCTCAAGAGCTGCACTCTAATTTCGCATTACAGGGATTTGTAAACGTCTTTCCTTTTTTATTCTGTATTCATCATGATCCTGCAGCGCAATGAGGCGTTATCGCAAAAATCTAATAAACTTTAAAAAAGTAAAAAGTAGCATTTCTGAACTTGTGGCACACACAATCTCGCTCGGCAAGGCATTCCACTCTTTAGTAGTTTTAACACACACGAAAAAAAATATTTTACCCAATTCAGTCCTAGTGCGGTATTCTCTTATCTTGTGTATCTGCTCTTTTCTTTGGAAGATATAATTTGGAGGTAAAAAGTAAGATGAACTATTAATGCCAGTTATATTTTGATATATATTGTATAAAAGCTTCAAGCGTAAACATCTTCCTTTGAATGGGCGCCGGCCCAAAGTCTCCACCCTCTCCCCCAGCGGGCCAAGTGCCGGGGTAACACCGACAAGGTTTGACCAGAGGAAAATTAGCGACTCCCTCGCCGGGGGGAGAAGGTAAAGTTTTCAGGGTCTTTTTTTTTTTTTGATCCCCCGAAAGTTGTCCTGGTGATATCCGGCACCGCTTGGTGATAGATACGAAATCGCAGAGGGTAAGCGAACTGGCAAAGGAAAAAATGAAACCGCATACAACTTCCCGTAACACCGAATTAGAGTGCAGCTCTTGAGGAGAAGGAGGAAAGGGTACTGAGGGGAGCGTATACCCCTCCTCCTCCTGCCTGCTATTCCTCCGTCCGAGCGGCGTCGCCATCGCCGTCGGCGTAACCGTGAGGTCACGTGACCATCGAGACGTCACGGGGTCACGTGACCTCACGGGGGTCACGTGACTTCGCCGGGGTCACGTGACGTCACGGGGGTCGTGACCTCACGGGGATCACGTGACGTCACCGGGGTCATGTGACATCACCGGGGTCTGTCACTGGCGTAACACAAAATAGACAGACAGTTTTCTATGAACTCAAGTTTTATTAACTTTTATTTTCTCAGGATAGGCTCGCAGGGCAGAGTTGATGAGAAAAGGAAAGAAAACGATGCAGTGCGCCGTCTTGGACGATCACGAATTTACCGCACGACTTTACCGATGGTACAAATTTCGCGACACGCCTTTCTTACGATTGCAAGACATCGTAATCTTAGCAGAGATATAGCAGCGTGGAAATATGACTTTGTGATCACATACACGTTGCGAGCGTTCAGGAATGCTGACATTAATCACTTTTCTCGGGTGATGAAAACGCTTCAAAATTCGCATCCTTCATACAAGCCTTTAAATACAGTACGCACCAGTAATACCTTGAACTTGAGCACACGCATGGAATGCGCAAAATAAGAAATCCGGGCGATGTTCGAGGGCACAAAAGCTAAGAAGGCACCACTTTATCTGATGTAAACAAACATGATGGCACGAGCGTTTCTGCTGTCTTGAGGGTGCCGCCACAACATCGCCTTACGAATAGATGGATCTCCCCTTCCAGGACATGCTGGCTTGGGTTATCATTGCGACACACGACGAGAATTCAGTCAAGGGTAGCGCTTTACGCGGAATGATGAGCTTCCACCACGCCGACCACGTCAACGATCACCACTGACGCCATGTTTTTCAGCAGATAGTAGGAACCGTGACACAGCGCAGGCGCAGTCTTATCTTTCTCTTGCTTCGTTTACCACACGATAGATGGCGCATAGCTCCGAGCTTTCTGCAGCGACAAAGAGTTAGAAATAGTTGCTGAAAGAATAGAGGAAGCAGTTTCAGGGCAACGGTATACAGATTGGACCTAAGAGAGCCTAACTAGGCTTTTTGTTCTGGAACTACACAAAGTTCAGAGTAAACGAAAGGGGAAGCAAGGACATAGACCAAAAAGCTGGTGGGACAAAGAAGTGATGCAAGCGATACAAAAACGTCAGGAAGCCTCTAGGGAACACAGGCATTCCAAGCGTAGTGGGGAGTCAGAAACGGAAGTAAAAAGAAGATGGGACACTTTTATAACATGTCGCCGAGAGGCATCCAGTCTGATCAATGCGAAAATTCAGCGAAAGGGTGAAGAATGGATGAGTAATGTAAGCAAGAAAGATAGAAACGCAGCCAAGAAGTTTTTGGAGCACTTGAACTCACTCGGTGAAACGACGCAAGCTAAACAGAGGTAGAGTGGTAAGCTGGGCGATGGGACATGGGATTGCACGCCGATCACTTGTGCTGGTCATTCTCACCACGTTCTAAAAAAGGTATTCTTCACTACACATCCTCGCACTCCAAGGTAGTGAAGAGAGGCATTGCTATCTCTTGCCTCACTTCAGCCCTAAAAAAGTCATGTTTCCACGCCATCCATCGGAGTTTCTTGGGCCAAATCGAAAGACTAAAATCTTCAGGGTTCCCTAATCAGGTCATAATGGAAGTGATAGGTATGCTGGTAAAGAATGTAAAAGGTGGTGAAAAAACTAAGCGCCCCGTTGACAAAAACCGGGTGGTGGTTATACCATACCGACACAAAATATCGCATAATCTAAAACAAGTGGCAAGTAGGTATGGTGTGCCTGTAGTACTATCAGCCCCTAAAAAAATGCGACAAATATGTTCTAAGGTTCGTCAAAAAGCGGAAAATTTATCAAAAAACACGTGCCACAAAAAACATGTGCGGCCTTTTGTTCCCTGTTCATCGGGCGTTGTATATAGCATTCCTCTTTCCTGTGGAAGATGCTATGCAGGACAAACCGGACGGTGTCTAAATGACCGGCTCCGAGAGCACAAACTTTCTTTAACACCCACTGTACGAGGTCACCTCTCGGTGCATTGTAAGACCTGGGTCGCTAAACTCGTCAGACACAACTTTCTTCGTGTTATGACATAGCGGAGGGAGGAGCCGAAAGATTGCAGCGAAGTTTTCTTTTCTCACAAACCCGCAGATCCGTAGATCTTCGTGACGTTTCTCATTGCAAGGGCGAGAAATCCCTACTATTCCCTAGGCGCCGAGATAGAGCAGCACGAGAAAGCACGCGGAGACCAACGTGGTTCTTGCGTATAATATCACGATAAAGATTATCAGCTGCGACTTTGATGGTCTCTAAAAAGCACAGCGGAGGCTTGGGTAATTGCATTCTAAAATCAACACCGTCAAAGTTGATAGTCTGACATCGTTCTTATTTCCGCCGATAAAGCAGAAGTTACTAAAAAACGTCCCTGTCGTCCCTTTTATTTATCTCGGCCTTTTGAATTTGATCAGAGTGTAGCCCGACACGGCTAGATCACTACCAGCCGAGTAGTATTGTCCATCTTTGGACGGATTTCGCTTCCGGGCAGTTGTCCCCCATCAGCGGGAGATAAAATTATTTTATGATAGACCTTCAAAGATTAGCCAAACCGGGATTAATTCTGCGTTCATCAACTGAAATAAGAGTAATGTCAGTTTGTCAATATTGACGGTGATGTTTCGAGAACGCGAGGACACCAAGCTTTCATCGTACACAACCAAACTTTTCACCGTCAACTCGAACACGCATCATCAAATTTGTCGTTCACAAGTGATCATTCTGACCCTGACGTCAAAGCTATGAAGTATAAAAGCACGTCACTGAACGCGCCTGCACACAACGAGCCCTGGCACGAGCCTCTCGATTGAAAGTCTGTCATGGCCGCTCGTAAGTTCATGGAACGCGCCCCGTTTTAATTCCAGAATCTCTATAACCGTAATTTCGAAAATTGCACGCTGTGCTGTTCCTCGTCATCGCTCAGTTGGAACGCCTCTAAGCAGGGTTGTCGAAACAGAAGAACGGGGAGGGGGGCGATTCACGCCCCTCCCCCCCAAGTGGCGTCGAAAAAGGGGGCCCAAAGGGCATAAGGAGGAGAGGGGGGGGGGGATATCGCCCCAGCCCCGGACTATTGCATTTCAGAGAGTTATAATAAAAAAAGACAGACGTTTACAGTTCTCTGTAATGTCGAATTAAAGCGCAGCTCTTGAGGAGGAGAAGGGGAAGGTACGGAGGGGAGCGTATGCCCCTCCACCCCCCCCCCCTCCTCCTATCCTGCTCCCCTCTCATTTAGCGGGGAAACCTAATTGGTGTTAAAATCACGTGACGTTATTTTAACCGCTAAATTAAGTGAAAAAAAGTCCCATAATGCAACGCGCGCGCGGTTACGCCGACGGCGACGCCGTTCAAGCTTGAAACGGGCGCATAAGAGTTGCGCTCTAAAAATTCGGGGGAAGGGATATCCCCCTTCTTCATTACTATCACCCCACCTCCCCCCCCCCCCTCCCTCTCTCTCCCGATTAATTTCTATGGCCCTTCCTGACCCCCATTTGAGTGTGTGTTTGAGTTGGTTATACCTTTCTTTTACCCTTTTCACAGCTTTTTCTCGCCATCCCCCTCGCACCCTCACCTCTCAGTCATTACCGACGTCTCTATACATAACGCCTGTGGGTGACCCATGGTTGGAAGATGAGCTCTGAAACCGCATACACCGCGCACGGCTCCACAATATCACAAAGTTTAATCTTCGCCTCGATTCCGAAGCGAAGATTTTGGCCTCAAATAACTCCTTCCCAAAGTTGTGAAACGTCACTTTGTCGTCAGCAATAACTTCCACAAATGGCGATCTTGCGACGAGAAAGTTCAGAGTATTTACAGCCCGCCTAGGTACAATCTCCGTTTCATTGACTCTATCGCGGCGTAGGGATGTAGGGACATGCAGGCGCGACGTCATCAGTGCAGCCGTTCAATCGGCTGGCCCCACGGTGTTGCTCGCACGCGCTGCGATGAAGCTCACTACAACTTGGTGCCTAACATTCTCGCTGGAATTTGAGCACCGAGAGAGCTTGGATGATTGACATCTCGTCCCGCGTGACGCCAACGTCGCGAGAGTCCAATCAGCACGCTCTGCGAACTTCGTGCCCAACTTTGTGTTTGACGAGTTTAGCGATCCTGTACGTGCACACCATCTTTGAAAAAAAAACATCAATCATTGGTCGCTTTAAAGAAAAACAAACGCGCGAGGTGCTCGAGGCGTTCACCATCTTGAGCCTGGCCGATCGCTGCGTTAAGGTCGGTTCTCACATGCAGCGAAGCGCTTATGTAGCGCTCCTCACGTGCCGTCAGCTACTTATCGTCTGCCATGAGCAACAGTTTTGACGGTGCGATACTAAGCTGGTGAACGCTCCCGTCAGCACGCGCTTAGCGCGAGGTAAGCGCTACGCTTGTAGCGCTCCGCTGCATGTGTGAACAGGCCTTTAGTCAGCCGTCGGTAGCTCTGAGCGAAAAAGAAGTTGCCTTCTTGCGACCATTTGACGGTGACTGAACTGTTCACCCCCTAGTGCCGTGCTCCCCTGTAAAAATCGTGCTTCATCTTTCTTCTCTTCAATTAATATAAAAAAGTTGTGATTGCGCGCCTCTCTGTGTTCTGTGTTCCTTCCTTGTTTGTCCTTGTCTTTTTGTGCGCGAATTTTAACCATGTTAGACAGAGGTTCATACTCTCGCATCAGGGAGATCAATTAGAGGGAGATGGTGCGATACGATGTATAGGAGCAGTAATGGGGGCGAAATTTCGGGAACGGGTACATGTGGAAGATAGGAGAACCGAAGGAAGTAGCACTCCAGCTTGTGACATCGCGGATTTTGGACAAAGAGAATGGGAAAAGGCGGAACGAAGAGTCCCTAGTGGCACGTCGACAGGCACAGATGGTGTCCCAATCAAGCTGGTGAAGAATTTGGGTCCTAAATCTAAGGCAAAACTAAGGGAGGTAGTGAGCACTATGATAACAAAAGGAAATATTCCACATGAATGGAGGCTTAGTAGGATGAGCATGATATATAAGGGAAAGGGAGATAAGTCTGATATTAGGAATTATCGTCCCATATCCGTGACACCAGTTATTTACAGGTTGGTAATGCAGATTATAAAGAACAGACTGGAGGAATGGGTAGATTGCGAGGGCATACTGGGCGAGTTACAGAACGGGTTTCGGAAACAAATAAGGTTGGAGGACAATATATTTTATCTAACACAGTGTATAGAAATAGCGCAAAAAGAAAACAGACACCTCTGGCTGGCATTTCTGGATATCTAGGGTGCCTATGACAATGTGAACCAAGGAAATCAGTGGGACATAGTGGAGAGCTTAAACCTAGATGAAGGACTAACAGCAATATTGAGGAACATTTACAAAGATAATAAGGTGATTATAACATGGGAAGGGAAGGCAACGGGGAAAATAGAAACAGGACGAGGCCTTAGGCAGGGGTGCCCATTATCGCCTTTGCTGTTTATGTTGTATCTGAGAGGATTGGAGGATAGACTAGAGAAGAGTGGGCTTGGATTCGACCTTTCGTACAGTTAGCTAGGCCAAAAAATTCAGCAATCCCTGCCGGGATTGATGTATGCGGATGATATTGTACTAGTGGCTAACAACAGGATAGATTTGCAGGAATTAATGAGCATCTGTGGTAGGGAAGGAGAGGAATTAGGTTTAGAATTCAGTAGTGAAAAATCAGTAGTCATGATTTGTAACAATGATGAAGTTGAGAGGCTGAAGATACAAAATATTACAGTTGAGAGAGCTAGTAAATACAAGTATCTAGGAGTATGGATATGTGATGGTGCAGAATATCTCAGTGAGCATGAAAAGTATATAATAGGTAAGGGCAACAGAAATGCAGCTGTAATGAAAAATAGAGCACGTTGGAATTACAACAGGTATGAGGTGGTGAGAGAGATTTGGAAAGGGCTCATGGTGCCTGGCTTGACTTTTGGAAACGCAGTGCTATGCATGAAATCCGAAGTGCATGCAAGACTAGAAATAAAACAGCGCGGACTAGGTAGGCTGGCTTTGGGGGCACATTGCAAAACGCCAAACCAGGGAGTACAATGAGACATGAGATGGGTGTCATTTGAGGGCAGGGAAGCTGCGAGCAAGATAGGATTTGAGAATCGGTTGAGGCAAATGGATGTGGAGCAATGGGCGCGAAATCTTTTCAGCTATTTATACATGAGGAGTATAGACACAAAGTGGAGACAGCGCACTAGGAAATTAAGAGGAAAGTTTTTAGGCTATAGTGGAGTTACGGAAGAGCAGGTATCAGTTCAAAAGAAAATTAAGGCCACAGAAAGAGATCGGTGACTAGAGGGAATGCAGACAAAGACGGCTCTGGAAAGCTATAGATTAAACAAAACAGTTATTGTCAAAGAAAGCATTTATGACAATTCTAGGGGAAGCTCATTGTTGCTTGAGGCAAAGACAGGTGTTTTGCGAACCAGCACATACAGAGCGAAGTACCAGGAAATGGACACAGTGTGCGCTCCTTGTGGAGAGGAGGACGAGACGGCTGAGCACTTGATACTCTACTGTAAAGGGCTTCACCCTATGCATTCCGAAGACAACATAGATTTAAGAAAGTCATTGGGTTTTAGAGACAGCGAATGAAAAGTGGATTTCAAGACAGTAGAGATTACCAAGCAATGATTAAGTGAATGGTCGCAGAAAGCGAGAGAAAACTAGGTATTTTCTTATTAACTGATGGCAAGGGGGTTTTATAGCCTCACTTTCTTTTCAGTACGGAGTGAATATAGTTTTCACATTTAAATATTCTAAGCTTAAAGGGTAAGACAAAACAGCTGGGTGGCGTAAGCTACCGCCCGATCCAAAGGGCTCAGCCGTATTCATCCATCCATCCATCCATAAAATTCGGCAATTTCCGTCACATCGCTAATTATTCTACAAGATGGGGATCACAGTATTATTTTACAAAACTTTTAAAAAACGTTCGCCGGCTATTTATTGTTTATGATCGCGGTGCTGGTGAGGTAGGCTCTTATCCAATAGGCTACGTGGATTTGACTCACGTGATTTGGCGCCGCGGATGCATCGCAGTGAAAAGGCAGAGGGCTTTCGAAGGAAAGAAGATATCAAAGTATCCGCTTTACTTTTAAAAGTTCTATGGCCAAAAAAAAAAATTCTTGTCTCTCTATTTTTGTGTTATGATTTTTGTTTTCATACCTGTTATGACGTGCGGTGGATGAAATTCAATTTCAAAATCGTTTCATGGTCTCTTTAAAGAACAACAACGAAATAGCTCTGTCGATTTCCGGGAATCAAGCGCACGTTCTTTGTGCACACGCTAAGTGACCTGAACTGCTTGCACCAGGGAGAATTGGGGTTTCGGGAACGTTCACCTCGCGGAAAAGTGCTGAGAGGCTGCATTCAGCATGCTTTGTTATATAAAACCGCTGCACGAAATGCTAACGCATTTCTTCGAGAATCAACGTGGGGGCAGCGATTTCGGCCCATATTTTTTTTAGTTAAATTAAACGCATAGCAAGAATTATCCGAGGAAACGAGTAGAAAAATAACAAGTGTCAAAACGCACACTCTTACTCGCCAGACAAACAAAAATAAACTTGTTTTTTGCGGTTTCTGAGGTACCTTAGATGCTTAGTCTCTGTAGGATCCCCAGGATAAGTGCGGCTGCAACCTAGGGCACCTCAATATCCTTTTGGTTAGGGTGATGCGACTCTTTGTGATACCCAATATCGACGGCACACGCTTTTGGTAAAAATACAAAGTAAAAACCGGTAACAAAATGCCGCAGTAGCACTTTCAATGCCAAGAGCTCGTTCTCGGAGTCGTGCTTTCATGCGCTCCGAAACAAAAAAGGTGCAAAAGCGTTCGGAACAAAATGGTAAGATATCATCAACCTAAGCAAAGCGCACATGAAGACACCCTAGGTTTCTCTATTACAGCACTAACGGATTTGTCAGATTTGTTCTTTGCCATCCAGTATTTCGTATCACTACGTACCCAATAACATCGAAGATTGCATTTTCGTTTAGCGGTATACAAAACAAATATGCTGGTACAAGAGCACAATAAGTTCATAATATAACAGAACTAGACCCCTTGTTGAGTATTCGTTAGTTCCATAAACTCAGGTTTTCTCCATCATTTTCTTTTAGATGTGGACATCTAACCATTTTCAGGGTGTTGGGGTTAGGAGAAGAGTGAGTTTGATGCAACTTTTGGTGTTCTCGGCACCTTTTTTGCCGCACAGCAGTGATTTTGTTTGCAGGGATTACGCATTTCTGTTTCCTATAGTTCCACACAAGTCCGCCAAACAAAAATCTGGGGCGTGGTGTATTTTCAGAGTCAGCATCGTCTTGTCTATTGGAGGCAAAATATAAAGGTGAGCTGGACATAGTATAGAGGTTGGCAGTCAAGCAGATTGGTGAGCGGCGCAATATCACTGCCACCCACTGTAGGAAAACCTCGACCTAGCATTGCCAAATCCAAGATATCTGTAAAGATCCATGCATTTTATATGCCACGTTCACCGACCAGTGGCGTCAGCAGCGTATTTTTAAATTGGGTCCAAAGAGTTTTTGTTTGTTAAACGTCGTACGACTATTACCGGGATTCTCGATCAGTTTGTGTAAAGCAAGATCGACCGTATGAGTACCGAAACACGGACGACGAATCGTTTCTCTGGCAAACAACCCCCTTTGCCGAGTGTTCTCATGACGGAAGGACTTCGATCTTGAAGGCCGGTGTTCTCAGGTGTCCGTTACAAGTCTTCCTATGACGAGTGGGCCTGTTCCCCACTGTCCGCTCTTGAAACGTGGAAGCAAAGGCGAGGCTTCTAGTGACGAGTACAACTAAAAACGTGAACGATCCCTTTGTACAAAATGCAGTTAGTGTACAGGCGAGCTGGTGAAAGTTTGTCATAATGATATTAACCCGAGACTGGGGCACAAGGAATAAAATATACAGTGATGGAAAAAAAATATAGGGACATGCGACGGCTTGAACTTGGTTGATTCGTTTATTTAATTATCCTCATTACATAGAGACAACCACGATGTCACCAAACCGCAGAACGTCCTGTTTTCAAGGACACACACACAAAGACACATCAGTCACAACTCAAAGGTGAAAACAGCCAGTGCTTTCACTGGACAAATGACTTTGGACCCTTTTAGACAACCTTCGATTGCTGCTCTTTTTTTGTTCGTCGTCGATTGACTCACAAAATTTAAATAGTAATGTATTAAAAAAAAAAAACGGCGTCAACGGCGTTCAAGTTGTAGACCTATCAAGTAACAGTCTCCACCTGGACATCGAAGCTCTAGGCGCGTGTAAAAAACGCTTGAAATTCTCCTAGGAAGGCCTAAAAGACGTTTTTAGAGAAACTGCGGATGCAATCTACCTTACGAAGCGTAAGACTCCATGCAACCGCAGCTCTCTGCAACTCGTACCAACAACCTAAGAAAAAAAAAAAACACAGAAAAGTTGAGTGAATATTATAAAAGCAACAACTAAAATCGAGCATCAAGATTGGGGCGTGGGCTTACACGTGCCGACCCTCGCCAACTGCCCAGCTTGTTTCGAGAGGCACACAGATTGGAGTTCTCCGTGCGCCGCAGTGGAAGCCTCCCGTATGGATTCACCTAGAGCACTTGCCGTGCGGAGAGGAACGTGAGATACAGAAGCTCCATGAGCCGAGAGTTTCACTGCCCGTTGCACGGTAACGTTCTGCAATGAAAATCTCGAAAAAAAAAAAGAAAAAAATAAGAAAGACACAGAAACATAATAAAAAACCTAAAAACCAGGTCCAGCAATAAATGGGCACGTGGAAAAGTTGTCCACTTCCGCGCCCTTCCGCTTGAGGTAATATAGTATACGTCTCTGCGATGCATGCGAAGCAATGATACTTTTTTCTATGCATTTTTTCTTGAGAACATTTTTTTCCTCGATACATTTTGAATTGTGATTGAAGAAGTAATTCTGTTTTACGTACGTTCAAACAGCGAAGAGTTAGTCAACCCCCGTGGACGTCTGGTGTCTCAGCTGTAGATAATAAATGTATCCAGCGCACAATGATTTCTAGCCTGGATTAACCCGCATCACGCAGTATAATACACCAACAGACGTCGGTACCATGGTCACCTAAACTGGAACGGGGTGAAGAATGAAGCGAGGAGCCCTGGGTTCTGCGGCGTGAGCTTTCACTCCGCGTACTCCGAGCTGCGACTGGGATGGGAGAAGCAGTTCTGCTCTGCACTACAACAAAAGCGACTACACCCCTCCCCCCTTTTTATTCCTTGTGCTCTAAGTACTAACTTATTCACGGGATCAAAACCAAGAGCTCACATACGCAGTCTACAAAACGCAACGCCATAAAAAACCTATTATGCTAGATTGATTATGCTGACTCATATGCTCTATACTCGAGTTATCGTCTATTATAGTCGGGTACAGGTCAAGAACGAAGGGGGGCTCCTCCCACCTCCGTCCACATTAGCAGAGCGAACGCTGGAGAGGAGGTCGCCTCCTTTCCAACGTTCGCTCTGCGTAAGTGGAAAGAGTGGGGAGGAGCGTCCACTTTGTTCTTGACCTGTCACCGACTATAAATAATTTAGTGGGTAGTTTGGCAACCGCCATAGTTTTCATAAACAGTAATTCAGCCGCCGCTTACTTTTGTGTAGGCACAAGGGTTGGAAAGTCATCAACTCTCCCGCTAGTGTGTTCGGTTGTAGCTCTATGCTAAAAATGCTACTCTGGCCTTTCCACAGGAACCTACGTGAGACTTAAATGAAAATTGTAACTTCGAGGTGCTATGTTTGCTCGATCAGCACATGGAAAGTGTTTCGTATTATACTTGCGCCCTTCAACCCCTCCGCGCTTCACAAAACGCTCTAGTACTATACTCCCAAAGCAGTAAACAGGGAGCGCCTCCGTCGGCTGCTACTCAGTGCGACTGGTGGCCAAAAAGGGCAACTTTGGGAAGGCCGTGTCGCCGAGCGAGTGGGCACGAGCGCTGCGTCACAGTTTGGAACGACGCTCGGACATTCGAGCTCGAGATCGGGTCCAATGATCGCGGCCGCGGGCCGTCCCTTAGTTGCAAACAATTCTCATAAAATTGCATTATTTGTCAAAACAAACTTCATTGCCTGGTGGATAGGTGATGCGCCGTCAGTGAAAACCACTAGGGACACCGAAATGGCCACTAGTGTGGCGGAAGTACAAACGATGCAAACTGAACATGGTGGGAATTCAAATCCAGCACGTGCTCAAAAGCAAAAGGCACGGGAATGGCGACCAGTGAATAGGCCATTTGGCCTCGAGATTCAACCCTCACGCACGCGGCGGTTTTCAGCAGCTTGCAAATCTACGAGCTCTCGCTCCATCAGTGGTGTGAGCTTCTGATTTTCACTAGCTGACTGATTTTACGAAAACCGCCAGGTGGCATCTAAGAAAGCACATGTAAAAGAACGTTTTTTATTAATTGACTTTTATATTATACGGCGAGCAAGTTCGTCTGCTACTTGCGCAGACGGTCCTGTCGTTAGAGAGTCGTGCTTGGATTGAAAGGACATTGTGGGAAGACACAAAGGCTCGACTTCTCAGCGCCAAGCAGTGATTAAGGGTAATACAAGTAATTCCCGAAACAAAAACGTGTTTGTTTGTTTTTTGTCTCACTGGTAAGTATATTTTGCATCACAGAAAGCTCAAACTCCGTGAGAATGTGACGCTAGGGGTTGAAAAAGGACGCAAAAGTTTGAGAAGATGACGTTACCTGGATCAAAAGATCAAAAGATACCCGGGCCGAAAAACACGGTTTTCTTTTCTCGGAAATTAACTCGCTGTACATCGTGGGCAGTAAGCTAGGCGAAGTTCGTCTCTTGCTTGCGCAGGGACTGCTCTAACATTTCCCACACTCTACCATCTCCGACTCCGCAGCCATTGCGAGCGTGTTCCAGAGCAACTCCCATGGGCACGTGTTCACCAAAGAGACCCCCTCCCCTGAAGGCTTACCGTTTCTCGATCTTAGGTTGGTCCCGACTAGCAAAGGCATCTGCTGGGCTCACCAGCAGAGGTCCTCTAAGCCCGTCCTTCCTTTCAACAGCTCAAACTCGAGGAATGTACAAAAATGAGATCGTCCGAAACCTAATTGCATCGGCCAAAGTTAAATCCTGTCAGCACCTTTCCGCCCCCAGCCTATCCAAGCAGATTAGCCGCCTAATCAAGGCAGGATACCCGAGAGACCTGATTGAAACAGCAATCAAAAGACTTGTCGCAAGGTGCAGGTCCAAACCCCTCCCTCCTAAGTCAGGCTTCGCGTGCACCCCCTACATACATAACACTTCACATCGCCTGGAATTCATCGCGCTCGGCTTCAACACACACGTAGTATTTTCGTGAAACCGACCTGTTCGAGCTCTCGCGAACCATCTCTGACGACGGAGCTCGCGGTGCACAGTCCGCCACCATGCACCGGAAATGAGTTAATGTCGTTTAGTTTAGCTTGAGTGCACTCTCACCGCTAGAGCGCGCTCGAACGCGTTAACTTAACGCGCCCACAGACTGCCAAATGCGAGCTCTTCACTCGGGCAGGCGGGTATAGCACGCATTAAGCGCATTAACGCGATGGCAGCGATTAGGAGCCACGCAGAAGTTCAGAGGAGCAAGAACTTGTCGAAGCTTTCTGATCCTAGAGCTACTAAAGGATCTACGCTTAGAGTATCGGCACTCCCCGATTCTTTTTATGGGCGTCGGCATTTTTGTGCTTGGTGCAGAACGGACGCAATCAGGAATTGCCACGATTTGAAAGCGATACTTTCTTTATCTTTTAAGCGCGGCGTCATGAAGCTCAGAAGATATCATCTCGCTCCGCCGCGGACTGTTTTAACGTGTCAGGAGGACAAAAAAAGTGTCGTCAGCAATTCCAGATAAACCTTCAAATGACTAGCAACAATGATTTTAAGCACCGAGATGGCTAAGGTGGAGTTAGTACTTTGAAGCGTAGCGCATATAGTGGCTTAATGTGGTCCTTGGTCTGGTCAGGTCTTCTCGCTGTTCAAAGTTTCCAGCTCACGGCCGTAGAACGTCGCTGTCAAGACCCTCAAGGCTGTGAACAGGTGGCGTCTCTGTCGGCAGCTATAGTCAGCGAGCCCTGCTGGCCAAAGTGGGCAACTTTGGGCAGGACACTCCACCGAATGATTGGACACGAGCGCTTCCGTCCCAGTTCTGCGCACAGCACTCGGACGTTCGAGCTCGAGATGGGGCCCCGTGATTGCCACCGTGACACGTCGCAAGGTTGCGAGAATTTTGCAAAGATGTTCGATAATACTTTAGGCTGCGGTCACGCTGCTCGTACATCATACAAAAAAAAGATTGAATGACAAATTGCTATGTAATTTCGTTGGATACAGAAAGCGTTCTTGCATCACAAACGCTTAGCGATACTCTGAGCCTGTGTCCACAGAGAATGGCGGGCTGCGGCCGGTCACGTGTCATTTTTCCCGCTAAATTTAGCGGGGAAACTGAAGTCCTCTGACGTCACAGGCCACGGCTTTACTAAATGCGGCTTCCCGAAAAGCGGCTTCACGAAATCCGGAGCAACTATACAAAAACGTTTCACGTTAAAACACACGATGTTCCCAGCATACAGATGACACTATTAGAGAGGGAGTTTTAGGGAACCGTTTTTGCACGTCCGATACGGTACGGTGGGCCCTCCGGTACCCACTGCGCATGCGCTAGCACAGAAGACTCGCACATGCGCAGTTCGTACCTGAGGGCAGCCTCAGACAGCCTCGGACAATGTCAGCAGGCTGTCGTTTGTACGACGTATTAGCAGTGGGAGCGCGGCTGTAGGGAGCCTAAAAGTAAACGAGGGAGCACCTCGAACTACGCAGAGCGTTTATCACGGAATGGCGGGCCCTGCAGGTTGAGCGCATCTGCGCATGCTCGCGTTATCGAGTGGTGAGGAGGAGAGTGCGGTTGGGTGGAGAGGGGACTGAGCGAGGCAGAGGCGCTCGCCCGACCGATGTATCGCAAACGCCGTCCGTAAAACGAGTGATCTCGATCGAGCAGTTGCAGACACTCTGAAATCTAGGCTTACCACCAAACTTCGAAGGACCGGGAAAGTTATTTTTCCTAGTTTCTCACTCCTTGGTATTAATCGTCCACTCAAAAGCGAAATAAGAATTTACGTGGTCGCGACGTGCTTGTGGGACCGGTGCGATGACTCCAACTTGTTATTCGAAAGCTAATCCAAATATTCGTCGACGGAATGGTTGTTGACGAGTGCGTACGTCCGAGTGACGCAGTGCTCGGGTCAAGTACTTCAGCTGGGTTCGGCTCGCCTGCTTGGGCACCGCAGATGCACCATAAAGAAAAGACGTAAAGTTTTATAAAGAGAGCAAAATAGACCGCTATATTTCGAAGGTTTCGTACCAAAAAGCATGCTTTTGACTTTGTACGCTCTTTCTTCTGGGCCAATAAGCGATTTGCGTGTAGTAAAATCCCAATGTAAAATCATTTATCCCAGCCCGACAGTCATTTCAGGTTCCTTTTCATCGTTCAGTCGGCATATCACGCCTAAAGGAATGGTTGTGAATGCCTGGAGCTGAGCTGGTTGGTTTGACATGCTTCGGGAGGTTTCCAACTGAACGTAAAGGAAAAAACGTTTCTTTTTCCTCTACGTTCAGCTGGAAACCTTCAAAAGTAAAGTAACTGGATCCTGAAAAAGTAGCGCCAAGCTCTCCGTATGGTAGCCATTTCGGTTCATGAAACCTCTCCATTCTTGACGCGAGCCGATCTAAATTCGCCGGTGACAGGTAGCTTTGTAGAGATGCCTCTTGTATACCGAGATTTTGCTATCCACAAACCGGCGAAACCAGCGTAAATCTTCGTGCCGCCACCACATGCGGTGTCGATACTTGGAGGCATTGAAAGATGATTTTCTTCTCTCAAAATACGCCAGAAAAATAATATCATTATAAGAGATCCGTCGAGGTGGGCATGACTCATAAGTTGATTGTGTACAAAGTTCGAAAGACGTTTATATTGGCGAGGAACGCTCTCAGTGCGATGATGCTCCACTGCGATCTTGGAGCGACTGGTTTAGAACGACCCTCTCGAAGCTTCAAGGATTTCAATAAACCGAAATGGCGATTACCATGGCAACGGAGACCCATCAACTAATCGCCGGGCGAGGTTTTGGTCATCTGTATGTTAGTATATGTTTGTGTCCGGCCAGAAGGCAGGGAAGGCAATGGCACTACTTTCCCAGGATCCGGTGACTTTTATCACGCATAGGGTAGAAGAAAAACATAGAATATGCCTTCTTTAACAGCGCGCTTCATGGTTGAATTTAGGGAACAATGGCCCCCGACACAAAATTGAGAACGCAAATGTCCTAAAGAGTCACTGATAACAGTTTACCATTATTGTGAGATGCAAAACCTGTTCTTATAACGGCTAACACACATTACGTTTTTGTTTTCAGACAGAGGCTTTCGAAATTCGAGAGTATTAAACGAGAAAAATAGGTATGAGTTAAAAGACGCAAAATTATACGACCCGTATTTTTTTTTCCCCATCTAGGTAGATTTTATTTTAGATAAACCACTTTTTTGAAAACCCATATTTGAACCAGAATTTTAATTTTTTTTTTTCATTTACTCACTCTACAAATTTTTATTGCACAATTTTAAAACGTTACTAGAATATGCTAGTTGAAAAGGGGACCATAGATAAAGGTATATTTTATTCAAAGTCGAAACCGTGCACAGAATACTGTTAGCTTCGGCTACGGCGCAAGCACCTTGGACAGCCCATTTTGCGCCTTTATTGCTCCCTTACTTTTTAGATTTTGTTTTCGTTCTTTTTTCTAATAGTTCTTCCTTTTTGGGACCACCTTGGATACTTTATAACGAACCCGAGCTTGCGAAATAAACGCACACAAATATCTTTTCAGCGAAAGTTTTCTCGGTACGCAAGACAAATTGGGGAAGCCTTCCTTCGTCTAAAGTTCAATAAAATCGTGCGACATTTTGCCTTGCACCACCGAATAGAAAAGAATCCGTAGCAGGCTGCCGGCTTAAATCTAACCTTTCGAAAGATTTTTTTCTTTTTTTTATGTTGAAAAAATAAAATTGTAGCAAACTTAAAAAAAAAAAAAAGATTCATATTTTATTCTAATTTTGTGTTAGTTACTTACTGAAACAACAGTTCCAAGCTTTATTGAGGTATTATTCCATGAAATAGAGTAAAATAATAGGCAAGCAGGATTAAAACAGCGAAGTTCCTATCGATTGGTTGAAATTTTGTTGGTTTTTGAGTCTGCCCATTAGCTACTAAGCCCTTGTGATTGGGCATAATTACAGTGGTTGTTAAAAGTAACTGGGTAACCTCTTCTAATAGACCCTTTAAAGCGACAAAACACTAATAAAACGCACTTCCCA
The DNA here is from genome assembly GCA_013358835.2 of Ixodes persulcatus. Taxonomy (NCBI): domain Eukaryota; kingdom Metazoa; phylum Arthropoda; class Arachnida; order Ixodida; family Ixodidae; genus Ixodes; species Ixodes persulcatus. The sequence continues at coordinate 266,676 of JABSTQ010009114.1, forward strand.
AGGCGCAAAGGCGAGAGCGGAGCGGCGAGTTGAAGCCATAATATGGCGGCCGCGTCACGTGATACAAGATGGCAGCGCTCACGAGACTGAGGGTGGAAAGGTTTATAACGCTGGTACCAAAGAGGTTAGAAGATACGACGCCTAGTCATAAAATACGTAACAAGGAGATTGTAAACATCGGCAAGGTCTGGTAAACACCGAGAGGCCCCGAGTGATGCTAATCATGTGTAAACAAACTTTTTTTTTTTTTTTGGGGGGGGGGGGAGGGGGGTGCGTTGCGTTGCGTTGCGTTGCGTTGCGTTGCATTGCGTTGTGTTGTGTTGCGTTGTGCTATTGCGTTAGCTCCGTACGATTGCGAGCAGACGCACGGGGTATTCAGGGCGGCTGGGTGGTGAAACAAAAGTGTGGCGTCGCGCGTAGCCGTGATGAGGCTATTTATTCTCTTTGAGCGTCTGCAAATATCGCAACGGTTGTTCTTCCGCGGGGATCTCCTTGCACCGACAAGGCCCTCGTGCGTTACATTTCGAATTTTTGCAGTAACGTCAACTATCAGTGATCCTCTGATGTTCACCCAACTGAGAAGCGATGGGTTTCGTTCCTCGGTCACCGTCACGGCAATGACGACCCCATCGAAGAGGATCCGAGTGTGCGGAGGAAGTGGACTCCGTGCACTTCAAAAGCAGACGACAGGACCGTGTCGAAGGAAGTGTAGAATCGGACTCCTCCAGTGAGAGTCCATACGTTGGCTTCTTTTATTCCGGAACGTTTCGTCCCTACCCGCAGGTGCAGAGAAAACACAACTGGGACGTTCGGGTGATGGAGACTCATTTAATTGTTAGTTACAAAAGTACATCGGGCGCGAGCACGAGATGCTCACGCTGCCCAGTCAGCACGACACGTGTACAGCGCTAAAATACGCATGAAAAATAAAACTAAATTACAACAGAAAGCAGCTGACGCGAAGGACGCAAAGTCGTCGGCCGGCTAAACGTCTCAAACTGGGCTAAGTCGTCAACATACGCAGAGTGTGTACCGAGTTACATGTTTTTCGCCAGTCACGATGTCTTTATGCAGCCACACGCTTGTTCCGATATGATTAAGGAACATCTCTTCAATTCATTCGTAGGCATATACGTGAGGTTGGACGCAATCGGTGCTCGATGTTATTTCTTCTGTTGCGATGCACACCAACGCGAGCACCAGCTGACGTAGACGAGCAAATTAATCACGTTCAGCGCACCTATCAACTCTCTGCTTCGCAATGTTCAAGAAGAACATAAAGACGATCGTCGAAGGGGTATTCAAACGAGGGAGAAATCCCGGGGATTTCTCCGCGGCACGCGCATTCCGCGATGAAAACTTCAGGCTTTGCGATGTGCAAAAGCCTCGCCTTTTCGTCTCGTGATGCGCGCCAATTCGCCGAGTTTCCAGCAAGGACGATCAGAACCGAACGCCACGCTTGCCCGCGCTCGTCGAGCGCCGCTGAAAACCATCAACAACCGCGAGCATCGTGGGCAGGGTGCTATCGACGAGGATGATGATGTATACTTTTATTTAAATATCGAAATATCCGAACATGGGTGGGGCCTCTATAGTCCAGGACTCCAGTGCTGGCCGCTGCTGCCTTGGCCCGCTCAACTAGATGAGGAGCCTTGTTTTGGTTTGTCGCGGGGGAGTAAGAAAGCGCGGGAAAGGGCTGAGAGTCAGGAGGATACGGCCAATCTTTTCTAGATAAGGAAGCCTAATGTCCTTTCCTGTGTCACTAAAGAAGGCCAGCGTAGGCCGGAGATCGGACACAGCTACGGCATCGGCGTCCCGCCAGGGGTCGCGTTCTCACTGATTGGACACTATAGTTCCGGCCGAACGCTGACGCCATAGGCATGTCCAATTTCTGGACTACTTTGGCCTCATTTAGTGACGCGGGAAAACACTTAGGTTTTCTGATCTAGGAGGTGTTGGTAGGGCTTGCGGGAGACACGGGGCTGACGTCGTGGCTTCTCCCTGTCTTCTAACCTCCGTGGTTGGCGTGGACAGGTTTTCGTATTAGTACAAACGGCTGGATGCACCGCAGCGTTTGTGTTTCTTCCCTTTTAATTGGGAGTGGTAGCGAGCGCCATCTATCGTCGTGGACGTGGCGGCTCAAAGCACTTTACTAGGCGCTCTCTGGTGTTTAGTGGACGCACCAGGATTCGTTTGATTCGTGTGTCGCAGCTTGTTTAACGAGCAAAATATAGAACGAAAGCATTTTGGGGTGAAATTAGATTCAAGGAAGCGTCTTTGTACACGCTCTTTTTAAAAGTAAAGTGGTAAAAGCTCATTGGATCTCATCAAATTTATAAATATCTGTGTAGATAAAGCTCCTAATATTAATATGACCAGTAGATGCCGACAATTTACAAAGCTTTGATTCAGTAATATTTCGTAGATACATTATTATCTTACACACTACCTGCACTTGAAAAAACTGGATGATTCTAAGAAATCGTTATATATGCTTTATTTTTCGAACAACATTACTCTGGCAATCAAAAAAACATTTTATTTTTCAACAAATAATACTGTACGGTTTCAGAAGTCGCTCTCGTAAAAGTGATCGGAGCGCACACGTTTTCTTATGCATAGGCTCCGGTCCTGTTGCGAGCTACTCATTCCCAGCAGCTGGAATCATACGCCTCATCATTTACTTTAAAGTCATCGAGTCAAACAAAAACGGGAGGTCATAAAAGCTGTATACATATATGTGTGTTTCCCGGGGGATAGGAAAGAGGGATGGGACTTTTCCCGGCAAACCGCGGTTCTTGCAGCCGGTGATGTAGCACACAGTCTTCCCTATTACCACAATCTCGTACCGTCTACTCCCACCTCTCCTACAACCGTTGCGAGAACACCGTACGGCACCCGGCGAAAAGATAACGCCGTCAAACTTGACTTCGAAGCGGCGACGCGTGCCGCGGGCCACACGGGCGGTGGGTGTGGGGGAAGCCGTAATTATGCAGGCTAAATTCAGTGCTGCTGGACATAGCCTGCGTCGGATCTAGTCAGGCTAGATCCAGTGCTGCTGAGATCCCCCTATACAAGGACGGTTAGCCCCAAATCCAATCCAGTCCAAGCCAATTCCGTTAACGCGCTGACGCGGACCAGGGTTGGGCAGAAATATTCTAGAAGTATTCGAAAACACAAACACTGAGATACATGGCAAAAACAGCTAAAATGCTGATGCTGAAATACATTTATAAAAATGACTCGCGTTATGTATCAGAGATACATTTGAAAAATAGAAAAGTATTTGTAAATCCAAATAGTGGAATACATTTTGGTGGGGCTGAAATATAGACACGGAAATAGATTGTTATTAAGACATTATTGTGGGTGTTGTGGTGCACCCCTTAGTGCATACGAAAAACAAAAAAGAAGCACGATGTAAAATACGACATTTTGTTCTTAAACCATCAAGCCAGTACTCACTGCATGTGGTAGCCTGAATTAGGCTCTAATCAAGTTTACCGTAGAAATAACATCTCGTATTTTGGGAAGTAGTAAGGGAAGCAAGCGACCTTTTTCACCGTGGCTCGAGCGTGATTTTATTTTGGCATTCCTTATGTTTCCGAGACAAAATTACAGGGACATCTTAATCAGTTTTGTGCCTTTCCAAATAATTTCGAGAAGACTGGCAACAGCAACGCAACACGTTGTCCAACAGTCAGGCAACTTGTTGCTCGCTCCCCGTGTAGTCTGACAAACCTGTCAGATCGCGGAAACAACAGCACAACATGGACGACAACTAAAATGTTGCCTCGGTATGACAGCCCTCGGCAACAAAAAGAGCAGCAACTTGTGTTGGACATTGTGTGTTGCCCTGATCGCTGGCGGAGCGAATTTCGGGCCGGCAACACGACAACACAAATAGCTTCGATGGCAGCGCTACCTCCCTATTAATAACATCTCAAATAAAGGCTTAGAAAACGTTATTTAACGAGGCTGGCGTGCAGCTAAAATAATTTGATAAATATCTTTACTGGGTAATTACGGAAAGCGATTGTCGAAATGGTCACAGCCACGGTCGTGAACGAGACCAGAGACCAGCTCACATTACTGCTAGTGAAATAAAATGGCATGCCTATTCTCAACTGCTGATAAAGTATAATAAACATAATCCAGGAAAGCGAAGATTAAAAAATCGAAGCATTAAAACGACCACTCTGATCATGATTGTTGATGCCTGAAACTTAAAAACAGCCACTACCAGACACCTGATTTCTTTCAAAAATACACTGTAAAAAAAAATCCCATCGAATTACTGAAATTGCCAGTTAATATTCGATGCCGGTACAATTTCCGTTGTCTTGCATCACGGTCACAGCATTAACTAGGTATTACGTGCATGACAGTAATGAGGCCCTACGGTTTTGCCCGTAACTTGACCCGTAGAAGCATGGCAGTAAACCGTAACTCTCATGCACGTGATCCACTGATACGGGAATTGTTCCGGCATCAAAAATTAGCTGGCGTTTTTTCCGTAACTTGCGACGGCAGAAAACCGTAACACTTAATGACTGAGCTGCACGTTATGTGCAACGACAGAAATCGTTCCGGCATCGAAAATTAGCTGGGGTGTTGTCCGTGACTTGCAACGGCAAAAAACCGTAAATCTCAATCACTGAGCTGTACGTGATGCGCGACGACATGAATCGCTCTTACATACAAAATTAGCTGACGTGTTGTCCACACCTTGCAGCGACGGCAACAGCCTGTTGAGCTGCTAGCTGCAGTGACTTAACAAAACGGACGTCTCAGTGAACAATAAATATAGCATTTTACTGCTATATTTATTGTTCACTGAGGTGTCCATTTTGTTAAATCACTGCAGCTAGCAGTTCAACAGGCTCTGGCCATTGCTGCGAGGTGCGGACAACACGCCAGATAATTTCTAATGTCGGAACGATTCCCGTAGTCACGCATGACGTGCAGCTCAGTGATTGAGAGTTACAGCTTTCTGTCACTGCAAGTTACAGACAATACGTAAACTAATTTTCGATGCGGGAACAATTCAAATTAAATATCTAGTGCCCAGGGACTGTGACTAGGCTGTGGGCCCAAGTTACTTTCAGGAGTTAATGCCAGCTGCGCATCCCAGAGATTCTCAGCTGCTTAAACACTGTGTTAGAAATTTCAAGGAAGTGCACACAAGATACAGTATTAAATAAAACATGTTCATACCTTTATTCTTAAGAAATAATTAGTGGGCCATGTCCAGCTTTCATGTGGAAGACAATCTCTAATTTCCTGAGCAATCAAGTCCATATGAAGAATTACAGAACCTGGAAAACAAAACAAAAAATTAGGAATGTGGTTAGGTTATGAACAGAATGTGATGACAGAATAAACCACCCAATTTCCGCAAACTATGAGTTACATGTAAGCGCATTGAAGGAGCCTCAGCTGAATTCTGGCGGGCACTAAACAGTGAAACTAACTTGTGACTTACGACACGAAACCATTTTAACGAGGGAAGTTCGAAAAATGCCTTTGAAGAGAGAATTGCCGCGTTCAATGAGTTACTTCAAGCCTGTTGTTACGAGTTAATTTCAGAAGTTACTGCCAACTGTGCCTCCCAGACATAATTAAACACCGTGTTAGTAGGGTTGTGCGAATATTCGGAATTTCGAACAGTAGTTTCGAATATTACACTATTCTATTATCACTTTGAGAAGAACTGCACTATTCGTGTTTTTTGAAGTGTTGGTTGCGGCGGGCTAGTCCCGTTGAGTGCGCTTCTTACCGAGCACTGTTGCACTGCGGAGAAGCAATACCCACAAAAGCGAGCTCCGCGTTTGTTGCTTCTCTGCATTACATCGGTGCTCGGTAAGAAGCGCACTCAACAGGATAACCCGCCACGATAAACACTTGGGAAAGTAGAAATATCACAATTGCGTGCTTGGAAGAAAAGCATAGTACATTGAACGTGGGATGGTGCACGTGTGCCAGCTGTATTTGAAAAGAAATGGAAACTTTGTGAATGTGTTTATCTACTTCGTTGTAAAAGTTCAAAAATTAAACTGACTGTTATGCAAGAGTATACTATGTTAGGCAGAGATGCCCTTACAACCTGCGTTCCTCATGCGCGATTCATTCTTTTAGAGCGCAGCTCTTAGGCGCCCGTTTCCGGCTTGAGCGGCGTCGGCGTCGGCATAATCGCGCGTTTTGCTATATGGGAAGTTTCCCATAATAACATCACGAGGGTTACCCCTGTGAGGGTTACTCTCGCGAGGGTTACGAGGGTTATTCTCACGAGGGTTACCCTCACAAGGGTCACGAGCGTTACCCTCACGAGGGTTGCGAGAGTTAGTTACCCTCAAAAAGGTCACCCTCACGAGGGTCACGAGGGTTATGAGAGTTACCCTCATGAGGGTCACGAGGGTTACCCTCACGAGGGTCACCCCCCTGAGGTCACGTGACCGCCCCCCCCCCTGAGGTCACGTGACATCAGGGAGTCACCTATCCCTCAGTACCCTTACATCTTCCTCCTCAAGAGCTGCGCTCTAATCCGGCGTTACAGGGAATTGTAAGCGGCTTTCATTTTTTAACTCAAATTAAAGAAAGATTATTTATATAGCAAGATTTGTAAAGTCACTCAATTGGGCATCTCTATAGGATTCATTTTATGTTAAATCCATCGTTTACTTGCCATCCCAAGACATCAGAACTTCTGAGGTCACAGTTCATAAATATAGATAGAATATACGTGGCTTATAAACGAACAAGTGGAACAACCTTCACGAGTTTAGCTGGGTTTTCGTGTAAGCATTATGCAATGATAGTAAAAAGCGTGGAAAAACTATTCAATATTCAAATCGAAAATATTTGGCCAATACCTCTATTCGCTTCGAACTCAAAATCTACTATTCGCACAAGACTACGCTTTAGTAAGAAATTTCAAGCAAGTACACGTAAGATGCAGTACGAAGTGAAACATGTTCATACCTTCATTCTTGAGAAATAATTACTGTACCACGTCCAGCTTTCATGTGGAAGGCAATCTAACTTCCGGAGCAATCAAGTCCACATGGAGAACTACAGAACCTGGAAAACAAAAAAAAAATGTGGAATGTGATTAGGTTATCAACAGAACGCGATGGCAGGATAAACCTCCCAATTTCTGCAAACTACGAGTTACATGTAAGCACATTGCAGGATCCTCATCTTAACTCTGGCGGGCACTAAAAAGTGAAACCACCTTGTGACTTATGATACGAAACCTTTTTAACAAGGGAAGTTCGAAAATGCCTTTGAAGACGGAATTGCCGCGTCCAATGAGTTTCTTCAAGCCTGTTGTCACGAGTTAATTTCAGAAGTTTCTGCCGACTGTGCCTTCCAGAGATAATTAAGCACCGTGTTATTAAGAAATTTCAAGCAAGTGCACATAAGATGCAGTACGAAGTAAAACATGTACATACCTTCATTCTTGAAATAATTACTGTACCACGTCCAGCTTTCATGTGGAAGGCAATCTAACTTTCGGAGCAATCAAGTTCATATGGAGAACTACAGAACCTAGAAAACAAAACAAAAAAATATGGTATGTGATTAGGTTTTGAACAGAATGTGATGACAGAATAAACCTCCCGATTGCTGCAAACTATGAGTTACACATAAGCAGTGCTTGAAGTCTCCCGTAAGTTCAGGGGGTCCCTACAAGAAGGGGGGAGGGCGGGGGGAGGGCGGGGGGTTTTGACGAAATGTATCGGATGCACATAAAATAAAACCCACTGCTGACCCTGTCCCCGCCATACCTGCAACCCTCCCGTTGCTAATTCCCAAATGTCACATCCCTAAAAGCAAGCTATTTTATTGCAAGATATATATGATTTTGATTTCACTAATGCTGGGGCTGTGGAGGAGGGTCTCAGACCATCCGTTAAAATCAGGGGGGGGGGGGGGGAGGGGGGTCCGAGACCGCCCAAGCTTTAAGCCCTGCACATAAGTGCAGTGCAGGAACCTCAGCTTAATTCTGGCAGATGCTAGACAGTGAAACTAACTTGTGACTTATACTACGAAACCATTTTAGCAAGGGAAGTTTGAAAAATTCTTCGAAGATGGAGTTGCCGCATTCAATGAGTTTCTTCAAGCCTGCTGACACAAGTTCATTTCAGATGTTACTGCCAAGTGCACCTCCCAGAGATAGACAGGTGCTTGAACACCGTGTTAGTAAGAAATTTCAAGGAAGTGCACACAAGATGCAGTAGGGAGTAAAACACGTGCATACCTTTATTCTTGAGAATTAATTAATCGGTCACGTCCAGATTTCATGTGGAAGGCAATCATCATAACTTCCAGAGCAATCAAGTCCATATGAACAACTACGAAACCTGCAAAAAAAAAATGTGGAATGTGGTTAGGTTCTGAATAGAATGCGATGACAAACAAAACCTCCCGATAACTGCAAACTATGAGTTTCACGTAAGTGCACTGCAGGTGCCAGTGTGATTTAAGAAAGCTGTAAACCCAAATGAAATTACTTGAAAGGGGCATGGACACAGAAATTAGGCAAGTTAGAGTATTTGTTACATGACAGCACCATAGGTTATTGGACATACACGAAACATTTCAGAATAATAGAAACTTCGATAATTACAAAATTATTTTTTTTAATGTTCGTCGTTTTTATCTGGTGACCAGGATACCTTAACACAACTCCAACTGTGGCAACGGCAGCTCGTCCATAAACCACGTGACTCGGATTGAGACGTTGAACACTCTCTCTTTCGTTGTTCACTACCCGCGTTCGCCACGCCACGCATGTCCGTTACACAGGCTCTGTACCTATTTCTTCCTCTGCCGTCTTTCTCCAAAAGTGACGTTGAATTCGAAGGAGGCAAGCTGTGCCAGATATTCCAACTGCCCAATACTTGGGAGGGAAAAGTGGGATAACGGAGCACGTTGGGGCGAAGGACGCCTGGGCGCCTTCTGATCCATGCCTGGAATGGAAGTGCATACAAGAGATCAATGAGTGGCACCGCCTCGCCGCTTGGGACTGACTAGGGACACTAAAGGGACAAGGCAGATGTCGTCACCGACGCCTGCAAACATGGCTGGCTCGCTGAATAGGTGGATCCGAGGGTCCCGCAACTAATTAGAATTTTTGTGTGAAACTAATGCGTTCTTTGATAAACAAATTTGGCAGTTTTATAGTAACATTTAATGGGCTTCAGTGACTTACTTAGATTTTATTTTTTCCATTCCTGAAAAGTCTAGAACCAGTTGAATGCTAAAATAATTTCTAGAGCTGTTTTTTGTTTTACACGTACACATAAACAATTGTTTATGTGTACGTGAAATTAATGCTTAATCTCTGTGGTTATTGCCACTACAAATTCTTGTTCTCCCCCCCCCCCCCCCCCATATAATGCATTCCACGAGAAGGCCCTTGATAATGAACTTGAGCTGAAGTAACTCCCATGAAACATAGCGTGGATTTTTATGGTGCTCCAACAACCAAAACAGAGCCACAAGTGATCCTACTCGTCAATATAATTAGGATAAAAATCCATGGTGACTAAAATTTTAGTTTGGCTTGTTGATACGTCACAAAGGAAACATAAAAAACAGGTACGGATAGAAGTGACTCGTCAAACAAAAGGATCACTTTCAGTGGAGGTTTGCTACCAGGAATTAAAAATAAAACACAAAACATAAAAGACAACCTAGAAGACAACGTAAATCATATGGCACCACCGACCCCACATGGATATCAGTTTGTGTATTGACCAGAGAAGGGGAGCGAAAAAAACGTTGGAAGAGGAGACACCTCCAGGTGCATTGTATGGTGGGAACAATATATGATCCGCTTTTGCATAGCCTATGCAGGTCAAGCAAAGCCCTATATCAAAGACAGCCCTCGGTGTCGTGTGAAAAATTTGGCAGTACAGTTACCAGATGCGGTTGCATGACAGAGTTCAATAAGATCAGATAACTGCACGCTATCAGGATAGAATCACAAGGATATGTGGAAGCTGGTGAAATTTTGGCTCGTGACAACGACAACTGCTTCCTCATCCGGTCCATCTCTTTGTTAAAAAAGGATCTTGATTAACTTCAACCAATAAAAAAGCAAGCATCCACAGCATTCACATAAGGTAGGTGGCACAGGGTGATTACTTGTTGTGTAGTACGTACCATAGAAATAAACCAGAGATGCAAATGGTGAACTGTGAACTTAGAAATAAGGTGTCACTTCCGTCTTTTTTTCTGGTTTTTGAAAATCAAATTATTTACAATCTTTCTTATCTAAGCCACTTATATACAATTGAAAATGGAGGGAACCAGATTTGTGAACATATGAAGAAAAACTATTTTCCATGTACCGAACCATACTCCAAGTACAAATCTTGGCTAATCGAGTAGCCTACAATTGAAATAAAGTAGTGCTGTATCCTGCATGCCAAAAGACGCACAAAGGCTTGCCCAGTGTGATGCAGATGGGCGCTGCGGGAAACTCTTCGAGTTCAACATTGGAGATGTGTGTTGCATTCTAAAAGTAAACAATGATGCCAGTTGAACTTCAAACCATATCATTATCTGAGAATGTTTCAAAGGCAAGAAAGCACAAGTGGCCAATGTTTCCATGCATTAACAGACAAAATAAAATCATCAGTGGTGAATCTTACAAAAGAACTGCTTGTAGCAGTTATTGTAGCAAAAACATGGCTTTTGTAGCACACATTTCATTTAATTTATTTCACACTGCAAACTTAAGGACATGACGTCCTGAAACCAAGAGCACACGCAACAAAAACAGCACAACCAAGTACTGGGGCAGGATACCACTAGCAGACAATAGTTGCTTGAACGACGGCAAGCTGAAGTACTCAAATAACGAACCTGCAGCAAAACGATGTCCGAGCGCTCCATCATGGCTGTGGCAGCAGGCCTCGAATGACTGGCGTGGGATAGCGGCTTTTGTAGAGGCATCGTAGCTGAAGACCAGTGTTGGCAGGCTCCTAATGCTCCCAACTTGAAATCCACCAAGATGGGTCCCGGGAGCCACTGTTTTCCCGTGGATGGCTCGAGAACGATCAATCCTGTGGCGTCCTGTGGTTCGTCCAGTATATGGGCCCCGTCATTGCTGGCGATACTCAGAAGTATAATCGGCAGCAAAACGATGCGTGAGTGCTTCATCACGGCTGTGGTAGCGTGTCCCCCACATTTGAGCTTTTGGAGCAGGCGATTCCGGTTTATCACATTGTAAAAAGCGATGCAAGTACTATAAAAAATTCCCGCAGTTCCTCAAAGTGCCATAAGAACTATTATAACTGCAATTATAACACACAATTATTCGCAGCAAAACGATTGCTGTTGGAAGTGTTGTAATAAAAGGGGATAGAAAGCAAGAACACAGAACTTTGGCAAGGACCTCATTGCCTTTAAATCTCAATGCAGTCACTAAATCAGTCCCATCTTCGACAACTGCAAAGCAACAAAATTATTTTAACATAGCGAATAAACCACACATGTCACAAGAAGCATTTTTCCCTAAAATGAAAATTATGGGAGGAAGATTCATACGAGTGTTCCTGAAGTAGTCGGTGCCACCGGAACAATGATTGACACCGCTCTTCCTCCCACGACAGGCATCAATAATCGTTCAAGCCAATGAGAAGTTACTACAAAAGGGAAACTAAGGGTTGGACACTCTTCTCGGAAAGTGGCCACTTTTTGCTTGAGCACATATTTTAATAGTCGCTTTTACGTAGGAAAATATAAGCGAGTAACTCGGGGTTCCTCAATTTCATGAAAGAACAAAATTGTTTTCGTCTATAGAAGCTCACCGTGGGACGGAAGCGGTTTGTGTACCTCAGTCCTATTTATTATCAAGCGGTAATACATCATATCTGCTGAAATTATTTAATAAATCATAGCAGCCAAAGCAGGTGGCATGTCGTCATCTGCTTCCAGCCAGCATCTAATTGAGAGCCTCAAGTAAGAGTGTGTTCAACTGCTAGATCAGCATGTGTTTATGGGTGCCATTAAATTGCAAAATTTTGCTGTTGGTCTACTCTACGGGGCTACGGGTGGTTTTTCAACGTAAATCCGGTTATAAACAGATGCTTGAAGATTTTACGCGAAGAATAAACTAACACTTTTCTGTAGACACCATTTTTTTCCGATAGGATAGGCATTTGTTACATGCAGAAAAACGTATAATCCGCCATCTCTAACACCGCCATTAAATTGCAAATGCTCTCCATGGTTTAAGCTGAATTTACTCTTACTTGAGGCTCTCTAGCATCTAATGACATCGGTGGTGCCATCCCGTGGTACGTTATGCACGCACGGCCGTCGTTCGCGCGGTTGGCCTACCTCACTGATCTCTAATATAGGGGCCTGGAAGGCGCTTAGCCTCGCTCCGAGTCGGGCGCGAGTGAAGCCATCGGAAGTTCGATGCTTGTCCCAGAAGTCGAGTGTTTGCTGGGTTTTATAGGGCATTTAGTAAATGTTTTGGTTCACGCTTTCTTGCATTTTTACGTGGGTTTTAATAATCCCTTTTAGTAATCAATCTTGAGAATGAGGCATTTGAACTCGACTAGAACCTCAAAATTCTCACATATCAAATGGCTTCCAAGAAGACTTCTCGGGCCTGCATGAACTGTTATTGCACAACAAGCAGGCTCTCTTGATATAACAAAAGCAAATCAAGCACCTTGGACACTGTTTGGACCACCGCTCGTAAGGGTGGGAAAGCCTGTCAAGCGCTCACTTCCGGGACAAGCCGCTTACTTCCGGTGGCTTCGTACTTGTTTGCTCAATGCGCCATCCAGCCCTCTAGAGGAGGTTAGTGGCCTACCTCGAAACAAACTGCCATAGACAAGAACTTTTTTTACACATAAACTCACTGATCTCTATGACAATCGTTGGATCGAGCATCCCCGCTCCGCGAGTGCGGCCACCAGACGGCATTCTTGCATGTCAAAAAATCGCGTTTTTTGAGCGTTGCGGAGGCTCGCCGCAGCGTGCTGAAGACACGTTTTCTACTCGTTCGTCGTCATTCGTCAAAAACGTTTTTTTTAAAACCCTGTGTAAGCCGGATACTTGCTGATGAGAACACGTGTAAATTTTTACGGAAGCGCAGTACCGCAAGAAAAAGGCACAACTCGTCGAAAGCAAGTTTCGCCGGTCTTGCGGCATGATCAAAGCTTCCTTGGCATGCCGAAGCGCTGAGTCTCTGTGCCTTCGCACGCTTGGATACCGATCAAGAATCGGTGCCGCAGCAAAATTTTGAAGGTGTGTCGCGCATAGATGTCTTTGCATCATATATCGGCCAAAGAGTTCTGGATCGTCCAGATGTTCAGGCGAGTTTCTATCAATAAAGGGGGGAAAGCAATCTGTACAGTTGGTCTTATGCACTATTAACCATGGCTATGTTCTAAATCTACTCTAATAGATCACATAGCAGCACAAATAGAGCAACGCTGTAGAACAAGGAGGGTTTTCGAAGGCAAAAGTACAAGGCGGCGAGAATGAAAATCTTTGAAGCGCGGTCCATATATTGTCGTGTGCAGTCTGTTGACCAATCACAATTAGGCGAGCCGTGCTCAAACGTCAAGTGAAATTAAGTAGGTTGATAATGAGCCACCGTTGATCAGTGATGAGGAGCTGTTGTGCGCGGTATTCTCTGAACCGTCTAACAACGAAAAAAAAAATGTACCTTCCCCCCCTCTTTTGTCGCCACTTAGTTACAAATACAGTCGTCAGAGTAAAGTAAAACGCTGCTTCAGAGGCACATACGGCTACAGGCACATTGCACTCGCAAAACACATCCACACGGTGTCGATTCTTGACCGGCATTCAAGCGTGCGAAGGCATAGAGACGCAGCGCTTCGGCGTGCCAAGGAAGCTTTGAACACGCCGCGAGACCGGCGAAACTTGCTTTCGACGAGTTGTGCCTTTTTTCTGCGGCACTGCGCTTCCGTAAAAATTGTCACGTGTTCTCAACGGAAAGTCTCACGTCTTACATAGGGTTTTAAAGAACTTCTTCTGTGAATGACGACGAACGAGTAGAAACCGTGTCTTCAGCACGCTGCCGCCAGCCTCCGCAACGCTCCAAAAGCGCGCTTTCTCAACATGCAAGATTGCCGTCCGGTGGCCGCACTCGGGCAGCAGCGATCAAGTGGGGGTACGAGATACAGCAATTGCATCAGTGTATAAACTAAAGAAAACACGACATGCTCTCTTAAATTCAGTACGCGAGAGCACTCATTATCATTAGAGTAAAGCTAGTATTCAACGAGCGCGGTTCAGTGTTCTTACCGCGCCCGAAAGCGAAAGGGTGACGGCGCCCGGAAGCAAAAAAAGGTACGAACAGAAAGAGTTCGGGAGAGCCCACTCAGCCCAGAGCTAACCAAACACCCATGGCGATGAGCCCTGTGTCTTCACACGTCCATCGAGTCGAGTCTGATGAGTGGATAGGTTTCCTTCGTGCAACTGAGTCGGGAAGCTAAAGCAAAATATTTAGCGCGTTTTCGGACTCCACCCGCGCTGTTGCGTTAAGTTACGCGTCTTTGATTCCTTCTGCACTTCGGTTATCTTGCAAGGCGCATGCGAAAATGAGCTAGCTTGCCTTTTTAGTGCGGTTGAATGGTGACAGATGATCGCGGCGACAACGAAGAGAGCTCCCGCGCTCACCACTTGTGGTGGTTCACGCGCGAGCGTGCGTCCGGACCGGTCGCAGAAAGTAAACATCACGTGACGGACGGTCGCTCCTCCAGGCTCCTCTCGCTCGGATGTCTTCGTCTGCGAGCTGAGTGCGCCGGCTTTCGGGTGGGTCTCCCTCCGCCGTTCAAAGAGATTTTCGCATTCGCACGAATGGCACGTAACATGAGACATCTGCCAACAAGAAAACTATCCCTAGAGCAAACGTGGCGTGTGTTATGTGTTTTTAGTTGAAAGAAAAGTAGGGGTGTGCGAATATTAAAATTTTCGAATACGAATCGAATACGAATAAGGCAAAAAACGGGCTTCGAATATCGAATCGAATATCGAATATGTGTCTAGTAATAAAATATTGCAAAACAAGAAATAACAGCAGGTTTTTTTGCGTTTTTAAAATAAATCAATGCAACTGCACATTACTGGGCAGCAGGAGGCTAAAGATACTTCTAGTAATGCACTCATTACAAATTATCGTGTAGAAAAATTAACTGCTCAACGTGTTCAGAAAGTAAGCGCTCCCTACGCGCTGTGACAACAATTCCGCCAGTAGAAAGACTCTTTCACTCGGGAAACGTGCGAAATTTCACTAAAGTTCGAAGAAGTTCGACTTATGAACAGTGTTGCCCGGCTGCTACACGAATATTTCGAAATTTGGGAAACAAATAATTTAGAAAGTAGTTTATTTTATATTTTATAAAATGGTTACCAATGTTTACACCATATAAAAGCGGAAATATGCGCTTTTAACGCTTTCATTAGTTATTAATGTGAACCAGTGATGCCAATAAACCCAACAAATATTGCACTTTTCCTCCACCAGGCAAAGTCAACTAGTTTTTTTTTTTTTTTTTTTTAATTCTCGCGCATGCACACAACAGATGAACTTTAGTCGAACCTTTCCGAACATCAGGTTAAAAGTTAAAAAAAAAAAAATCGAACTTGGTCGAACTCGAACCTGGGTAGGTTCGCAACATCCCTAGTTTTGACTACACGGGAGGGGCAGGAGTTGTTGTCGATGGCGATGCAATGTTCTGCTCGCACATAGCTTTTCTTTTTAATTTTCAAACATTTATATTAGATAACACTCTCGAGATTTATTTTATACTTATATTTCACTCTCGAGCTTTACTTTATTGTATCAATCCATAGAACGCGCAATTACATCACATATTGCTATAAAAGTGCCACACAACAAAGGGCTTGGTGAAAAAAAAAAAAAAAAGGAAACTGATCCTGTCTTGCTGCCATCGGACAGATAGAAACTGAGCAGACCGATAACGCACGCATCATACGCCTTTCTCGGTGAATAAACATATTGATAGGGGGAATGCGTGGCAGGCAGATTATGCGTTACTTGCTCGAGTATTCGCTGTTTTGGCGAATATTCGCCGTTTTTACCGAATATTCGGCTTTGGCCGAATATTCGGGAACTTTCGAATATGCAGTTTTCGAATCGAATACGTTTCGAATAAGGAAAATATTTGATTCGTATTCGAAATTTCGAATATTCGCACACCCCTAAAGAAAAGGGAACACAGGTCTGAACTAAGAAATATGTGAAGCCGTACATTTACTGACTCGTGCCGTCATGTCGCCTCTACGGCGTTTTGCCCGTGCGCGCCTCTCACGGCGCTTTCCAGTTTTGAAAAAGGCTGTTAACTTACGGATTTTTTTTTTTTTTTTTTTACAGTGTACCTAGGACGTTTCTGGCAAGACGCGATCACATAGCAGGTGGTAGGTAAATAGAAAGAGTTCAAAAATATTTATTTCACCGTTTGTTATGAAGGCTGATCGTGTCGGTGTCGCAGTTTTGAAGCACTGTCAGTTCAGTTCAACATCACGCTACAAAAGACGCTTCAGGGTACTACGGTTACGGTGCTAACTCAATTTTACAGTAGAAATAGAAATTGTATGAAAGAAAGAACCGGACAGAAACACTTCATACGATGGCGTAGATTCCGAACATATATCAGCGACCTCACTTTCCTCGGTTTAGGTTATCTGCATTGTCAGCGAATGACAAACATTTTGGTAAACTAAAGGGTTGAAAATACTCCCCATGTCAAGTTTTTTACTCACAGCCACTGGTTGATGCCGTCCCGTGGTAATTTCCGGCGCTTCGAACGCACTAGCACTTTGTAGAGTCACATTTCCAGCGACGCCGCGCCGCACACGAACGAAGGTAAACAATCAAGATGGCGAAGTGTTCCCCGTGTTGTCCCCGCCGTCAGCGCGGTGTGACAGGGTGGTAAGACAACAAATCCGACAACACGGTTGCCGGGCGGCAGCACTATGTTGCCCGACTGTTGTTGTTGAAGCGATGTGACAGGGTCGTCGCCAACAAAAGTTTCTCGGGTTGCCGGATAGAGTTGTCCAATTGTTGCCCCAGTGTCACAGGGCCTTAACTGTTAATTGGGCGCCGACAGCGCCTTCAACGTTTGGAATCTACTTGAATAGTCGACCGCCTAAAGTGTGGGAAAACATTTCTTCACTTTTGCATAATAAAGAAGGTAGTCACGTGCGGTCAAGCACAAGACGTCCCGGACGAAACTTGTAGGGTTGTGCGAATAGTAGCTCGAATCGAATAGCGCTGCGTCATTCATTGCCTTGACAGTGTAAAGGAAAGCCAAGACGACCTGTTCGTTCAACAGTGCAGAAGCTAGGGATGACGCTGCGCTACTCGATTCAAACCACTATTCGCACAGCCCTAGAAACTTGGTCCTGAATCTCTGTGCGGAGGTCAACAATTCCTTTAAAATTGTAATAAAATACATTGGCCCTCATAGCATCGCGATACCAAAATACACCCGAAAATTTATTTTGATACGGAAATACAAAATACAGTTGAAAAATTGTATCGCGATGCAGAAATTTAAAAACCTAATGTATTTCTTAAATACTTTCGCGATACATTTTTATCGCGATACTGCCCAACCCTGGCGCGGACTGCGCGTGCGTTGACGGACGCAGACCTACGACAACACCGCAAGGGGAGGATATGGCGCTGTAGGCACGCTGTCTGATACAATCGAGCAGAGCGTAATGTATGCCCCTGGTAAAGTATTTGATTCCGTCTTCGAAGTTTTTCCCGCTTTCTCATTATGCGATAGTGTTCGCTGGTAGAGAATCTGCGCAGAGGAAACAATGCAAATTGGAGGGAGAAAGATAGAAATTAAGGAACGACCACAATGTAAAGACCTTCACTTAGAACTCTTTTTCAGCCAATTCTACCAATTATCCTTCCAAAGTTGCCCCTTTCGACGAGTTGCACTTTTTGGAAATTGCCCTTTTGGAAATTGGAAATTTGTCGAGTTGACCTCGACAAATTGACTTTCGATGAGTTAACCGGGTCCCGTTCTGTGATACAATTCAAGATGTGATGTCATATCGTGAGTGGTTCTGAAATATAATACGAGATCTGACGTCACATTTGAATTTCTGCTTTGATACAATGTAAGATGTGACATCACATATTTAGTCGTGCTGTGATACAATACAGGATGTGACGTCGCATCTTCGAGTTGTACTATAATGTACAGAACAACATTTGACGTCACATCTTGAGTTGAAATATGGGACGTACCGTGTAGAGTTATACTGTAATGCAGTACAAGGCGTGACGTGCCGGTCGGGAAGCTGGCCAACGAGCTCTACTAAACAACTGTATTTAACCTACCAAGATGCGTTGTTGCGCTAAAATATTTCGGATGCTCAGCGGAGAGCCGACGATTCCACGGTAATGTCTCAGCACTGTAGGCGTCATCAATATCTCCTCGAAGTTTAACGAGCTCGCGAGCTGATGGAGCTCTCGCCTTCTGCTTCTGATCTCTCCCGCGCATCAATCGACGGGCCCCGTTCTCCGAACCCGTTGCCGAAACACGCGTGCAATATAAATGCGGCGGAAAACAATGCCGGCCACGGCGGCGCGCTGATGGGGCGGCATCTCCAAATGAGCGGCCATCTATCTCAATTGCCACCAGAGGGAACCCCCTCGGCCCGCGTGCCTTTGTGGCCAGTGGTTTCCAGCGACAAGAGGCGCAACTGACTTTATTATATACTCCGTTCATTCCTGACAGTGCGGTGGGAGCTGCACACCCGCCGGACCAATTAACCACCTGCCTTCGCATCACCTGACCTCGCGCTCTGTGCACGTGGGTATGGGGCGGGTGCGTAATCACGTGGCGCCGAAATAGAAGCATGATTGGTCCGACGAGCACGTAACTTCCACCGCACTGTCAACTGAGGGGTGAACGAGGAATATGGGCACGCAGCAGCGTCTGTTGCACGCGTCGGAACGCCGTCATTTCTTTCTTTCTTGGTCTTTGGGTAGTGAGAAAGTTTCCTTGCCGGTTTTTTTTTTTTTTTACGAGTCCGTTACGAAGCCGCGTTAAGGTTTGTGGCAATGAAGTTAGCCTCAGTGGCGCCGCTGCGTGGCGTCGTCTGCGAAGCGCCAAGGTTGCCATCACTCCTCATCACGGAGATAACGGCGAGCGTGTCGCTTAAAAGCAGACCCGAGATAGTTACGCTGGCGCGAAGTCGCGTGCCTCCTTGCGCAGCCTTCTTGCCTAACGGCGGGGATTTATTACCGTAATTATGATGTGACGGACTAAAAAAACAGTCTCGTGATCTTTTTTTTTTTTTTTTGCGCAAAAGAGAGGGGGGGGGGGGGAGAATTAGCCGAGACTGCCTTGGTGTGTTTACACGCTCCCTGCGTTCGCTGGAATACCGCGTTACGAAATTGGTTGCTATTATACTGAACTCAAGTCTCAAAGTGTCAGCTAGGAGAGCGTTATTACCGTATTACCTCGAGTAGTAAACGCACTGCTTATGACCAAAGCCTGTGGGTCGGCTTTCCCGCGGACCACATGACTAGCCAATAACAGGGTTCGACAGAAAGATTCCTACGTTTTAAATAATTGTGGTTGTGGGGATATTTATACAGCGTGTAGTTGGTCAGCCATTTAAAGTTGCGACGAGTCACTCGCTGTAGATGAGCAATTTAGCCAGTGCAGTACAACCGCTAGCCTGGGGTCTTTAACGTGCACCACGCAGTAGTCATACACGACCGCACGCCGGTACGATGCTCATCCAGATCGAAACGGGCAGGGGTGGGAATTGAACCCAGGATCCCTGGGCTCTGCAGCGCGAGCTTTCGCTCCACGTGCTCCGAGCTGGTGTGCGCTAGCCCACTCGGCCACCGATCCCCCTTCCTACGTTTTACGGGACACAGAGAAAACGTCTTTACGCGAAAATGTTTTATGAGGGAGATCTTTGGCCGGGTGGGCTAGCGCACACAAGCGCGTGGCACTTGGAGCGAGAGCTCGCGCTGCAGAACCCAGGGATCTCTCTGGGTTCAATCCCACCCCTGCCGGTTTCGATCTGGATGAGCATGGTACCGGCGCGCGGTCGTGTATCACTACTGAGTGATGCACGTTAAATACCCAGGCTAGCGGTTCTACAGCACTGGATGAATTTCTCATCTACAGCTGGGAGAAAAGTCGCCCGTGGAGGCAAACTAAGTTCAGGCTGTATAAACATACACACGCGCCCATTTTTTATGAGAAGCCCTGTTCTCTCGCGACCTCGTTATTCGTTATTGTTTTTTATGCCTAACGCGATGATTGACTATATGAATGTTCTTCATGAAGGTACACGCAAGGGCCTTGTTCATAAATAGTGCGTCTATTACTCGAGTTGAAATCACGGTGCTTTGTATAAAGTTTCTTATAAAAAAAGTCTGTCGCCTCGAGATTATCTGGAAACATGGTTTCCCGCAATGTGCTCACCGCGTGAATTACAATGCACTTAAAATACGTTGCCGTCCTAACACCAATGAAACCCCGTACCTGGATTAGTTTGGTTTGAAACAGTTAACGCGCACGGTGACACTGCAATTTAGTTTAATGTAATTTCATCTGTTTTGTAACCCCTTCACACCGCTTAAAGCATTAAAGCAGTTATTTGTTCCTTACTCTAGCTGAATCTCGTTCAATAAAACTAACTGTGACATATCGAGGCACTTCGACGGACGAAAATGACTTTTATGGTAGATTGTTTCCACCGTCATGCAACGCTATCCGCCACAAAGATGCGACTACCGCGTAAGCGCGCCTCTCTAGCTTCGACTGCAGAGTTCCGAATCTCATAGCGAGTTGCGGAGAGCGTTGCAGGACAGCAGTTACGGTCCACAAAGAGAATCTAAGATTTAATTGGCCTCTAGAGAGAAGCTGGCGTATGCTGGTTAGCAAACGCGACTAATTTGACTATGTACAAAGCCGCGACGCCACAAAAAGGCGCGTAGCCCGAACCAAGGTAGAGACCTATGCCACCCGCGGTTCTTACAGGATTGAAGTGGGCGCTTTAAGAGGTTCTTTGAAATGGCAGCGCCAGGTCCCAATAATATATACCGCTCTACGAAATCACGACCCGCTAATTCCGCCATCACGCACTATTAATACATCATGCAAAAGAAACTATGCAGAAAACTTCGAAACACATATGTATGAAGGTATGGTGAACTGTGATCAGACATCTCAACGAGGTGCAAAAAAAAAGGGGGGGGGGGGGGGATTCTGAAAAAAAGAGGCACGAGACAACAACACGTTGAAGAAGAAGAGGTGGCTGGAACAACGAGGACGAAAGCTGGCTGAGGGGGGTGGGGGGAGTCTTCCTGGGAGCCGTCGACGCAAACAGACAAGACTGGGCGCCACTGCGAGGTGCAACTGGAGCGTATCGTGAAGACGATGTTCCGTTGTCTCGGATGACTCCCAGCGGCGGCTGCACCGACCATGGAAGACGTCTCCACCGTCGTTGTTTCAAGGTGAAGTGAAGTGGTGAAATGTTTCACTCTGACTTCCACTAGCTTATTTGACTCGAGACTCGCATTTAATGTTCAGTAGCACATCGAATAGTAGTTTTATGATTAGCCTATACTCGAATTGTGTTTTCATGACGTATTCCGTGCATTTTCTTACATTCGTCTCGCTATTGTTTTGCAACGTGACTGTTAAAACTCGTACAAAACCAGTACTTGCCTCTTTGATAATTTATGTATTCACAGAGAGCTTAACTTCGAATATTGAACCTCCTCACAGAAGCCTTCGAAGATGCACGATGCGTGTCCGCAGACAATTCTGCCGTCGTGTCTGCAGAGAGCACAGTGTCTTTTGGTCGTGATCCGTGAGAGGTGTGAGTGCGGTTTAAAACTGCTCTCTGACTTCTAGCATGCGAAAGGCTGACAGGGGAATACCATAGGGTATTATATACACAAGGTAAAGAGCGGAAACTGCCATAGGCCCCAACGGTATGGTGCATGGAACGCGTCTCCGACTGGTGTGTTTACCGCGTCCAACAAAGTGGTCCCTCGATTTCCGCCTGATGACGTCATACATGTGCCACTCTGTCGACGGTCGCGATCCTGGCGGCGTTCCAACAGCTGTGGTGTATGTGGCAGACGCCTGTTCTGCTGCAGGTCGCTCTCCACTGTGACAGTTCACGGAAGCTACAGCAGCTGGAAGTTGGGACGCCCGGGACGCCGCAATGACAACGACACTCGCGTTCGCTCGTGCTTTTCGCCAGCATTTCTACGACCAACCACCAGGATCGCGACAGGCAGCAGCATGACACCCCGGCTTCTGTGACGTCATTTGTTGCCACTTCGGGACCACTTTTGATGTATGGGCGGGACAGGACGCTAAACACACCAGTCGGAGACGCGATCCAGGCACCATACCAGCGGCCCAGATAACACGCAGCGCACCTTGCGGGCGGGACTAAAAGTTCATATGGCAGTTTTCCGGTTACGGTCTGGGTAGTTTTGGTTTCGAATTCAGCGGTTTTGCTCACCGGCGTGCAAACGCGGCCTCTTGATATTTTAGTCGCGATTTGACTGGAATATTTACTGTATTTACATTTATTTACTACCTATAAGTACAGTTCTAAACTAAAAAAAATGCATACTCTGAGAAGTAAACCTTAGCCGACATCGCGCAACAAAAAGTATAATTTGCTGCGGTAAATTATTTGTTGAAATTAGCCAAGCAGAGTCTTGGCTTATGGAATATTATAAGTAAATCAGGAAGTGATTCAAACGCAATTTATTTTTAGCTCAATTATGTACAGATAAATCAGTTCTGGCGAAACATGTTTCGTAATATAGCGATTAATATTTAAATGAAAATATTATTAGCATAATTAATCATTTACAACATACTGAATGAGACAAATATATCCGGAAGAACATGCGTCATTATGATTTGCCAAACAAGAACATGTGGCATGATAATTTACGAAGCTCAAACAATACACATCTCGATCAGAAACTGTCACAGAGTCGGAGGTCACAGGATAAAAAATCTTCCCTCTCAACCTCCCAAAAGCCACCAGCTATTGGGGAGGAGATCGAACAGTCACGCCTCTAGCGGTGCGCTTGTGCTGTGGGGACAACAAAGCGTATTTTCTTGTTTGTTTTTGATCCGAGAAATCGAAGATGACGATTCGAAGGGCACTCCTCGTGCGACCAAAGCACTGGTCAGAGCGAAGCGCTCGTGCCCAGACCGTGCTCGGCCAGGTTCAATTTCTTTGTTATGCTGTGTTGGTAAACACCGGGCTGTGGGGACAACAAGCTCGATAAA
Source organism: Ixodes persulcatus (assembly GCA_013358835.2). Lineage (NCBI taxonomy): Eukaryota > Metazoa > Arthropoda > Arachnida > Ixodida > Ixodidae > Ixodes > Ixodes persulcatus. Next base: position 290,015 of record JABSTQ010009114.1, read on the forward strand.
GCGCCCCCTATAGTTCGATCTCCTGCCCAATACTTCGTTGCATCTTATGATGTACCGCAGGGGAGGCTCGAAGCGCGAGCTCAGAGCGTTGGCAGCTGCCCTAGTACACGAGAGCTTGTTCCGCCAAGATATGCCCCAGAGCATGGAGCTCGCGCTTGTAGCCTTTCATTCGGTACATCAGAAGGTGAAATAGAGTATAGCGAGGTGTACCATAGCGCCATAAGACACAATTTCCACGTCAGTTTTTATACATGAATTTGGAATACTTTAACATTTTGTTTTTTGGTTAAAGAAGAGAACACCAAACCATACATGTATGTTTGGACATTACACCAGGTCCAGGCACCTTTATAGAGACCAAACCTCCACTGCTAAATAAAATACCCCTAGATATGTATACATAACTTCACATTAAAAAATACACCATTACCTTTTGAATTTGTCTAATTTTCTCCCAGAAACAGCAGACTGGAAACGTACTTTATTTAGGTACCCAGTGATTTCACTACACACCCCCTGAAGGGGGGGGGGGGGAGGTGTACACCCCCCCCCTTGTTTTTCTGAAGGCACCCCCTTAATTCGCAACGACTCCTCTATTCTCAATCCCCCCCTAACTCCCCCCTCTAAAAACTTCGCCCCTCCCCTAATTTCAATTTCTGGGGGAACCCCTGTAGGTACCTGTTAACGCAACGGACATGCCAACAGAGACGCACTCGGCCAAACATCTTTAAAAACATTTTCTGCCACTCCTCGGAACAGAGACGGAAAGAACCGACACATGACAGTGTTGCAAACAAACAGCAGACACATTTGGAACATGTGCGAGACTCTCTACAATGGCAAGGAAGGGAGATTCTAGCTGCTTGATGAAATCAAAAGCAGCCTCTGAGGGTACAACTAGGTTCCCAAACAATTTACCGGGCGCATGATACGCTTTTAACATCAGGAGACGCAGGTGAGGCGCTATCACTTTCTCAGACTTGTCCTTCAGCAAATCAAAACGGACACAGTTCTGAGTCATGAGTCATTTTCTCGAGAAAAAGTTTGATAAGAAATTCCCTAACATATAGTGTGCAGGAGTGATCAATAACACTTGATTTTATGTTTGCTCTGAAAAGCATATTGATTTTTTGGGGGGCATCGCCTGGTACGGTACCGCTTAACGTAGCTTTAGTTATTAGAGATTATTAAATCTCACAAAATTTCGGTATGTGAAGTCAGTCAGCCACTGAAATGAGGCGTCTGGTCTCTTGGTTGTAAATGAGCAATTTAGTTAGAGCTGTACGGCTGCTAGCCTTGGTCCTTTAATGGAAGCCACGCAGAGATGATTGCACAAATCCCTGTCGATAATACGCTCATAGGCCTGTAGTACTCATGTTTTGAGTAGCGCCCCTAACAAATAAAATCAAATGCTTTTAGATCGCGGTCTGGTTTCTCAAAGAAAACAAGAACAAAAAGATGAATGGCAAGCATCTTCAGCTTTCGGACAAAATGCTCAAAACGCAAGTTGCAGTTTTTTTTTTTTAATTTTGTGTCTTTTTTATTTTTTTAAACGTTTGGTTAGCGCGCAGGGACAGACGCTTGTGAAGGAACCTTCCTCCTGTATGATGAAACATTACGGGTTTTTTTTCGTTTTTTTTAGTCATGCCCACCGTGATCATGCCTTACATGGTCGCGCCTGGTGGACCCTGTAGCTGCATTTTATGCTAGCATCCTTGCAGACGCGCTCTACCCCCCACCCCTCCCCCAGACAGGAACACATAGCAACAGGCCTATCCAAATCGAAACAGGCAGCGGCAGGGATTGAATTCTGGATATCATTCGGCGTTCGGCGCGTGGAACATCACCAGATTTCGCTCCGCGTGCCCCCTGCGACGCGTAGCATACCGAGAGAGTTTTTCTCCTTGCTTCCCTGAGAGGTGCAACCCTGCCAAACGAACAAAGACAGTTTCGACAGTTATTTAGACAGTTACCGTGAATCACGTGGAATCCGTCGAAGAGATTCTCCTCAGAGACCGCAGACCAACCCGTCTCGGAGCACATCGTCCAGCCTCGACCCGAAGTCGCAGTGCTCCGACAGCCGACGAAGCTTGGCGATGTAGTCAGCGATTTTCCAACCCGACCGCTGGTCGCGTTTCCCAAACTGAAACCGCTGCACGATAACGGACGGTCTAGGGTTGAAGTGAGCCGTCAGCTTCGAGACGATATCCTCGTAACTTGTCTCGGACGGAAGAACCGGCGAACAGAGAGAACGAATGCCGCCGGGAAGGTTGTTAGCGATAAAGTAGAACTCTAGTCGCTCCAGGTACAAAGGCCATGTCGCGTCTGTACCCAGCACGAACTCGCCGATGGTGCCAAATGCAAGGTACGATGGCTGCCGCCATCTTACCTTGCTGGCAGAGCGCGTCCGCTTCGTCCCCTGTTGCCGTCGTCGCGTAGTTCTTTACCTCGTCACCGAGCCAATGTTATATATTTAATAGCGGAAGGGTTACGAGTCTATTTACAAGTGGAACGTCTGCCCTGAGGCCTACACCGTAACGTTCCATCTGATATGACAGTCAGTCATCGTCTTTTCTCACGTGGAACACACCACGTGCAAAGCTGCCTGACGGGGAACCGAGTCGACATCTATGACAGTTTTAAATTCTTGAAATATTATTAAAGCACCACAATTTTTAGCGGGAGTATTTTTAAACAGTATATCTTTTAGACTACTTTTCGTAGTAGCGCCGCATCGCGGACGGGATTGCGGGCTTTCAGCTCTCTCCCTTGTGCATATTACTCTATGGTAATACATAGGTTGCACTGACGTAATTTGGTCCTCCTTTCTGGTGGCCGAACTTCCTCGAGCGTAGCCTTTACTGTGCATATTCTACGAGCAGTACACGAGCATCGCGAGCGAGCGGAAACGAGTGAGCACAGCTTCATTACACTTCGTTTCACTTTATCTGCGAGCGAAGCCAAAGCTAGAAGCGCGAGACCAGCGCTTTTTGCGTTTCTGCCCAGCTCGCGTGCTCGAGCAAAGCCTGAAGGCACGGAGCTTTCGTGCTCGCGCTTCCAGCTCTGCCTTCGCTCGCACATAAGGTGAAACGAAGTATAACCGCAGGTTTTGGCCACCAGAAAGGAGGAAGGATATGACGTCACGTGCAACCTATGTATACAGCCTTACTTTCCCATGTGGCACTCTCGCGAGAAGGAAACGAAGTCGACGCTGAGAACGTTGACACCGCGAGAGCTCGATCTTCGTCTGCTACTTATCTGGATAGCCGCCTCGATGGCTCCGAGGCAAATATGAGGTGCCCGCGATAAGTCTCTGCCACATAATGCGGCAGAACTGCCCGCATAATGGCGGTGGCTCGTGACGGAGAACTCGCCGTTTAACCCATGTTTCAGTTTCAGGTCACACAAATCCCTAGGCGGTCGAAATTAATGGTGGTGGTGGTGGTAAAAACTTTAATTCAGTCTGTTCAGTGATGAAGCCCCCCGGGTCAGGTCCCCAAGTCCAAGGCCCCGCAGGCCACCGCTACCCGTCTAGCCCGTTCGAGCAGCGCTCGCTGCCGCTCGGGCCGTGAGCTGAGTAGAGCGGCCTCCCAGGAGGTTGTAGTGGGGTTAGGAACGGGCATGACTCCTACCCCGACAGGGGAAGGACATGCCCAAGTACAGTGGTAGAGGGAGGGTTCAGGTGATTGACAGCCCGGGCATACACTCCGGTACCTGTCAGGAAAGGATCGATGAAGGTGAAGGAGGTTAGGGAAAGAGTGAGTCTGGAGTTTTCTCCATTCGGAGGCCTCCTGCCTGTTAAGGTCCTTGTGAGGTGGGGGGTACTTTTTCCGTTGCGAGCGGTAGTACTCGGTGACATGATTGAAGGTTTCTAGGTGCGGTGTCTGTGGTTCGCGCTCCTGCTCGTCCTCACGGCTAGTGTTGTCCCCAACTGTCGTCCCTTCCCTATGCAAAGCCCGGATAGTTAATCCTCGGGCTAGGGCGTCTACGCTCCCGTTGCCGGGGAGGGAGGCATGGCCGGGTGTCCAGACTATCCGGACTAGAGGCAGTCTTGTGTGATCGAGGTTGGATAGAATTTGGTTGCTCCAGGTAGAAAGCAAGTTTCCAGCCCAGGCCCTGCACGCGGCTTGAGAATCAGTTATGATGGTAACGGTGGTATTGCAATCAAATTCTGCTCTATACTGGGTGGTCGATATGGCTAAAGCTATCGCCGCTTCCTCGGCCTCAGCGCAGGAGGGGGAGCCCTTCAGGGATGCCGAAGTCCCATTCCTGCCGTCCGAGTCGCACACCGCGATGCATTTGCCGCCTGAGGGTGAAGGATAGGAAGCAGCGTCCGTATAGAGTACGTCAGGGTCTCCGTGATATCGTCTACGTAGGTACCGGACCCTTGCGAGTCTCCTTCCCGCGTTGACTTGCGGGTGCATGTTCTTGGGGATGGGCATTACCCGAACTCTCGCGGCGATGGCCGGAGGTGCGGGTTTTTGCCCTCCCTTGTCAAGAGAGGATGCCGGAGTCCGATAGCCCAGTCTACGAAGTAGAGCCCTACCGGCCTTAGTTCGGCCGAGCCGGGTTCTCTGTCCAATCAACTGTGCCTCAGTCAGCTCCTCTATCGTGTTGTGAAGGCCTAGTTGGAGTAGGCGCTCGGTCGAAGTGTGTTGCGGGAGGCCAATGGCCGTCTTGACCGCCATGCGAAGAGTGGCGTTAAGGGCATCAATTTCTTTTCGGCGAAACGTTTGGAAGGGCACGTGGTAGATTATGCGGCTCACCAGTAGAGCCTGAACTATCCTAATTGTGTCTCCCTCCTTGAGTCCTCTCCGTTTGCTGGTGACTCTTCGGATCAAGTGGGCAATCTGCTGGCACTGTTTGCGCAGCACATGGACAGTAAACGACGCTTTGGCGTCTGTTTGTAGTTGGAGGCCTAGAATTCTGAGTCTTTTTGCGCTCGGGATGGGTTTACCGTCGATGGAGACAGTAATCTCCTCGTTGATTTTGATCATAGACATACCGCGGATCAGAAGCAGCTCCGACTTGTCCGCAGCGCAAGACAGTCCGGCCGCTCTGGCGTACTCCTGGGTAGCATCAGCAGCCGTCTGCAGCGCGTCCTGGATCTCTCCGTCCGAGCCGCTCTCGATCCAGACGGTAATGTCGTCGGCATATAGTGAGTGTTGAATTCTCGGGATGTTGTTTAGGATCGAGGGGAGCCCCGCCATGGCGATGTTAAAGAGAGTGGGCGAGAGGACCGAGCCCTGAGGGGTTCCTCGGCCGGTGAGGAGTATGAGACCGGAGCGTTGGTCTCCTATCCCTAGGGTGGCGGTTCTGTCCTTGAGGAACGAACTTACGTACTCGTACGTTCGTCTCCCACATCGGGCACGGGCTAGGCCTTCGAGTATCGTGTCATGCGATACGTTGTCGAAGGCCCCCTTAAGATCCAGAGCCAGTACGGCCCTGGTCTGAGCCGTGCCGGGGTAATCTAAGATGTCCTTTTTGAGTTGCAGAAGAACATCCTGAGTGGAGAGGTTCGGTCTAAAGCCGAACATTGAATCTGCGAAAGAAGCCAATCGATTCTAGATGCGGTTGGAGTCTACGGAGCACGACGTGTTCCATTAATTTGCCAATACAGGAGGTGAGAGAGATCGGTCTGAGGTTTTGGAGTGATAGAGGTTTGCCCGGCTTGGGGATTAGCGTAATGTCTGCACGCTTCCACTCTCTGGGGAGCTCCCCAGTGGTCCATACTTGGTTGAAGTATCCAGTCAGGGCTGAGATTGAGTCGTCATCCAGGTTCTTAAGAAGCCTGTACGTTACACCATCTTTGCCTGGGGCAGTGTTTCGAGTGATGTTCTGGAGAGCGTTCCGGACCTCCTGCTCGGTTATGTCCGCGTCTAGTGGGTGAGGGCTATCCCCTTCGTTGTGCGGGTACGATGGGTACTCGGGTCTGGGGCTTGTGGCGATATACCGCTCAATTAGAGTTTCCCAGAGCCCGTCTCCTTCCTCTCTGGGCAGGGAGTATAGAAGTTTGGTCAGCGCTTTGCTCGATTCGACTTTGGTTTTGGTCGGATCGAGGAGGGTACGAAGTAGGCTCCAGGTCTGCTTCGTGCCTAGGCTACCCTGCAGCTGGTCGCAGAGTTTGTGCCAATTGGTTTGAGTTAACTCTTCTGAGTATTGCTCAGCCTCCTGCGTGAGTTTCGCAATGCGCGTCCGAAGCTTCCGGTTGTATTTTTGTCGTCTCCACCTCTTCGTAAGGCTGCGACGAGCCTCCCAGAGGTGGAGAAGGTGAGGGTCTACCACGGGAGCCTTGTCGGTCGTTAGGATCGTCTTGGTCGCCTGTTCGACATCTTCCTGGATTTGTTGTACCCATCGCTCCAACGCTCGTTCGTCCCCCCTTATGGGGTTCCCTTTGGCCGCAGCCGATCGGAGTTGTCGGAACGAGTCCCAATTCACGAGGCGTTGAGGTTTGCCTCGCTTTCGATTTAGTTGAACGGGCACTTCGGTCTCGAGGATGAGATGATCTGAGCCCAAACTCTCCCCAAGGTTCGTCCAAATGCAACTATCTCGGGTTCTGGCAAGCGTCAGATCGGGACAAGTGTCGCGACTAATGCTATTGCCGATCCTAGTCGGCTGGTCGGGTTCGTTCAAAAGAGTCAACCGATAGACGTCGATGGCGTCCATCAGCTTCCTCCTTTTTGCAGAGGCCTTGGCATACCCTAAGGTGGTATGTGTTGCATTAAAGTCGCCTACTATGAGGAGATTATTGTCTTTTGGGCAGGCTATGCGGAGTGCATCTCGGAAGAGATGGTTGAACGTGTCTTTGGATTTGCTCGGAGAGCTGTACACGTTCAGCAGGAATAAACTGCAGTGGCCCCTCTTCTGCGGCAGGAGTTCGAGGAAGACGTATGGTATGGAGGTTTCTAGCGAATGTTCTATTACCGGGATATGTTTTGATACTAAGGTCGAAACTCTAGGTTTTTCCTCTTCGCTTGTTGTTTCTTGACAGAAGGCGTTATAACCCGACAGGGACGGTACGCAGCCCGCTTCCTGTAGGGCTATAACGTCCGGCTGCTGCTCTTGTGTGGCGAGAAACTGTGTAAGGGCCCCGCGTTTGCGGCGGTACCCCCTACAGTTCCACTGCCACACCCGAGCCGCACCGGTTCGCGCGGTTTTAGAATTTGCCTGATTGGATCTACTGGGGGCTGCCCTGTCCATGCTGAAGATTAAGAATTTGAGTCGGTTGCGGTGCAGGGTCTTACTGGAAGTGCTGTTGGTTGATTATGTTGTGATCAGGCGGGGGAAGAGGGCTTTCAGAGTTTGGCTTGAGTCTCGGATCTACGGGGGGTCCATCGGCAATCGGCTCTAGTCTAGTCCCGGCATAGCCTCCCGGCCCGGGCGGGGGGTAGGGGCATTGAGGGCCCTCGCACATATTTGGACAAGGACCGCCGAACCGTGATTGGAGACGTTGTCCCAGCGCTTGGATTTCGTTTCTTATCATGTTGTTTAGTTGGGCACTAAGGGCTTCGATCTGCCTTTGAAATGTTGCCTCAATGTGCTTTTCGAAGGCTTCGAGCCTGCACTGCATCTCTTTTCGAGTGTGATCAAGGATTTGGTGCATGTATTTTTCTAAGCGATTCTCAATATCGTCTTTCTCGGTCGTAGAGTCGAGCGCGGCGCGTTTGGCGGGCGGCGGACGAGGAGTTTTCGAGTCATCGAGTACTACCGGGGCAGTAGGAATTTGGGAGGTTGAAGTAAAGGAATTTCGGGGAGCGGGGGTAGGGGGGTTGGGAGGCCGCTCGTCCCAGCTCACCTGAGTATTGACAGCGGCGAGTCCTGAGGGGCCCTGCCGGTGGCTTCCTCCCTGCTGCTGCGGCAATAGTCGGGGCAGCTGCTGCGGCTGATGCGGGTTCTTGACTTGGGACTTTTTCCTAGACCGGGATCTTCCTCGGATCCCGCCCGACGGTCCCGTGTCCGTCGGGTCAACAATAGGTCCTTGCGTTGCGTGCGGAGCTTGGGCGAGAGTTCGAGCGTAACTTTCTAGTCCCGAGGCTATGAGAGCGTATGGGTTCGGAGTCTCGAATCCCCCACCTTCCAGTGCCGGCCAGTGGGCTTGAGAGTTTCTTGTCGGTGGTAGGAGTTGCGAGGCTGTATCGGGTTGGATGTTCTGAGTGTTGGAGATCTCCGCTTGTTGCAGATTTCTCTTTTGTGTTTGTTGTTTTTGTATCCAGGCCTTGTTGTACGGCGCCTTGCGTCGTGCTGGGCATTGGGGATCGTTGTAGGGGTGGTTCCCTTCGCAATGAATGCAGTGAGGAGAGCAAACGTGATCCTCCATGGCCCCTCCGAGGCAACCGCAAGTCGCACATCTGCCTTTTTCTGGATGCGGACAGACGTCTTTCCTATGTCCGTGGCCGAGGCAGGCATCGCAGACCTGCTCCTTAGGTAGATAGGGGCGACAACGGTATTCCGCGTTGCCCAGGAGGACGAGTCGAGGAATCTGGAGTCCCTGGAAGGTGATGATAACGGAGTCCTTCTGTCCCATCATCCTGGCGTAGAAAACGGCGGGACCCGTTGGGCTGGTTGCTCGGATGTTTTCCGTGAGGTACTCGGGCGCGTATTTCTCTCCTATGCCGGAGATGACTCCCTTGCAGGAGTTGTCGGGGGCAGCTTTGTACGCAGCTATTTCGTATTGTCGGTCTTTGAGTGTGATGGTCTTTGCCTTTGCCATTCTGTTCGCCGGTTCTATGTCGGGCGTACTCAGGACGATGATATTCTGCTCCTTTCGAATCCGGACTCGGGACTTTGCAAGCTCCTCGGGACATAGTTCGGCTGCTGTGGTTACGGCTTTCGATATTTCGAGAGCGGACCAATTCGAGACGGTGAGTCCTTCTTGGGGTCTTATCACTACCTTGTAGTGATCCAGCGGAAGCGGAGGCAGAATTTCCTTCTTGGGTTTCGATATCCGGTGGCCACCATTCCTGTAGGTCGAGGTGGGAATCGCTGGAGGGCCGCCATCTTTCCCGCCATCGCCCTTGCCGGTCGCCATTTTGTTGTTTTCGATTTGCCGATTTGACGTACTTGGGTCGTTGCCCTGTAGTCTTTCGGCGCGGGCCCGCTTCTTCTTTGTGTTCTTCCCGACAACGTCGGTCCAAAAAAAATTGGGATCCCCCTCATGAGCTAGTACTGGTGTGTTCTGTACGTCTCCAGAAACATCTTGCTGGCTATAGTTTCGGACTTGCTCGGTGGACGTGGCAGTTCTCGAAGTTTCGGCGTTCTCCTTTGCAGTTCCCGCCTGAGCTTCGGGTTCCTTGGTTCGCGGTGGCTGACTGGCCGTACTGTTCGGCCCGTTTCCCGTGTTCAGTTCCATGAGGCCGTAGCCCCGATCCGTACCGGCGACCTTCGAAGCGTTAGGGTTAGCTTTTTACCCCACGGTCAGGAAGGAAAAGTCCGAGGTCTCAAAGAAAAAACGACTAACCGGGGTAAGAATTGTATCCACGGGTAGCCCTACCGTTCCGTGTCCTTGTAAGGTGAACGTTCCCACAAGGGGGCTAAGACTTTGGAGCTGGGCAGGGGCGATCGCAGAGCTGCAGAAACACGTCCGAACGGGGCGCGTGACTTCGTCTTTTTTCCCGAAATTAATCCTCGGTCCTTCGCTTGGGCGTGCCCTCGTTGGTTTGTCACGTACGCTTCCAAGTTACATTTTGCATTAATCTAGTTCGGTCGCTGCGTGACCGGGCAGATTATCTGCCAGCGGAAATCGCCATTGGACAGTAGAGCATTCGCACATATCTTTCACGGTAAATATCTAGCCGTGTAGAGATAAAACATAACCTCAGCTAAGAATTAGGGTAGTTGTTTTCGGACACGCCAGAATTTCTCGTCATGTGCAAGAAAAACCGGCATGCTATCATAGAATGGGGCTGATCTTACCACTTGCAAAAACTTTCAAGTTCGCCGATCAAACCTTTATTTGTCAGTTCACTGTTCGTCCTCTCATCTTCATTAGTGTCAATATAATCTGATCACACTGAAATATGTGTAATTGGCCTCTGAAATCTCCGATAACGGCGCACACGCAATTTTATAATTTTTAACGCGTCGGTGATTTTGTTGTGTATGTGTCTTGCCATTTGGCTCAGGACGATTTTCGCGTTTTTTTCTGCCCACATTTGCTGGAGACGTGAGCTCAGAGCGTAGGCAACTGGCCCCCTGCACGAGAACTGGCGCAGCCGCGCGCGTTCCAAAGAAAGCTCGTGCAGAGAAAAACAAGCAAGGAACCAGGGATGTCAAATTCAAGATATAGACAAATACCCCACTGTATCGAAGCGCCACCACACACGATTTCTCGCATTGATGCCCAGGCCTGGAAGGCAATCCCACCGCCATCTGTTGGTTCAGAATCACACTAACCAAGGGTGGGGTTGCACCTTAAGTTTAAATATTTCCCTTTATTATTGCTCGTATACTTTGTGTGCCCACCGCATATCCCTCACTTAGCGCTTAAGGGCTGTTTATACTCCGACGTTGAGCGCAGTGAACGCAGCGTAGCGCAGAACGCGCGCCTTTCATTGGCCGACAACCAGGAACTCGATATCTGCGACCAATCAGTATCTGTGCGCGCTGCGCTACGCCGCGCCCGTTGACGTTACGTTGAAGTATAAAGGGCTGTTTATACTCCGACGTTGAGCGCAGTGAACGCAGCGTAGCGCAGAACGCGCGCCTTTCATTGGCCGGCGACCAGAAACTCGATATCTACGACCAATCAATATCAGTGTGCGCTGCGCTACGCCGCGCCCGTCGACGTTACGTTGAAGTATAAACCTGCCTTAAACGTACCTTTAGTCGTAGCAACCCCATGATGTAGGGGTTGCTACGACTAATTTTTCAGAATTTAATTGACTAGTTGCCTCTCCGTTCTAGAGCACGACAAGCCCATATCCCCCAGAATCCCTTCGTTTGGTGTGTTCCCATGAGCTCCCAGTGCCGATCTGCCCACGCTCCTTTGTTCCAATTCCAATCCTGATTGAACCTGTGATCTCACGCACAGTACCCCATTGCCAAGAAATACATATAGTGCTGACACAGTCCCATTTTATATACCCCTGACCACTTCATATTAATTAAAATTCCAGCGTGCCTCGAGTTCTACAATTGATGCATTTATTTTCGAGTCCTTATTACATTTTCTCGATGTTCCTCTAGACATCTCCTCCACCCATTGCACCACACTTCCATTTTTTTTTTCTATTACGATATATTTTCTGTGCAAGGTTTCCTTCTTTTTTTCCATTTTTTTTTACGTCGTTGAGCACTATTATTCTTAGATTGTCACTGTAAAGGCAAGCCCCTTCCTCTCCACATATTTCAGTGGGTTAATGCAATGTATTTCGGATATTTACCATGATTACTATTCACTATGAACCCTTCCGAAATTGTGCCGTTTGAAGTTGCGTAATCCATTCCCAATGGCGACCACAAGTACGAAGTCCTTGCGACCGATTGTGCCTTGGCTGCACAAGCTTTTGTGCTTTGTTAGCGGAAGTCGGAGCTACCCGCTGGCGTGAGTTGCACGTTCCGCAGTGCCAGTGAGCGAACGAAATATTTTCGAACTTAATAACTAGACCGCTTCTCACGCGTTAGCAGAGCTACCCGCTGGAGTGTTGGAACGTCTGATTCACAATCTTGTTGTCCGGGGTTCCATTCCCCTTGGGGACGTACCTTTCTGAGTTTTGTTTTGTATTTTCAGTTTATTAATTAACTTACCCCTTTCCCGCGCAAGCGCATTCGTGTCGTGTTACAGAGCAAATATTTTCCAGGGGGGCTGCCGAAAGAAATGATCTAAAACCCTATCGTAACAGAATCAAACCAGCTTTAAAAATAGGCCGATACCCCCCCCCCCCTCCTTTTCCTGCGGTATTCCTTTCTTAATAGTCGTGGACATACCAGCAACGCTTGCACGCTCGTATATGCTGTACGGGTAAGCTAAACAGGTAGGAGCAATCCCGACAAAAAAACAAAGCAAAAAGAGTGAAAACACAGGTGACGCGTTTCTCGATTCGGAGCCATCAACATTCGACTAAAAGACCGGGGTCTCCTCTCGGGGCCCATATCGCCGTTCTGCCTCGGCTCCGGACTCTGTGCCGGTAAACACTTCCGGGCTCCCCGTTTCCCACGGGCACGAAATGACCCGTTTGAGCCCGCGGCACACAAAGGACCAGCGGAAGCCGATCTACTTACTCCCTATACGGCCCCCCGGGCAGGGCCGGATTTATGCGTCAGGCTGGGAGGGGGGGCTTTGCACAGAGACGCATAACGTCATGGAAATATTTCAGATGTGACGTCGCGGAGGAGGATGATTGCAATTACACGGAAAACCAAGCATTTCTTCCCATCAGCCACAGTCATGCTACTAATGCACATCGTAAAAATAAAAAAAGACAGTTTGCATACACTGTCGAGGTCGTGTGTCGTCCTTGTGTGACGGTCACATTCCTCGTACAAAAAACTTTCAGCCTTTCCACTCTGGTGAAGAAAGAAGACCAGCAAAGCTGTACTATGATGGGAATAAGGTAATGGCCGCCCACAAGTCCGCAAGCCAGAGTAGAAAAGCTGGAAAGGTTTCCGCGATCTATGAGCGACGGCGCCAAGCAGACAACCGGCAAACACAACACTCTGGACAGCTACCGCCATCTATGAGCGACGGCGGCAACCAGAGTGTTGTGTCGACATTTCTGTGCGGACGGACACGGTCCTGGGGAAACTAGCCCTTAACATCTCTGCTGTAAAACTGTCTGCAGACCGTGCCTTTTTGTATGATGTTTGAGCGGTGCGAGACTGCGGCTCGAAAAAACCTGGTGTGTATAGGGCGAGCAAATCTTCAGAAACGCGTCTCTGGCCAACGCCTCCTAGATAACAAAGTCGCAGCGCTGAATGAGGTTGCGTCATCGACGAAGACCAACACTGGGCACAGATTGGACATGACGATTGCGTCAACGTTCGGCTCAAAACTTGACTCGAAGCCGGGCGCTGACGCAGCACTCGTTTCCCATCTGTGGTCTAGCGTTAGCTTTCGCTGATGACGCAAGAAGTGTCAGCACTATACGGCCTCGTCTTTTACTATAGGCGGTGTTGTTCGGGCGCGTCGAAACGCATGGAGGGACGTTCTAATCAAAGGGCATCAAAGAGAACGCGCAACGTGCCAAAACGCGCGCCGTCATTATAGTTGAGAACTTGAGATCGGGGAGACGGATAAGTAAATGCGCGAGGCGCGCCAAGCGCCGACAAACTTGCTCACCGTATGCCCTATTTCGATAACAAAATCACCCCCGGGGCCATTTGCTTGCCCACTCCCCGTTCCCCCCCCCCCCCCCTCCCCCCCACACTCAAATTTTCCCCTTGCTCCGGGGGACCCAAAGCACGGGGAACTCCCGAGAGTTCCACCTCGACCTCGAACGGCGCGTATACAGGCACCGGGGTGATCGTGACGCTGACCCCTTCTCCAAATATGATCCGGGACGCCTTGAGGGACCCCTCAGCAATGATGGCGGTCATTCTCGGCCAGCGCTGTTTGTCGCCCGAATGAAGGACAAAGAAGAACAGTTATAAATCTAGGGCCCGTGGGAGCCCCTAACGTTAATGCGAGGGGTTTGTAGCGCTAAAATGGTCCAAAACACAAAGTATAATCTACGGTTGGAAAAGTTTACTTCGACTTAATAGAACGCAGAAAGAAATAGCAGAACAAGATGAACAGTTCGTGTCCACGGCTGGCAGACAAATTGAGACGACAGCCGAAGCTCGGTACACCACGTATACTCTGCGGCACTCAGAGTACACCATGGGTGGACTACACTCGTTCTCCACCACTATTCAGAATTCGTCAAAAGTGCCGAAACTTCACTGTGAGGTCAGATGACTGCGACATGACATGGACATGTTTCGTCATGACACGCTGCATTTTTCATGACGTCACAGTTTCCCCGCTATATTTATAGTTCGTCTCACCCTACGATGGACTAAAGGCAAAAGCCTTTAGTCCACCGATAGATCCAATCGCGAGCCACTTAGAAATTGTGTGGTGTTTCGCTTTGATGCACGTACCGTTGCCCGCGTCTCGGATCACTGATGAGGGGAAGGGTGGACAGTGGTTCGAATCGAAGAGCACTGAGTGACTCAACAATTTTACATCGCAAATAAAGCCAAGACTTGTAGGCTTTTTGCAGCGTCGAAGCTATACAAATGATGGGGCGCTTTTGGATTCGAGCATTATTCGTCCACCCCTAATTGATGTTAAGCGTGTCATAGCATAGCGTGGAACGTGATTGGACCTGGAGGCCCGTGGCTTTGGCCTTTAGTCCATCGTAGGATGAGACGAAGTATAGCGAAAAATCTTTTCGTTCAATTTATCGAAAAAACGCCCACAAACAACACCACCCAAACAAAAGGCCTCCGCACCGTCATCACAGTCTGATCGATCGAGGCTTGTGATTGGGCACGAGTGCTCTGCCAGTGTTCGGCCGGGGCTCGTGTCCAATCAGTGCGTCGAAGGTCGGGCTCGGGCCCAATAGCCGAGTTAGCGCGATCCGACTCTGATGACGTTTCATAGAGGGAGAGGAGACCATGCGGTGGCCTTCTGTCTAGGTGGTGTGCTCTGACCAAGGGACTCTGACCAAGGGACTCTGACACATACACAGAAGACCTCCGCACCGTCATCACAGTTAGATCGATCGAGGCCAGTGATTGGGCACAAGTGATTGGGCCAGTGTTCGGCCAAGGCTCGTGTCCAATCAGTGCGTCAAAGGTCGGGCACGGGCCCAATAGCCGAGTTTGCGCGATCCGGCTCTGATGACGTTTCATAGAGGGAGAGAAGACTATGCGGAGGCTTTCATTATGTTAGGTGGTTTCGCCACAACCCATATGACGTCGTATAACGTCACGTCAGTTGTTAATTTCCCAGTTAGTGATGTCATATGACATCGCATGCATTACGTCGCGTCGCGGTGGTGGCATTCGGCGCACTTCCGGTCTGCGGTGTGGGCAGAAAACGCCGCGCAGGTAGGGCATCACTATGCTGTTTTTGTAGAAATCAATTAGCCTGCATTCTTTGTTTTCAAGGTTTCGCAGAGCAGTGGAGACTGGAACTGCGCGAGCGAGTTAGGAAAGTTGTCAAGATCAGTTTTTACGTGTTTCCTGCCTGCCTATTCGTCCGAGAACGTACATAGACGCCGTCAAAGAAAGTAAACTACCAGACGCCATCGAACCACAATAGCCTGTGCGATAAGCACTTTGGTGTGTGTTCACTGAAGACTGGTTATCTTTCCAGTGTTCCAACATAAACGTGGGAGAACCTTCTAGTGGTTGGGATCATAAAACCACGTTCAGTAAGGTCTTCGCGTTCAAACGGTCGTCTGCAAGTTTGAACCCGTAGACCACGTCAAGGGCACACTCGTCATCAACACGATAATTGCGACACGAAGTAACTGTAGTCCTCTAAAAGCTTGTAAACATGAAGGGTGACCGAGGCTAATCGGCTCGGTGCAAACAGTAAATACAAGGTGGTGTTGGCCATTGCAACCAGCGGCGACCGCCGAATCGTTACGCCCGATTTGACTCTGCTTGCGATCCCAAGTCTCGACGTCGAGTACCGCTGCTTCCGATCATGCTTCTTTCGCAGCCCGGGCGAAATCGCAACTGAAAATAGCGAGCAGAATCTCATCCTGTGAGTCAGCAATAGATCACCATAGGGTCACATTTTTCGCGCGAAGTTTTGCGGTATAACGAACCTTGTCCATTAAGCTGTGGCCGCTAAAGTAGTCAGACATTGCTGAAGACGTAGAATCAACAATAGACCCTTTTCAAAAGTCCACCAAGCAACATTGGTGGTCGCCATTGCTTGGACACGAAGCGCGTGATTAGATCCGAGTCCTCGCCGAACGCTGACGTCAGCACTCGTGATCCAATACGAGCTCAGAGTACGTGATCAAACAATGGCGGACAGGTGTTGGCGCGGACTTTTGAAAAGGGTCTCTTGCAGCGGAAAAAGCAGCATAGGACTCACGTCCAACGCCAACAACGTCGCATTCCAGTGGTTTTGTTGATGGGGGACGCCGCTCTTTCTCACACCCCATCGCCCATGTGCGGCACCGCTGACGCGCCGCTAGGGGCACTCCGGTTTGTTTGTAGACGTGTGTTGGTGTATATATGTGTATGGAGGAAACGCTTTACTTGACCTCCTGGGACGGCACAATGTCTCCGCTAGATTTAGCAGGAAAGCGTTCCGTCTTACGTGACGTGACCTCATGTGCCGTCACAATATCCCCGCTAAATTTAGCGGAGAAAATGTCAAACAATGGGAACCAAATGTATTTGGAAGAGTATTTGAAGATGCTTAAATACCCTCGTTTTTTTGTATATTGTATTTGAATACTTTTTCTCGCAATTGTAATTGCATGCGTAATTAAATACATTTTTGTCAAAGTAATTTGTATTTGTATGTCGATACACTTTTTTCAAGTATTCTGCTTATTCGTAGTTCTGGAAAAGTTAAATAAAACGACCCTAGAAATGAAATGTTCATATCAGCAGAATTAAAATAGTTCTAGACGTTTACCTGAACCACTAGGATGACTCAAACAATAGCTTTTATTACCGTAAATACAAAACAACCGATGCTTGATTGGAGAAATAATTTAATTCATAAGAACATATACACAATGAAATCACATATCGCTCATTTATTCTTAAGATAAGCTTTGAACATTCAAAACTTTCAAATAGTCTAGTGTACTTTTAAAGTACACTGAGCTGTGTACTGTTTTTATGGATACTCTAGCATACCCGTAAAAAGTGCGTCGTGGGAATACCATTTAAAAGAGAGAATTAGAAGAGAACAGCGGGTATCATAAAAAAAATTAGAAAGATTGACCTAGGTCACACAGTCCTGATTGGCAATTCTGAGCGGAGGAGGGCTTGTTTACTTAAATATGCAGATAATTGTTGACTCTCGGTAGCACTTGTGTTTCCAATCAAGGTCCCCGTACGAACCCACAAAATCACTAGTCCTTTAGGGCTCTCCTCATGCGCCCAATATTTCTGGATTGTACCCACTTATAACTAAACCGCTTTCCCAGTTGAAGCATTATTTTAGCTTATAACGCACTGATACAAAGCTAGTACCCCGAACTCCCTGTATATACCCTCCCGCCGCATTCACACTCGCGGCTCATCCGCGTTCACGATGCAGCTGTGAACGCAGTTGTCTAAAAATGCAGTTTAATACCACGCGTATTTTTTGACGAAAACCAGCGGATTCGTATTGCGGTTGCGATTCGAACACTTGCGTGAATTCAACTTGACCATCAATGAGGACTGTAGGCTTCTGCGTCGCCTTTTTGTGATAATTCCTGGAGGAGGGAAGGGCTCCTCACCGTAACTCAAAGAAAATAAGATGTGTTCCTCGAACTTTATAAGTCTGAGAAACCCTTGTGGCAGAACATAAACAATCTTTAGCGGGTCAAGTGTTTTCAGTGTCGGGAGAGTATTAATATACCCCGAAGGCGGCTCAATAACCTGAATAAACAGTTTCCTTAAATAAAAAGTTCGTTCGACGATCAATGGGATTTATCCGATGAAAATGCATTATCACTTCTATCGGATTCAAATCAAAGAATGATCACGTGGCCTTGGCTTTCTTCCGCCGTCGCTCTTGGATACGGTCAGCCCTGGAAAGAACCACATCCATCGCCAAAGTGGCAACTGAGCCGGGCCGCATTCCAAAGCGGTGCGGCGCGTGCTCGTCTCTGTCTTCGCGCCAGCTGTGCTACGCTCTTATTGGTACGAAGCGCTGACTTCAGCACGCGTCACCCCAACACCAGTCACCCCCTCCCTCTCTCCCCGCCGCCGACGTGATACCGCCTCATCTTCCTACTCTCCTCGCGACGTCATGCATGGCGCTGACAAACAGACGCACGGACTGACTGCGGCGGGTTTAAGTGAAAACAAGCTAATGTTAATGCAATAAAAAAACACTGCATCTTTAAGGCGACGGAAAGCGACATCTCCACAGCACTCCTGCACTTTGAAAAACATCTGCGAGTCTGCTTTCATGCAGAACACCGAGACAACCAATCACAGCGAAGAATAGAAGGATCTCAGCGAATAGCTAAACTGAGAGAACGATTAGATCGTAGGGGCAATGAGCGAGTGAACGTCATGCGCCCTGTCCCTTTGCACATCACTTTTTAAGCGCAGCTATTAGGCGCCCGTTTCCGGCTTGAGCGGCGTCGGCGTCGCCGTCGGCGTCGCCGTCGGCGTAACCGTGAGGTCACGTAACCCCCCTGAGGTAACGTGACCCCGGTGGTGTCACGTGACCCCCGTGATGTCACGTCACCCCCCTGAGGTCACGTGACCTTACGGTTACGCCGACGGCGACACCGACGCCGCTCGGAGGGAGGAGTAGCAGGCAGGATGAGGAGGAGGGAGGAGGGGTATACGCTCCCCTCAGTACCCTTCCCTCCTCCTCCTCAAGAGCTGCGCTCTAATTCGGTGTTACAGGGAGTTGTAAGCGGCTTCCATTCTTTCTTTCTTTGTCTAACCGTATTCTAAATTTTGTCAATCCTTTGGTTTCTTCTACTGTTCGCTGTGATTGAAGGTCTCCGTGCTCTGCAGGAAAATCAACTCGCAGACTTTATTTTTAGAGTGTGCCTTCTTGAACGTACGACGTCGAGTCCATATATGCACAACGCCCAATCTTCATCAAAACGTTCTACTGTCCTTTAAGGATTAAAACACTTTCGGAGACGACAGTTATAAAGCGATGGTCCTGGTGTACTCATGGGTACACGCGGGTTGGTGAGAGTGTCCGATGGTGGGCAACGCTTCCACAACACGTGTGCGCGAACGATGAGCTGCGTCTGCGAGTGTATATTCACACGGAGGAGGAATCGGGTTCCCCGCTTTGCCATTAATTATGCACCTGGCATGATATATGAAGACCTATTCTTTGTGTTACGCCGCCGTCATCTTCTTGTGACGGGCTGACAAGAAGAATAAACAGACCATTGAAGAACAAACAAAAACACGGCATGGTGTTCAGTCGTGATGATAAATGGGCGGAAAACGTCACAATGCATGCACTTGTAAAAAAAAAATGAGAACCGTCTGCGAGCACATGAACGCGCATACGTTTGTCATTTGTTTTTAGTATTCCATTATACAACCACAAACACACCTTAAGTCTAGATACTTTTTGTATTCGGAAGAAAGAACACTAATTTCTGCGTCCCGTCGGCTGCCAACTTGAAGGTTGAAGAGTATTCATAACCCGCTGGTCGATGTTTCCACAGAAGAAATGTTTGCTTGTAACGCACAACCAATGATCACTTGCGTAGGGCTGTAAGTTAGGAAGTGTGGGAGATTACGCGGGTTGGGAAGTTGGAAAAATAAAATACTTATTCGTGTGTCCGGTTTTGTGCGCCATCGTCGGGATGCAAGCATCGCCTGAGTGAACAATTTCAAGTTAGTGTTTTTGATGCATATTTTTTGCGACATTTATCGTAAAAACCCCTTGAAAGAGTAGCATTTGACTACGCTTTATTACGTTACGATGGGATAAGACTCCGAGTTGCCAGCGCATCTGTGTTTCGTATGCCGCGTGCCGAGCTACTCCTTAAAGGGATACTTCAACAAAACTTGAAATATACCGTCATGTTCCGAAACAGGCTGAATATGACCACAGTATCCGGAAAGGACTTTCGCACGTTCGCACGTTTGTATCTTGAGGTTGATGGCTGTATTTTTTGTTACAAACGGTCCACTCTGGCAAGCGGTCGGAGAGCAGCCAGCGGAGTGCACGTCACATCCGCGCTATTGTGACGTAGTTTGTCTCGCGACAAGCAAAACTGTGGCGCAAGGCAGACGGCGACAAGACGATTGCAAGCAGCGTATTTGGCCACCGCCATGTCTCTGCTCCTCTGGGCAAGTGCGCGCAATTACAAGTTTGCCAAAGCTACGTTCACACGCACGCTGCACATGCTTGCAAGCATGGGGCACCAGTGGGGCTATATTTCTTGGCGAGACACGCATCGTCACTACCTGTCAATGTTCCTAGACAGACGTTAGAAACGAGACTTGAGCGACATCCACCAGGTGCTTTTTGCTAATCGTTTAGTTCGGTTTAAAATGATTTTTCGTTTCTTTTTTAACAATATATTAGAGGGAAGCTCCTAAGGGGCTAGCCATGTCCGTATGTCCGGCGTCCGGCGCTCGTGCTCCTGCTCGTGAGCTCACGTGCTCACGAGCACGTGAGCACGTGCTCACGTGCTCGTGTAGGGCAAAAAAGAAATATGAAAAAAAGATGTAAAAAAGATGAAAGAAAAAATGATGAAAAAAATATGTTTGCGCAGTCGACAGGATTCAAACCTATGCGGGGAGACCCCAATGGATTTCTAGTCCATCGCCTTAACCACTGAGATGTGGTAGTAACGCAAGAGCTGGGGATGTTATGGATGAAACGTTGCATGTAGCCGCTCAACGTCTATACAGGAGAGGGCGCTGCGATCAAATGCGTAAATAATGGAGTTAAACTTTGCATGCATTGGCTCAACGTTTATAGACGACAGGGCGCTGCGGTCAAATGCTCAAATGCGTATATAACCACGTTCCATACCACACATTCTCTTTCTGCCGTGGATGAAAACTAACGAAAGGCTCGGCATGCTGCGGCTCAGCGTCTAGGCAGACAAGCGCCACAAGAGCTTCGCCCCAATCAACATCATTCACCACGTGGAGATGCGGTCAATTTTTTTGTTGTTTCCGAAGTGATACTGCTCCTTTGGACATGTATAGATCGAAAAATAACCGACGAATTTTCGTTCTAGTATCCCTTTAAGTGTCCGTTCTCCTACCCCTCAGCAGAGAGTGGCCAGCCACGGCAACTGGTTCGAGCATTCGGGCTATCCTCTTTATCTTTCCACCATATATCTCTCTTTCTCTCTAGCTCCTGCCTCTCTCTCTTTGTCTCAGTGCGCTTTGTAGAACAGTATGCTTGCAATAGTTGCTTAAAAAAGGTCAAAATGTTTTAAAACAAATATATTCAAACAAGAAGATATTAGCCAATGGAACGAACGGGGGCGTACATTCTGGCGGAGCTCACGGAGTCCCTATACAATTAGTGGTTGTTGCTACTGAACGAAGTGAACTCCCATCTGCCAATGGACAATCGTATATTCAGCAAACATCGCATGCTGCAGAATGCACATAGCGAATCTGGCAGATTAGACTTACAGATGATTAGACAGCGTGACTTCCGTCTGCCATACTAGGCCGGCATTGGTTAACGCTGACGATAAGAAATTTGGCCTGCGCAACACGACCGCCAGCCTGGGAATTGGCAAGTATTGAAACCTTCAGACGCGGAAATACTGTACTCGTAAAAGCGACTCGGGTTTACGAGTGGCGGTATGACTTCGCCGAACTGACCAGCACATCTGCGAAAACACAACTAACCATATCTAATAAGGTTTCCCTTCTCTATATCCCCCAATGATGCGCATCTGTCTTGGTAAGTATGGGTTCGATGTCAGAAAGTCGGTTTCTTCGTCCAGACATTCTCATGCCCGGACACAGTGGCTTTCGTTCACTCGTGAAAAAATAGGAAAAAACAAAAACAACAGCACAGAGGGATCAATCGCTTAGCTGTTCTTATCCCTCGAACGACCCGTTCGTCGGGAGGTTTTATGTCAAATGTGCTTCCTTGAATAGCCAGCCACAGTGAAATCGCTTGATCCCTTTCGCCTCCCATGTATTGCGTGTCACCCTGTGTTCTTGCGCAACTATACCAAGAAGTGCTCCCTCTCTCTCGAGCTACTAATCCGGTTTCTACGCAAAAATACAAAAGCTAACCTTTACGCAAACACTGCCCGCTTTCTTTCGTCTTCACGCTCGTGCACACCGGTGAGCGTAGCTCACCCACGGACTACGTCCACGCTTCGGCATGTTGAAAGCGTCTGTTTAGAGCGCGCGGACGCCTTCAGGGCGTCCGCACTTTGTGGCAAAGAGTTAGCATAACGTTTATTGTCACCGTCATAATAGAGAGTTTTAGTAGATCGTTCCGATACCTCCGATACTGCCGATCACGATACTCCGCCACTGCCTCCCTTGCGCATGCATAGTATCGTTATCGGGGCTATCGGAGGTATCGGAACGATCTACTAAAACTCTCTATTGACATTAAAAGCAACGCGAGCCCGTTCCGCAGGGCGCATTCCGCCCATTTGTCGTTAAATTGATTAGTGTTTCGTTTCGTCCCTCTTCCATGCTTCACTGAGTCCCTTGGAAGGCCTAAGAAGACTTAGCCGCCCTTTTCGCGCAACGCCTCCTTTGTGTCGCCGCTGTCTTCTTCTATCTCCGATTGTCGCAATGACTTCGCGTTGTGCCTCCTCCTACGCAGAGTCTGGCCCTTCCGGAATGAATAATTCAAATCCGCGCAGAAGGCGAGTTCTCTCAACACCGGCCAGAGTACTGCAGCGTGAAGCTACAGATTATTTACGCGCTCGAGTCCAGCCGTGCAGTCGGAATACCGTGTGTTTCGTCTCAAGGGCTTCGTCTAGAGACCTAACCGTTGACTCTAGTTTCGTGTGCACAGGCACGAGATGCTGGCTTTGAGAGCTGTTTTCTCGGAATTAACGCTCTCAATATTTCAAAGCAAGGAGGCCCCAGCGTGTACTTTTCCACAATGTCCGCTTGTCGCTAATCGTCTCGATTTATCTAGAAAAAGAGCCTGGCATGGGAGAAAACAGAGATGAAGTCTTTAGTCAGAGAACTGGAGCCTACCCTTCTGCACTGGCCATGGCCGTCTCACAAGTTTAAAATCCAGCGTAGGGCTCGTAAATACAAAGAAAAATTACTTAATACGTTTATCTCAATGTTTTAAAACACAAAGAACACGGAATCCAAAGAGCGACCGTTTAGTGTAGTTTATAATACATTAAATGGTCGTTTGGGGAATGAAAAATACATTGTTTATTAATTTTTCATTTAGATTTAGCGGGCAAATGGACCTTACGGTGTCGGTGTCAGGTCGTGACGTCAATTTTCCTTCTAAATTTAGCCGGAAAATTGCCACCGCGGTTTCAAAGTTTTTTAAAGTTTTTATAGTTTTTTTTACGAGATACCATGATGTCATGTGACGTGATCGCGCGACGCCAAATGACGGTGTCAAACCGTGGCGTCACGTGATATCCTGAAATCACGTGGCGTCAATTTTCCGGCTAGATTTAATGGGAAAATTCACGGACGGGCGGAAAAATTGCTGGGATTAGGGTGTTACTCGCAGAGTGGCGGTAACGCGTTATTTCTAAAGCCGTTACTAGTAACCTGTTATCGGTAACGCGGTAGCCTAGTGACGGAGTTACCGGAAAAGCGTACCTTTTCTGGTAACGTATAGTAACGTACTCGTTACTTTTTCAAAACAGAAACGGGTGACGTACTTGCGTTACTTAATTCTAGTTAAGGGTAACATAGTTACGTTACTTCTTCCCAAGAGCTAACAAAAAGTACACTTATTTTTTGTGTGTGTGTGTGTTTCTTCACTTGGTATGTTTTAAAAGATCCATGAAACGATTTTTCTACTTTCGCTGAATACTACTTAGAAACACTCCCTGACGTTAATAACTGAATAAACTTGCCTTAGTTTTTCTTTCTGGGTAATGGCAGTCGCCAAAGAAAATCGAGAAATATGAGCATCATTCATCCCCTCAACTCGAAGCCAGAACAAGCGGCCACGTGGATCTGTGCCTATCCTATGCCGCCAACGTTAATCACACCCACGCGCCGGGGTTGGCAAAGTAGAAAACGCGTGCTGAACTCCAGGCATCGTTGGAGTTCGGCTATTCTCATCACCGCAGTGGTTGGACACGACCCACTACGCGAATGTCCGCCGAGACATTGACTGTTACAATCCGAAGTCGAGTGCTCACGCAGTTCTCGTGTCCAATTCATGAGCCGCGCTCGACTGTCGTCAGGCGGGTGGTTTCGCGATCCCACAATCACGTCATCGAGCTTTGCCAAGCCAAGACTGAAAGAAACAGTCCCCTTATATCCTCGCGATTTCACCGCGACAAAGAAGCTTCGGAATCAGTGGCGGTCTGTGGAAGTATAATTAGGTCAGTCTAGGACCCGTACGCCTCTGCTAAGTCATGAATATCCCAACCCGATATCGTTTCATGACCTCTTAAGTCCAGACGCAGTTGGCGCTATAGAGCGAATGGTACCAATCAGACATCGGCAAAAGAGCACCATCATGGTGTTCGTCATGTTTCAAGCAACGTGATGTGTTCTATCATCGCTGAACCAATCATAAACAAACAAACAGACCCAGTGACTTGCGTTTTTGAGGCTGCTTGATGCTTGATTGGTATACCATTAGCTTGTAGCGTTGACTGCGTCTGGACTTAAGCAAAAACGAAGTATAGGCGCCAAGCCATGAATTATTTCACTCCTTCCATATACACTTTAAAAAAAATCCCGTGCGTCTACTTTCCCGCAAAGCACTAGGAGAGCCAATCACCGCAACGTACGGAGACAGCTCAGCGAATGACGATGCCGAAACATATGTTTAGACCAAAAAACGCAGTCTGAGTTGTGACATGAAGCAATGCAATCGTGACGTTTTGCCTTGCTTAATGTCACAACTCAGGCTGCGTTTTTTTATCTAAACATATGTTTCGGCATCGTCATTCGCTGAGCTGCCT
The DNA here is from genome assembly GCA_013358835.2 of Ixodes persulcatus. Lineage (NCBI taxonomy): Eukaryota > Metazoa > Arthropoda > Arachnida > Ixodida > Ixodidae > Ixodes > Ixodes persulcatus. The sequence continues at coordinate 314,743 of JABSTQ010009114.1, forward strand.
ATGTAAGCTGCGGTGATTGGCTCTCCGAGTGTTGTGCGGGAAAGTAGACGCACGGGCTTTTTTTTTTTTTTAGAGCGTACCTTCAAAAATTTGCCTGTCGTTTCCCCACGCATAAAGTCCCACTTTAGAAAATCCCCAACACCCACGCCATTCGTCCCAATGCCAAAAAACGGTGTCGCAAAAGAAAAAGACAGGAATCACGGTTACTGTCAGTAATTATATAAAACGTAACGCCAAAGTAATGTTTGCTACTTTTTATCGGTAACGGTAACGGGAAGGCGTTCCTTTTATTTTGAGATAACGTATGTCGGTAACGCGTCCCTTTATTTTTGAAGTAACGAGTACCGTATTTCGTTAATTTTTTTTTTTTTCAATAACGCCTACAACACTGGTTATTCGTTAAAAAGTAAGCAAAAAATGCTTGTTGTGTTTCGTCATGCGCTATGGTTCATTTCCTGAACGTACGCGCGCCGTGTAGGAAAAGTTGACGCGTGCGCGCCTTTCTCGTAAACAGTCTGGAGACAATTGGAGCGGAATCGATATTCATCCGGAAAAGCACTTACGCTTTCTAAATTGCATAGGGGATCTGAATATCTCTTCCGTATTGACGAACCGTTCTTTCTTTTTTTTTTATGTAGCCGAGATGATGCGGGCGTGCTTTAATATCCATCAGGGCGACCCGACGCTATACTGTGATATAGTGAAGGCAGACACGTGCATCGTCCGACCCAGTTAACGGGAACAGAAAATTGGTGCTCGTTCGGGTTGTACCCATACAAGCTCTTAAGGATTCCTACACAGTTTATCACTTAAGCTGATGCCCGACAGAACTATTTTCACTACACCGGTGGGTTTCATGATATCGTTTTAGTATTTACGAGGAAAAAGAAACAGGAAAAAAAAATTCTGAGGACAGCTAAGCACTTGTTACGAGTTGTGTATGCGAAAGCATGAATGTCGTCCTTCCGCTCCCTCAGTTCGTCTGCGGTGTACTGGCGTGGACGGACACGTTTCGCTACTGCCGCGGTTGCGGCCGGTGGCCGAGCGCGCGCTCTCGTGAAGCGGCCGCCAATGGTTATCTAGGAGCCGTTTTGCTGAGCTAATCAAAACATTACCACCTGATTCGCGTTTTTTTGTTTTGTTTTGTTTTTTTTGCGGTTGCAGACGTTGTTTGTTTCGCTCCGTGGAACAGTTAATGCTTTCGCATTAAAGAAAACAAGAACCGACGATTGCTTTTTTTGCGCTACCACTTATACGCGGTGCACTCGAACATGCCCTACCGTTCTTGCGCAGTGTTGCGGCAGAACACCGAACCAGAACAGCGTTCCAAGATACGCGCTCTGTGCTCAGCGCGAACGTTCTGCCCTTGCTAGCACAAGTGTGAGCGCGCAGGCAGGCGCAACCAAAGCACTGCGGAAGCCAGAGAGCTCGCGCTGAAGGCGGAGCGTCGTGTCGCAGCTTAATGGTGAACGGAGTTCAGGAACGCGATCCCTGGAACTCCGTTCAAGGGCTCTACGTTGGGCACTTAAGAGAAAGTCAGCGATCTCGCCGACTTTCTCGCCAAGTGTTCAGAAGTAAGTGTTGCGCGAAGCCCCCGCGAGAGTATTAATTTCCGAATAGTGCGTGCGCAATTCTCTGTCCTCATTTATTAGTCACAGTGTGACACCAATTTGTGAGAATATATACAGGGTGTCACAAAAGAAAATTTACATGGTCTTTTTTACCGCAAAAATAAACTAGCCATCGCCGAACGCTCATTTTTCCGCCCATAGGTAGAGCTAGAGGTCACAACCACATGCCAAAGTTTCAGCCCGATCCGATAACTTAATCAAAAGTTGTAACTGATTTTCTGAAAATTTCAATGGGAAAATGGAGCCCATTTTTGCCCGTTTTCGGTTTCTGGTGCCGTAAAGCCCCATGTGTTGGAAAACTCCGTCGGCCACCATTTTCCAATTGAAATTTTCAGAATATAAGTTATAAGTTCTTTTGATTAAGTTATCGGATCGGGCTGAAACTTTGGCATCTGGTTGTGACCTCTAGCGCTACCTTTGGGCGGAGAATGAGCGTTCGGCGATGCCTAGTTTATTTTTGCGGTACAAAAGACCATGTAAATTTTCTTTTGCGACACCCTGTATATATATAAATATGGTATTTCACGTAACTTGAGCTAAGGTTTACAAATATTTTGGTGCACTCTAGGAAGACGAAACCAAACGAATAAATTTGTTTATTGTTTGGAGCAAGTCAGGCTATTTTTTTTTTGTATTTCGCCCAGTTAACTAATTATTAAGATTAATTAATTAACTTTTGTAATATTTAATTCAGAGCAAAAATTTCCATGACAAAGTTGTAGAGCGTCCTCGGAGACGTCCAATTCAGTAGTCACGGTTCGTTTTTCCGGCCTTCAAAAAAGTGCCCGAATTATTAAAAACACACACAAAAAAAACGCGAGTATTTTAACAGCGCCTAGCCAAAAGTGCTCTATTCACCATGCAGGCCTAGTCTATTCAACTCACGGCTGAGTGCACTGCAATACAAGGTGCACATGCGCAATCACACGTGTTTTTTTGTTTTGTATTTTTTTCATAATTCGCAAACTTTGCTTTCAGCTAATAAAAAAAAAGTGTTAAGCTTTCTTTATAAAACCCATTAAATTGGATGTTTCTGAGGACGCTCTACAACTTTGTCATCGGAACTTTTGCTCTAAATTGAATATTTCCAAAGTTAATTACATAGTCCAATGGGAAAAGACAAAACAAATAGCCTGGCTTGCTCCAAACAATGAACAAACTTATTTGTTTGGTCTCGTCTTCCTAAAAGGCACCAAAATATTTGTTTTTTTTTTTTATTTGTTGGCTCAAGTTACGTGGAATACCCCTGTATATAATCTCACAAATTGGTGTGAGACAGCGACTAATAAATGAGGGCACAAAACTGCGCACGCGCTACTCGGAAATTAATACTCTCGCGGGGGTTTTGCGCGAAAACACACACACACACACGTGTGTGCGTGCGTGCGTGTGCGTGTGTGCATGCGTGCGTGTGTGTGCGTGCGTGTGCGCGTGTGTGCGTGCGTGCGTGTGCTTGAGCGTGTGTGTGTGTGTGCGTGTTTGTTTGTTTGTTTGTTTGTGTGTGTGTGCGCGCGTGTGCGTGTGTGTGTGTGTGTTGTTTCGTTTGCAGTTTGGGCACTGCATTATTTCTGTTGAAAGTAATGAGCGGCCCGCCGACTCCGAGGTCTAGTCCCTGATAAGATTTTCGAACGCGATCAGTGTCAGACCATGCGGACAATGAAGAATCGATCGGCAATCTTGCAAATTTTATAGGTTATTGTCACTGATAGTTTTAAGAAACGCGGGGAATAGCGACGCTTGGGCACGCGCATTAATATCTGCAGCCAATGCAATGATGGCATTGGCCGATAAGGTCGCCCAAGAATGGATCCCGATGCAGGAAGCGTAAATGTGTGCTGCGTTTCGGAAGCAGTCAGTGACCAGCAGAGACGAAATAAGCAAAGGGAGTGCGAAAAAAAGTTTTAATGGTCAATCGAGGGTGACAGAGCTACCGTTCGTATGATGCATTGCGGAGCGGAAGGCCGTTTCGTCACTGCCAGTTTGGTAAAAGAAGTGAATAAGAAAAAAAACGTTCTAGAGAACCGATGCTTCCCAACTTCTGTTCTCACAACACATGTCCCTGAATTTTCACGATCATTACTGCACGAAATGATTACAAAACACTTCAGTAGCACAACTTGTTTTCACGATGGGTGAAAAGGGTGTTGGCGCAATACGCAGGTTCTCGACCTGCAGAAATTAAGGCCCGCATATAATTGAAAAGATAGCATTCCGCAGACAATGTTGCATAGGTTTGTTGTTCTCCTTTTTTTTTTAAACGTACTTTTTGGACGCGCCTTGCAGTTACATTTTATACGAAACGTGAAGCTTCATTTTATCTCGTTAATAGGGAATTTTAGCAAACCGTTGCCGTGTTTCGCGTTCCGTGCTACTGGAGCCTTTCAAGCATGCTTTCCAAACGCTCGCCCGGTGTGATACCGTGACCTCGGGGCGTGCGCTTAAAAGCATGCTTCGAAGGCTCCAGTAGTGCAGAACGCGGAACACGGTCTGCGTTTACATGGATGCGGCCGTAGCCCATCACGTCCAGATTTGTCTATTTTTATTGGTAACAGACGAGTAAGAAGAAGTAGGAAGACAGGCTGCGTACGATTTGTCCCTGCTTCATTCGATGAGCTGGGATCGCATTCACGTAAACGTAGCCACGGTAACGGTTTGCTTAAGGTTCCTATTATTAATTTCACCAGAAATTGCGACGCGTCTTTTTCAATCCTAAGTGCGCGTAAATACACTTAAGTTCGAATTGTTATTGTTTTGCTTTCCTGGATTGTAGCTGATTCTGATTCGTAATCTAGACAAAATTAGTGTTGGCCTAGCTTTATTTTGTCTAGATATGATCCTATAGCGCAACTTCAGTTAAAACAATGCAACGGATATTTAACGATAGTTTTCATTTCTGAACCAAACATCGATCCACTCGAAGCTAATTAAGTAAGTATTGCTTGAGCAGTGAAAAGGAACGAAGAACGCGTTTTAAGGTACACAGCGCTACTCTGTTAGCAAAAACAAGCAACGGCCAGTTTTTGCTTGTGTTTTTTTTCTTTGCGCCTTTTTTTAATTTAGCAGTTTGGCGGAAAGTTCTCGTTTCTGGCAGTAACTTAAGCTTTTAAGCTTGGTGACCATAAATGCTCCGAGTAAAACGCAGAAAAACGCCGATGTCGTGTCCGCGATAACATTGTCGGGCGGTGTGCACGTCCGGCCTAGTTTCCGGAGAGCCCTCTGCAAGTACGGTCACCGGAACGAGACTCCGACTGATACATTTACCGCGCCCGAAAAAGTGGTGCCAGGATTTCCGCCTGATGACGTCATGAAAGTGTCACGCTGTCGCCGACGGCGATCCTGGCGGTGTCACGGCAGCGGTGGTGGATGTGGCAGACGCCTGTAGTACAGCAGATCTTTATCCATGCTTGACAGTCGACGGAATCTTCGGCCGCCAGGAGTTGAGACGCCGCGACGACAGCGACGCCCGCGTTCGCTCGTGCTTTTCGCCAGCATTTCTACGACCAACCGCCAGGATTGCGACATCCGACAGCAGGACACTTTCGGCTTTTGTGACGTCATTCGTTGCCGCTTCGGGACCACTTTGGATGCGTGGGCGGAAAGGAACGCTACATTCACCGGTCGGAAAAGCGCTCCAGGCACCGCATACCGGAAGTAAACTACCGCGACCTAGGGGCACCTTCTAGATTGCAAATCCGCATCGCAGGATCTCTGACGTTACCTACCGGAGGCCAACGTGGTGCGCTCATTGGACACGAGTGTCGCGTCAGCGTTCGGCTGGAACTCGGCTCCTCGGCGATTGGGCACGAGTCCCAGCCGAGCGCTGACGTCGCACTCGTAGCCAGTCAGCGCCCCGTGTAGGCCTGCGGTAGTTGACGTCAGAAATCGTGCACTACGGTTTTGTTATCTGTTCTTGTATTCACCTCAAGAACCGTAGTAAAGAAGGTCCGGCTTTTCGTGGAACGTTACTAATTATTTTTTTTTTTTCATCGGTTGAATTATAACTACAGCGCCGACTACCGCCCAAAAAGTCAGTCGACGTGGCGCCGTGTCACAATAACCGTTGTCTGATTTTCCCTTTGGTAGAACAGGCCGCTTTTTGTGACACACACCTTTACGTAAATGAACTAATTATGCGGAATTTCTGTTCGAGAAAGAAATGCGACTGAATGCCGAATAGTAAGACGTTAGATTTTGTAGCGAAGTTGCTTTTGGCCGATTTTCCAAAGTGATGTTTAGGGAACATTTCGCATCGATTGTGAACAAATAGTGGCAAATAAAACGAAAAACCCCGCTGCGACTTATACTGCCGTTTAAATTAGACTAACAGGATACTACCTCAGACTGATACAATTTTTATTACGAATAATCGAAGTGGTCCATCATCAATTACTTCCGTACGTGATTGTATAAAACTTTTTATTCGCCTTTCAACCTTCGTACTTTTGAGTATTTCTACTCGAAAAAATCGCCGGTAGACTTTTGCGTTCAGGAGCCGTCCAGACACGTTTTTTATAGTTGCATGCAATTGAAGAATACGTCAGAAGCTCCTCGCACACCCTCCTTACACCGCCGTCCCTCCGCGCTGCGCAAATTGTCCGCCACCGAGGCGCACGTCGTGCTGAAGTCAAACAACTCGCCGTCGCTCCTTTCCGGGTTTGACCGCGGAGCGATTCGATGCCTTGGCACGCTAATTCGACGGTGATTAGTTGGTGCACCTTCGAGGCCACAGTCGCACCTCTCGTTCGTCGTACAAAGGGCAAACTACCTGCGGATACCTCGAATATGTTTGAAGCATGTTCGGTTCCTACGTGCTTAGAACACGTCTGGAGACGGCTTTTGCATTACAGATGTGACCGTCATGCAAGGAAGGCCTGAGACTGTGTCTGCGGGTTATGTTCTGTATGACGCATTAGCAGAGCGACCGGGGCTTAACTTGTATCCGACTAGAGTGGGAACAACATGTCATACCGAAAGACCCCGGAGACGAGGAGTCATAAAAAAGAGGGCAAACACAACACCGTCTCTCATTTGGGACAAACAAAAGGGGGGGGGGGGGGGGGGGGGCAAGGGGGACAAATACAACACCGCTAGAGAGGGCGTTGTGTTTGTCTCCTTTTTCCCAGTTTCCCCAGGATCCTGTCCGTCAGAAAACCAATGGTGATACAGAACTCTGGACAGCTACCGCCATCTATCGCTCACAGATGGCGGCAACCTTTCCGGTGTTTCCACTCTGGCTTGCCGACTTGCGGCCGGCCATTACTTCATTCCCACCATAGTACAGATTCGCTGGTCTTCCTTCTTCACCAGAGTGGAAAGGCGGAAAGTTTTCTTTTTTGTGTCCCCTCGTCTCCTGTTCTCTTTTTTTCTCGGTATTATTGGTCATTCGCTCGCCCGCGCAATCGCGCCCTATTTTTGAACAGCGTACGCCCTTAATTTGATCGCTTCCACCGCGCCTCGTGGCCCGACTGACCCAGCGTTGTCTCGCCCCGGCCGCAGGAGTGGACACCCGGATGCGGTTCAGCCTGGACCCCAGTGCGGGGGACACGGGCTTCGCCCAGTGGCGGGACGCCATGAAGATGGTGGCCAGGCTGCCCGAGGGAATCCCCAAGGACTTTCGAAAGAAGGTAGGTCGCCCCCCACGTCCGCCAGCGCCTCCTATACACGACGAGGCCGTATACTTCCGGGATTCGTTAAAGTCACCTAACGAAAACCAGTGAGAGGCACGGGTGGGTCACGAGTTCAGCGTTCGGCTTGGGACTGAAGTCCTCACTGACTGCACGCGAGTCCCAGCCGAAGTACGCTTCCTGGAACGCGCCCCGAACAAGTGTGTTTACCGCGTCAAAAAAAAATACCCTTGATTTTTTTATTTTTTTATGACCTTATAGAAGTGTCATGCTGTAGCCGGCCGCCATACCGGCGGTTTCAGAGCACTTGTGGTGGATTGTGGCAGACATTTGTTTTCCAACAGGTTGCTCTCCAACTTGACAGTTGCACGGAAAGTTCGGCAGCCAGGACGCCGTGACGACAACGAAACTCGCGTTTGCTCGTGCCTTTTTCTTTATTATTTTTTTTTGTTTACAGTAGGGTTGTTAAGGGTTAGGTTCCCCAGGAGCGTCTCCGCCGGATTAGAAATGATGACACCGAACTCTGGACAGCTACCGCCATCTATGAGCGTCGGCGGAAACCAGACAACTGGTTGCCGCCGTCGCTCATAGATGGCGGCAACCTTTCCTCGGGGGAAGAAGTGCGGGAGCGGAATGAGCAGCGATGTGCGCAGCAGCGCGAATGGTTCCGCAACCGACGCGAAGCCGCTATCGCCACAAGTTCCACTGCGTCGAGCGCTTCAGATTTCCTTGCGAAAGAAGAGCAGATCGCTCGCCTGGAAAGCCACCGCCGAGAGAACAAAAGCTACAGCTCCGCTGCTCTTCCTTCTTCACCAAAGTAAAAAAGCTTAAAGGTTCTTATATATATATATATATATATATATATATATATATATATATATATATATATATATATATATATACATACGATTTTCCACCGGGAATCACGCGTTCCAGGCACCACGTAGCCGAACGCTTAGGCAACACTCGCGTCCAATGATTCCCACGCTGGCTTTCGGTAGGTGTCGTAAAATACGAAATTACGGCCTCGTAATCTATACGCCGACTCAACTGTTTATGTTGACACGTGATATGTTGACACGTGCCTCTCTCCAACGTGAATATTGACTCACCCAGACGGTATACCCTTTGCCGTTGGCCATATTGTGATGAAACAAATTACAGTAGCTACTATTCTAATTATCTAAGGTCTTCATACTTTGGGCATTTGTTCGACGCCGAATGTTATGTCAGCCATCACTGTGAACTCAGCTCCGCGCCTATTAGACTCGAATGCTGCATTAGTGTTCGACGTGAACTGGGGCCCATTCGTGTACTTTACGCCGAAAACAAATGGTGACAGTTGTGTTGCTTGATGGAGTTTTGCAAAGGGTCTATTGTGCCATACGTATAGGAAGTGTCCTGCTATATAACAATGCATCAACACATACTATTAAACTAGATGCTCAGAGGTGTTTGTTTTTGCAATAAACAAGTTGCAGCAGTCATTATTTCTTACGAGTGTAATATTTCTTTTCGATAGCTGGGCCCGTTTTGTGCTCATTAATGTCAGTGAGCTTTGATGTTATTATCATCTGTGTAGTTTTAAGTGTCCTTTCTGCAGTGCCTACAAAAACCCCTGGAGGGAATTAATTAATAAACCACATTTTGACATCACTGGAGTTAATTATCGGATGCACCAGATGTTCAGGAGAAGTCGATCGAGTGCAGCCCAATGCAACCAGTCTGGTATGTCCCATCAATTAATATTGAGAGGTCAGAGATACGGGTCTCCTCAAAAGGTCCAGCACGTGCGGTGAACACCATTCTTTGTGTATAGACTATGAAGGCGTAAAGGCGAGCGGAATTATGTTTATTTGGTTAGTGTATCAAATATGTTTATTTCCCCTTGATTACATAATTATTGGTTCTTTGCAAATGGTTCCATAACGAGTTCTTTCTGCGACAGTCTTGTGACAGGCGTTCAGCCGTAGTACCTGTGCTTCTTGTTGTCGGATGACGCTCCTGGCACGTCGGTGTTCAGTTTGGTCGAGTGGCAAATTTGACCGACTGATGCCGTCTTGTAACCGTACCTCATGTGCGGCCACTGACATCTGATGCACTGAAGCTGCAGGGCTGGCTTCTAATCCGCAAATTTTCCTGGTAGTTTTCTGCGTCAATGCAACAAGCTCGAGCATGTATTGCTTACGTGGCTGTGCCTTTTGCTGTACCGTTGGCTTGAAGGCTGGCAACAATGTTTGTTTGCTATCCAAGCCATTTCACTTCCATTTCGTAATGACGATTTCTTCTGCATCCCGCATCCACTGCAACTTGTGTAAGTCTCGTGTGGCAAAGTGAAGTCGGGTGATGCTTGGTGTCGACTTTTGAGAACAACCAACCATTCTATTTCTTCAAGTCACTCAGCGGCATTCTCCCTCAAAGTTGGAAATTGGATGCTTCGTGGAGTGGACACAGATAATTGGCGTCACCAAATTATTAGGTATTGTCCTTGGACGACAACCAACACCTAATCAGCTGTCATTGCATTGCCGCTCACCTGCTTTGTCGTGCTTATCTCCCGTTGAGGTGATGGAGATCATGAGCTTCGGGGTAATGTCGGCACCAGGGGCATAGGCCGCCGAAGATAATCCTCAATGTCCCGCGGTCGCTCCTCGAGACATGGTCGAGGGTCGTTCGGCACGAACCCTCGCAGGCCAATTCATTGGTACGGGCAGCTCCGGTAGACATGGTCGGCCTCATGCAGTGGTAGCAGAGTGGTTTGCGGCCTGCCATTCGCAACACCTCCGTTTTCCTCGGTGTACTTTGTTCAGCGCAGACCTACACCCGATGTCGGGAATGCTTCGGCGTTGGGGTTTCTCGCTGAATTAGCATTGAATACTAAGCGGCAGCCGGTGGCGGTCGTCGTGCTATTGTGGCGTAAGTCGCCCTCGGTTCGTCAGATGCCGCTTCGCTCGCAGAAGACTCCAGTTGATATGCCTGTCGAACTTTTTCCGAAACAATCTCGGCAATCAAAACAAAAGCTGGGCAACTAATGGCAGGAAGTAGTTTCCTGATCTCCTCCCGGACAAGCGTCGTGGATGATGTCGCGGATGTCTGGGGGGCTGGCGTCGAAGTTGCAGCTGGACGCCTAGAGTGTCGAGATACCGGGAAGTTGTTGATTGTGACAGGCTTGGGCATGCAGTGCACGTTCAATGATAGAAGCCTCGGTGATATGAACCCTTCGAATGTTGTAGGGGGGTTGGGGACAAGGCTGCCGAAGGTGTTGTCCCTCACATGAGGGACATGGGATTCTAAGCTTCTTGTCTTCTGTAGCATCAGGGTCGGCGTGGGCGCTCGATCAGGCGCGAAACATCCTCCACGAAAATGGTGACGCTTCACGTTGGGGTCGTGTTCTGGACAGAACCAGAAATGCGGGTCTCTCTTGTCGATGTTTGCTGACGAACGTGCGTTTCAGTTCGATCTTGCAAACTTCCCACGACGTTAAGGAGGATTCATGGCTCTCAGACCAGTGCCTGGCAGTTTCTTCCACGAGAAGTATAGGTTTTGCAGGAGCTGGTTGTCTACCCACCCATTGTGGCGGGAGACACGGTCAAATGGTTCAATCCAGTCCTTGACGTCTTCATACACCTTGCGTGAAAGGGTGTCGGAGTGTGAGATGCGACGGGCATGCAAACAATGGTGAGAGCGGACGCGGCTTGTTGCTACAGGTTTGTCATTGTTGGCTTAGTCAGCTTCGGTTTTTCTGGCAGGAGACCGAATTCCGGTGGTTCTTCCTGGTAGCGACTGGCTCGGATTTCAGGTTCTTCGTGGTGTGTTTTCGAGGTTCGTTCTTGTCGTACTCGCTCGTCTTGCGGATTTTCTGCCGGGCTTGGGATAGGACTTGGTTCACGGCTCGCCAAGGGTTTCAGACGCGGGATAGTCCACCACCCGTGTCCCGTTACCGGGCAACTCAGCTGAGGAGCCGCCAGGGTGCTCACAGAGTGAAGGGCTATGGGTAAAGTACCTAGCAGCTCCACCAGAACATACGATGACAGCCGAGCATGGCCTGGAACTTTCCAGAATAGTAAACATTGATAGAAGATAGGACTGGAACAAGCATCCGTGACAATATAACAAAACTGACAGAAAAGAGTCGATTCTGACCACTAAAGAAGCTGCATTGCTTTCGTGGCATTCTGTCCGAATAAATCCTCTCTTTTGGGGTTTGACGACTGCCGTAACTGAACTGAAATGGATGTGGACCACTTTTCTGGTAATGAGCCACTGCAGACTAGGGATGCTGCGAACCACCCTAGGTTCGAATTCGAAAGGTTTCGATATTTTCGAACCGAACTGATGTTCGAAATCGAAAGGTTTCGATATGTTCGACCGTACGGAGGTTCGAATTCGAAAAATTCGCAACTTTCAAAAATTGTGGAGTTTGAATTGGAAAAGTTCGAAGCTTTCACTGTTTCTAAAATTTGGGGTTCGATTATTTCGAATATTGTTTTACTTGAGGTTCGAGAAATTCGAAGATTTCGAACTTTCCTAACTTGAAAATCGAGAGATTCGAATGTTTCGAATTTCTTTGGATCTAAAATTCAAAAAATTCGAACGTTTCGAATTCTTATCAACATAAAGTTCGATGAATTCGAAGATTTCGAATTTCTTTCTACATAAAGTTCGAAAAGTTCGAAAGTTTCGATTCTCTTTCAGGGCTAAGTTTGAAAAAAAAAAAAAAAAACCTTCGAAGGTTTCCAATTTCTTTGAAGTCCAAGTGCGCAAAGTTCGAGGTCCGGTTTTAAAGGGATACTACAACGAAATTTCGGCGCTTATTTTATGGTCTGTATCTGTTCAAAGGAGCAGTATCCCATCGAACATACTAATATCTTGTTAAAAAAAAGTCACGAAAAGGAATTTTGAAACGAATTAAACGATTAGCAAAGAGCACCTGGTGGATGTCGCTAACGCCTCGTTTGTAATGCCCGTCTAGGAACCTTGACAGCTAGTGACGGTGAGTGCCTCGCCTCCGGCCACGACGAGAGAAGCGGGGAAGGAGGAACTCCCCTCTTCCCGAGAATCCCTTTTGTGGGTCCCAGAAGTAGCTATTGTCCCCCTACAAGATTATAGAAGATTAACCCGTCACTCAAAAGTCGTACAAAAGCAGCCGCTTCGGTGGCTGGAACGACTAGGCCTCTGGACTAGGCTATCCTCTCGACGTCAGCCTCGCCGTAGCTTTGCTCGTCCCGAGACGACCTACGTCACGATTGCGTCGGATGTCACGTGCTCTCAGCTGGGCCTTCTCCGAGCGCTTGCTAGAGTGGGCCGTTTATAACAAAAAATACAGCCACCAGGCTCAAAATACAAACGTGCGATTGTCATTTACGAGTATTGTGGATCATATTCAACCTATTTTCGAACACGACGAATATATTTCAAATTTCGTTGAAGTATCCCTTTAATGTTCCGCCACAGTTTCAGTTTCAAATAATGTTTTCACGCCTCACTGGTTTTCACGAAATCAGGTTTAGAAAAGTTCAGATGTGATATTTAGACTGCGTGAAGTTGGTCAGGCAATTAAATGAGACGACGAGTTTCCCGGATGTGTTGGAATATTTGCCAGTGCAGAGTGACGTTTGACCATAGATCAGTAATTGTGACCGCCAGCCTGGGGTGGTCATTAACGTGCATCACGAAGTAGTGATCACACGAACGCACTGTTTAACAAACTCATCCAGTTTAAAACGGCCAGGGGCAGGCAGGTGGTTGAGGCTCAGAAAAACCTTGAAGTGATCTGGCAAACTGCCTCCCTACCCCTTTGCACGCTGGTAGTAATCCGATCGAACGCCGCCCGAGTGACGCTGGCATATAGTAAGTTTAGTTTGTACATGATGCAAAACCCTGAGACTGGGAATGAAATTTCAAAGAGTAAGTGTAAGAAGACAGAAAAAAGGGGACAAAACAACGTCTCCAACTCAGCTGCGGACAACGTCTCAAACTCAACTGAGCTGAGTTCGAGACGTTATACTGTCCCCTTTTTTCTTTCTTCTTACACTATTTCTTGCGAATTTCATTCCCAGTCTCGGGATTTTGCATCATGATCAACATATATCAGCTCGCCTGCACCTTGACAATTTTTTGTTTGTAATTGCTTTGGAGGTTTATTTTCCGGGACGGAAGAAACGCCGAGCAAAAAGCACAGAAGCTGATACAACTTGAGGTCGAGGAGCGTTCTACGATACCAGTGGCGTCGGAAGAGGAAAAACGGGGGGCTCTAGTCTCCCCCCCCCCCCCTCCCTTAGATATTTCGGACTGTTAAAGTAAACAATGCGGGGAAAGAGGGCATGGTCAAGCTTATTTTAATCCGAAATTATTTAGGAATATGTATAGCTACTGTCGCTCTTCACTGCATAAAAGATCGCGTAGATGGTCCTTGTTAGAAACTCGTTGTCAGAAGGAACTACTCGTCACATGCTCGGTGCTCGGAAGTTCAAAGCTATGTGTTTTCGACCTAAATAACTGTGCCATTGGTAAAAAATAATAAATAAATAAACATAAAAATAAATGCGAAAATGAAAAGCTGGAGAGAAACAAAACAAAAAAACTATCAAGAACCCGCCGGAAGTGTTGTATTCTTGCATATTCAGAGGCCCAAACTATGCAATCTCCTACCAAAATGTGTACAGGCCAAAAGAAACACGTCACAGGAACTTGAAATGAGAAAAAAAAAATTAATTTTTTTTTTATGACGTGCTGAACTTGAACAATTTTAGAAATCTTCTCCCATGAGCTCATTTATTCCACAACGTGAAAAAAACAATAAATACATTATTTTGTATTCTGCAGATGTTAATGATATGTACTGTCTGTGGTGTTAATTTAAATGCGATACCTCAAACAATATAGACGAAAAAAAATTACCAAGTTTAGGGCATAATTGCCCGTAGATACATGTTTGGATGTTTCTTCGAAACTCGTCTTGAATAACAATAATCATATCTTAAGACGACACTTACCTAGGCTATACATAGATCATTCTTAAAAAGTTTAACATCTCTACCATAAATAGCTTCGGCTATAGCGCGCTTCAAATTTGGCACAAACGACAATTGTCAAAAACCCGTCGTCCTTCCTCGCTCCTTCGGGAATCTATTTCTTTAAAACCAAGCATGCCAGATGATTGAAATAAACGGCATTGTCTTTCGCAAAGAATGCGGCACCGCATGTAAAATTGAAAAAAAAAATTACGAATGTACCTCACTGCTTGAATCCAAATGAAACCGCCTGCCGGTCTTTCGAAGTTCGACGAACTTCGAACTTTTACCCTAAAAGTGTGAAGTTCGTTGAACTTTAGATTTTTCAGAAATCGAAAGTTCGACAATTTTCGAATTCTTTAGATTAATAAGTTCGAAAGTTCGAAACTTATCAAATTTCTTAGCGTAGGAAGTTCGAAAGTTCGAAAAGATTCGAACTTTTTAGTTCAAGAATTTCGAAAGTTTGAAAATCATCGAATTTTTTAGGTCGAAAGTTCGACGAGCATCGAATTTTGCAGCGTAATAAGTTCGAAATTTCGAAAAGCGTCGAACTTCTTATTTTAATAAGTTCGAAAGTTCGACTTCCGTCGAATTTCTCGATATAGAAAGTTCGAAAATTCTAAATATTTCGAACCTTTCGAACCGCTTGATTCGATCATCGAACCTTCGGTTCGAAAAAGTTCGCGGCATCCCTACTGCAGACTGTGGCAAGCGGCGTCAACGGGTGAGCTGGGTAGGCAACGCGCACGATGAAATGTCCATAAAGCTTGTAATTCGCGTAACGAGTGTTGATGAAACGTTTGTGTCGACGAAACGTGCGACAGACCAGCATAATCAATACCAACTGCAACACCTGTGCTCCGTGAAAGTGCACGCCTCCGCCGTAACAATTTGGGAAGCAGCACAGCATCATTCAGCATGGCATGGGAACTACCCGCTTCAAGGCAGCTCTCCGGTGCGCCGCACAACCAAAGTGAGCCTTCGGTTATTTGAACGAAGCGGCACCACGATTGCACACTGCCAAGCAAGGCTCACGCAACTTTCGTAGCTAAACTGTGTATCCAGTGCACACGCTTCACTGCAGACCTCGAAGATTCCAATGGTCAACGAGAGCCCAGAAACGTTGCCTTAAAATTTATCCTAGCGATATCCGACTCAATTCGATGTCCGAGCAACGCAGGCCCGATTGTCTCTTTTGTGGCCATATCCCCGTCGATCACCAGAGAAATGCGCACCGTTCCTCTGTATTTTCACGTTATACCTACGTGAGACACCACGCTGAACTCTGAAGTCGCTTTCGACCGACCTCATATGACGGCTTCCGCGTCTGAAATCAACTCGCCGAGACG
Organism: Ixodes persulcatus; assembly: GCA_013358835.2. Taxonomy (NCBI): domain Eukaryota; kingdom Metazoa; phylum Arthropoda; class Arachnida; order Ixodida; family Ixodidae; genus Ixodes; species Ixodes persulcatus. The sequence continues at coordinate 330,360 of JABSTQ010009114.1, forward strand.
AACGACAACGAAGAAAGCATCCGACAAGCTCCGGCCCAGCTAGGGCCAGCCGTTGCCTGGGCGCTGCCATCTTTGCTGTGACGTCACATAATTGGTTTGGTCACGTGACGAGTGGTCAAATTTGCGTACAATGCCAGCGGCCTTATGGGGGTCACTTTCGAGTGCAGACAGGAACCCCGGTTTATCGCTCTAAGCCCCTCTACCTCGTTGCGGTGACGTCAGAACGCTGAACTCTGATCGGCACTGATTGGAACGATAGTGGGAAGACTATCTTTCCGGTCCGAGCCGCCATCGGAACTAACCCAAGGCCGCCGCGTAAGTTGCGTTTCCCGTGACCTTCGAAAGGAAGGGCCACTGATCTCTATTCGCGACTCTGATCGGCACTGATTGGAACGATAGTGGGTAGACTATCTTTCCGGTCCGAGCCGCCATCGGAACTAACCCAAGGCCGCCACGTAAGTTGCGTTTCCCGTGACCTTCGAAAGGAAGGGCCACTGATCTCTATTCGCGACTCTGATCGGCACTGATTGGAACGATAGTGGGAAGACTATCTTTCCGGTCCGAGCCGCCATCGGAACTAACCCAAGGCCGCCGCGTAAGTTGCGTTTCCCGTGACCTTCGAAAGGAAGGGCCACTGATCTATATTCGCGACTCTGATCGGCACTGATTGGAACGATAGTGGGTAGACTATCTTTCCGGTCCGAGCCGCCATCGGAACTAACCCAAGGCCGCCGCGTAAGTTGCGTTTCCCGTGACCTTCGAAAGGAAGGGCCACTGATCTCTATTCGCGACTCTGATCGGCACTGATTGGAACGATAGTGGGAAGACTATCTTTCCGGTCCGAGCCGCCATCGGAATCTAACCCAAGGCCGCCGCGTAAGTTGCGTTTCCCGTGACCTTCGAAAGGAAGGGCCACTGATCTCTATTCGCGACTCTGATCGGCACTGATTGGAACGATAGTGGGAAGACTATCTTTCCGGTCCGAGCCGCCATCGGAACTAACCCAAGGCCGCCGCGTAAGTTGCGTTTCCCGTGACCTTCGAAAGGAAGGGCCACTGATCTCTATTCGCGACTCTGATCGGCACTGATTGGAACGATAGTGGTAAGACTATCTTTCCGGTCCGAGCCGCCATCGGAACTAACCCAAGGCCGCCGCGTAAGTTGCGTTTCCCGTGACCTTCGAAAGGAAGGGCCACTGATCTCTATTCGCGACTCTGATCGGCACTGATTGGAACGATAGTGGGAAGACTATCTTTCCGGTCCGAGCCGCCATCGGAACTAACCCAAGGCCGCCGCGTAAGTTGCGTTTCCCGTGACCTTCGAAAGGAAGGGCCACTGATCTCTATTCGCGACTCTGATCGGCACTGATTGGAACGATAGTGGGAAGACTATCTTTCCGGTCCGAGCCGCCATCGGAACTAACCCAAGGCCGCCGCGTAAGTTGCGTTTCCCGTGACCTTCGAAAGGAAGGGCCACTGATCTCTATTCGCGACTCTGATCGGCACTGATTGGAACGATAGTGGGTAGACTATCTTTCCGGTCCGAGCCGCCATCGGAACTAACCCAAGGCCGCCGCGTAAGTTGCGTTTCCCGTGACCTTCGAAAGGAAGGGCCACTGATCTCTATTCGCGACTCTGATCGGCACTGATTGGAACGATAGTGGGTAGACTATCTTTCCGGTCCGAGCCGCCATCGGAACTAACCCAAGGCCGCCGCGTAAGTTGCGTTTCCCGTGACCTTCGAAAGGAAGGGCCACTGATCTCTATTCGCGACTCTGATCGGCACTGATTGGAACGATAGTGGGTAGACTATCTTTCCGGTCCGAGCCGCCATCGGAACTAACCCAAGGCCGCCGCGTAAGTTGCGTTTCCCGTGACCTTCGAAAGGAAGGGCCACTGATCTCTATTCGCGACTCTGATCGGCACTGATTGGAACGATAGTGGGTAGACTATCTTTCCGGTCCGAGCCGCCATCGGAACTAACCCAAGGCCGCCGCGTAAGTTGCGTTTCCCGTGACCTTCGAAAGGAAGGGCCACTGATCTCTATTCGCGACTCTGATCGGCACTGATTGGAACGATAGTGGGTAGACTATCTTTCCGGTCCGAGCCGCCATCGGAACTAACCCAAGGCCGCCGCGTAAGTTGCGTTTCCCGTGACCTTCGAAAGGAAGGGCCACTGATCTCTATTCGCGACTCTGATCGGCACTGATTGGAACGATAGTGGGTAGACTATCTTTCCGGTCCGAGCCGCCATCGGAACTAACCCAAGGCCGCCGCGTAAGTTGCGTTTCCCGTGACCTTCGAAAGGAAGGGCCACTGATCTCTATTCGCGACTCCAGCAAAACGAACGGCACCTAGCGGGAAAACATTGAACTGGCCGGAAGAGGTCCCTTCGAGAGTGACCCAGCGGAGTCACTCTCGACCACAAAATATTTATTTATGAAAACTGCGACGGCTGTCAGTTTTAATCTTTGTACGCGAGCTATTTGTCGGGCTTATTGAAAAGCAGCCAAAAGGTTTCAGTGCCGACAACAGCTTAGAAACGGAGGAAACGGCACTTTTTCTCGTTCTTCCCATAGAGTCCCATGCATTTGTTGGTGTCAATCAATGGCCGCCGGCGGCGAAACTCGACCCCAGCTGCCGAGGCCGCGGTCCGCGATCCAGCCTACTACAATAGAGATCAGTGGGAAGGGCCGTGACTTGCGGGAAGCCCAGTCTCGCGTTAGGTTCACAGTGCTGGATTGGCTCGTAGCATCAACTGCGGCCGAATGGAAGGTACGTGTCTGCCAAGCGATTCATCACTGCGTATTTGTTTTGCGTTCTGTTGACTTTCTCTAACCTTGTTTCTGGAAGCGGTGGTGTTGTTCTTAGAGCGCAACTCTAAGGCGATCGTTTCCGCGTTGAGCGGCGTCGCCGTCGCCGATAACCGCGCGCGTTGCATTGTGGGACGTCACAGTTTCCCCGCTAAATTTAGCCAGGAAACTGAATTGGTGTGGAGGTCATGAAACGACAGTTTTACCGCTGAATTTAGTGGTGAAACTGAATACGCAGTGCTGCATTATGGGACGTCACATGACCTCAACACCAATTCAGTTTCCCCGCTAAATTTAGCGGGGAATTGAATTGGTGTTGTGATTCCGTGGCGCCAATTTTCTCGCTAAATCTAGCGGAGAAACTGATTTTTTTTATGGGTGACGTGACACGGTCATGTGACGTAATTTTTCCCGCTAACTTTAGCGGGGAAATTGAATGGATGTTGAAGGTACGTGGCGTCAATTTTCCACCTAAATTTACCGGGGAAGCTGTGGGAGGAGGGGAGGGTACGGGGGAGGAGGAAGAGAGGGTACAGAGGACGAGGAGGGGAGGGTACGGAGGAGGAAGGGAGCGTATCGAGGAGGAAGAGGGGAGGGTACAGAGGAGGTGGAGGGGAGGGTACGGAGGAGGAGGAAGGGAGGGTATCGGGGGAAGAGGGGAGGGTCCGGAGGAGGAGGAGGTGGGGTACGGAGAAGGAGGAGGGAGAGGGTACGGAAGAGGACACGGAATAGGAGGAGGGTGCAGAATCAGTATGTGAGGAGAGTGGTCTAAATTTGTATATATATATATATATATATATATATATATATATATATATATATATATATATATATATATATATATATATAATTGTTTAGCACGGTATATCGGAAAATCATAATACCTCAAGAGCTGCGCTCTAATTTCGCATTACAGAGATCTGTAAACGTCTTTCATTTTTTTTCTTCGTTTTTTTGCTTTCTCAATATTGTTCGGGGGGAAGCGTAAGTTTGGTCAAATAAATTGTAACTATGCAATGTTTGCTTTGCCCTCTTCGCACTAATCGTAATTGTACTCTTGAGGCGATAAACAAACTTTATTCTATACACTCCGTGCGACGCGACTGGCGCGCCGCCGCGCGGCCGGTACCGAAGGTAGGCAGTGAGAACCCCAGAGAAAACGAAACCGAAACCACGCCGCGTACGTTGGTACGCATTGAAGTCGGAGCGGTGCGGTTGCGCTGGGTTCACACTCACAGCATGAAGTGCTGCCTGTGCTGCGTCATTAAGTGCTTCAATAGTTATGCGTCGTATCTCGTGAGGACAAAGTTTCACAATTTTTCACCTCGCCGATGTTTTGCGGGACAGCGACAACGATGGACCCGTGCCGTACAACGCGAGAAATTTGGTCTCCCGACCATGTCTGCCACTGTGTCGGCACGGCTGACATATTCTACACTGCCGTTTTGCGCTCTGCGTTTGTTTTCGTACCAGTTACGCCTACATGTGTTAGCGCCGATGGGACGAACTGAAATGCCATCCCACACTCGTGGGTATGCAGTGCCAATTTCGTTGGAGGAATGCCCTCCAAAGAAGTTTCGTCCCCATCGTACGTGTCGATGATACTTCCGGACAAGTATAGCACGCAATCTGTACTTCATGAAGAAAGATTTGAACGGTAAAAAAAAAGTGGCAAATATGAATCTAAGGAAAACTACAATGAAACTCGGAATCACTGGAGAATCGACGTTTGAGTATGGAAGTTTATGTGGTGTGCTTTCTTTCTTGATCAGCCTACTTTTGGATGTGGAAACGCTGACACCCCGAGTTCTGTAGACAACAATTTTTTTTCTCGGCTTTCACCTATCGCATAGTGGTTCGAACTGGAAGTACCGTCCACTGGTCCCTTCCTACCTGTAAAGCGTGCACTTCCCACGATGAGTGGTATTATCTTGACAGCCTTTGACGGTCAAAACCAGTTCCCATTTAATTACGCCGCCCAAACTAAATTTCCACCTGGTTTCGCTATGCCACCTCTTTCTGGTAAAATAAGTGTTGTGTCAAGTTACAGTCATGTCAAAGTACCTGTGCGCCGAAAATCAGCACCCCGCACAACAGGTTATTACACAACTGCTGACCGCAAAAGCCCTTGACGGCCAAACCGTGTGTTGGCCGACAACTTTGTTTTCTCGGCTTTGGAACCACCTTTCGTAAAGTTGTTTTTATTGGAATTACAGTGCACTAGTCCCTTTCTACCTGTGAAGTCTCCACCTCCCACGACGAGTGGTATTCTTTTGACAGCCCTTTTATGGTCAAAACCGGTTCCCATTGAGCTACGCCGCCCAAACCAAATTTCTACCTGGTTTCCCTATGCCACCTCTTTTTGGTATAATAAGTGCTGTGTCATGTTACTGTCAAGTCCAAGCACCTGTGTGCCCAAATCTGCACTTTGCACAGCCCGCTATAACACAACATTTTGGGTCCAATATTGAATATCCCGTACAGCTTTATTTCTTTATTCGTTGGAAACATAACTTTCACACCTGCTGTCTTAATGAAACTTGGCGCACTTCGTGCACAAACTTAGTGACCATCTCACTCGCCTCCAAATATCATCGTTCCATCAGTCCTACGTTTACAGCGACGAGCGAAATAAATTTCCCACTCAGAGCAATTATGGTGGCGGCCGTCTTGCTTTTCGGAAAATTGCTCCAAATCCTTTTTCGGACGCAACAAGAGAAATTACCCCTAATAACGACTCAAACTCATATATAACATGTGGGGATTAGTAATGCGGAAAATGCTTCTTGATGCCTTCTTTCATGTTCTGTGTAAGCAAAAAAGTGGGCGTGGTCTCACGAAAACTTCACAAATATTTCATTTCACACCAAAAATCTCGTTTAGTGTGTACAAAAGTTTCGGTTTCGGTTTCATGATTTTCTTCTTGTAGCTAGTACATTTTTCAGTCACTAGGGGTTTCTTTGTAGCACGTTTGAACGGCGGTGAAATTGGCGGTAGACACGTTCAAGCGTTTAGTTCGAGCTTCGAAGCGTATTTGATGCTACTGTGACTATTGTACTGCTGTGTTTTCTTTGATATTACCAATGGGAAGAGCACAACGACTGACAGCAAAGGGGAAATTTCATGTGAATCGCTACGGACAGTTACAATCGTCGGACAGACCTACAAAGAAGGTACGGCCCCAGTCATGTGCCTCATCTTCGAAAATAGACTTGAATGGTTCGTTTGAAGCAACTGCTGACAATGACAGTGTGCTTGGATACCGACTTGTCGACGTCCGTATCTTGTTTGGTTTTTGAAAAGAATATTTGGTTTGTGTGCACTGTGATAGCCACGCTTCATTGTGCATCAGCGGACTGGTGGAGTCAAGGTGGTGTCTTCATGGCAGAACACAAAACGCTAACGACGCACTCAACGAAATGATCTGGGCCAGATGCCCAAAAACTACATTTGGTAGCTTTAAGACTGTTCAGACAGTTGTTGATGACGCCATCCCCTTCTACAATTATGGAAATATGTCACTAATCAAAGTGTTGAAGCAATTAGGTGCCACCCCTGGTCCCCTGTGTGTATCTACACTGACATCAATAGACTCGAAACGGAAACGGAAAAGCGAACTACAAGCTTACAGATGAAGCCAAACAGCACAAAAAAGACAAAAGGAACAAAGAGAAAGGCTACAGTGACGCTGCCCAAGAAAAAGACTACAATCCTGGAATGTTTTGATGATTTTTTTCTTTCTATTTTCTTTAAGTATTTTTTTCTTCAGAACATACATTTTTGTCATTCATGTACCTTTGTTACAAAAACTATGTAGTCTACTTCAATGATTTTTTTTAGGATGGCTGTGTTCACATCTTGAGCTTCGCTGGAACTAGAGTCAATGGCCGATTTTGATTCGTGTTTTTTTTTTATTAAACAAAAAGCACTGGAAGGTGGCGATTTTATTTTACCAAACATGAAAAAAAAATGTTTTCTCATTATCTTCTCAACGAAAACAATAACTTCTAGTTCCAGGAACGTAGGAGTACCGTAGCTTTCGGTCTACCAAATTTGAAAATTCTGCGATAAGTAATTGTTTTGAAAAAGGTACAAATGTAAAAAATAAATAAAAATAAAAAGTTAATTCAATTATAATTTTTATTTCTATTTTTTTCTTAATCGGAATTTTATCCAGAAGATATGTAGTAATTTTCATTAACTTTGCTTATTTTATTCCAATTTTATAAGTCATTTTGTAAGTATCACTTTCAAACTCTCACCCCACCTTAACTCAGTTACGGAACTGTTCATAGACGCTGCATGCACGAACAGTACCTCCCCTCACTCAGCACGACTCGCCCAGATTCGCTCGACGCGCCGCCGGACGGCTGCTTTGGTAACTGAATCGGGATACGTTCGTTTCAACGTCACTAGAAACGTAAAAACCAACGAAAAAAACTCTTTTTGTAGTACCTTTTATTGGAGATTAGTACAAAATGGGGCGGGTGATGTTTTCTAAAATTTTTAGTTTTCAAGGTTTTGCAGCACAATTAATATTGTTTTTATACAACCATGCCTCAGCGGGGATTTCAGGTAGCGCGTCCCGACCTAGGCGCATTTTAACTGTGAGGGTACTTCGCGGCGCGTCCGCTAGGGAGACGGGGGTGGAGTCCCTGTAACCCGATTGAAGCCAAAAATGGATGTCACGTGCAGCTCCTAGAGTGAACGCTGCGGGAGAAATGGCGGCGTTGTGATCGCTATTTGGCGCTTCAGGTGTGCTCGTTAGAATGCACAGTTATGAAACGAAAGTATAGATGGCTCTTCGAATGACTCTAGGCGGATTGAGGTGAGTGAGGGGGGGTACCCCCCTCCGCGGGACTTCCACAACTGAGGTAATCTAGTAACTTTGTTTACAACTAAGGAGGTTGCAATTCGTGCACTTCTTTAAAAAGACCAAATCTGACACGCGGACGTCAGATTTCATCATTCTTCCGTGTCCTAGCTCTCTCTCCCTCTCTCCTTCTCTCTCTCTCTTTTGATTGAAAAACTCTCAGCCGTTTCCCAGATTTTTTTTCTTCGTTTTTGGTGCGCTGACAGCGATGGCGCTTTGAAAGCGCGTATCCATGGCTTGCACGTGACATCATCATCATCACGCTGGCGGTAATTCCTATTTGTTTTTGCCGATGAGAGCAAATTCTATGGCGCGAAAGGTATGCTGCAGAAGGTACCGCTGAGCAGTAAAGCTACCACGATGACCGCTACCACGTCAGTGCAAGCCATCTACACGTCCAGACAGCCTAGCCTGTTCGAAAACATACTCTACAAAATCGGAATGCTCCTCACTATGCCCTCTAAGGAAACCAGCCCACTCGTCACCGAAAAACTTGCCACAGGACGACTTGTCACAGCGGCCCTCAGGATCTAGGCCACTTCGTCACAGGAAGACTCGGCGCAGAGGGCCGTTCGTCAACGAAACCCTCGTCGCAAAGTCGTTGGTGTTTTGGGGGGGGAACAGGGTCAAACTTGCTTTACACAAACGACCCGCAATGCCTTGAATCAGTACTATATTTTTGTTGCCAATAAAATGAATCAGTACCCGACATTGAAATACGCTTAGTACGCTCGTATTTGGCAAGACTACGTTCGGGAGAGTTTAAGACTAAGGAACACGCAACGTGGGGCCTCCATGCTGCCGTACCGGGAATGTTCGTACCACTTTACCAAAATATTTTGTAGACAACGACAGAGTCACTGACAAGCGTGAGCATAATGAATCACGTTCGGCGTTTTTAAGCCGTCATTCACTAGAGCAGAAAATTCAGTTTTGTGGTTCATTGGGTATGTAGCGAAAAGAACTACTGCAAGTCAATCAGTAACATTTCACGACTCCGTTAGTATTGTGACCCTTAGTGGCCCTCATACTTATCTCGGGGATCGAAAGAACAATCTGTTGAGGTACATACGTCAAATTATAAAAAAATGCCGTATATATATAGGCTGTTATGCTGTTTATATATATATATATATATATATATATATATATATATATATATATATATATATATATATATATATATATATATATATATATATATATATATATATATATATATATATATAGGGTGACCGGACGTCCCGTTTTGGCCGGGACAGTCCCGTTTTTGAGGTCCGCTTCTGCCGTCCCGTCCTTTTGTCCCAATAAAGAATTATGTCCCGTTTTCGGGACATGATTATTTTTTTATATATATGTGCGCAGACTTTTACAGCCGAGTCTTGCAGGATAAATAAAGTTCCGCTTAGGAAACTTCAGTCGTCGCCAAAATACGCCCACACCAACGAAGGACCCGAGGCAGGACCTTCTAAAGGAGTGCATACAGCTGAACCGTGAGTGGGACTGTTCCCTAGGCCCTAGGACTTAGTGCAATATGGTAACGTTTTGAAATGAGAGCAGATATTTCATTAAAGTTTTTCTCCAAATCTTAATCTTTAACCCCCCCCCCCCCCCCCCCCCCCCCCTGGGATGTCCCGTTTTCTGCCTTGAGGAATATGGTCACCCTAGATATATATATATATATATATATATATGCGCTACAGTGAAAGTGTGCACCTCTTTTATTTGTCATTCTCCTACTTGCTTTCTCAGCTTTTTTTTTTCTTTTAAGCTCTGTTTGTTTTTTTACTCAAATAAAGTGATATTCTGCATTGGGTTCTACTTGATGCCGGACGTTTTTTTTTGGTATTCAAAATCGTTTGCGCAATTAGCACACTTCGGAATATTGCGAGAATCGTATTACCTATCTGAGACATTTGTATGATCTGCTGAAGTCAAATAAAGACAGATATCGTTCCATGGTTTGCTAGCCTTTAAATATATCCTCAGGATTTGCCAGGCCAGTTCCAAAAAAGACTGCTATTAAAATAATAATTTTATAAAAGAAAAAGAAGAAAAAAAACACGCACACTGTTTCAAGTTTTATCAAACGTCAGTGGCGCGAGCGAGCAGATTAAAAGTCGCTTGTCGCGCGAGGACTCATGTGACTAGTTTTAGTCCAAAGCTCCAAGCCAAGCCTGTGGCATCTTGTGTTTCGCAGTACATAAATTAATGTATAATCACGAGTATATGGACTTAATCTGCTTTATATCTCGTCGATGTAAAATTTCCGGAAATGTTTCACGTGTATCATTACAATTATCTCGCTCGCAACTTAACTTGTGGATGGTAACTCACTGTTCCAGATATTGACTAATCTTATTACGAAACCGAAGTAAACCTTTATTTTTTTCCGGGAAAATATTACTCGTCACTTTATATACAAAAAACACTTTAGTTTTAATAAAAGTGCTTTGTGTGACGAGTATTCCGGCATAACAAGAGTTCCTCGTACAGGATGCCTTGTGATGAGTTGGCCAAGCGGACGAGTTCGCCTATGACAAGTTGCCTTGTGACTACTGGGCTTGTGACGAGTTCTCCTAGACCCCCGCTTTGCTTGACCTTACGACGGAACGCAGAAGACGCTTTGAGGCATCAAAGCCGATCAAAATGCCTCGTTAGTGTCACGTGATCTTCGGGAGGGTCGTCGCGATGCGCTGGGCGTCCAGTCACGTGATACTTTCGCAGCACTGGATCGGCTGAGCTGACTCGTAGTGCCTGCTGCGGTCCGCTGTAGGTGAAACGGAGGGCTATGCAGAGCACAAGTTTGTCTACTTCTTGCACAGGAGTTGGGATGATGTCAGAACGCCGAGTTCTTATTGGCTGATTGAAAAACAAATAGTGGGTAGACCTCAAGGCCTCTAGCATCGAAGTCTACCCACTATCCTTTCAATCAAAGTCAATCAGAGCTCGGCGTCGTTCTGACGTCACCGCAACTCCTGCGCAAGAAGCAGACGACTTGCCCTCCGCATACAGTTGAGGCCTCCAGCTTTCCCAAAATGAAAGCGAGGATTTCCTTCCCGACATTTATCATTACTATTTGTTCCGTTAAAAAAGGGGGTTTTGGGGGGGGGGGGGGGGGTTGTATTTTGTACGAGCGCTAACTCGAGCTCTCCTGCCTCCGACTGTCTCGCAGCTGTGGCTGACGCTGGCCGAGCGCTACGTGGCCAGCCGCAAGCTGGACTGGGAATCCACGCAGAGGGTCTGCTTCAACGAACGCTGTAATCCCGACGACCACAACCTCGGCGTCCAGATTGTCAAGGCGAGACCACCCGCTCTCGCACTCCTCTGAGCCGTTTTGTTCGAATGTCCACGGCGACACAAACCCTCCCTGGTTTCACTTTGGTCGGGAGGGATGCGACGGTGGGGGATGGCGTCGAAACAGAGCACGAGGAACATAAAAAAATTCAGTGTAATACGTCTATATGTTTGTGTCTGTATCGTAAGGACGATGTTTCTTTTTTTTTTTCCTATCTAATTGAACTTGGATCAATGTAGTTAGGGGACGACGAGTTTGTGTGACAGGAGTACTTATAAAACTCCGTGGCCTCCCACATCATGGGGCTCGGACACCCGGCGAGAAGGTCGGCGCCGACCGCCGCGATTGACCAGCGCCGCGCTTGACCTGACGCTAGTCAATCCCCGACGGTAGGCCATCTCGCCGACTTTCTCACCGACTGTCCAACGCGCCTTGGGGCCGAAGAAAGCAATGCACGAAAACTCCACTTTGTTATGAATCGCCAGAGAAACTAGTGACTTTTCAACTATGCATGGGGAGTTTAGTACTGGTCTCTAGTTGCGAACATTAGATTAACGCGAATAAATAGTGGATGAGTGAAGGAAGCGATGAGGTAATAAAAATGCTTCATTATCTAAATATGTCCAATTTAGACAAAATTTAGGCTTTTGGGGCTGGTTAAACCAAGATGACGGGAGCGCTAATAAAAGTAAAAATATAAATTAAATTATCGTTTTAACGTCTAAAACATTATAACGGATATTTTAATATGAATAGCAAAAGCAACTGGAAAGTACAGGTTGTCACAAAAGAAAATGTACAGGGTTTTTTGTTTTTTGTTTTTTTTGGCAAAAATAAAGTAGGCATCGCCGAACGCTGATTCTCCGCCCAAAGGTAGCGCTAGAGGTCACAACCAGATGCCAAAGTTTCAGCCCGATCCGATACCTTATTCAAAAGTTATAAGTAATTTTCTGAAAATTTCAATGGGAAAATGGTGGCCGACGGAGTTTTCTAATACATGGGGCTCTATGGCACCAGGAACCGAAAACAGGCAAAAATGGGCTTTATTTTCCTATTGAAATTCGGGCTGAAACTTTAGCATCTGGTTGTGACATCTGGTGCTACTTTGGGCGGCAAATGAGCGTTCGGTGATGCCTAGTTTGTTTTTGTCGTAAAAAAAAAAAAAAACCTGTACATTTTTTTTTGTGACTCCCTGTATACCTGAAGACAACTTTCTCTGGCGATTCATAACAAAGTGGAGTTTTCGTGCATTGCTTTCTTCGGCCCAAAGGCGCGTGCGCGTGGGCGACAATAGATCTGTCTTTGTTGCCACACAAAGTATTGTAAACAAACATTCTTGTTTGTTTACAAATTATGTATGTTTACACAAATTATGTAAACAAACAACAAGAGGAAAATACTAATTTCTCAAAAGCTGGGGTCCCACGGCTTATACGTCATACAGTCCGCATACAGATTCGAACGCGAGTCAAAGCGAGATCCCTGCTTCGAATGCCGCACGGGAACTGAGTTAAAGGAGCAAAACTTGGCAGGTGGCATTCGAACCACGGCTATTGTGCTGACTCGTGTCTGGAGACTGTCTTGTGTACGATGTGACCCCCGCTTAAGTTGCACTCCTTGCTTTCTGCATGAAGTTCAAAAGGTGTTTACCTAGAGGTTCATCCTATTGCGTTTTATTTGGGTTAAAACCGTGGAGGCGATAAATACATGGACGATCCTCTCTTAGCCAAAGGTAATATTGCCTACCGCAGAGCTTGTTGCCGTACGAAGGCAAAAACCATCCATAAAATGCTGTCGGTTTGCTGCTGCGTGATTATCGGCCATCGGTCCTGTCGCTGCAACGCAATCAAACTCTGGCTTCATAACGGAGAACCAGAAGTCGGGCTCTCAAGTTCCCACCTTCATTCATTCCGAACACTGTGCCACCGAAATTCACAACCCTCTCTCGAATACCAAGTTAGGTGGAAAGCATGAAACGCTTTCATTATTATAAGGAATAATTAGGCGAGTTGATAAGTATTCATCTTGAAACAGCGCGACTATAGACACGGACCAAGTGAGAGACTGGACGAAACAAGCGCTGACGTTCATTAGAAAGGTGAGAGCCATGACAAGCATCCCCGACGCTGTGGGCGACGCAGCTGGAGCGAGTCGCGTGTTGACACACGACGCGAAAGGGTGGCCTAACACGATACCAGGACGCAACTGGACGTGACGAAATTGACTTAGCAGCTGGCCAACTTTGCGGTAGCTGCCGTTTTGCGGCGGCGAAGGTTTCGCAGCAGATCGCGGGGCGTGTCATGCAAGGATCGCGGCTGGGAAATGTTTGAGCTACATTTAGCGGGAAACTTTTTCTGCGAAACGTCATTGTGCCACGTCGCACGCGGTGACGTCAAGTGACACTGTCACTAGATACTGTGACGTCACGTGACGCTGAGACTTCACTTAGCACTATGACGCCACGTGACATCATGACGTCGCGTGACGCAGTGACGTTACGGGACGTTGTGTCGCCAAGTAACACCATGACGTCACGAGACATTGTGACGTCACGTGACCTTATAATGTCACGTGACATTGTGACGTCCCGTGGCGTCACGGTTAGTGTGCAGCGTGATCAGGTGTAGTTGCAGCCGCACTTCAGTTGCTGGAACCGGAATTTTTTTATCTCTTTTTTTTTTTCCGACGCTTCCTTGAATCGCGGCGGCTAAAGCGACTACAATGTGAAGGAATTTCGTGCTTTAAACTGGAGGACAAGGCAAACGTTGACGCCTAGATTGAAGACGGGTGACTGACCCGTCGCATTGACACCCCGTGTCACCGTTCCTTCCTCGTCTCAGGACCTGCACCGCACGGGCTGCAGCCTCTTCAGCGGGGAGCTGGCCGAGCAGAACCAGGCGCTGCTCAAGCGCGTGCTGCTGGCGTACGCCCGCTGGAACAAGTCCGTCGGCTACTGCCAGGGCTTCAACCTCCTCGCCGCCTTCGTCCTCGAGGTGGTCGACTGGTGCGACCGCAACGCGCTCAAGGCACGTCCCGTCGCCTCCTTGCATTCTCCACCCGGTGTGCAGGGAGGGCCAAGTAGATCGAACCCACTTTAAATAACTCGAAAAACAGCTTCGTATCCTCCGACACCCTAATTCTGTACAAAGATAAAGCTGGATGAGGAATATATAGGGTGGTTCAAGTCACCAGGGTCGATCTAAAATGGACCGTAAAAATCGACGCCTGCACGTAGCAATCTAAACTTTTCGTCAAAGGTGTAATTCACAGGTCGGTTTTTTCTTGTAAAATTGCAAAGCGTAGCTCTCTTTCTGTAAAAAATAAGGCCAAGGAACTTGCCAGGGTCTACGGCGGGTAGCAACGCAGACGACAGGGGTCCAGTAGCGGGGTGTGTTTGGGGTTCGTATTGATAGATGGCGCTACCTCCTTATCGCGACGGCTCGCGACCACAGTGGTTTATTAAAATGGATAGTATTTTTTATAAAATGTACCTTCGGTTAAAAAAAAATTAATGCGAACAATAAAAGCAAAACTTAAAGTAAAAAAAACGCGTCTGCATAACGGCGGCGGTTTTGCTGCCAACGGATTTCGTCTGTGTGTCGTCTGCTATCTTTCGCTGGTCGGCTGCACCTTCAGACGCTGCTCCCGACGCCATCTATCAATACGAACGCCAAACACACCCCGCTACTGGACTTGATCGTCTGGGTCGCCGCCCGCTGTAGACCCTGGCAAGTTTCTTGACCCTATTTTTCACTAAAAGAGAACTACGCTTTGTAATTTTTCAAGAAAAAACCGACCTGTGAAATACACCTTTGACGAAAATTTCAGATTGCTACGTGCAGGCGTCGATTTTTACGGTCCATTTTAGATCGAGCCTGGTGACTTGAACCACCCTATATTTTTGTTTTAATTTCCGAAAGCAAACTTGGGTAATTTAAAAGTTACAAGTAAAAACCATAATTTTTCTACCGACCAACATGAAGTCCGACTTTTTTTTCGCTTTAATGTGAAAAGAAACGTGAATTGTAATCGCTTGACTTAACAAAAAAAAACAAGATTGTAGAAAACGTTTCCGGCTTTGTTCTCGTTCTATTGTTTGTCTTATAAAATGTCCAAAGTGGCCCACAAGGACGCTGTGCTTCGCTATTCATTTAGAAAGGATTAGCGCTGTACACATTCATCATAAAGGTTTGCTCGGTATTTGTTACTTTTGACTGAAGTTCTTATTATACTTTCACGGAACAAACTCACCAAGTAACTATACTTTCATGCAAAATTAGAGTCTTGGAAGTTACATACTGATTTATGATATTAATTTGAAGTAGATTGAATTCATGTGGCCCTCGCTGTAGAGAAACCGGCAACTTTAGAGCATCAAAGATGACTTACCCGTCGCCCTGTCTTCTGTGTGGTCCGATGTCTTCCTTCTTCTTCTTCGGCGTCTTTTTTTTTTTTGTGTACACATGATTGCAAGTAATTAAGGGCTGTTTGGTTGTTTCCCTATCTCAAGTTACTCGTGCAACCACGATGACTAGCTTATAGTTATACCTCAACTAGACGACTGCGCACACCACCCGCGCTTGCACACACCCAGTCAAACACATAACCTATGACTAATTACTATGTAATGGTGTAACGCGCTCTTTTGAATGTACTGTGTTCCGAATAACTAGTCTTGCACATGAGAACGTAGGGAATAACGATGATTAAAGGGAGGATACTTTGCCTCGGTGTTGTTGCGTGCACAACCCTAGGAGGGTACGTCAGTTACCAGGTGACGTCAAGAACGTATACTGAGCGCAGGTTCGACTGCTTCTCGCACGAGCGGGTGACGATGATGTCAGAACGACGAGCTTTTATTGGCTGATTGTAAAAAAAAAAAAAATATATTGGGTAGACCTCAGGGCATCTGGCATTAAGGTCTACCCACTATCCTTTCAATCAAGGCCAATCAGAACTCGGCGTCGTTCTGACCTCACCGCAACCCCTGCGCAAGAGGCAGACGACTCGCTCTCCGCATACCTGCGTAACGTGCACATTGAGGAGGTTTCCAAACACGATGTAACCAAGCATTTTCTAAGACGAAAGAGAAACAAACTCATATGAGCGCATTTAACGCTTAATTAAAAAGGAGTAACACCGCCATTGTGGTTCGGGAATATTTCTGATGTGAACTGCGCCAGACAAGAATCTCTCGAGAGAAGGAGAACACCTGATACGAAGGCTCCAGACGGTTTGACTACCAACGCCGGACAGACTTAACGCGTGGTACCCGTCGCCCCACCAGTCTCCCGCATGCACACACTGATGGTTCGAATGATCCGATGCATATTGCGTCGTGTGGGCCTGTCAGAATATAATAATTGTGGTTGTGGGAATATTTATACAGCGTGTAGTTGGTCAGCCATTTAAAGTTGCGACGAGTCACTCGCTGTAGATGAGCAATTTAGCCAGTGCAATACAACCGCTATCCTGGGGTCTTTAACGTGCACCACGCAGTAGTGATACACGACCGCACGCCGGTACGATGCTCATCCAGATCGAAACGGGCAGGGGCGGGGATTGAACCCAGGATCCCTGGGTTCTGCAGCGCGAGCTTTCGCTCCACGTGCTCCGAGCTGGTGTGCGCTAGCCCACTCGGCCACCGATCCCCCTGTCAGAATATCCCCAGTTTAGCGCCGTTGGGGCGGTCAATAGCCAGCTGTGTCCGGATACGTAGTGTTAAGTTTGTACTGTAGATAGCGAACAGTGCAAAGGTTTTGTCATCTAGGTGGTATCGGCGTATACCTCGCAATGTAAAAACTAATCGAAGTTAGAGAGCGCCCTGCCCGACCCATATGACGTCATTGATCGTCCCCTTTGTACTACAGATGATGATCTTCCTGGTGGAGGGCGTCCTACCGGAGGGCTACTTCGCCAACCATCTGCGGGGCCTGTCGGTGGACATGGCCGTCTTCCGGGACCTGCTCCGGCTCAGGCTGTCCGCTCTGGCCAGGCACCTGGACGACTTGCAGATGGGCGCAGGGGAGTCCAGCTCAGGTGAGACAATTGGCACTCGAATACACTTTGGAACGCACTCATTGCCAGACTCTTCAGGGCACCAAGATCCTTTACAATGCCTCTGCTACGTTTATCACTACTACTACTGTTTCGCTTTATAAAATTCCATATCTTCGCCAGTGTATATGCTTCCTCAGGGCGTAAACTATCTGTGGCGTTATTTTAACGTATTTTGTTTATTGTAACTGACAGACTATAAGTTACTTTGAGGAGATGGTCCCAGTGAAATCGTTAACATTAGGGATCCTTTAAAATCACAGGATCGCTCGGTAATAAAATTCTAAAACCAGTCACGAAGCCAGAAACTCCGTCTAAATTAGCCACTTTCTACCTTTCATAAACTGTCGGTGCCTAGCTGTATACAGAGCCACTCACTTTGTGTCGTCAACTTTTCGCAATAGAAGACGCCAGCCCGAGGGCGAGAAAATGAGAAAGTACGGTGCGTTTCCTTATATTCTATACATGGCGCGAATAAGTTACTCAGAACACTCAGTTACCAATTTTTCACATACTGTTCAAGGAGTTCACATGCTACCCTTAGTAGTATGTGTGCGTTCACTACGTCCAGTACTAAGTTATTAACCTAGGTGGTAAAGATTGAAATTCTAGACATTAAACAGCGAGAAAGCAACTAAGAAGCGGAAATCTTTTTGCTAGCTTTGGTGCATACTATAGACTCAGGGCAGGAAATAGAAGGCGCCTCAGTCGTCCTCTAGTCAGCGCAGCTGGTGGCCAAGAAGGACAACATTGGGAAGGCCGTGGCGCCGGACGATTGGTCACTAGAGCCGTGTCAATGTTTGCAGGGCGCTCAGACGTTCGAGATCGGACCACGATTGCGTCCTCGAGCCGTCGCAGAGTTGCGACAATTCCGTATAACATGGCACTACCCGTTGAAGCAAACTTCATTCCCTTGTCTGGACGTCTGTAGTTTCATTACTTGCGATCTATAGAAACAACACGGCGGAATTAAGTCACAGGATAGACATCTCCGGCAGATAAGGTTGACATAATTTAAGACAAAGCCCCGAGACTGGGGAAAATACGAGGGACAACACAACAAACAGAGTCTCAATGTGTTGAATTCATGTGCTGTCCTTGGTCTTTTCTCGTGTTGTCTTTTATTTTTCCCCAGTCTCGGGAGTTTGTCACATCTTGTGTTGTCCTTCGTCTTTTCCCCAGTCTCGGGAGTTTGTCTTAAATTGTGTTAAACTTTCACCAGCTCGTTTGCGCTCTAACTTTTTGTTCGTTACAAAAGGTTGGTCTGTGTTTATGCACTGGGTCTGTCGAACTCATGCTTGTGTTGTCCCATCGCCGATATAATTTTCTACTGGTTATTTGGGTTACGTTATTAATTTATATTTCGCAATCCTAGTGCTTCATGAAACATATTTTATGCGAGCAGTTATGTCTCGTTCAATCAAGCGTTTGTACGTCATTTTAGCCTCCCTCACACATACGTTCACCAAATAAAGTAGCTGTATTCTTGACCAGACCAGCCAGCGATGTATTTATATGTTATCTCGAAAAGTTGTAAAAAAAAAATGCGTGCTAAGATTTTTAAAGGTTATGTTGTCAGTTAGAATAACGCTTTTGTTCTTCATTTTGTACACATGATTGAACCGGCCAGACGCACTTGCGCTGGATGTTCTTCGATAGACTGAGCGGCAGCGTTACAGGTATGAAAGTTCACTGATGGTGGGGAAACAACTTGAATGATAAACGATTACACAGGGAGACAGGAGAAGATACACGCAAAGCTGACTGTCAACTGTTCTTTAGTATTTCATCTTCCTCGTCCCGAGGTATAAGGAGGATTAAATACTAAAAAATAGTTGATCGGGACGAGGAAGATGAAATACTAAAGAATAGTCGATTAGGATGAGAAAGAGGAAATGCCAAAGTATCGTTGACCATAATGAGAAAGATAAAATACCAAATATTACTTCATAGTCAGCTTTGTGTGCGTATCGTCCCGTCTTGTTGTGTAATCCTTTGGCGTTCAAACTGCTTCCCAACCATCAGTGACTATCTACTAACTACCTTAACTCAAACCGGTGACGAAAGTTCAGTTTTGGTTGTTTTAATGAAAAAGCATCAACTGTCCCATGGAGCGAGCTGACGTCATCAGTTTGAAGCGCGAAAACGGCACCTAGTTTCCCCGAACCCAAAGGAGCGAAGTAAAGCTGATGGATTTCGCCTTTGGTTCCATTGGCTGGCGCGCGTCGGCGGCGCTCCCATTGGTCGCAGTCTGCGCTCGTCAGTTTCCACAACCGCTCACCCCATGGCGCTGCGTGTCCATCAGCGCGCCGTTAACACGGAGCGTCCAAGGTCAGCGTGCCCAGGGGAGCACGCGCGCTCACCGGCGACGAAAATTAAGCAGTAGACGAAAAAGGGAGCGGACGAGCGGCTTGCATGCTTTCGCATTCGCAACTCATAAGAAGAGCTTATGTGTACCTCGAGCTTTTTATTTTTATCTCTCCACGTTTAATTCAGGGGGGAAATCGACTTAACCGATAGGTCACGTGACGTCTATTTCCCCACCAAATTTAACGACGAAACTAAGTTAACGTCTAGGTCACGTAACGTCAGGTCATGTGACGTCAATTTTCCCGCTAAAAATAGTGGGAAATTTAATCGGTTGAAGGGTCACGTTGCTTCAATTTTCCTGCCAAATTTTGCGGAGAAATTTAATTAGTGTATAAGTCACTTGCCGTAAATTCGCGTGACGTCAGTTTTTTAGCTAGATTGAGCGGGGAAACCAACTTGGTGCACAGGTCACGTGACATCAAACTCTCTGTCAAATCTAGCGGGAAGCTCTATTGGTGTGTAGGTCCCGTTTCGTCAGTGACGATTATTTCCAAACTAAATTTAGATGTCACGTGACCTTAAGAAAGAGAACATTTTAGGATAGGCGGAAGGGGAGGTTCCGTTGTAAGGTATTCACGAAGGAGAGAAATCCCTCCTTTTACCATCCGGGATGCGCATCACGTGGTAACCACGTCACGCCTTTGCGCGGAGCCTCACTGATCTACTAGACGTCTTAGGGGGATGTGGGAGCTTTTGCTCAGGTTGCATAAACGCTAACCGCCTTGGCGAGGGATCTCTTCGCAATAGGCGCTATTTTGTTCGCGTGTCTGGCATTTTTATATATTTTCCTCTGCGGGATACCGGTGGTGGCATGGGAATCACATAAATTGTTGCGGCTTGCACTGTTGCGCATGTCGTCCGAGGCAACCGAACGAGTCTTCGACACTCATCAACGCCGTCTTCAAAGATCCTCAAGCAACACATTCCTCGCTCTTTGTGTTGCATGCACCTTTTTTCTTTTTCTTTTTTTTTTTTGCGGGAAGCTGTGTGTTGTCTTTTGTATCTAACAACGCTGCTGCTATAATCGCGTATCTCTGTTTTATGTACACCACCATTTTTCTACTCTCATCAGTGCGCACCGACCCTTGGGTTGTTGAGAGTGCGACCGTTAAATGCCTCTGATAGCACTGACATCCCTCTCGGCTCTCCATCGTCGTGTGGATGCTGGAGTCGGGGAGGGAATCCTTCTGGTTCAGCCGATCGCCGACGTCACGCACATCCATCCTCGAGGGAGCTCCCCCGTGTGAATACCCCTTTAAAAAGCATTTCGTGCTTTAAAACGGCACCAGGTTCACACGCTCTTAAACGTTTGAGTACGGGTCATACATGAACTGCGTGCATTTAATATTCCGTTTGCAGGCACGAGCTACGAGCCTCCGCTGACGAACGTGTTCACGATGCAATGGTTCCTGACGTTGTTCACCACGTGTCTGCCCAAGGCCACCGTGCTCAGGGTCTGGGACCTCATCCTCCTCGAAGGGAATGAGGTGCTCCTGCGCACCGCTCTCGCCATCTGGGACGGACTTGCCGAGTAAGTACGAACCACCCTAAAGCCTTTTTTCTTTATGGCTGTGTGAATACTAAAGTACCTTGATACTTCTTTTACAAGTAACGACAACAAATACAAATGACAAAGCACATTCCGCTGGAAGCAAATCGCGGCATTCAGTTCAAACCTCTGCTGTGCGCCGCCATTCGCTTCCTAAAACCTGCACCGTCACGCTGTTGGCGCTTCAAGGAATGTCGCTACTTGTTATGAAGCTCTTATCTAGGGACTTTAGAGAATACTGCTTCGAATGGAATACCGCATTGTCATCTCTAGTTCCTAGCACTGTGAAGGATATAAATGACGCAGCGTTATTCCATTGCAACCACTATTCGCACACCCCTACTTTTTTCTCGACGCAGTATGGCGCACGGGCGTGCTGCTTACTTGAAACGCAGTTTGACCCGCCGAAAATGAATGGTCTGAAAACAGTAAAACAAATAATAAACATAAACTAAACTCGGTACGGTGAAAAAAAAAACCCAAAGAGAAAGGGTAATACAAAAGATTAAACGCATCACATGAGTTTGATACATCTTCCTTATGTGATTTACGCCTGCGAGCCTTGGGCTTAACCATGGGGCATTTGTTTTATCGCTGTGTGTAAAGGTATACTTCGGACGTGCCCGACTGATTTTCTTGAAGGTAGGTCGAACGTACCCGACCGATATTCCTAAAGGTATGTCGGACTCGTGCGGGATAGAGCTCAATATATTAGGTGAAGAGGAAACGATATGTCATGTTTACATGCATTTTGGCCGCCTCAGTACGGCGAGGCATGGAGGCAGACATCCGATCCTAAGGGTCCCGTGGCATCCCCAGATCACTGGCGATTCTTTAATTCGCGTGAAGAAGCATCAAAATCATTTGCAAGGTTGGTATCTGACCTTTTTAGCTTTATTGTGTAATAATACAGGCGCCGGACGTCAAATAAAAGAAACGTATCATCTACGTTTCGTTTTCTCTTCTTTTTTTTTTACGTTTGATCTGCCGTTGTCTTTTTTGTTCTATCTCTATGGGCAACCGATATCAAGGCTTACGATTTTCCAAGTTGTATTGTTGTCTTTGCATTATTTTACGGTATTCTAAATGTAATCGGGAACTGGGCTAAATGATGGATGAATGCATACGGCTAGCGCGGCTAAAAGTTGCCGTGTCCGTGCGTTGCGGCACTGCTACCGCACGCTCGCGCTATGACTTCAAAGCATGGCCCTCAAAGCCCTCAGCGCGCACCGGTTTTCATATACGTCACACGTACCTGATCGCCGGGTCCGTCCGGCGTGCCTTCGAAAAAGTCGGCCGAGTATGTACGACGTTCAAGGTCAGCGCACGTACCAGGGCACTAATGCTAACGCATTAAAAACGCGAGCTTCAGTCGACGTCGACGTCGACGTCGCCTCTGGCGTCGGCGTCTTTTTGTGGAACAACGCGTTTGTCGAGAGACAAGGGAATTGTTTTATTCGTCTGCTTCGTACGATGGGTGTTGCCTTGCCTTCGTGATTGCATAGGCGCTCGAAGACAACTGTGTTCAGTGAATGGACAACGGCGATGATATATATATATATATATATATATATATATATATATATATATATATATATATATACTGGGTGTTTTTTTTAAGCTTAACAGATTTGTTTAAAAAAAGCCGTGAAAGTTACACTTATGCCGCTTGTGGAGGTGAGTTATACGGCCAGGGGGACATATTATAGGGGGCTAATCGTAACGATCAGTCGGCTAATTACTTAAAATTCGTTAAATAACTTTTTAATTAATGAAAATAGACATATGCTTCCAATTAGAAATTTTCTCAGCGTCATCGAAAACCCCTAAATCAGTCATTTTCAGAAAGACTTTGAGCACGTGAGAAGCGTAGTAGGGAACTGAAGTTACCGCTCGTGGAGCAGGTACAAAGCTAGAGGTTGCGATAAGGCGCCCGCGCGATTTTTCCGTCTCTTATCTAGCCCCAGCCTTGTACCTGCTCTACGAGTGGTAACTTTAGTGCACTACTACGCTTCTCACGCGCTCAAAGTCTTTCTGAAAATGACTGATTTAGAGGTTTTTGATGACGCTGAGCAAGTTTCTAATTGGAACCATATGTCTCTTTTCATTAATTAAAAAGTTAATTAACGAATTTCAATTAATTAGCCGACTGATCGTCATGATTAGCCCCCTATAATATGTCCCCCTGGCCGCATAATTTACCTCCACAAGCTGCATAAGTGTAACTTTCATGGCTTTTTTAAAATAAATCTGTTAAGCTTAAAAAAAAAACACCCTGTATATATATATATATATAAATATATATATATATATATATATGTTTACACTCCAGTTGTATGCATCATATGCGAGAGGCACGGACTCGAGCTCGCAGCTTCAGAATGTCTAGAAGGTGCTCTCTTGGCGCGTTTTTGTGCTAACAAAGCTTAGCTGCATGCTACGCCGTGTGTCCCTACCTTGGTTAGCACTGAACGCAGCTTGTGCGATAGTGTTTTTGAAGGGGAACTGTTGTATTCCGTAGTGGTGGTGTGCACACGAAGAATGCACAAAACTGATTAGGGGTGATCACTTTTGTGCAGTCGGACCACGCTGCGAAGTTCGTTGTACGGAGACGGCTTTCGCGCAAACGATAAAGTGTATTTCATAAAGTCGTACATGCACAGCAAACACTGCTCACAGTCAGATGTTCCAATCGGCTTGCTTTTTTCCACTTTGAAATGCTTCCAGGCACGTCTGGCGACTTCCCGCATCCTTCGACCCCTCTGCCTCTTCGCCTTCTTTATTCATAAACAATAAGGTCCTAACCGGAACAATTCGACACGTCACGTCCGGTCGCTCGCTGATTGGCTCAAGCGCGCGCGTCGAGGGAAAAGTTGGGTCCAGAGATGTCTTCTTCCGGTGTCGTCGTCTTCGAAGCGCGACCTTTTTCAATAAAAACGCGATAAATAAAAAAATTCACCTTTTGACGCGGGATTTTCGGCTGAGTGAATGCGCCTTAAAACTTAAAAGGGGGGGGGGGGGGGGGGGGTCGCGTGGCTAGAGGTGAGTGAGGAGGAGGTGTCCACTTGGACAACTCCTCCTCACTCACCTCTAGCCACGTAGAGGAGTGATTAGCGGTATCGCGTCATTCCAGATACTACTCTAAGTGATCATGGTCCGCGTAAAGTTATCTGACGAAGAGCGCCGTTATGTGGGCGTTTAGCTGCGCGGAATTTCAGTGGTGACCAGCGTGAGCAAAGATGTTAGACGCCTGAGTTTGAGCTCACGAGACTAATCCCACATTGCACGGATTAACATCAACGTGCTTGGCTATAAAGTGTAACCTCTGAGCGATTAAGCCCGAACGTTTCCCTTATGCAACACAACTGACTAGTAATTTCTCATACATTCTTCGAGGTTAGAAGCAACTGATCGCATTACGGCTTGTCTTACGCAGATGACCGTTAGTTTGCTCTGCAAACAAAATACCAATCTATGCAATTGTAACTTCCGTGCGGCGGCTCGAAGTCCCACAAGTTACAATACCCGTTTTTTTTTTGGTTTTCTTTTTTGTTTCTGGTTGATTGGTTCACTAATCGCCCTATTTCACGGGCAATTCAAAGGAACTCCTTAAAAGAATCGGCGAATCAACTCGCAATCGCGACTCTGCGCATGCCCCTTGCTGTCCGCTGGGTCGCCCATTTTGTTAAAGGAGTTCATTCTGAGGGCCTTTTAATTCTCCGTGAAACAGAGAACGTGCTTGCATTGTTATCAGAAACGGACAGACTCAACGCTGATGCCTTCGCCTGCAGAAGAGCACGTTTTCAATAGACCGTGTTGTACGGGGTCAACGCCATTTAGATAAGACAAGGTCCGCTCAGTTCTCCTCAACCACCAGAAAACGTCAGCCCAATGTGCCTGACGCCGTGCCAACACGGTGCACTGATTAGACAACAACGTTTCGAGAATTATTGTGCATAATTTTTCCCCTTATTAACGACGAGATGTTTCGGTGGCGCCCACTCCTGGCTCTTATCCCTGGCGTCCCGACCTAGAAGATTAGTGGCGAGCCACAAGTTCGATGGTGCGTGGAATCACCCCTAATCTGAGATTGCGATGGAAGCTACGTCCTCTCTGGATCAGTCAGGCGTCTCTATTTTGCCGCGTCATCACGCTCTTGCCCATACCCACGCGCAGAAAGCAGGATCAGCTCATTGGTACGGCGGATCACGTGTCTTCTCACCGCAGTATCACATTCCTAAGTCGACACCGTCATTGTTGGGAGTCAGACTTTACTTTTATTTCCGTCGATGAGAGCAGAAATAATGATACTAAAGAGGTCGTAGTGATCGTTTGGCCAATTCGTGGAAGGCCGATCGCCAATCGCCCCAGGGGCAGTGAACAGGAAGCAGCCTCGGTCGTCTGCTAGTCAGCGCGCCTGGTGGCCAAAATGGGCAACTTTGGGAAGGTCATGTCACCGAGCGATTCGACACGAGCGCTACGTCGGTGTTTGGAACGGCACTCGGAGATTCGTGCTAGAGATCGGGTCAACCAAGCATCATTTCCCGGTGGGTATTAGCTCCTTAATGTCAGAATTAAATATGGGCGTTTTACGTGCTAAGCAAATGAGAGGCATCTGCCTCGCCCCAGCGAATGACTGGGAATTAGTTTTGGGCCACCTGGGGATCATCTGACGTGCAACCGAAAGCTCCGTCACACGGCGCCTTCTCCGCAATAAGCCTCCGTTAGAGGGCGGGCACCTCGGCCGGGGTTCAAACCCGCCACCTGGGGATCCGGAGGCCGGCGCTTTGCCTCCAAACCACCGCGTCGGCTTTTCTCTGATGCTATCTAGGGTGTGCATATAGTCGGTGACAGGCTAAAAATGCACTAGAGTAGTTCCGCTTCCAGCGCGAACTTTCTGTCTTCCTTAACACTTCGGTGAACGCGCAGACAAAGCGTGGCAGAAGGCATCGAGGGCGTGCTGTTTCCAGAGCTACAGCCTGCTGCGTTCCTAGCCTGTCAACGACTACAGTCTGTAGTGCCGCGGATGAAAAATGGTAGCCGAGCGTAAAATGGAAAATGAACGTGTGCCGTCCATGCATACTTTAAAGAAAGTTACCAGCATCTTGCGTCGGTGACGGAAGAGTGATTGCCCCCGAGCAAGCGTGTTGCCGTTCTGTTCATACACGCGGTACGTTCAGAAATATTCTGAACCAGAACTCACGACGACGGTTGAGAATGGGCTGGTGCTTTCCAGAATACCAAAAATCGATAAGAGAGAGAACAAGATCGAGCGGGGTTCGAAGCCAGATCCTCTGCGTATCCGCCACGCACGTGGCATTATTTCCGCGTGTCGTGAGGAGTTGGCAGCACACGCAGCTGCCGCGCGGAGGAACTGCGTTCGAACCCCGCTCTGTCTTGTTCTTTCTTTTATCCATCTTTGGTGTGCAGAAACGTGTAAGCCCATTCTCGACAGACATCGTGAGTTCTGGTCCAGAATATTCCTCAACGTATCGCGCGTGTAAAAGCAGCGGTAACACGCTTGTTCGGGGGAAGTCGCCCTTCCGTCACCGACGCAATATGTTGGAACCTTTCTCGTTCAGTGTGTAGTAAGTGCGCCGCATTAAACCTTACTCTTGAACTTTACGTTGGTTTAGAACTTTTTTTATCTGTGGCATTCTGGTGGAGGTGCCGGGTAACGTTTACTCTTGCTCAAAGCTTACACGAAGACAACGCGACTCACGCCCACAGTGAGGACTGAGAACGCAAAAGGACCACAGCGAGCGATCACGACAAACTGGGACATTGACAAAGACAGAACGAAAGACGAGAAACGACCACGACCGACGCCAATGACCGATGAATGACCAACGTCACATGCCGACGACGACTGAGGACGACGACCTACGTCAA
Source organism: Ixodes persulcatus (assembly GCA_013358835.2). NCBI lineage: Eukaryota > Metazoa > Arthropoda > Arachnida > Ixodida > Ixodidae > Ixodes > Ixodes persulcatus. Next base: position 357,211 of record JABSTQ010009114.1, read on the forward strand.
CGACCGACTATGATGAGTGACGATGACGACCGACGACGACGACTGACGATGGCGGCCGACAGCGACGACAGCTGACGACGATAAACATCAACGACGACGAAGGCGACTATGACGGCAAACAACGATGAGTGGCGAAGAGCAGCGTTAGCGCTGACGAAGAACGACGACAAGCAAGGACTTCTCACACCAGTGGCGATCACAGTGAAGTGCCCGACGGGATTGTGACCACGATAAACTCTGAGAATGTCAGGACAATTTGTTGTTGCGTTCATTACCCTTTCATTGTACCTTTACACACGTGGTACCTTTCAGAATTTTCTGAATTAGAACTTACGATGACAGTCGACAATAGATTGGTACATTCCAGAATACCAAAGAAAGATAAAAAAAATACCAAGCGGAGTTTGAACATGGTTCCACCGCATGGCTGCCAGTGTGTGTTGCCAACTCCGCCACACACGCGGCAATAATACATAGGATACCTATATATACAAAAACAAATTTATCGCGGAATGCCGAAAATTATAAAGGCAAAAAAGACGTACCTCGAAGAGTTTTGTATTGTTCAGTCAACGTTAAGGCCTCTGTTAGGCCTCTGTAAAAACCTCCCTCAAGACTGCTACATGACCGCTAATATCCCTCAAGACTGGTTACATGAACGCTAGTTCCCCGTAACTGCGCCACACCACGTGTCCCTTCACGCAATGCAACAATGCCCATCACGGAAAACCAGTTAGAGATTAGGGACAGGTACGGGCAGATCGTGTGTTTACAGCTTGTATAAATGCCATTGTCCCGGGATGTTCATTCATCCCGGTCCTGATGTTAACCGGAATCAGAGTGGCGATGTGGGCGGGTTGGTTTATGTTTAAGCAAAATATGGGACAGCGCGCCAAATAACGAGGACGCAAGGAAAGAAGTACAGTACGAGCGCTGATGTTAAACATGGGGATCAAATAAGATTCCCTCTACTCGCGATCGCGGGTGGTTTTGTAACGTACAGTTGGACAGAGGGGTATACTGACGTCTTGAAAGGGGGAGTTGGGGTATTGATTACGTTTGTGTTCCGTGATAATTAGATCTCAATCGGAAAGGCGTTTTCGTCTGGTCTACGTATACAGTTTAGCGCGGGTGCCACATTTCAAAGGGCAATATCGCACTTTAAGTTTTCGTAAAGTTTTGAGGCAAAGCTTAAAGTTTTCGTAAATTTCTGAAGGCAAAGTTCGAGCTCGAACTATCTCTACCGCGTTTCTAGGCATTATGTGCTGGAACATTCCGCATCTTGGTTTACCACATGGTGGAATCCCAGTACTCACAGCGAACGTGCTTTTGTGTTTCGCTATGGTGTCCTTAATAGTAAGCGAGCGAATGCATACTACTCGAGGAACAGTCTAAATTATCTTTTTCACTCGTTAGCTTTGCTGTAGAATGTTAAATAGTTTCCCTAAGATGATGACGAAATTTGGAGTTCGATTTCGAGAGGCCACCGCAACTAACGATAACAAAACGGCGCACAAAAACGCGAGTACAAGAGAAAGGGGTACTGGAGGACTGAGCGCTGCTTGTATTCGTGTTTTTGTGCGCTCTTTTGTTGTCGTTAACCATGATTAAGGTTCCGCGTTTTGGGTAATTTGTTCTTTTCAAAATTGGGGGTGTCTTTTTTCTCGAAGTTTAGCTTTTTTCCGAAGATTTGGTGTTTTTTGGTGTCACTTTTTTGTGTCGGGCAAAAATCGGTGTTTATCGAGGAACGTCTTGAAGAAACTAGGTCACAAGCATGGGAATCCCCAACCTCCAGGAACCATGCGCGTGACTTTAGATAAAGGGTGTGGTTCCCTTCCCAAATAAAGAAGCAACCTCGCAGACAGTTTAGTGTGAACATCTGTGTTCCCGTTAAAAAAAAAAATAAAGCCGTAGATAAAGGTTTTCTTTCCGTAAAGCTGGGATTTCTCTTATTCAGAACAGCTCCGATTTGTTTGTTTGTTTGTTTGTTTTTATTTAATAAACCCTACACGAAGGATAATTTTCGGCGATTATCGGTATTTACCGAAAACTCAGAACCCTATAGTCATGAACCAGCTCGCCCACATCGCTACTTTAAGTCGACACGAGGTTTGTTTGCCGTCCTGTTTCTGCATGGAGACCTCATTCGCTCAATAAGATGTCGCAATTCAGTGCCCCTACCTTACTAATGGCGTCGTCTATAATTGTTTTTTGCGTGTGGCTATTTATTAAAATATTTCCGTTATACGTAACGGAGCGGAGAACACGCACCGCATGTGTATTGTGTATGTAGCGATAATTCCCTAACGGTTGCTCGGAGTAGGCTACGCCTAGGCTCCGTAGGTAAATGTGGTAAATACTGTTCATCCAACGTGGCGGTATTGAAGTCATAAACGTAAGCACTCCATTTACCGTACACCTGTGAAAACCGCGGGGGAATGAGAGTAAAACGTGGGTCGTGGTGAAAAGCGCACCTCAAACAAATGCTTCTAGTCCTTCCCAACTTTAAGTGGGCTTCTCCTTTCACTGGCAAGCGCGGCGCGTAAGCAAGCTTTACAGGGATCAGCGCTGAAGCGTTTTTCTTGTTTTTTGTGGGCTGCCACTATAACGCTATTAAAAAACGCACACAAAAAAAAAAATATATATATATACTGGTGACATTATGTTGTTATTTTATTTGTTTGTTTGTTTGTCTCAATTTTTAATTTGTGCGCCGTATATATGTTTGGCTCAGTCTTTGGAGCAATTTACTGGCTAAGGCATTAGCAAACGAAAAAGGTTATGAACTCATCAAATTGTTGTTGTGTATTTTTGTTGTTTATGTTTTTTTGTTATTGTTGTTTTTTGTTGTTTTTTTTTTGCAAAAACATATGTGAGTAATTGCTTCTCCAGTAAATTTGGGGTGTCGTCACGTTTCAAAAGTACAATACTGAGTGGGTCGCGTGAGATAGACATGTTTCTCCACCGCATAATATCAGTTGCCGCAGTGCGCTCTCTAATTCAGTGCTCTAACATTTTTTTGTTTATTTTAAAAACAAACACACCTTCGGGAAAATAAACAGATTTTTTTGTTCCCGTCATTACCTTGAAAATTTTATAAACGAAAAACTCGCCCTTTTTTCTGTAATCTTAAATTTTAAAATTACGCTTTTTTTTAGCTGGATCTTCTAAATTACGAGGCATACTATTTATGGATAGTACCATATATATTTCTGTAGATATTTCCTGCCCAAAGTTTGGATTTAAGTATATGTGGTGAAACCGAAATTACACGGTCGCAGCGACGACGGCCGCGACGTCACTTTAGTACGTTGATTTCTCGCCGCTCGCACATCCGAAGTGTTCAAGTCGGAAGTTGCGACGGTAGTGTTTTTTTTTTTTTTTTTTATTTGTGTGTGTGTTTTTGTTTTTGTCTTTTTTTTTTTTTGCTCAAGGTGCACGAAAAAAATACCGCCTACCTTTCTTTTTAAAGTCAAAAAGCATGAAATGCAGTATTTAAGGAACGATCATTTACATTTGTTTAGGATCCATTCAACACTCGTTTTGGAAAGGGAAAGAATATATTTTTGATTTATTTTCCCGCTAAATCTAAGGAAAAAAACTGACGTCACGTGACCTGACGTTGCGTATCGCGTGAACCCAAGCTTGACACTCAGATGTCACGGAGTCACGTGACGTCAATTTATTCTCCGTATTTAGCGGTGAAATGCACGCACAGACAGGAAAATTTCTTAGGTTAGGGATTTCAACTTAAAATAGTTTATGGTAAAAAATACCTTTTGTCCAATTTGATTTGAGCAGAAGCGGACACGCCGTTAACGTTTCAAAAAAAAATGATAATGGCATTTTAATGTAGGTTTTAGAAAGTCCCGGCGTTTTAATAACGTGATCTTTTTTATTTATTACTTTTTGTCGCCGTATATTTTTCCATTGAAGAAATCTTAGTCATTGGTTTCGGTTCGAAATTCGATCGGAGTTTCCGAATTTCACGAACCGTGCCTAATGTGGTATAACGCGAGCCCACTGGAAAACATTTGGAGCGTCTACTTCGCTGCCAAGCGTTTCGGAGAGCTATTCGCTTCAATCTACGTAAAAGGCTCGACGAATGACGACGCTGAAAATATGCCTCGACTTGGAAAGAAAATACCTGCGCTGTGGCATTGAGCAATATGAAGCATCGTGTTCAATGCCATAACGCAGGCCTTTTTTTCTTCAGGTTTAAACCTTTTTTTGACGTTTATTCAGTTTTTTACGTAGATTGAATCAGTTGGCCTTCCCAATTGCTTGGCGGGAAAAAAGACGCTTTAGATATTTGTTTAGGGCTAAAAATATTGGTCCAGAAAGTTCAATTCCATTACGCAATTTTATTCTCAATATCAGGTAAACAATTATTTTTCTCGTTCGGTACGCTTTCTGACTTGATCGCAATGTCCGCAGTCATTACCAGCGAAACATTTATAAAAATATATATAAAGTAAATGCAGTTTCCGGATTGGACAGGAGCACTGTGTCATCAGTTGTGTTGCGATCGGTCCCGCTCAACGCAACGGCAAATTACAAAAGATGGCAAATTGCCGGGAAGGGGGGGGGGGGGGGGGGGGCATTGTTACACTTTGGTTTTCCTAAGTTCCAGACGCAGCCCACGTTATGAGCTGGTGGTACCAGTCAGACAGCGTCAGAAACGCGGACCATCATGGAGTTTGTCGTGTCTCTCTTCTATTATGCTGAGCCAATCATAAAGAAAAAAAAAGGCCTTGTGACCTGCGCTTTTGACGCTGATTGGTTGGTCCCCTTACCTGGTAGCGTCGGCTGCTTTTGGACTTAAGCTGAAACCAAATATAGCGCAAAGAGCGAAGACGAATGCGCTTTTTTTATGGTATAATAGTAAGGCTTGATTCTCAATAATTGAAATTATGTAAAGACGGAACCGTCCGCCTGCACGTTTTGATGTTGTGTGCGCGTGTCTTGCAAGCATCGTTGCTAAGCGAAACAGAGTGTGGTCGTACCTATCTTACGTTTCATGTTCTCTGTGCTTACAATCTGAAATAAACGTTATAGCGACTCGGTCAGTTCTGTCTGCTGATGACAGGTGAATAGTTCTCACAGTAAAATCGCATCAGAAACTGATGCGATTTTACTGTGAGAACTATTCACCTGTCATCTTTCTGCAGCATACCAGAGAAGAAAAACAAAAAGTCGCCCAATCATATTCTCAGAACTCTCCGGGCCTTCTAATTAATTTTTTGTTGAAAGGTATAATGCGGTGATTCATTTTGTGACTGCCAGAAAGATCAATCGAATACACGCAACAGCGTCCCCACATTTATCGCGCTTTCACAGAGAGATCTTTTTTTAACGTGAAACGTTCGTTGCTTAGGTATTCGGCATTTTTGTGAAGCCTAGATAAAAGCGTGACCGCGAAGCTCGAGACTGATTGGTTAGCCAGTGGGAGAGGACGAGTGAGGTGCTTGGCGCTGATTGGCTAACGGGGAGGTCTTGTGACTAGAAGAGTAGGCGAGGAAGAGCTCGACCACCCGTGGGCACTGAAGGAAATAATAATAACAATAATGTTTATTTAATGTGCCAAAAAGCAACCACGCGGGTCTTCACATTGGCGCACACAAGATAAGAAGAAGAAACACAACACACGCACAGCATCAAATGTACAAATTAACATGACTCCAAATAGTGGGCACACTTCACACGAAATGAAATACAGTTTCAACTTTCAACTAGACTTGCCGAGTTCCGGCGAAAAGCTGGGAGATCTGTGAAAATGTCCAAGCTAGACGATGCGATTTTATTAAATGAAATTTGCATATGGGACAGTGGTGAGAGTTTAGACATGAAATGAGCGTAAAAAACAGTACCATTTCTGGTAACGTGACAAGGAACATGAGAATTAACAGAAATCAGAAGTAGGTCAGCATCAGTGCAACGATTTACCACCCTGTGCAAAAAAAAATAAGATCACGCTCGCATCTTGTATTTGATGAAGACCTAAGTAAAACACTATGAAGAAGAAATTGATAATCATAAATAATAAAATCGAAGCTGAAAGTGTCGGTCATATAAAATGCGTATCATTCTTTTTTGGGCTGATTCAATGCTTAAAGACTGTGTACGTATTAGTGAATTTCAAACCACTCTCGAGATAAGCTCGAGAGTATAGAAGGCTCTGGAAGATCACTAGGCTTATCGGCCCGATTAGCGGTAGTATCTCTTCATTCTACTAACTGTAGAGGACGCTTGTGTAGCGACCAAACAAGTATGAATCGTGGCGCCACCTTCGGCTTCTGTGATGGTGTATTTAAACGGTGTGCTGAATAAACCGGGGGCTTTTTTTTCTCAACCGACACACGTGGCTGGCGGGTCAACTCACTCTCGGCCGCCTCGGCTGCCTCGGCCTCCTCGGCCGCTCGCGTCTGTTCCCTGCGCGCTCGAGCCTTCTTCACAAACAACTATTTAGTGTAAAAATGGTACCCGTAAAACTATCTGACGGAGGGTGCCGTGAACATAGGCGTCTGGCGTCTGGAAACTCAAGGTATCGCTAAACGTTTGTGATACAGGTTTGGGGGTCATGAAACAGGCCAGGGCAATGTTGCTGTACCGTACTGCTCTTACGACGGTTCTTTATGTTGAGATAAGGTCATGCCAAATGCATGCTACACGAATTCTTGCATGGTACCAACACGGTCGAATGAATATTTTCAAAGCAGCAAACATGCAGAAAGCGCCTTTTGTTGAGCGCAATGAGGGGCCCTAATGTTTGGTGCTATGTTGCACCTCGGGAGTTCTGTGCGGCGTTGTGAAATGCATACCAACGAGCGCGTGACTTCTGAAATATATTCATTGCATCGCGATATATGCTCGCGTAAACAAAACATTATGAAAGTCTACGCTTTCGCGTCCGTGTCTTTTATACCACTAGGCACGATTCGTGAAGTGAGAACTGGCTCCGGCGTTGGGAGCAAACCACGGGCAAGATTGAACGCCACCTTTCGCCCAAACTGGGCCGTGCACTTTAGGGTGTCTCGGTTATTAAATGGCACTTCTATAAAATAATCCGTGAACCCAAACCCTCGTTGCAACTTCCGGAGATGTGCTAACTACGTATCGTATTGTTGAAGGGAAATTAAAGATATTCTTGGAAAAACTCGAGTTAGAGATTAATACTGCAGTCGGTGACAGGTCAACAACGAAGTGGAAGCTATTCCCACCTCTTTCCACTTTAGTAGTGCGAAGGCTGGAACGAAGGCGACCTCCTCTCCACCATTCGCTCCGCTGAAGTGGAAAGGGGTGGGAGGAGCTTCCACTTCGTTCTTGACCTGCCACCGACTATAGAATATTTGTATCCCGTGAATCCGAATATCACGTTCCCTTTTTTCCGAAGATGTAAGTAAATGCGAGAAAACACGAACACCCTCCGACCAGTCGTTACTTCATAAAAGGATATTTCGACCGCCAGGTGCGTTTCACTCGTGTGGGCAGCGCTTACAATTGCAAGCTTGCCAGATATTCGCCCTTTTTTGCTCGGCTACAAACTCGGTGGCACCATCTATTGGTAGCCCCGGCACACTTCCGGTTCACGTGTATTTCCTAATTTTCTACTTATCATTCCTTTATCGTAAGAGTGAATTAAGTCTGACAGCGCTATAAGTGTCCATTTCCAGATGATAGCGTGGATATAAATAGTGCTAAAACCACCATCTACTTCAGAACCGGAAGTGGTTGGGTTCCATTTGCACACTGGCGCCACCACGTTTCAACTCACGCGAGAAAGGGTGAATATGCCATCGCACTAACACCAGTCGTGGCGTCTTTTTCTGACATTTTTGAAAATAGCAAGAGCGCACGTGCATAGCTTTGGTAGGCGCTGAAGATGCGCGAGAGCGCAGATTCCGAAAACTCAGGATATGACGTCACGCTCCGGGAAGGAGGGGCTTCACCGGCGTACTTTGAAAATGATTTACTGCAACCTCCGTGCACCAAATGGAAAAATAATCTTGACATTCGTGATGCTAAGGGCCGAAGGAAGACGATTTAAGATTTCTTTCCTCAAATACAGAACCGCTTCAGTTTCCCTTTAAATGCAGCTTCACCACCCACTTAATCTCTCGCCAACCTCGTGACCTGTCTCTTTTCTTTTCCAACAGCCGCATTATGAGTGTGAACAGCGCGGACGAGTTCTACAGCATCATGGGAGTGCTCACCCGGGAAATGGTCGAGTTCGGACTCATGGACGCCAACGAGCTCGTCAAGGTGAGCGGGGCACGAGGCGTGGAGCAGCAGTATCCATCCACGTTCCCTCTGACAAGTCGTTTTGGGGAGCTGACTATGTTTCATTTCACTTCAAGTCCGACCGCCGACCGACACTACGATTCAAATTAGCCAGTCAATCAGCACCAAAGAGTGCATCGTCATTGCGCTCGTCGGCTGAAGACGGACTTAAAGCGAAACAAAGTACAGACACTTTTAAAGACACGCCAGATTACAGCCGCCATTGCTGACCTTTCGTACCGAGATTCCGAGCCACCGAAACGGTCGTTGACGAGCCTCCGCAAAAGGTCAATGCTGGGAAGAAGAACAAAACAGAATCTAAAATTGCAAACACCCGACCTGTTATGGTAATGATGAAGTGAAGTAAACGGGAATAAGAGGAAAGATAAACCAAAGGTCGGTTATAGCGGCGCCACGAACAGCCGCTTAAAAGCGTCTATAGACCGACAGACCGTCTACAGACAAGTCGGCGTTTGCCCACACCAGGTGTGGGCACTGCGCGCGCGCAGAAACCAAATTCTCTCGTGAGAAGGAGCCTGTGCGCATGCGCAATGCCGACAGCAGCGCCACCGCAGTGCCGTGACGTCAGAGAGTTGAGTTTGTGTAATATAGAGCCACTCTAGTAATCTGCGCTTAGAGTATCGGCACTCTATTCCCCGATCTCGTGGGCGCCGCCATTTTGGTGTCAAGTGCAGCGCTGGCGCGACTGGGGGATGCTTACAATATGAAAATGAGCCTTTTTGAGCTTTGGATATGGTGTCGGGAAAGCTCGATATTCTTTTTGCTCTGCCGCGGATTGTGTTAACGTTTCCGAAGGACGGAAAAGCGCTTCCTACGATCTCGGATAACGTCCCGAAATAACTCTGGTAACACTGATTTTAAGCACCAAGACGGCTCGAGTGTCGTTACTCGGAAGCCTAACTCATTTAGAGGATCTAGGCTCGTGTTCACCTCGAAAAACGTAGTAAGAGAATCCCGGCTTCTCACGAAACGTTACTGATTTTCTCCTCAATGTGTCGAATTAAGATTCTATGTATGTCCATCTTAGATTATATTTATGTAATTTTATCGAGGCGCACACGTTTCAAGCCCCAAAGGCATCGTTTCTTCCTCAAACAGTCAATTTTTGTAATAACTACTTCGTGCAGCGCATTAATAATTCGCAAAACGTCCACTTTTTTCTCTCTCTCTCTCTCTCTCTCGATGTTACAACGAGTAAAGTGCTGGCAATGGATCGGGTGCGAGAGCCTCGCTCCGAAAAATGTTTTGTTTGGACACTAGCTCGTAAAAGACACTTTCAATTATTACGCGCTCGTGCCCGGGCCTTTGCCAGCGCCAAAAAAAAAACTTGTAAAAGCGAGTATTTCTAACTTTCCCCACTCGTAATAGCGCGCGAAAAATAGTGGCGCTACATCTTTGCTTATGCATCAAACCGTCGTACGAAGAATTGTATCTTACAATTAACGCAGCCTGCGCTCACGTTCAATCTCGGCCCGCCTTCCTGGCACGCGTAGCCACGTGTTTTCGAAGCGTCGCCTCGCCGACTCGTCGCCTCGTCGCTCTTCTTTCTTGGGACCTCTAGACGACACGCGCGTTATGTGGCTGTAACGTCGAAGCGTAATTGTAGCCAAGGGCGACTCTAGAAAACCATGGGTGCAAATGTGAAAAGGGCTAATCTGCCCTCTACTCCTTGCTGGGGCACCCCGCCAACCCCGCGCACCCTCCGTACACTGCAGCGGTTGGCATATCCGGTTGCTCTGCGGGAAAGTAGACGTTTCGGGTGTTTTTCAGTGTGTAGAACATGCTGCAGGCTGTCTTCGTGATATAACGCGTCATGGCGCGTTATCTTTACCGAGAGTCGGTCGTGGCAGCAGGTCATGTTGTGTTGTACGCCATCGTGAAAAAGCGGGAAAATTTGTAAGCAGTGGGTTGACTCCGACCTTCTCGCAAGTATAGATAAAAAAAACAAGCTCTACCGCCAAATCATTACAACTAAAGACCAGAAAATATTCCGCGATTTTGAAACGTATCGCAATCGTCTAGATAAAAAACTAAAAAAAGCGAGACTCGATTACTTTGCAAGCCAGTTCATTCCTGCGGCAGGGTGTTCCCAACTAATGTAGAAAGAGTGAAGTGCGCCTTAGAGCATGTCTCCCCAGACAAAGTCAACGAGGTAAACACGAATAATTGCAAATTATCTGGGAAAGAACTTGCAGATGCTTTCAAAAAATATTTCGCGAATATTGTGCATAAAACTGTAACGAGTAGTAGTCTCGCGAACATTTCATAACAAACGAAACTATATTTTTCTTAACCCTGTAAATTAAAATGAAATTATTACTACAATAAACCCTTTTAAAAACACTGCCCTCCGTTGGCCGCTGTGGAATTCCTGCACGATGGCGGACTAAAACCGCAACGTCACGGCACACTTCATGCGTTTGGTTGAATTGGAAAGCAAAAACACATCCACAGAAAAAGGTGATGAGCGCAGTGACGTTGCACTTTGGACACTGTTTGATTGGCTCGTCGGCTCCTAGCGTTGGCCGCGCTCCGATGTTCGTAATCTTATGGAAGTTCCGCGATGCAGTTGTTCCGCCATTGTGCAGTGGTTCCGACCTTCTGATTATCGGAACGAGACTTTCGAAAGGGGTCAATTATAAATCTAAGCAACAGCACAGCTGAAGACGTTGATGGTTTTCAGACAAAACCAATTAAACAGGCTGCACAACTTTTTGCCCCTTACATAACGCATACATTTAACCTTTGCCCTAGTCAGGCGGTTTTTTCCTCGTAAAGTGCAGGTTAACCATATAATTTTATATTAACATAACCATTGACTTGTAAGGCATGTAAACAAGAGGTCAAAATTAAATCATCGTTTTTAAGTGGACTAGCAAACTTGCAAAGTAATACTACTGCCTACACAACGCGCCATAGTGAGACTTGGAAAGTTGGCAGTCGTAGAACAATCTGTGGGCAAGATATGCTGAAAAAGAAACTGTCAAGATTACTAAATGTATTAAATGCCGAAAATGTAGATCTAATAGATATCACGTCTATATCATTGCGTAGTTATTTCAGCCCGCAATCTACTGTTCTTGTTTTAACAAAAAGCGTATTATTAGTAAATTTTGAGCGTTGCTGTGCGGTTACATGTGTTCATTGTTGATTCCTTTTTTTCTTCTTTGTTTTCCTTTGTTAATGCTAAAATTTGTACTGTATGTTGAATGTGGTGGCCTGTGACTTTTTCAAGTTGCCCTTGTGGCAGCTTTTTCCACAAGACTCCAGTATCCTGTACGGTGTACCTAATGCAAAACATGAACATTAAACATAAATCAACAAAATGTGACGGAAGGAACATACCATTCCCGAGTTGCCAAGCTCCCAGCAGCAGTGGTTGGACTTTCAGCATCTCTAGATGGCTGCCGAAATACAAACAAATCTACCACTGACTAAAACCCCCTTTATGCGGAAAAGTAACGACTTCCTGGAAAGAATGCCGCCAGCTACCTCGGGACAATCTAGGCGTCGTCATCGTATATGCCCAAAAGCGAAAAAGCAAAAAAAAAAAAAGTATATAGACGATAAAAGTGTGCGCGGTGGCGCATGAGTAATGAGAAACGGCAAAAGTGCGACGTTCATAATTTTTCTTAGAGCATGCTCTTCGCGGATAATCTAATCGTGCTCAGAAAGTGCGCCATGGAAGTGCACTTTTAGTGGTGTTTCCGTGTTGTATATTTTCGCCTTTCACTACACTCTGACTATATATTCGAAACCAAGCATGAGATTGCCGCGAGCTATCTTGGGGCAATTAAAATGGCACGCAAGGTGAGGAGAAAGATGAGAAGGAAAATTTTATTCAAAAGCTCAAGTCCGAGCCGTCTTAATTGGTGAGAGAGAGCAAATGATAAAGATAAAAAGAGTGTGAGCAACCGGGAAGAACGGAGATGATGTCTTTACTTCTCTGTTCAAGAGGTTTACCCCTAACATAGCAAGCATGGAAAGCTGCGTTCAGGCCGTCTGCGTTGGTTTCGTCTGGTGGCACTATACTTCGTTTCAGCTTCGGTCCGAGCGCGGCCGATGTTAGAGCCGAAGGGCCAATCAAACAGCGAAAGAGGCACAACGTCATGGCGTGCTCCCTGCAGTTGATAGGACAAGCTGCTATTCGCCGTCTCTCTGTGAGTGCTCCTACGCCGGCTGGTCCTATCAAGCACGGAGAGCACGCCATGACGTTGCGCTTTTTTGCGCTGTTTGATTGGCCCTTCGGCTCATAACATCGCCCGCGCTCGGACCGAAACTGAAACGAAGTATAAGCACGACGTCTCACATATATCTCGTCACGACTTACGACACGCACGTTTTTACAGCGAAGCTGTTACGTGCTAGGATCTGGAAGAAAAATGCGTCCATGTATGTTAACAAAACAAAAAAGACCGTGAGTCAGCCTTCCTTGGCATTATTAGATAGTGAGGTTCTGATGCCTTGTTATCATCTACGGTCACTGACTTAGCAAAGAGGGCGCTGTGACGAGGCTGAGGGCAGAACGCGCCAATCTAACCTTCTTTTTTCTTCTCTTCCGCGATGCTGATAAAGAGACTTGGGTTCAATCGGAAAAAAACTGTCCTCGAGGAGTGAATCAAAAAATTGGGTTTAGAACTTGCCTATAGACCTTTTTCGCATAACCTCAAACCAGCCAGTAACTGACGTACCCTCGACCTGGTGCATTTTTGGATTGCAACCGCCAAGGGTATGGGCGAAAAGGCTTAAAAACGGACGTCGTGCATGAGTTTGTTCCGAGTGCTCCTTTTTACCGTGCTGCAATTTCCAAAAATCTACGACTGTCTGGCTACCACTGCGTGGTCTTCGGATGGATAAATAATTTTAAAAAGCATAAGAACAATAGCAGAAAGTGTGCCATGAGCACAAGAAGCTGCAGCGCGAGTGTGGCGCAATGTTATCGAGCTTCGTATTTTCCCCAAGAATCCTTGTTTATGAAGTCAGTCGATTGCGAGCTTGAATAGCGAGAGATTCGTATCAGACTCAACGTCACGTTTAAGCTCACGACCACTTCGTCTACGACAAGAGGGCCGATTTAATTCCGGTGCAGGTGGTCCAATTAGGTTAACACTGCAAGCCCCATGGTATGTGAAAGGTATGAAAAAGTCTACATGCCACCACTCAAGATAGAGCTATCAAATGCCGAGAGCTTACCTGCATAGACTACATTAAACTGCTCATATATACTTCGCTGTGGAAACTCAATCAAAACACCCCACCGTCTTCGTCGTCGTTCTCTCGAGGAGGCAAGGTGAGGCAAGGGGCCTGGGAGTAGCCAGCTGGATTCAACCGGACAAGCTCCAACCAAGTCATTGCAACCCACCATCAATCAATCAATCAATCAATCTTTTATTGACCGAAAAAAGTATACAAAATATTGAAAAAAGCATATGAGCCCATAGCCGCTAGGCTAGTTCGGGCTCATCAACAAAATATCGCAAGAACACAGAGCGACAGGCATATGTCAATAGAAAGAAACAAAAGTACTCCTAATCATGTTGCTACAATATTAGATGCTAAACTCGGTTACAAATACCAAAGAAACGATGATGAGGATGAACGATGATCTAAGTAGATAAGAGGAGATAATGCTTCAGTGCTTTTCTAAAAGTATGCGAATTTCGAAGGTCGTTCGAAAGGGCGTTCCAGATTTTGTCCCACAGAATTGAATTAGCCTTTCCCCGTAAACGTTGTGGCATTGTGGAAGGTTAAAGTGCCCCGACAAATTTGCCCTAGTTTGACGGAAACCTTTAAGAAGTATAGTTATAGGAAATGGGTTGTTAGAGGTAACTATTTCGTGAAACAGCGTGGCAATTTTATACTTTACTAGTTTATGAAGTGGAAGAATGCTGAGGTGATGAAATAAAATGCTCGATGCCTGTGTATAGTGTGAGTTGGTTATAATTCGAATTGCCCTTTTTTGTAAACCCATAATGGGCGTAAGATACGTGTCATAGGTTGTACCCCATGTTTCTGTACAGTATGTTAAATGGCAGTGGAATATCGAGAAGTAAATAATTTTTAAGGTTGAAGAGTCGAAGCACTGTCGAGCCTTCAGCAGAATGTAGCAAGCATATGACATTTTTTGACAAATATAGGCAATGTGATGTTCCCAATGTAAGTGTGAGTCGAATATTACTCCCAGATATTTGAATGTATGTACTTGTTCTAAAATAGAGTTGGCAATATAAATTTTGCAGTTAGCATAGTTGATTTGTTTTTGTTTGAGTGGAATATAACATACTTAGTTTTTTTTATATTCAACGTCAACTTGTTATAGTTACACCAATCCTGGACAATAATCAGTTCTTCATTGATCACACTATTAATGTTATCTAACGAACTATTTGTGTAGTAAATTGCTGTATCATCTGCGTACATTATCATTTGGGAATTAATAAGTAAATGTGAGAGATCATTGACATATAATGAAAATAGGACAGGACCCAGAACTGATCCCTGCGGAATCCCTGTTGTGATTGGCCTAATATTGAATTGACAATTTGACATGGAGACATATTGAAAGCGAGAAGTTAAATAGCTCTTTAAAAAGCTTAATGATAAACCCCTAAACCCGTATCTCTCCAATTTGTTAAGTAGAATGGAATGATCGACCGTGTCAAAAGCTTTTTTAATATCGAGGAAAACACAGAGCGTAATTTTGTTGTCGTTAAGTGAGTCGTTTATTGCTTGACTAAGTGATAGAACAGCACTTGACGTAGATTTGTTAGGTCGGAAGCCGTGTTGGAGCGGGGTTATAATTTGAAATTTATCAATGAAAGCATTTATACGTTTTACTACAAGTTTTTCGAAGAGTGTGTTTATACCATTAAGAACTGATATTGGCCTGTAATTTTCAGGCTCGTTAGCATCATCATTCCCACCCTTAAATATTGGGCACACTTTAGCTATTTTCAACGAGTCCGGATATATTCCGGTTAGCAAAGAATGGTTAAACATATATTGTAGTGGAATACCTAGTATATCAATATTAAATTTTAGCACTTTAATTGGAATTCCATCACATCCAGGCGATTTATTTATTGACATATTCATAACGATGGACGCGATTTCTGTAAGTGTTATTTCCTCGAATACACAGGTATTCGAGATAAAGGCGGGCTGTAGAAACGTTGGTGTGGTGTTGGAAATGATGCCATTCGCAAGCTGCGGTCCAATGTTGGTAAAGAAACGATTAAAATCTTCCACAGTGCTGTTATCAACCTTGTCTGGGGTGGTTTGCATCTTTGACCCCGGTTTTATGACGCTGTTGATGACTTTCCACATTTTCTTCGAGTCGTGGCAGTTACTAGCGATAAGGTTACTGTAGTATTCCTTTTTACGTTTTCTTATCAGTGACACAGACAAGTTACGATAATGTCTATATTGTCCGAGATAAAAGGTGCTGTGTTTGTGCTGT
The DNA here is from genome assembly GCA_013358835.2 of Ixodes persulcatus. Lineage (NCBI taxonomy): Eukaryota > Metazoa > Arthropoda > Arachnida > Ixodida > Ixodidae > Ixodes > Ixodes persulcatus. Next base: position 372,971 of record JABSTQ010009114.1, read on the forward strand.
TTCAGCTTCTGCTGCCAAGTGTTTTTTTCTTTCAGTGCACTAAGAATGCACTGAGTCATCCATGGGCAGATCGGATCTAGGTAACGGCGCTGTTTGGACTCGTCTGAGGAATCTTTAATCGCATCCCTAATCACATCTGCAAAGTTACCAAATTCAACGTTTACATCTGAATTAAATAATGCAGTAAAATCAAATCCCATTAACGTATGGCGCAAGCGTTCGTAATTTATTTTCCGTGCTGGCTGACGGTGTTGTTCATCAGAAGCGTTATTGATCGTTGGAACAAGTACGAATATGGGGTAATGATCAGCGATGTCATATTCGTAAACACCAGCAGCTTCGGCATCTATATTTGTAAGAATATGATCAATGAGAGTTGATGAAATAGGGGTCACTCGAGTTGGCTCATCTATAACGTTCCTAAAATTGAACGACTGAACAAGGTAAGTATAGTCTAAGTGCACGTTTCTGAGAGTATCTATATTGAAATCCCCGCATACAACAGACTTTTTTTTGTTAACCGTCAGTGTTGTGAATATATCATCCATTTGGTTATAAAAAGATGATAAGCACGAATCCGGTGGCCTATACACCACGCCGATTACAACGCCACACTTCAATTCCACAAATAACGCCTCGATGTAGCTACAAGAACATGAAATCAAAGGCAGTTCACTGAATGACAAGGCGTTTTTTATAAACAGTGCTACGCCGCCACCTCTATTTTTAGCAGTCCTAGATAGAGACACCGTTACGTAACCGGGAACATTAACGTGCTCGTTCTCTTTTAGCCAAGTTTCAGTTATTGCTATAATATCAAACGTAAACGAGTGAAGCGACAAGAAGGCAATAAGGATATCTAAATTTTATGAATACTTCTTATATTACAGTGTAGCACTGAAAGCACTTTTTTGCTGGAGTACAATTTGTTTACAGATGCTATAGAGAACATGTTAATTTAATACAACGAAAACAAACAAACAAAGCAACAAGCGAGAGTTTGTAGAAGAACTACACAATCTTAGCAAAGTCTTCCTCCCCGGTTATCTGTACCACTTTCGTGGATTCGCTTCTTCGCATCAAAATTTTTCCCTGAGACACCCACGCAAATTTCCATTTTTTCTCTCGCTTAAGCTGAATTGCCTTTCCAAGCAGGATTTTGTTTTCGGCGCAAAGGTGCTCGTTAATGAACACTGGGTCATTTGTCGTAAGACCGATGTCAGTTGTGCTTAGCCTCCGTTTCCTTGCCGCCTGAAGCACCTTGTCACGAAGCGACCTCGCAAAAAACTTGATGACAATATTTGGTTTCGTTTTATCTTTGGTCGGTACACGATGTATGGCGTCGAGATCTTTTGCTCTAATTTCCATCTGTAGGACCTCGCCGATTCGTGTAACAAGGGCCTCAAGCGATTCATCTGGCAACTGAGGCACACCTTTGATTTCCAGGTTGTTACGCCTGCCGTACTGCTTGAGTTCTGTCAGTTCTTTCCTGGTTTCGTGAAGTTGACCTGCCAGGTTATCACATACTTTTCGAATTTCCTGTTGCTCACTTTTCACCGAGTTAACTTCCTTCCTCAGTTCGGTGATCGCTTCTCGCAATTTTTCAAAGTTATCGTTTATGAATGACATCGATTTTTTCACACCTGCAAATTCCGCTTTCATTGCTTCATTGGATACTTTCATGCCAGCAAGTTGTCCTTGCATTGCTTCATTTGAAACTTTCACACTGTTAAGTTCAATTTTGATTTCTGAAGTGTTCGTTTCAATCCGAATGCATAGGTCGGAAAAAAGTTTAGCCAGCTCTTTTATCGTTGTTGGCTGTTTGTCACCCATTGAAGCAAAGTTCAGAAAAGATCCAAAAACAGTGCTAGAGCGACCCAGGTACCACGAAAATACTATATTATGGTATGCGACTGCGACATACCTGTAATAACAGAATGGATTTTGTAGATGTGCGATGTGACGGTGGTTGCCTGGATCGCTCTAGAAGTGAAGCTTCGACCGGCGTGGCTGCTGTTTTATGGATGTTGGCAGGATGTAGGATGCGTCCAAGTTGGTTCCAGGGGTGGACTTGATGTCCGGGTTTCCGGTGAGCGATGATGCGGCACCAATCGGGCAGTCAGCTGTTAACTTGCCGAGTTGTAATCGCTGGGAGAAGGCTGGGGCGATCCGTCGCCAATGCTGCTGATACACCGGTACGTCTGTAATAACAGAATGGATTTTGTAGATGTGCGATGTGACGGTGGTTGCCTGGATCGCCAAGTTCCCCCCATACCCACACCGTTGCCTACCCAGATAGCTGTGCTGCCAGAACTAGCCGGTATTTATTTTTCTAAGCCGCTAGACGGCGTCATCGGCGCCGCAATTCTCAAGATGGCGGCGCCGTTAAAGAAAAGGTCTATAAGTGACCATAAGGCAATGATCACTTTAGTCACTAAGAATTAAGTAAAGATAATTAAATAACGAAGTCGTGTACGTGTCTTCATGGCAGCCATATGTAAATTGTATAGACGTCGTATAGTTCTCGTAAAGTTGTAAAGATAACAGCTTCGCTGGTCCTCCATCTCACGTGAAGTGGATGCGCTCTACAATTTTTTTTTTTTTTTTCAAGAAACAGAAATTTGCGTTTGTAATGCAGATGTGCATTTTAACGGAAGTCAATTCACATTTCGCGACCGCGTGGAGCGTGGTGTGGCACAAGGGTGCAATGTAACAGAGTTGGCCGTCTGCCAACCAATTTGCCAACCACCTACGCGCGTTGACACATGTCGCGCATCGAAACGTGGTGAGTCACCCCACACCAGGCTCCGTCGCCTTAGCCCGTACGCTTCACATAAAATGCAATTTCGCATATGACGGTTTTATTTATAGTTCAAAATGCAGCCGCAAATATATTTATTTACTTATTTATCTCGCCTCTGTCATCTGTAGAAGTTTTTCTATTGTGGGCGACAGCCTAAAAATTCAGTAGGTGCCTCCGCCTCTAAGCTGCGCTCTTTGCCTTTCGCTGGCCTTTGCTGTGCGCGCGACGGGGTGTTTATTTATTTATTTAGTTATTTATTTGGGAATTTATTTATTCATTTATTTATTGCACATACTATAAGGGCCCGAAGGCATTACAGAGGGAGAGAGCAGGTACAAAAAAGATGAAAATAAAAACTGTAACAGATAAGCGATCGTGATAATATAACAAACACACAATCAAACAGCTCGTGAATTATTGGGGAAAAATGGTTAGTGATAGCATTTTAGCAAAAACATTAGGGTCAGTGACGCTAGCCTTTAAACCGGGGAGGTGGTTCCATTCTTGTGAGCAAAACGCTCGCCCTGAAGGCGGAGCATTCACTGCATCCTTAACCAATCACGAACGATAGTAAAGAGTTTTAGTATTGCGTATAGAAGAAATGCAAGCGCTGTGTGTTTTCCGTTAGCGTTGCACGCCACGCGCGCCGTCGCCATTCGTCAATTTAAGACGCAGTACGGGGCACCGCGCACGCTCAAACTGGAACAAGCAACGCTAACGCAATCGCACGGCGCTTGCGTTCGCTCGTATACGCAATACTATAAAACTCTGTCATTTTCTGCTAGAGTTTAGTGTTCGGCACTCCGCGTGTTCTGTGGGAAATTCGACGCGCATAGATTTTTTTTTTTTAATGTTGTTTAGTGCATATTTTGGGGATCCTGCGTATGCGGTGCGATATAAAGTCCCCCTGCTAGGTTTCGTGCACACCCGTCGGGCGCTCCGACGTTCCCTTCCTCGCCTATACTCTAAAAATGTTCACGTTCCGCAGTGAATCCAACTAATTATGCGACACTCTGTGTATATACGATAACTCCAAACACTGCCGAGTATGCTTCTGTTTAACACGGTAATTTGGTACATTGTAATTACGATGTTGCGAAGTCGTCTAGAGACAGCCCAACACTGCGTAGTTTCATCTCAAATCAAGCAGGCTAAAATTTATCTAACATATTTGTTTTTTGTTTGTTTGTTTTTAATTTTGACCTACCTCCTCCCCCCCATTTTCAAAAAAAAAATTAAAAGCATTTTTAAAAACAAAAATGACAAAAATAGCGCGCGAACGGTATGTTTGGCGGATTGTTTCTTTTTCCTGTAATTTATTAACAAGTTAAGTGACCTAGGCGGAAAGGACTATTTTCTGCCTGTCGGGAATCGCATGTTTGAACTTCTTCCTTTTTCTCCCCACCTATATTACTACGCTCAATTTTTTTTTTCTGTTTGCGAAACGCTTGAGAGAGTCATTACGATGACTGACTATAAATGTATATTAATATATTCAATCCGTTTTTGTTTTGTTTTTAAATGCCAAACTATTGTTTGCACGATATGCGGCAAGGTTCGGCAAACTGTGACCCAGTGGAGGATATATATTAAGATAAGTATTTTCAGTAGAATCAAAACTGGCGCTTTTTAGTGAACATAAATTCAATAGTGTATCGTAAAAGGGTAAATCTAACACGCATTTAAATAAGCGACTGTTTTGGGAATTATACGAGGTCAGAATCAACAGGCTACTTCCGAAAATACCAGCGCGCAACACAGCGCGCACTGCATAATGGAACCTCTTTTGCCATAGAAAATAATGGCATGGTTTCGATTTCGATTTCCCCCTTTGGCGAAGTACAGTGCATCTCAGCACTGCAAGAAAATGAAGTCGGCACTCGCTCGCATTGCACCCATTCATCTTCGTGAGAGCCCCCGTGGAATCGCGAACCTCCAGCGGCCGTGAGGACCTGCCTAGGCTTAGCGAGGAGTACGGACGCCGCGTCCCATACCTTCTAGCGGTCCGGCCATCACTCCAGAGTGCAGCATGACCCTTCCTGGTTACAGCCTAGGATACAAAGGAACAGGATGATCGGCCCAGTATACACTCCTTCCTGTGTTTACCTGCCCAGAAAATCTGGTTCATTGGAAGCCCCCGAGAAACGTGCCCCAGTATTCTATCCGTATTGGTAGGCGACACATACGGTATTGTAAATTTCAGGAGAGGCAGATATTCGAAAATGCAAGCACCGTTTTGGGTTGTGACGGGATGTCTTGAATTCAGGTTGGCAAATCGAAACCGAAACCGTAACCAGAGGATTCCCAAGGTGTTTTGTGCGGCACTACGCCGCGAGGATCGCTTCGAGTTTTGCATGAGTAGGGTGCCTACATGTCTGTCTGTCTCAAGGTGAAGACATCCATTGTAGCCCTGATTGTGCCAGCGCGTGACGCTCTGGCGCAGTCAGTGCCTGACTTGGCCGGTAAAATGGTGTCTATCCATCAGCGAAAGCTACGCGCTCGAGCTGAGTGACACCGGATTGCGCGCACTTCAAAATGCATAAAAACACGATTGGGCGGAAAAATGGCTGCGATGTCACCACTCAAGCAAAAGCGCGCGTGTGTATGAAGGCACTCTATGCATGACGTATATTGTGTCAACTGAAGCCCCTTGACAAACGCGTTTTTTTTTGTTTTTGTTTTTTTTTTACAAGTACCGCCAACCATTGTTGTGGAAACGCGCGAGACACGTGCCACGAGCGGGTGCTCCGCCGCCATTCGCTTTCAAGGGCCGCTCATTTCAGTTCTGTGCCTCCATTTGCTTCCAAGGGCCGCTCGACACAGGGGCCTTGTGCACTGGCGCGTTTGACGCTACTTGTAAGACATACGCAAACACGCCGAGGGGCTTTAGTGTCAACAACCCCATTCCTCCAATGTGTGTTTTATAAGTGCATCATAAATGCCTAATACGAGCGCGCTGCTGGTCAGTAATGTTCTTTTTGTGTAGTTTAAACTACCTAAAACAAGTACTGAATGAATCATTTATATGGCAGACACGCAAGAAAAAAATGTAAGACGTAAACATTTTCGGGCGGGTGTGTTTTCGCTACTCAACTATATATTATCAACATTCAAGACACGCGCATGACAATATTCGAGCTATCATAGGAGACGTTACGAACAAAGTATATTTCTCGGTATTATTTCTCCAAAACAACACTTTCTGGGAACAAATACGTTACAACATTAAAAATAAAAAGGGGATTTGTTTTATACATGATAGGGAAAACAGCTCAGAAAACACGGACTACGAAGAGGAACACACACGACAGGACAATGCTGTTAAAAATTTATTTTGAGCTCGCAAGAGCTTTCAATTTCCCCTTTATTTAGATCATGTTAACTCGTTCTTTTTAAAAGATACTCCATCGCATGTAACCAATGCAAAAATCTAACTCTGACGTTTCTGGAGACATTCCAATATTAATAGAAAAACACAGTTAGGTCGCACGACCGAGCTTGTCAAATCGTGTCGAATATTGTCAGAGAGACAGCTTTACTTTTTTTTTATAATCAGAACGCTTCTAAACTGGTAAATTTATTGAGCATAATACTGTCTATTCAAAGAGTTTATCAAAAACGCTTGAGCGCATTAGCTGAAGCAAGAAGGAAAGGGAAGAAGGTCAAACATGCGATTCCCGATAGGTAATAAATAAGTTTCTGCCTTGAGCATTACAACGTTGCTTAAATTAAAAAAAAAAAAGAAAATTTGCCGGGCTTGCCGTTTGGACCTTTTTTTCTCATTTCAAAAATGCCTCCTAACAGTTTTTTTTTTTTTTGTTAAAATTAAAAATTGTACTTTACTAGCATGCCGGATTTAAAATGAAATCTTCCACTACATGTGTGTTGCACCAGTTCCGTAAACAATAAAAACAAAACTTGTTTCCTAAGCAGCCCGTTCATCCCCAGTGACGTTGCGCAAAGAAGTCGTTTTTATAGTTCCTTTTCTCTGATGCCAAACGCGCCGGCGTTACTTGCCTGGTTTGTCCAGAAAAAAAAAATTCAAGTCGATCATCGTCTGGAGTGGAACTATCTTGCACTTCAATACTTGTCCCGATACTGCGCGAGCCTGCAATAGAGTAGTCCTTTATTGCGAATGAGCGCGGCAAGTACTGTCAACGAACGAAGTCTTAAAAAAATGGAACGTAAAAACGCGGCCTATGTGCTAAGTTCCACCGGCAAACGAAGGAACGAAGAATATATATCTCAAGCTTTTACGGCAGCGATGCAACACACGGTGCAAGAAACTCACTCATATCGTCGAGTCCAGCCGAGAACCAGCTCGTCCGAGGCCGGGGGAACAGGCCATTCATACAGCTCCGTGTCGCGCTCAACCACGTAAACAGCCCCCAAAAAGGTACTACCGCGGAGATTGTGCTTCTCGGTACAAGTGGTTTCTGGACAAAACAATGAAGAAACATCAAATTCCGTAGTGTGTGAAGGCAAACGAAAAACATCGTTTTTACCCAAATGCCCCGAGTGATTGTATAGCCATAGTTAGATGCCAGATGGGAAGCCATTTCTGAGATGGCACTGCATTGCTCCGTTACCCGTAAAAATTCGGGGCAGTCACTAAAAGAAACCTAATTTGACGTTCGCGTTATACAGCATATGTTCGGTCTGCTTTTGGGTGAGTACAGACAGCGCGTGGCCAAAAGCAATCGTGCATACAACGTGAAGGCGTCAAGATAGCAGTCGTAGTGTTGCCAGTTCCGCTTATATACTCTCTATCTTAGGCTTTTAGATTTGCTTTTCTTTTTCGAGTGCTCGTGAAAAAAAAAAATCAAATCTCAAAGCCACGCGCTCGCGCCTGAGCTTTAGCATCTGTTGCAGGCAACGTTACTAGAAGAACTCAGTTGGGAAACTGCCATAGAGCCTGCTTCGAAAAAGTGGCTTCGCTCCGTACTCGAGAACCGAACTAATAATGATCGTAACGCCGCCATTTCTCCCGCAGCGGCAACTCCGGGAACTGCACGTCTGTACGTATCGGTTCAGGCCCAGTCGCGCAAGGGCCAGTGGTGTCATCTCGTACTGCCATTTTGCAGTAGCAAAATAAATTAACTTTCTTGTTTTGATTAGTCGCTGAAGGGTGGCGCTGTTATCGTATTTAGTTTGGTCTCGATGGACGTGAGCGATCCGGGTTTCAAGGGTAAGCTTCCCAACTGAGTGTTTTAGTAACGTTGGTTGCAGAGAACTTTTCAATGTTGCGTTAATGCGAGACGGTGCGCTTAATTCTTGCCCACACCCCTTCGCGCATGTGCGGCGTCGGTGAAGAGCCGCTAGGAACGCTCCGGTTCGTTTGTAAACATCAGTTGGTGTATAGCATACGGACGAAATAAAGTGGGTGAATTCCGTCCGCTACGGAACAAAGGACCGTGATACGAGAACGGACGAATGCTTTAAAGCACATACGTTCATTACTTTTGTAAGCATGTATGGTTACGCTCAGACACATTTGAATGCACGATAGCGTCAAAGCGTATTCAACGCTGCACTCCGACGGGTGAAGTGAGTAGGGCGCAGGTGCGGGATCTAATCCACAGCTGCGAAATTGAGTTCGAAGTACAAACACGCAGTTATCCTCGTCCGATGTAAACATCGCCGCAACAAGATTTTGCAAGGTGAACAAATAATTGGACTTTAACTTGATACGAAGAGAGGCGAATGACATACCAAGCGCACCCGATACAGATTGTGCATGTATTTTCGCCCTACCTATAGAAAAAAAAAAAGAATATATATATATATATATATATATATATATATATATATATATATAAATTCGATCGTAATTAATTTTAAGTTTATTCAAAGAAACAAACAAAATCACAGTTGTTCTTTTCATTTTTGCGTGTTACTGATGACCACAAGCAATCTCTGGGAACATAGCTCCATAAGTGATTCTTCTGAGCCACGATGCTTCCAACGCCGCTAAATGTTTTGTTGCCTGTATGAGCGTCCAAACGGGAATCGGGCTTCACATTTTCCGCATAAGATTATTTTATGGGTTTCGCAATCTTGATCGTACACACGAATAACGAGGAACTTCTAAAACGCTTTGTAATTACATATACCCATCAAAATTTGAAACTGGATACAAGTGCTTCTCAAGATAATTTCAATGTCAAGATAATTTATCGTTTATAAGAGGGCCTACCATCCTGATTTGCAATATTTTTTCTGCAGATACGGATTACCGACAGGTCGCCGGTACATATCTCCCATGGTTGAGAAAACCCCGAGACTGCGGGTAAACGACACGACACTAAAAAGTCTCTAGTGTCTAGAGACTCTAGAGACTTTTTAGTGTCGTGTCGTTTACCCGCAGTCTCGGGGTTTTCTCAACCATGTGCAATGTACACCAGCTCGTTTGCGCCCTTACATTTTGTTCACCTATCTCCACCTTCTCAAGACTACCCATGGAGCCGGATGCCCTTGCACCACCGTGTGTCGTATCCTCTCCATGTCATGCTAAAACCACTTTCTGAAGTGCCTCACACCCACGCCTGTACAGCTGCTTCCAGCTTATCACTGACCGCAAAATGGCGGCCTCGCAGGAGTTTCTTTGTGCCACCGAACAGGCGACAAACACTGAGGGCTCGGTCAGGCCATACGGCCCATACCCATGCACAATCAAACGTGTGACTGTTCGCACGACCTGTAAGAAAGACGGCCGAACCCGGTCAGGGCCGCTCAATCCCTGCGTCGTGCGCATTCACGAGAGACCGTAATTGACCGGAGCCTTATCGGGTTTTGCCGTCTTTCTGACACACAGTGCGACCTGTCGGACACCTGATCGTGCACGGGCATGTCCTTATTAGGTCTCCCGTGGTTATCACCTGTACGGTGGCATGAAAGAGCCATTTCGCGGCCATTGATAAGCTAGAAGCAGCTGTTTAGGCGTGGTTGGGGGACACTTGCAAAAAGTGGTTTCAGCATGCTATGAAGAGGCTGCCACACAAGTGGTGCAAGGCCATTCGGCTCCGGGGAGAGTCTGACGAGAAGGTGGACATATGTACCGATCTCTCGGTAAACGGTGACTGCAGCGAAAAAAAATAAAAAAAGAATTGTAAGTTAATATGATACGCTCCTCGTTAAACGACAAATTACCCTAACAAAATATGTACCTCACTGTTGTTTGCGTGTATGTTATGAGGGGACTCCGTCGTCTTCTACTTGAAGTAAAACTAAGAGCGAATTTTCCTTCATTAGACACCAGAAGTTTCCCGTCTTGCGTTCATTCACAACATTGATAATTTTAATGTTCCCGTCAAGTAGCGGTTATTACGTCCCCCCTAATCGCATTTTTTTTTTTTTGTTTCTGGTCACTGATCATTCTCTTAAAATTTGCTTAACAAATATCGTACAAACCAATTTTTCAGCCCCCCGTTGCAGCTTTCCATTTCCGAGTGGAACACTCTGCCCCATAACCTTGTGGAAATTACAGATAAAAGAAAATTCAAAACATCGAGTGAATTATTACTTTGCGGTACTCGTGAATGATGCATGTGTGCGTGTGAATTCATTTGTATTGTATTTATCGGCATTGCTGCTGTTTGTTTGTTTTTTTATCTTGATTGTTATTGTTATTTTTTGTGTAAGAAGTGTGTTATTGCATGTTTTATTTTTCGTTATTTAACTTTGTATCTCTTCTCATACAATGCCCTAACCAGGCGACTCGAGGTAGGCATTTGTTTTTCTTTTTAAAGCGCCAAGACGTGCGTGTGCTAGCTCGGGCCACGCCCAACGTAGTGTGCTAGCGACAGGCTTGCCGGTCTCGCAGCTCTCATCCTACTCTTCCGGATATTACCGGTCTTGGAAATAATGTATAAAAAAGGTGCACTACGTAACAGTGTAGCAAGCAGTCGGGGAAGCTTTTTGTTTTTCTACCGGGGAATTTAGTTTGTATTTAGATAGTTTACATAATTACTGTGCGATTTTTATATGTGTTTACCACATTCTTTTCACCACAAGTCATAGCCCAGAAACAACGGTATATACAATTTCTGGAACAAAAACAAATGGCCTCAACAGCGCGTCTTTTTTTTTTCTTTTTTTTTTTCAGCAGTGGCTGGACGCAGTTGCCTCAAAACATCCGTTCCGATTTTACTTTCTATGTGCGGAATTTATATGCATTTGTTACATCACGCAATAGTTCAAATTAGTTGTGCGGAAAACGTTCACTCTAGGGTATGCTGATGTTCTAAGTGCTGCAGTCGAGTCTCAACTTGCTTGCTGAATTCTTGGTTCAAATTCGTTGTCCCACGGATTAAAATGGTAAATCCATATGGAATATCCAACTTAATTTCAATCTTCAAACTTTTCGGTTTTTTTTTTTAAGAACAAAACATTTTTGTTTTGTTTATGAAACTAGATATTATACTAGGATAAAGGCACTTTCGTTTTGCAACTCAGAATTTGCTTAACTTCTCTTCTGCATTATTGTGTGATGAGATATTTAGACCAAGTCCCAGGTGTCGCTTCTGGCCCCGAAACCATATAATGGTCCTTAAGATCGTAAGGACCATTAAATCGTTTCGGGGTCAGAAGCGACACCTGGGACATCGGCTTCTACGTATGGGTTCGAGTAATGACTTTACTCAAACATGCCTACAGCAAGAGCTAGGCACCGTTAGTGCAGTTTTCCTTAATGGGGAAAGGCGGTTTATGTAAGGCTGTTATGCACCGCATGAAAAAGGTAATCATAATTTGCCGACTAAAAGAGAAGACTATGGCCAAAAAAGAAGCTATTTTTGTGGGCAACTATACGAAGACACTGAAGTTCCAGAGATCGCAGCCCTTTATTGGAGCGTTGATACATGTCGCATCAATAGGAAACATACGTACTCAGGAGAATCAACAACCACTGAAGATGAGCTGAAATTAGCGCAGTTAAAGTTGTGAAATCTTTAAATATTGAGAGGTCTCCGGTCATTTAACTGAAGGTGCGAGACACGCAACTGAAGAAACAAGTTAGGCTTTGTGATAAGGTTCCAGTTAAGTACAGTGGATTACGAATCATGTACAGGAATACGTTTAAATCTGGGTTTCGCATAAAAGTGTTGAAGCCAGATGTGAATTTTTCATCCACCAACATGATTCCAAACACCGACACCACCACGGTTCCCTCGCCTCGCGCTCTGAATGTTTCAGTATTTTTTTTTTTTTTTTGTTACACGCAGATATTTGTTGGCCGAGTTTAGAAGTTGTTTCTAGTGTCCTCTGCCATACATAGTACGAAGTCATTTCAGTGAAGAAGGAAGCTAAACTCCAGAATCGACGTATCCTTCTAACACCTATTAATGATCTTGTGTGCTAGCCAATGCAGAACGTGAATTATACTCTCAACTCGTCATGCCAAAGCTACTAAAATCCTATGTCCGGTGACTGTGTTTGCAGGCACCATAACCGTTGAAGCAAACTGACATTTCCTGATTATAAATATGTAACATAAAGGCTCTTCCCATCTCACCCACAATGAAAGCCCGTTGGAGGAGAGGACGGTCGAGTGGAGCTTTTGAGCGAAGAATTTTGACGAAGAACCAAATCAGTTTTGACCAATATCCGATTTGTAATTTATTTTCAAATACTTCGGAAATATTATTCAGCTTCAACGCCTGTAAAACGAAGGATACCGATGCCTTCTTAGTTCAGCAATTCAAGCTTATGAAATAAAAAAAAAGGTCGTCAAGGTGCTCACACTCCTGCCTTTTTTTGTATAAACACGTCAGGGCCTGTATACTTTCCGTACTTGTAACCATTCTCAGGTACTGCGCTTCAATAACGGCTTACAAAATCACCAACGCCAAATGTTCACGTCATTTTTTTTTTATGAAGTGCATTTAAACATTACCAGGATGGACAGCTTGCAATAAACGCGTTGTTCTCGCTTAACTCCTGTCCTGATCGCACGACCGACCAGTTCGTTTTATTTTAACTCAAAATGTATTTTGTCTGGCGATTGCAATGGAGTTCTGTAACGTTTGGCTGTCACGGCCGGTTGTAGCGGCTGGCTGTAATAACCAGCTGTAACAAAAAACCGGCACTGAAACGCATTACGCCCCTAGGGAACCATATAAAAACACTTCACTCGCCCGGCAGGGTATTAAGTCACCACCTGGAGCTTCTGAGCCAAGTGCTTTGCCGACTGATCTATCCAGAGTAAGGGGTCCGAGCAGGCAAAAGAGACGTCACTCAGGCGTCAGAAATGAGACTGAATCTTCGTTAGGCGCTGCCGTTCAGATGCCCATCTCCTCTTCCCTCGAAGGCTTATCACACATTCTGTGCTTACCAGTTTTTGTCAGCATGATCTAGCTTGTATACCTTTTATTTGAAAGCCCACGCTCATCTATAGAAGCTGTTTATTATGCGACCACACGTTTGGAAGTTTCAAGCTGAATGTGTTTTTCTCATTGCAACGAACCTAAAAAGCGGCGCGCGTTCCGCAGGGGGCGACAGTCGCAGAAACAGAAACAACAACTGATATGAAAAAAGCTCGCGCCGCTTTTGATTCGAAAATATCGTCTGCTAAAGAAAAGAGGCCGGCTCTCGGCGTCGTATGCTCGTTCGTTGGCGGCAGTTGGCGTCGCGACCGCTTGCGCCATCTCTTGTCTCCCGTGCGAAACGGCGCCATGTTGTTTGCAGACCGGTGGCGTCGCTGCGTTTCCATAGGAGCTAAGCCTTTTTCTTTCTGTACTTTTTCCTCAGGTAGGTTCGCTCTTTGCAAATTTTACAAAAAAAATGCACCATCTGTGGGCAACGCTGCACAAAGTCGTAGCGCGATAGGTTAAAGGGGTACTCCGGCGATTTCTTCATGGTCCCCGATTTGTTTGAAATTTTGCTAAACTCGCCGAACAACATCGCTAAAATAGTATCCCAAATATTAGGTTAAAATAATTTTTTTTCGCGAAGTTATTGAATTTACAATTTTGGTCCTCACCGTGTTTTTAAAACTGAAAGTCTCTACTGGCAACAACGAAAAAGTGACGTCAGTGGAAGGCAGGGGTTCACTCTTTGGTCTGTAGAATTTGTTCCCAACTGATTTGAAGCAGCTTTATGGTGTCAAATGAATGCTTTGGAAGCTCGCTCCAGGATCCGCGCTCCAGCACCGAACAAATGATTGGCATATTCTATTCTTTAGACTGTTCGCTCGACTGGCAAGCCTGCCCGCCACTGACGTCACGGCACTGAAAAGTGCGGGTAAATTTGAATGTTGGTTTTTGCATCATTTTCATTTGCCGATTTCGCAATAAGTATTATGAATTTCGCGATACTAAATAGCATACCGGAAAGGGTAAAGGCCGGGGAGTCAGAAAACATAGTTAGTTGAGGTAGCTCAAAAATCGCCGGAGTACCCCTTTAAGAAACCGAATTTTCCGGTCGATTTAAAGAGCCTGGCGTCTCCTTGTATCACCCTGTAGATCGTCTGATAGTCAAGCATTGCTGAGGCGTACCCAGCAAGATGGCGGCGCCCATGGAGGCCGTATACCCTGCAAACGTCTACGGTCCCCGATGGGTTAAGAACGGCAGGGCACGGCAAGTGCCAAGCGTATCTCATTGTCGCTTCGCAGTCAATAAAGCCACAAAAAAATAGTCCACGTCGTGGCTTGCATTTAGTCCTGCGTAGCCACTGGCAGAATAAGAACTGCAGATATTCTGAACGCCTCCAGCACGCGCTCCGTGCCTTCCGCCGTGCTGTGGCTGCGGGTGCGTCCCCTCGGGCTCGCGAGACGCGCCGATGTCGAGGGTAGCAAAAAGCTATTTTGTAGGAAGTCCGCGCCGAAGGCGGTGGAGGTCTTCCCTGTCTTTCTCGCCTTGTCGGTGATTATAGTGAATGCATTCAGCTATGAAATTCGTCTTCTCAGCGACACCCTTTTCCTCGAGGCGTTTCACAGTGTCGTTGATTGATTCGTCGCTTTTTTCTGCCGCCTTCTTTCCTCCTCGCTTCCGTGGACGCGGCGCACCTCCGGAACCCCGGGCGACCATCGGCTGGCGCAGACCATCTGCACGATGGCCCCGTTCCCGTTTCCCCAGCTGACGGAGCTACGCGACCGCTACACCTACAACATCCGGCCGCTGCCCTCTTCCTCCCTGCCTCGACACGGACTGCGGCTCTTCTTCGGCGACGACGACGACAACGACGCCGACAGCGACCACCAGGTGGTCGTGGCCGCGGCGTGGTGCATCTCGAACGCCTTCCTCGTCAACAAGAACAGGGGTGAGTCTCGCGGGCTCCTCCCAATAATCATTCGAGACTTTTGTAATAGGGGACCGCTTTGGGTACCCCTATGCAGATTGGGACGTCGCACTACGCATGCGCGGACGTTTTGCGCATGCGAGGTGCGACGCCCCGAGCTGTTTGGGGGACCCCTCCCAAGGCCCCCTAGTCTAAAACTGCCTCGTGGAATAGGGGCCTTTGTCAGGGGCTCCCGTGACACGTTTTCGTTGAATAAACCGAAAATTACACGATGACCATTGAGCGGCTGTCGTTACTGGCAGTCTAAGAAACGCGGGGCTTACCATCCTCACGCTTCCCGTTCTTTAGCGTGCTTATCTGCTCATGTTGCGATCTCTACGGAGCGATTAGGTGCTCGAGACTCGCCGCGACCTGCTTTTCTTAGACTGTCCCTGACTGTACAATGCTCCTCTGAACAGGTTTTGCTGCTAGCCCCCTGCTTCTTTAATCCACATCATTCGGTACTTCTTCGATTTTAGCCAGGGGGATTTTTTTTTTTATCTTTCTGTCTACTTTTTCAACATAAATAGTTCTTTTCTCTCTTTCTTTTTCTTCGCTTTGGTGATTATTCCCTATCTTCTTTGTATATCCCTACAAATTTCTTTACTACACATTTTTCTTCTTTTTCTTTTTTCATTGCTCACTTTTCCTTTCTTTTTTTTTCTTTTTTTTTTTGGGGGGGGGGGCGTCTGGGGGAGTTTCCATTTTTTTGTTGAAGAGCATAATTTGTAGCGGAATGAGACATCTGACTTGGCTTTCAACCTGGTTTAAGAATTTCGCTTACATTTTAGCTAGGATTCTGTGTTTTCGGAATTTATATTTCATTAAATTCGGAGGTTGTTTTTCTGAGTTTATATGTCACTGAAAATTCTGAGTTTATCGGATTTTTTTTATTCCCAATTTTAAAGTTTGGAGTATAATGCTACAGTTTTCACGTTTTCAAAATTAAAAATAAAAATACATACTATCCGGACACAAACGTATATTAAATTCATTTAGAACTCACCTGTCTCATATGGTGTCTGCAAGTGCATCTAGCATTGCGGCCCTTGCCATTGTCAATACTAACTGAACCACGACCATTCTTGCAAAGAAGCATTGTTTCAATTAGCATCAATCATTTACAATAACTATACACCTGAACGTATTCAATGGGAAGGTCCAGCTGCCCTGCCCCCTTCTATGAAATCTTTAGCTTCGTAGCTTTCACTCTTATGAAAACACAAGCCCTTCTCCCTCTGTGAAGCCCAAATAGTATGCTCCAAACTGGAAACCGGAACAAAAGGTTTTGTCGTGGTCCAGAAATACCCGTTGTTCTGGACGAATTTCGACGAGATAAACGCTAAACTCTCTTTTTCCAATAGTATAAGATTTCAAAAGAAAGTAAAGTGGTCTTTCCTCGGAAGCACCGACCCTGTACTCTCACGTAACTTATTTCATAGTCTCCTCTATACTGACAAAGCCTGGCAGATCGCCCTGAGACGCGGCCGCCGAAAATGAAAAGGTACAGCGGCAGACAACGGATGAAAGGAGAGTCATGTAACGGGCGCCCCGCTGCGGCGGAACGCCGAAACACACTTCTCCCGAGCGATGTAATGTCCGCTCTTGCTCCTCGCGTTCCTCGCGCATCCTCGCCGCTGCAAAAGGTGTGGGCTCACTACCAGCTTCCCGAGAGATGCTCTGTGCTACCAAATTCTCGCACTCCAAATTTGCGACCGGGCGCCGTAAGGCTCCGTCGTCGAACTGCCAGGCTTTGTGAGTATAGAGGAGGTTGTGCTTATTCGTAAAACAGCTTCTTTTTTGCTTTTTATTATTATTCCTATTATTATTATTAATATTATTATTATTAGTGCTGTTGTTGTTACTGTTGTTGCTGTTGTTGTTGCTGTTGTTGTTGTTGTTGTTGTTGATATTTTGTCATTGTGACTTCGAAATTCTGGGTGTTTCGGATAAATCCGAATTAACGAAACTTTTACCGGGGAGGTGTTTATCAAAGTTTTCTTTTTTTTATTTATTTGAAAATGAGGAACCCTAATTATAGACGCTTAAAGGGATGGTGAACCGAAATTTGGATTTCAGGAAAACAATGCAGGAGATGTAGGCGGGACGCTACAATCCCTTCAACACCACTCGCAAGGCGATATCTCGAATGGACGGCCGTATTTTGAGAAAAATAGGTCGAGATTGAACAAGGCCGACGAGGCGCGTGACGTCAAGGTACCTAGTTTCCTCCTCTCTTCGCTTCGTTCCCTCAAGGCGGCGAGGCGGAGAATACGCGAGGCCGTTCCCTCTCCTTCTCGGAGAAACATGACGTCAACAAACCTGTCAAATGCGCCTCTTTTTCTTGAAAAATACGGTCATCCGTTTGAGATATCGCTGTATGAGTGATGTTTTGGTGTTTGTAGCATCCCGTTGCACGCTATTGCCGCGTGTTTTGTGGAATTC
Source organism: Ixodes persulcatus (assembly GCA_013358835.2). Lineage (NCBI taxonomy): Eukaryota > Metazoa > Arthropoda > Arachnida > Ixodida > Ixodidae > Ixodes > Ixodes persulcatus. Next base: position 390,493 of record JABSTQ010009114.1, read on the forward strand.
ATATTTCGGTTCAGCATCCCTTTAAACACGCGCCAAATTGAGCCGCCATTGCCGACCTTCCCCTGTCCTACCGAGATACCGAGCCACTGAAGCGGACGTTGACGAGCCTCCACAAGGGCCTATGCTAGGGAGAAAGACACTGTAGCACCTAACGTGGCAATAATCTGTACGGCTGTGGAAATGATGAAGCGATCTAAACAGAATAAGAAAAAAAAACTGAAGGTCGGTTATGGCAGCGCCCATACACGGTTGCTGCAAAGCGTCTACTATTGGCGACGTGAGCGATCGAAAGCGTCGCTGTGGTCGGCCCACCACAATTGGCCGAATGCTGATTATGACGTCAGCAAAAGATGTCTCATCGACGGAAATAAGAGGAATCTAAGAACTTCCATTTTGACGGTGTTGGCAGTGCTGCTTTGAAAGCGCTATGATTTCAGGTTTCCACCATGCCCATTACAAACACCATGGAACTTGTTGTTCACAAGGTAATGACGTCACGAAAAGTAACCAAACGAGGGCGCCACCGAAACATCTCGCCGCTAATAGGAAGTATTCACTGGAAGCCATATTTCTGGGTGCTGTTTAGTGCGCATGCTCAGAACGAGCTCACATCAATAGGCTGCTAAGACCGCCACTCTTGATGGTGCGGAATGCGCGTTGCAAAAGAACTGTGGAAGCTCGCCATCAGCACGCGCTCAGCATTCGCGCACACAGATATGGCCGCCAGTGAATACTCCCTATAGACCTTTCCAAAAACGAGCTTGTGGCCGGTGCCATTTTGAGCGTTCGTGCGTATGGCGCGTGCTTTGCTCTCTTTCCGAAGCGACAAACACGCACGTGCTGGGCTGTGAAGATCGCACGCTGGACTGTGATTTTGTAAACATTAGAAAGGTCTATAGACCTTTTTCGCATAACCTCAAACCAGCCAGTAACTGACGTACCCTCGACCTGGTGCATTTCTGGATTGCCCGCTGACACAGGGTATGCAACCGCCAAGGGTATGGGCGAAAAGGCTTAAAAACGGACGTCGTGCATGAGTTAGTTCCGAGTCCTCCTTTTTACCGTGCTGCAATTTCCGAAAATCTACGGTTGTCTGGCTACCACTGCGTGGTCATCGGATGGATAAGTAATTTTAAAAAGCATAAGAGCAATAGCAGAAAGTGTGCCATGAGCACAAGAAGCTGCAGCGCGAGTGTGGCTGCAATGTTATCGAGCTTCGCATTTTCCCCAAGAATCCTTATTTATGAAGTCAGTCGATTGCGAGCTTGAATCGCGAGAGATTCGTATCAGACTCAACGTCACGTTTAAGCTCACGACCACTTCGTTTACGACAAGAGGACCGATTTTAATTCCCGGTGCAGGTGGTCCAATTAGGTTATCACTGCAAGCCCCATGGTATGTGAACTTTATGAAAAAGTCTACATGCCACCACTCAAGATGGAGCTATCAAATGCCGAGAGCTTACCTGCATGCATAGGCTACATTACACGGCTAATATATTCTTTCGTTGTGGAAACTCAATCAAAACACCCCACCGTCTTCGTCGTCGTTCTCTCGAGGCGAGGTGATGGCCTGTGAGTAGCCAGCTGGATTCAACCGGACAAGCTCCAACCAAGTTATTGCAGCCCACCATAGCCAAGTCTAGCCAAGTTCCCCCCATACCCACACCGTTGCCTACCCAGATAGCTGTGCTGCCTGAACTAGCCGGTATTTCTTTTTCTAAGCCGCTAGACGGCGTCGTCGGCGCCCCAATTCTCAAGATGGCGGCGCCGTTAAAGAAAAGGTCTATAGCATAGCGTCATCACGTAGCATTATCACGCAGCAAGCGCCTCGTGAAAACCGCTCGCTCTTCGTGCCACTAGCTGCCGTGCTTTGGCTGCCCTGTCCCTGCAGTAGTCGAGCCTGATTTCGAATAAATCAACTTTTGCGATCGTTGTATATCCTCCGCGGCGAACCCGCAGGTCAGGGGAACACTCAAGCGACGTCTCCAAACCCCATAGACCCGAGCCGCATGACCCTGGACATCTCGACGCTTAAGAGACAGTACTCCAAGCTGAGGCAGCGCCAGAAGCAGGCGCACATAATCCTGACCGGTGAGTTCGAGCGATACCAGCTACAAGGCAAGGCCTGTTGCTCAGGACGCCATTGTTAGTTTGCTCAAAGAGCCCCCAGCGGCAAACAAGCCGAAGCTCGACTATAACCGGAGCAAAACGCCAGGCGTGTTGGTCTTCCCGTCGCCGCGCGTGCTTGCGCCGCGCTCGTTGTCAGACGCTGCGTGATGCGCTGGGACGCAGGCCTTGTGTTGTAGCTGGGTTCAATTGTCTTCAATCTGCGGAATGACTAGTTCACTATGCTCGTTCTGCTCATCAAGTTTCTTCAAGACTGAACTTCTGCCTCTAAAGGACACACGTACTTTATTTGTAATGTGTTTTATACTTTGTACTCTCGTGTCACTATTTCTTTTTTTTTTCTGACTTTTATTGTTTTATGTTCTCCTATCCTTTCCTTCCTCTTTTAATTCCCCACTACCCCCTCCCCAAAACAGAGTAGCCAACCAGGACTTTAACCTAGGTTAACCTCTCTGTTCTTCCTTTTCCGACTCTCTCCCTCTCTCTCAAGACGTTTAACCCTGCAGTGTACGAAAGGACAAGAGAACGCACAAATATTAAGATCCACACACAGCTGAATTTTATTTCACGGTCACATCCTGAGGTCGATTATACAACAAAATAAAATAGGCACGCACGACCAAAAGTCATTAGGTTTACTTTAACTTAGTATTTATCGTGAGGCATGGCACCCTTCCTTTCCCCCCATCTAGCCCCAAGAGTAACGAACTAATACTTCTAGAAGAAATCGGGCAGGATTGCGCCCTTGTCGCTTGACTGCCACGGTTAACTTGAAGAGCCTTCAGGCACACACATATTCGTGACATCGCCATTCGCAATTGGGAATATAGATATGCGTATAGAACACTACCCTCTACGCATCATTCGGGTCCAATAAGCGTCCCATTACACAAGCGCCAGAAGCGGGACTATAATATGCCGATTTACTGCACGTTCGCAACCTTTACTTGGAGCGTGTGATATGAGACATATCATACCGGTTCTTTAGGGAGGTTACACTACGTATGCGGCATTTTTATTTAAAAGTTTCACTCTATTTCAGCTCAGTCTTCTACCTTGTATTGATAATATAGTACGCAAACTTCGTGAAATTAGTTTAAACGTGTACTTCCTGTGTTTATATTTATAAAACGAGACAATTACAAGCAACAAAAGTGGTCAATAATTGGTTCTTTAGTATACAAAACAGTTCTGCTTTAAGAAAGTCGAATTCCCCAGACATTAAAACTTCTGTATTTGTCAGGGTACGCACTTTTCACACGCGCGCCACCATTCTTTCTTTTTACTATTATTTATTTTTATTCGGGTAAACTTTTTGTCCCGATACCGGTCTTCAAGTTAAAGTAACTAAATATGTTCGCCTTGCCTGGTCGTTCAGGTAGTCTGCAAGGACCTCCAGCACTGCATCCACCCAGAGCGCCACCCGTCGTACCTGTCAATCATCTCCTGGCAGGGCAGAAGCCTATCGTGCGGAAAAGCAGGCCTCCTCCTCCCACGCTCGCCGTCCCAACAGCCCGAGCCCCCCGCGTCAAAGTCACACCGAGCGCCGGCGAGACGCTGTCCTGGGAACAAGCTAAGAAATTGAAGGCATCGGACGTCGACGACAGCTCCAGTTACGACAGTTCGTCAACGGAACTCTGCGATGACTTCCATAGCGTGGGGTCGTCCTCTCCCGAGGAAGTCTCCAAGGGCGGCCAGGCCTCCCCCCTGCCCCAAGAACCTTCGTGGGAAGAGCAGGGCGATTCGTCGTCGTCCGACGAAGATGAAAACTGGAGTAAGAGACCTAAGCGTCACGATGACTCCTCCAACGTGGACACGGTGTCTAACAGGGAATCAAGTGGAACACCAAACCTGGCGCATGGCGAGTCACCTGAAAAAACACCTGGCATGTCACCTAACAACACGCCCAGCAGGACGCCGACCAAGAGCTCCAGCAGAACACACACCAAGCAATTACGCAAGGTGTCTTCGTTGTCGACCTCTGAACCGAAAGGTACGGAACGTGGAATTCGGCGACCTTTGTACTTCTACTCAGGGACCATCACCGATATCCGGTCTGCCAGTTGACGACGCCGACTCTGACAAACAAGACGAAGAAACTGACACTGACGATTGCCAGAAGAGTCTGTCGTCTGAAGAAGGCTTTTGCAAGACCGCGCTAGAAGGGCGTTTGCAACCGCCCAGAGACGGCACGGAGAGGGCAGGCGTTAAAACTCGCAGTTCTAATTCTAGGGAAAATGCCTACAAGACGCTTCCGGACAAACCTATTTCAAATACCAGTAAGCAGAGCTCCGTCACGGTGTCAGAAGAATCCAGTTCGAAGTCGTCAAGAGAGCAAAACGAGGCGACTTTGAGTGGTGCCAAACAGGATGCAGTGCCCCAAAAAGACACCCAAGTCCAGTCCGCGGCTCAACCGCAAGATCTACCTTCCCAGAAGCGTGACAATGCGACAGAAACAAAAGGAAACTCTCGAAAGCTCTCTGAAGACGAGTTTAAGAGGTTGTCTCTTAAGTACAGTCAAACGGCCCTGCTGGAAAGACAGGCGCTGCGATCTTTGTCAAAGGTTTTAAGCAGGGCATCATCGGAAGAGCTTGCTTCTCAGCGATCCTCTTTTAATTCCGAGCACTCGACATCCGAAGAAAGTGAAAGTAAGTCTTCGGGCGAGATGCCTCGGAGGTGGTCACCGAGGCGCAGCAACAAAGCCAACAGAATGGCAACAGAGGAAGCCGGACAACGACCGTTTGAGAAAAACGAGGCGCATCAAACCGTGTCCAGGAACGACCAGCTACCAGAGCAAGACGCTGGATGTAGGCCTTCGTTACAAGACCACCATCGGAAGTGGCCCGACACGAGCGACAGCAGAAACACGTCGGAAGACGTTAGTTGGCAATCTGTGGACGCTGATGTCCAGTTCTCTTCCCTAACCTCTGTTTTGGAGGACGCCCACCTCTGCGGGGACTCTTCTTTGGCTCAAGCTGAGCAAGATGATGGAACGATCCCGATAGCCGCGAGCAGGGAGTCGCTGAACGGCAAGCTACACCGGTACGACTCCTCAACTTCAGAAGACAGCAGTTCAATGTTGTCGGACAGCAAGCATGTGCCGTCTTTCATGTCTGACTCTCTGACGAAGCAAGACAAACCTCCATTATCCGAAGCTGAGTTTCAGCGACTTCACGCGAAATTCAGCAGATCGATTTCGTCAGGCAGTGAAACCAAGCCATCAATGAAGCGGTCTCAAAGGTCCTATTTTCGGAATGGGGATAGAGTATCGTCGGGAGACCTCAAGGCGGCGTCGTACGAAGAGGGTCCCACGACAACGCCCCTTGGGACTAACTCAGAAACGACGACGACAGAGAACAGCGGCGACGGTAGCATGTCCGAAGAATTGTCCGAGAGAAAACACTCACCCGCCAGAACGAGCTCTGATACAACGCCAGGAGGGACACCGGTGGACAACAGCCGATCGCCGGCGTCACCCGCTTCATCATCCCCGACATCCGCCCCATCGTCGCCATTAAAGTCACCCACGAAATCGACGCCTAAATTCGACGCTGCCAAGTTTCTCGAAAGTCTCGTCTACGGGACGTCGACGGTCAAGATGGACGGTTCGGCCAACGACCAAAGCGACGGCAGGCATCCCCCGGCGAGACCCCAGATGCACGCAGCGCGGTCCATGAGCTCGGACGCATCGATCGTTAACTCGAGCCAGAGCACTGCCTTAAAGAGCTCCCGGAACTCGGCGAACCATAGTGGCAGCATGGACGGAGCCGCGACTATGCCTGCGTGGTTCCGGAGACAGCGGGTATCTTCCGGAGACCTGGGCAGGCTGGCAAGCCCTCCCGGTTCCCCTCGGAGATCTGTGGGCGAGAGCTTCAACCCTTTTCCGACGGTACGTCGTCCCTCGCTGACCAGCTACGCCAGCGAGGTTGGCATCAAGTTGGGGCTCTACTCTTCGCATGACAAGGCGCCCATGGCGTCGGCCTCCAACGGCTCGAAGTCCTCTTCAGTGAAGAGATAACCTATGCCTGGCGGAAGGCAACCACACGCAGGTAGTACCCCCTTCTTTTTCCATTGCTCTTTGACGTGTCCAATTAGCGGTCGTAGCGGAAAAGACGCCTTACTACGGCTGTTTAAGTTCTACATGTGTGAAATCAAGGGATGGGCAAGCTAATTACAGCAAACAGGATATAGCTTTGTTGCTCGCAGGAACGTTCCCACTCACTTGTGCCAAGCACATACAACTTCACACAGAAAAGTGCAATAATGGGTACGGAAACGAAATGACGTGAACGCGAGCTCTCTACTCTCGCTTCAAAATGGGCGAGCAAGAAGCGCAATACGCATTGCCCTCGTGACGCCATGGGCCCCTGCACGGCCAGGGGGCTGTAATTGCGAGCGTTGCCGCTTGGTGCAGTCAACGCGTGGCAATCTCGCCTATACTTCGTGTCACTAGTTGAGTGCAGTACAGGTGAAGGCAACGCCAGGCGAGGGGAGAAATGGAAAACGCTAGGAGTGCTGTGGAGGAAGAGAGAAACCTCCTTTCCTCTCTAACGTTTCTAGTCGTCTTCCTTTCTCCCCTCACCTTGCGTTGCCTTCGCCTGCACTGCACACAACAATTGACACGGAGTATAGTAGTAATATCCGAGGGCTGTACGCCTTAATGGCCTATACACGTTTGCAAGCATGGCGTGGCGACTGGTGCCCCATGTGTTCAAGCGCGTGCAGCATGCGCATGAAGGTGGCTTTGGCAGGCTTGCAATTTCACGTGCTTCCTCACACGAGCAAGAACACGGCGGTGGCGAGATGCCCTGTGTGCAGTCGTCTATTGGGGAGGAGATCGAACAGTCACGCCCCTAGCGGTGCGCTTCAGCTGTGGGGACAACAAACCGTATTTTCTTGTTTGTTTTTGATCCGAGCAATCGAAGATGACGATTCGAAGGCCACTCCTCGTGCGACCAACGCACTGGTCAGAGCGAAGCGCTCGTGCCCAGACCGTGCTCGGCCAGGTTCAATTTCTTTGTTATGCTGTGTTGGTAAACACCGGGCTGTGGGGACAACAAGCTAGATAAATCGCCCCCTATAGTTCGATCTCCTGCCCAATAAACCTTTCCCCAAAAGCGTTTGAGAGTGCGTTCATTGCTGTGTGTGTGTTATGCACGCGGACTTTCTCGCTGGCCGCCATTTCGAGCGAGTGATGGTTGGACTGTGGTTTAGTGCGCGTGGACCTTGATCTTTTGTAAACAGTGGAAACGTCTATAAACGTCATTCTCGGCCATGCCGGTATTTTATGTGCCGCGAGCGTTCGGCTCACTGTGTTAGTTTCACATTGCAGAAGTAGTAGCTCGAGGAAACCAGTAAGCGGAAAGAACCGCCAGTATCCAGCAATGGCGACACCTGCAAGCTATGTATATAAGGTATTCACTGGGTGCCGTATTTGACCGTGCTATTCACATTGGATCCGGGGAGGGGGAGCGGCGATCTTGATGGTGTGGAATGCACGTTGCTGAAGCACTGTGGAGGCTAACATATACAGCGTAGTCAACTCGATAGCGTCCTTCTCCAAGTCACATTCAGGACTAAAGGGCTGTTTATACTCCGACGTTGAGCGCACTGAACGCAGCGTAGCGCAGAACGCGCGCCTTTTATTGGCCGGCAACCAGGAACTCGATATCTGCAACCAATAAGTACCTGCGCGCGCTGCGCTACGCGGCGCCCGACGACGTTACGTTGGAGTATAAATGTACCTTTACTCCACGAGCGAACCACACTGCCGCGAAACGCTGCTTCCTGGAGGCGAGTGACGTGGCGGCATTCCAACGGAACTTCACGGACCGCCACCAGGCGCAATCTTGAAATTTGGTAATTCGATTTAAAATTAGTTTTCTCGACTCTTCTGCCGGCAGTCAAGAAACACTAGTCTATACTACCGTTTCAGGGCTGCTGCCGGCACAACATAGACCTCATCTAAGCAAATAATGAAGCGCGAAAACTTCCCCGTTTCCGTAACCCTTTAACCCTCCAACTTTGCACTGAAGGGCTTTTGTAGAGAGCTTAGACCTCACTGTCCCAGCTTGAAGCCCAGCAAAGCCCTAACTAAACTGATCAAACAAAAGTCCTGACCTACTTTCGTACAGTTCGGTAACAATCGTTTTTATTTTCTTTTTGTTGTTGTTAATCTCGAGTCTTAGCAGCTGCAAAAAGGACATTTCGAAGCATTCGTAGCTTGAACCGAGGAGACTATAGTCGGTGACAGGTTAAGAATTGAGGAGAAGCTCCTCCCCACCCCTTTCCTCTTACCTGCTAACCTCCTCTCCTGGGTTTGCCCTGCTAACCTTGGAGAGGAGGTCGCCTCCTCGCCACCGTTCACTCAGGTGGGAGGAGCTTCCCCTGAACCTTTCCAGTTCAGGGGAAGCTCCTCCCATCTTTGGAAAGCGCAGAAGGCTTTCCAAAGATCGCCTTCTGCGCACTGCCATTTTTGTCTACTGGGCTGTAAAATGCCGTCCGAGCTTGCGCTGTTGCTCTGTTGTGCGGCACTTCAGACGCTGCGCACGTTTCCACAGCTCAGTGACTCAGCATTTTTTGCCCCTGTGATAAGCGATGGAAAATCCATAAGTAGTCATAAACTCGGAAACCGAAGAAGGGGAAGGGTTCAAAAAAAAAAAAAAGAATAACGGTTAGAAGTAATTTATTAGTTTCAGAAGTAATCAAAATACAAAAGGGATTACTGCATAATAAAAGTTATCAAGCGATCACATAATTACTCCAAAAAGTAACCAATTACAAGTAAGTTGAGAACTTGTTTGCTGTGTCGCCTCAACAACCATAACAACAACAAAAAAGGATTCCTCGAGCAGTGGGGCTCGTACGAGCGCGGCTGTCTGCTGTCACGAACTCAAAGGTGGCGATTTACCCAGAATGCACCGCTCGCGGGCCACGCTTGAATATACCCTGTATACGCTCCCGAGACTATCAATGGACGAGCCTGCAGGAGTATCGATCCTGATGGACCACGCGGTATTTTCCTTGCACGCAGGTCTGGCGACCCCGTCTTCGCAGATCGCGCTTCCTGTGGCCACGGCAGCTCCGTCAGCTGCACCAGCTCTAGGCCTTTTGGAGATGCCAAAAATCCACATCCGAGACGGACACATCGAAGAGGTCGCGGACCACGGACAATTACCGGCTGGTCGAACAAATATGTCACCGACATTTTGCCCCGTATCTCGCCCAACAACTGTACCCCGAGTCGTCTGCCTTCGTAAAAATTGGGTTTATGGTTAGGTCCGATTCATCCGTCGGAGTGGAGTGCCTCGGTCCGGAACCTTTTAGTCGCGGTCAATTGATACGACGGCGGTTGGGGAACGCTTCGCCACTGCGCTGCGAGCGAACGCAATGCCGCCTAGGCGTACTCATCACGTCGTCACTATAGTGGCCCTAACCGCACTCCGTCTCGCTCTACGATGAACTAGAGCCAAAGCTACGGGGCTGCCAGGTCCAATCACAAGCCGGGTAGAAACCATGTTGCTTCGATGCTATACCCGTCAGAACAATATGCCACGTGATTTCTAGCTGGCTCGTGATTGGAGCCGGCGGTATCGGCGCCTTTGAGACCTCGCCTGCGCAGTGTCGTATTTATCCTAACCTAGGCAACGTCATCTACGCTCACTGACACCCTGAGGAACGCCGGGCGTTTGTCAGGGTGTCATGGTTGTAGGAACATCTAATCGTCGCCCCGCAGCCAGATTGCATCATCGGCGGATAAGAGCGCCGGAGAAAGAAGCAAGAAGCCTAATTGCCCTAGTAGCGTACTGAGTCCTGGGAATGTCTTTGGGTTGAGGTTCCATGGATGTCATGTGGACGTTCGCATGACATTTTGTGCTGCTTGGGAGGCCACGCGCCTGCGTTTCTTAAGACAACAGTGACCGTAGAAAACAAAACGCGAGACCACTCATCCATCCACCGGAAATGCCGCCACAGTTTGCCCGACGTCGTACCAAGGCAACGCCTCGAGTCGACAACAGTATTTTTGTCTGACGAAGGATTACGTAGCGCTGACGCCCTGTCGGTGCTTCTTTTTTTTTTTTTTTACGGGCGAAGTGATTTGATTACTTTGGATTATTAAGATGATTTTGTCTTTGGTTGATCTTCGTGCGAACAACGGTGGCGCCTCAATTTGCATGCAGAGCACGCGAGGAGCCAATCATAGTTTTTTGAGCGAGAAGCACGAGTCGACGAACATGTTGGAACTCAAAAACATGATCTTCGTGAGGAGTCTCAGAATATCCGCGTCATACACAATGTCCTAGCGCAGGCACCTTCTTTTCTTTTTTTTTTACCGGTAGAAAGGTTCGGGGGGGGGGGGGGGGATATTATATGTGCTTCTTTGTTGATTTTTTAATTTCTAAAATTATAAACTTTGTGTGTTCTCTGGAAAAGTAGACTTGCGGACTTTGTTTCAAAGAATAGAAGATTACGCCAGGTTTGGGTAAATACGGCAGCGTCTCTACAACCGCAGCCATATCGATTGTCTCAACACCTCTTCCTTGGCTGGTTCGTTAAGGAAAAGTCTCCAGTTTCGATAAAAAGCATTCGTCTAGAAAACGTTTTCCCGTTTGAACGATACCCTGCAATTAAAGTGCCTCTCCAGCTAAACAATTTTTTTTTTTTTTGCCAGGAATATAGTTATGGTTAAAAAGAAACATTAGGACCTTCTACGAAATTTCGTATAATCATATTCTGGAACAAAGAAATTGCCTCCAGAAAGGCACTTTGTCCAAACTCCTTCAGGAACGTCCCTTGTATGACAGTGCAATGCCAGCTATGCGCTCGCCGGTACAACCAATCAAAACGACTCTGTTTCATCGCACGATCTCGCTCTCTACGCATTAATATGAGCGGGAGCGTGATCACGTGGCGAATGATAGACTTAGAAATGGTCCAACGAGCCCGCACCTTCCACCGCACTACCCGCTTAGGGGTGAACGGAGAAAATATGTTCCCCAGAGGGGGGGGGGGGGGGGATGGGGGGGGGGGGGAATGGGGGGGGCTTGAGGAACACTATACCCGGTCGTGGTCGTTAGAACTACAGTGCAATCTACTTATAACGATGATGAGAAAACCCGGAAATTCAGTCGTTATAACCGATTATCGTTGTATCTGGACGAGAAACTGGTCGCTTCTAGAAACTCTGGAAACTGATGGTTTTAAGCAGTACATTGTTATATGTGGTATCGTTGTAAGTGGACTGCACTGTAACATGGTTCGTTACACTCTCAAATTCTAAGGTAAGATTTTGTGATGAAATGTTTACCATTTTTTGTTTCTAATTTCTTGAACACTTTTGAAATTATGCGAACCCGCTCACCTTGTCACGATCGGCTTTTTTTTTTTCTTTTGTTTTGGCTGGAGTGGCACTTTAAAGCCAGAGTCGCACTTCTCATACATCATACAAAAGACAGAGTCACCGCAAAGCCCTCGGTTCGAATGCCGCGTGCCACGTTTTCTCCCTGAACTTATTGACATGCGGCATCCGAATCGTGGATCTCGCAGCTGACCCGCGTTCGAATCCGCATGCAGAGTGTATTTGTATGATGTATAGGCAGCGTGACCCCGGCTTAAGGTAGATCACCTTCGTGAACGTGTCAGCTCTCGCACGACTTGGTTCGTCGAACATTCAGCGAATGCGTGTCTTGCTCACTTTCGTTGTGTTCAGTGTGAAGCCATGACTCAAGTTTGTATATGTACTCCTGCCAGTGCCTCCTAGAAAACAAGGCCTGTGCTTCACCTAATCGTCAATGGGTCCCCGAGGCGCCCCAAGCGGCAAACAGGTTGAATCTCGGCGAGAGCCGCCGCAAGGCGCTTGGCGTTGACACGTTGTAGCGTCGCGCTATCGTGCTCGTTGTCAGACGCTGCGACGTCGGTGCGACGCTGCGACGCCGAGGCGAGCTAATCGGCGCTGCGACGCTGTGACGCGGAGGCGAGCTAGGCGGCGCTGCGTGAGTCCGCCGGTGATGACGTCAGAGGTGGAAAGGCGCCGTCCTTGTCTTCCAGGTAGTACTGGCACCGCTCACCTGTGGTCCTCAGTGGTGTGGCCCGAGTGCTCACGTGGCGCCATTCTGTAGTAGTTGAATTGTGTTCGTCCTGGCACCCTTCTTTGACGAACCTATCGGTGGCGTCTTTGGTAAACTATCCAAACATGAACCTACAAGCAGAATAAGACTTGATTTTTTTTTATAAGTTTACGGTAGTGGATTTGTCAGGAACCAAAGCGTAAACACGAGTCTTCCAAGTGCATGCTAGAAAAGGAAAGAATGTAATTTAACAGCTACATCGGGAGGTGCCTCGTAAATAACGAAGAGTTTCTCAGCATTAAAATATAGACCCTTTCAGGTAACATTTCATGGGCGCCGCCATCTTGACGTCACGTGACCCTGCCGCCATAGGAGACCTTCAGTTTCTTGTCGTTGCTCCGCGTTGTGTGCTGCACCGGCCACCACCGGAGCTTAGTTTTCGTGTTCTTTTACGTTCCGCGTTGAAATCTTGTATTGTCTTTAGGTCGTTTCGATATTTCTGGCTTTGATTTAATCATTTCATATCTATATTTCAGCATAGCTCTTGTGTTTTCTTATTTATGGAATGGAATCGGACAGCGAATGGATCGACGATACAAGATTATGGCCTAGGCTTCAGACAATATGTAAGTTCATCACATTCTTTCGTTTCTGTCGCTAATAAAGGGCAGTCAACACCATTACGACATATGGAAAGTTCAACTGACGCAGTAAGGCTATCGCAGTCGTGCTTCTCGTTGCATGTGCGCGCTTTAGACATCGTTTCCGTAAGTAAAAGCCGAACCGCACGTAAGCGAATCAACGAGCGACGAGACGAAAGACTGCGACAACGAGAGTCAGTGACGACGATTTCTCAGTGTCGCCCGTCGCGTCGCTCGGTTTTTTGGATTTCTAGAAAACGCCGCTCACCGTCTTGGTCGCTCGCTCCCGTCGCTTCCATGCGGTTTGCCTCGTCGCGCGACTGACCGAGCGACAGCGAAGCAGGTCGCCGTCGCTTGACTCGTCGCTCGCCGAATCGCTTGCCTGCGGTTTATACTTAATATCGAGGTGCCAATGGTTTAGTTCTGTGTGCATTAAAATTAACTAAGTATAAACCGCGTGTAAGCGATTCGGCGAGCGACGAGGCAAGCGACGGCGACCTGCTTCGCTGTCGCTCGGTCAGTCGCGCGACGAGGCAAACCGCATGGAAGCGACGGGAGCGAGCGACCAAGACGGTGAGCGGCGTTTTCTAGAAATCCAAAAAACCGAGCGACGCGACGGGCGACACTGAGAAATCGTCGTCACTGACTCTCGTTGTCGCAGTCTTTCGTCTCGTCGCTCGTTGATTCGCTTACGTGCGGTTCGGCTTTTACTTACGGAAACGATGTCTAAAGCGCGCACATGCAACGAGAAGCACGACTGCGATAGCCTTACTGCGTCAGTTGAACTTTCCATATGTCGTAATGGTGTTGACTGCCCTTTATTAGCGACAGAAACGAAAGAATGTGATGAACTTACATATTGTCTGAAGCCTAGGCCATAATCTTGTATCGTCGATCCATTCGCTGTCCGATTCCATTCCATAAATAAGAAAATACAAGAGCTATGTTGAAAAATAGATATCAAATGATTAAATGAAAGCCCGAAATATCAAAAAGACCTAAAGAAAACACGATTTCAACGCGGAACGTAAAAGAACACGAAAACAAAGCTCCGGTGGTGGCCGGGGCAGCCAAAACGCGGAGCAGCGGCGAGAAACTGAAGGTCAGCTATGGTGGCCCGGAAAGTGCGCGGAGGGCGCGCCGACTGGTGGCAGCTCGAGTAACTGACTCCCTGAAAGCGTCTATAATATTTGTTAATTTTAGAGCGCAGCTCCTAGGCGCCCGTTTCTGGCTAGAGCGGCGTCGGCGTAACCGTGAGGTCAACCCCGGTGAAGTCACGTGACCCCGGTGACGTCACGTGACCCGCGTGAGGTCACGCGACGTCACGAGGGTCACGTGACCTCACAGGCCGGCGGCGACGCCGCTCGGAGGGAGGAGTAGCAGGCAGGATGAGGAGGAGGGAGGAGGGGTATACGCTCCCCTCAGTACCCTTCCCTTCTCCTCCTCAAGAGCTGCGCTCTAATTCGGTGTTACAGTGAGTTGCAAACGGCCTTTATTTTTATTTCTGAGTGTGACAAGAAACAAAAAAATATAAACTTTTTTTATGATAAATATAAGCGAATGGAGCGTTCATTCTCACAAGTTCGAGAGCGCGTAGACCTTGCGATGTTTTCTTTGCTCACTCGAAGAAACCTATCTCCCGAAGCTTTCGGAGATGAGTGCCATTATAATTCCGATTTTCCGCCTTGTCCCGCAGCAAGCAGTAAGGCTACGCGCGGTAAAGGCAGTGTGCAGCTTTTACTACGGTAGATTGTAGTGTCGGATTGATTGTTGCAAAGCATTCTATATAATACAGCGCGGCATGCGATGTTGTGCCGTGTGTATCTGTGTTTCATATAACTTATGCAAATCGCCAAATATCTTGAGCCACAAGAAACTATCGCGTGTGTACTGTACCATACTTACCGTGACATGTAAACTGAGGCAAACTATAACCGCCTTTTTTTTATTTTTCCTACCGAAGTATATATATGCTATATTTCAGAACGCAATGCATAATAGGAGCACGGCATGCCAGTGTCTTAATTTGATTAAGTTTTTTTTTGTTTTTCTTTTTTATTTCTATGGGAGTACCGTTAAAAGCCGACATACAGGAGTCATCTTCAACAGAGCAGAACATCGCTTAATTCACTTCCAAATTGTGGGGGAAGGAAGGGAAGAAGTGTACGTCGGCTTGTAATGACTTTCTTGCCCATTCTGCGCAACGTTTTGCACGAAAATTATAATTATATTATATTATTTTGATACCCTAGAGCACTTGCTGTACCCTTCTTCCCTCCAAGCTAAAATGCCTGTTCCGCTCCCAGAGATGTTTCACGACGACACGACCTTTCTCCGGTGATTTGTCTGACCTCCAGAGATGTGGGCGATGGCCACACCTTAGACAGGAGGTTCCATCGCATGTCCGAGGCCAGTCGATGAATGCTCGCCGATAATGTCCGCAAAGAAAGCGCGGGGCCTCGATTCCCTCAAGGTGTCGTCCGCGTAACTTGTAAACGAGTGTTTTCGGTGTAAAGAAGTGCACTTTCATTCGGGGAGACATGTACCTTACTGGTGTGCATTTTGCCTCTTCAGGGGCCTTTTTTTATAGACAGGTTGCCCTGCTGCGTTCGCTTCCCAGTTCGCATCGGCATGCCTTGTACTCTGTGTCGCTCGATGGTACACTAACCCCCTCCCCAAACCAGCCATCCCCCAAAGCTTGTTACGAGTAACGCGTGCATGTATCAATCACCGATTCTTTTCTAGTAACATCTCGTTACGAATGAGAAAAGTGTACTCTTTTGCGAATGTCGACGAAGATCTATAGTCGCTGCTCAAAGACAGCTGACTGAACTTGTTTTTGTACAGCCCTTACCGAGACAATCTAGTCGCTCCTTTCCCTAGTGTCTTCGCCTTTGACATCACCGGACACAGCTGAGCAAGACGTACCTTTGCACGTTAGAATTTGCGTGTGAATTATTTTGCTTGCTGGCATGAAGTTTCTGGCGCGTTGCCTTTGATGTTGTTGGCGGGGGTCGTACTCGTACCAAAACATCTCACTGACAAAAAATATTCTATGTATAAGCTTTACCTGGCCGATGGTCGCAAGAGCCAATCGTCAAGCGCCCGCGAGCATTGGCTCCTCCTCTGCTGCCCCACGCGTGCAATCACGTGTAGGGCGAACGTGTGTGTAGCGCTGGCGGGCATGGCCATTGCTTGTGCTTACCCCTCCCCGTGCAGAGACGTACAGAGACATGGCGGCGGCTAGATGCCCTACTTGCAATCGTGCGTACACGAGAACAACTTTCAGTGGCAGTTTCTAAATGTAGAGTTCGCGTGCAAAGCTTCGATCGGCGCTCAGTTTGGGCGACCGGCTGACCGCCAGTAACTTTGATTGCGTGGCATCAGTACGTTCGATGTCCCCGAGTTTGTTCGTAAAATTTGATGAAAATAATATGGACGCCAAATCGAGGGTTTAAAAGATGCTCACGTGTCTACTGCGAGCTCTTCTAAGATTTTACGGAAAATACAGCCGATGACAATACGAATAATATTGAGCGATCACCGAGAGTTCCCCGGGCAGCCCCGATCGCCGCAAGGCGAAATCGTGCTTTTGTTGCATCAAGTACAATCAAAGCGATCCTAAGCAAACATAGAAGTAAACTTTGGGTGGTAAAATTGAACGAGAGCACTGGCAAAGAGCTACGCGTTCTTGCCGAGAAACACCGAAATGCTAACACTCTGCAAAACGATTGAAAAAAAATATATATATAATGTTTGAATTGCTTTGCTGTTTTTAATTTATTTATAATTTAGCGTAGGCACACGTTGGTGGCCTTTTACATAATGAAGCATGTCTTCACTCTGTTTTGACGAGACGTCAGCGAGGATGTCCGTAGTTTTCTTATTTTCGCTGCCTCGATACCCAAGTACAAAACAGGGTTGGTGCTGGCTTAGCGGTATCCCAGCCGTCCTGGACCAAACTTAAAGGGACACTGACAACTCAAACTCAATTTTTTTTTTTTTTTTTAGTAGCAGACGATTGAAAACTATGCCTAGACGTCACCCTAAAAATTTGAAGCTTGGAAACAACGTATTGGTAAAGAAAAAACAACAATTTCTAAAAGCCGAATGTGAAGCTTCCGCGCATGGCAGTGACGTCAACGCCCCAGCCGTGCCTCTCCTAGCTTTTTTCTCCTGTCTCGAAACGTATCGTATTGTTCACCCTCTCCGCGATCTCCTCGAAGATCACACGCAGGCGCGCGCCTCTTTAGCGCCGAGCCGATCGCGGCTCCCAACAGTTGGCGTGCCCCACCATGTTGCGAGAACGTATGCGAGGAGGCGGCAAGAGGCAACGACAGATGTCGTCACGGATTCTTCCGGGCTCCGCTATTCTATATTTCGAAAGAAAAAGTGTAGTGTGTTTGCAATCGTGTAAAAAAAAAAAAAAGTATGTTTCAAGAATGCCTCTATTAAATGTTATAAAAATGTAGCTTAGGAAGCCTCTAAATTTCTGCGCCCATTACATCAACGCCAAAGAAGAAGCGAGGAGATTCCAGTGGGAGGAAAAAACGCCAGAATTTGAACGCGGTGCGCGCGCTCCAAAAATTCTTTATTTTTTATTTTTTCGTAACATTTTTGGGGTATATGAAAGCATTGTAAATCGTTGTAGACCGCAAAAAAAGAACAGATTTGGAGGTGTCAGGGTCCTTTTAAGATTATTATTATTTTATTACTAGCGGTGTGCTACAAACATTTTGACTGCGAATCGAATACGAGTAATAAAACATGACTGCGAATCAAGTTCAAGCCTTTTCGTGTACGAATATTTTACATTAATTGTGATTTGGGCATGGATACTTCTATAAATCAAGGTTAAACTTAATTTCTAGGAAACAAAGAAACAAACACGCCTATAAAAAACAGTTTTATTGAATGAGACTCTGTTTATGATATCTCCGTTTATGATATCAATTAAACCCGGAGAGTTCGACCCTTTTTTTTAATTTTCATTAAAAGCTTTTCTGACGCAGTGATTGAATTAGAAACATTTCACGTCCGCGTGTGAAGAAAAATACGGCACTAAGACGAGTTTATTAAAAAATAAGCTGACGTAGAAAGCAAGGTGCATTGACCATCGCATTTATTTGAATTAGCCTTTTTTTACATTGTCCTTTAAATTTAAGGCAGGAATTACACTCATAACGCAAGAAGTCTGTCCTACAATAGTTAGCAGAATTTCCGAGTTCATCGAGCCACCCGAGATGCTGTGACACGTCAGCTGTTTCTCCTAGCACGCCGGTGCGAAGCGGGGAAGCTCGACGCGAGAAATCGGGGAATTCCGAAGACCATTCAAATATTTCGAAATAAAAACAAAAAAAAAACTCGAATACTTTAAACAGTAAAAGTGTTCTATAGCAAACACTATTCTAAAGCTATTCGAAGTCTGGAATATTTGCACATCTCTCATTATTACTCATCCAGAGTCCAGCGCCAGCGTCGCTCAGCTTGTTTCGTTTCGCTGATGAATATCAAGGCAGCCAAGTTAAGGAGGTCGCGTGGACCATCTTTGACGTCACGAGCTTAGAAGCTCTTGAGATAGACACAGACTGAGGACCCTGATTATGCTGTAAGAAACTGAAGGAGAGGAGGAAAAGAGAGTGAGGCGACTTCACAGCGTCGAGCTCCAATTGGAAGGATCGGTGGGTACTAGACGCAAAGGCTAGCTACCTTTGTGTACCCGCTGTCTTCCTTCGAACAGAGCGAACAAGAACGTCGCCTGCTCCTCGTGTAGGGTCTGGCGTTCGGTCCAATCAGAGCTCGACGCTGTGAAAGTCACTGCACGCTCTCTCCCCCTATACGGAGAGCAAGTCGTCTGCTTTTTGGGCAGGAATTGTGGTGACGTCAGAAAGACGCCGAGCTCTGATTGGCTCTGATTGAAGGATATTGGGTAGACCCCAAAGCAAGCTGCCTTGAGGCCTACCCACTATCCTTCCATCAGAGCCAATCAGGGCTTGGTGTTCTGACGTCACCACAACCCCTACAAAAGAAGCAGACGAACTTGCGCTCCGCATTCCCATCGCATTCTCGGCGATCGTTGACGACGTCCGCAATCCACAAACACTGGGCGATTCGCGATTCGGCCGGAGCCTGATAGGAAGCTCTCAGGCTTCCGCTGGTTGAAATCAAACTGATTATTGGGTAGACGCAAAACCTTTGTCTCACACTTCGACCGCATTCGAACTATGACTAGAGCTTGGCGTCTAGCCACTGATCCTTCCAGTCACAGCTCGGCTTTCTGGCGTCCCCGCAAGCTCTGGTCTCCTCCTACCCTTCGATTTCTACCCGTATAGTCCTCCGACCTCCGATCCCAGCGCCACCTGCTCGCACCGCATTGGTTAGAAAATAAGCTCTGGCCGTCAAGTGTCGCTCTTGACATTCTGACTTTCTGACACCATGCACAAACTAACGGTTGAGAGTGGTAATGCATGGTTGGCGGCTCGGAATGGAATTCCGCTGTAAAGTCTCAATAAAGCGATCTAATTTATTTTCGCTTACACGCAGGAGCATATATAGTACGCGATCGATTTTGCGTCGTGACAATGGAAGACAGAAGTCGTGAATTTCGCTGGCTGCTACCACCTTAAACTCTCCCGCAGCGTCGGTGTAATAGTGCTATGCAAATGGGTCTAACCTCGTTATTTATTTAGAGGTTCGACGCACTTGTGCTGCCGGAAATTTGCATTGTATGTCTGGATTCTTTTATGCTGCTGCTATTTTGCTCCATTAAAAATGTGTACGATGTACCGCGTGGGTCAAATGGATCGATGGCCGTTTGAAGGAACGGCATTAATCGGATTCTTAACGTATCGCGCTAGGATTTGCTAAAGAGGTGCCTGAAGTGGGTAGAAACTTTCGGTAAAATTGTGGAAAGATTGGCTCACCTGAGTAAAACGAGCAAAAATCAAAAACTATGTTTTCGCTATACACGAACTCAACTCTGTGACGTCACGGCGTGGTGGTGGCGCGTCGGGCGCACTTCCGGTCTGGGGCTGTGGGCAGAAGTCCCCATGCCAGACGTGTATTCCTGCGTTGTTTTGAAAGGAACCAGACAAAAGCCTGCCTTCTCGTCAAAACGCCGCGACTGGGGCCGTACCAAAAGAGTCGAGAAAGGTTCGAAGGTCAGTTTTCACGTGCTCGGTTCGTCCGAGAATCTGGATATGTGCCGTGAAAAGGGAAAAGCAGACGCCGTCGGACAGGCGGGAAGCACTTTTGGTTGAATTCACGGATACTTGTGGTCATCAGATTTATTTGTTTTGTTCTAACATGAAAGCCAGAAAACCGCCAAGTTGTGCGGACCACCTGCGCACTACGTTCAGTGCGTCTTCAAGTTCAAACGGCCGCCTGATCGTTCGAACTGTCGTCTGCTCTTTCAAACGTTTCTGATTGTCGTCTGCTCTCTGCACGACGCCGGCCCGTAGACCAAATGTTGGCCCGGTACTTGCGATAAGAAGTAAGTGCAGGCCTCAAAAGACTAAAGTTTAAAGGTTGGTAAGCAGGCTCGATGTAAACAGTAGATACAAGGAGATGGTGATCGTTGTTACCAGTGACCATCACCGACTTGTTATGCCTAATTCACTTGGTCCGATTCTTCTTGCGATTTTCAGTATCGACGTTGACCATTTCAGCTACGGTTCACGCTTTTGCAGCCCGAGCAGCGTCGCGGCTGAAAATTGCGAGCGAAATCTCATCATGTGAATCAGGCTTTAGCGTCCACACGGAATGAATCGCCGCATTTCGCTGACGCCGCTCAAGTAGTCAGACATCGCCAGGAAGACGTAGAATCAACAATTCGAACGCGAAAAAGGGCAGGGGGCTCACACCAACGCCGACAACATCGCATTTCAATGGTCTGTTTATGGGCGGCGGCGAGCTTCTTGCCCACACCCCCATCGCGCATGCGCGGCGCCGGTGGCGTCCGCTAGGGGCGCACCGGTTTGTTTGTAAACATGAGTTGGTGTATACTTTCCATCTACACTAAAAACAAAATATTATGTATTAATGTGGCGCTTATTTGGGTCAAATGAAGTGAAGAACAGGTAAACCAATTTTATTTTATTTCTATTTAACAAATTTTTCAATTGTAGTAAACGCCAGAATAGCCCACAGCGATTCTTTGACGAGTTTTAAATAAAAGGCTTAGCGAAAACTTTTTCATTGAAATAACACTTCTTATTTTCTTTCTTTTGACTCCTGATGTTTAACGTATTCATGCTCTTAATTAATTCACCAGCTTCTAGCACCTCTGTAGAAAATCCCAGCGCGATAGGTTAAGAAACCGATTAATGCGGTCCCTTCAAACCGCCATCGATCCCTTCGACCCACGCGGTATATATGGCTAAACAGAGATACTTTTATTCTCACTGCAAGAAACAATGACCACGTGTCGCCTTTTTTTTAATTTTTTCAACTATTAACCCCCTTCAAAATCACTCCCCTTTCCGGTGGAATTGAAAATACTGCAGAGTGTTGTTCGACACCTTCGAGGTGGCAACTTCCTAGCTGATATAATTCTCACTTCTCCAGGTATATATAGTTCTGGAAATATCTGGGAGGAAGCACCCGCTGTTTACAAAATGGGTTTTAATAAGTTTGCTTTTCGACATAAACCAGGGATAAAAAAGGAGCGAAAGATTACAAACCTACCACATAAAAGGAAACGGTTTAGTATTATTTGCCGCGTACAGCTTTTCTCTAATGCATTTCATTCGAAGGAAGTGACAATTGGCAGAACTATATGTAACGCTCTCGTTCGTTTTCCTTGTTTTTTTTTTTCTTTTTTTGATGCGACGCCCAGGTGAAGCAACTCGAGGCGTATGATACCATAGCCAGCTGCGCTCACCTATAAGCACACAGTGACAAGAACGATATCTGGTGAGCACAACCTATCTGTTGCTACCTGACAACAGTTTCAAAACGATGAAAAGCCACTAAGGTTTTTTTGTGTTACTTTTTTTTCCGTCGAAATGTGGTTGCTTTGAGGCGAAAACGGGGCATTGTTTTAGCCGCGCACTTCTGTTGTTTCGCAATCATCTGTTTTTTTTTCTGTTTTTTTCTTTCAGGCGATCAACAGCTTATTGTGGAAATATGATAACATTTTTTTGAAACTGACAAGGCCTGTCTTAAAAGTGAGATGATCCGCTGTCACGTGACGAAAAGTGTATCGGAGGCGCACAGGACAGTCGTTTTACGTGACCCTCTTCTTCTGTTTCTTTTTTGTTTCTTTCGTGTATCTTTTCCTTTCTATATTTGCGTCTTCACCTGCCATGCCGTTCACTTGTGTTGCTCCTCGTAAGATGGGACGGATGCTTGCTGCTTGCTTCGTCAATCGTGACATTCTCTCACGTAAGTCCGAGCAACGTACCTCCACACGTACGCGCCCCCGCTCCTGTGTTCTACCTTTCATGACAAACTTACGCTGATGAACATCCGAAAATATTCGGCGCTATCCGTGGTCGGATACATGCATTCTCGATAGCACTACGCAAAGCTCGCTGGCGCAGAGAAAGAGTGAGAGGGAAAAAGAAGTGTGACATCTTGTACTGCTTTGTTTTATTTTATGCTGCTTCAGTGGGTTTTCTTGTCACCGGGTACATATGAATTGAGAAACGTGCTGTCTGGTGATTCACGAGTGTCTGTACATAGAATATTTGTACATAATATATTTTTATCGTGCTTTAAACATTGTAACATAAATGTAACACGACTGCTCGAGGCATCATGCAACGCCGTGCAAGGAAATAAATCTGCCACACGCTATTGTGTCTGGATCTGTGTTGTCTTCTTGTTCTGCCTTCGTAGATGAGCATGTCCCACTGTGGTATTATGAAGCCAGAATGGAAGTTTTCTCTCAGTCTATTCTTTATATTCGAATTGTCCATTACGATCTGCAGAATACCTGACGATGTTTACCCATTCCGCCATGAACGCGTATTGCAAGAGGTTTCGAGCGCAACATGTCGAGAGTTTGAATTCGTTTGAATCGTTAATTTCTCTATTAGTCATTTCGAATAGCCAGAGTTGTTCAGGTACTATGTCAAAGTACTGAATGCCTTGAGAGCGTCCAATTGCGGGTGAATGGTTATCCTGAAGACGCGCTTATGAATGATCTTCATAAGTTCGATTTGGCAGGCATCAACGCACACCATGTAACTTCTGTAAAGATGTCCAAGACAATCGAGACAATCTAAATCTAAGACAACAGTACCTACAACTCTCAGTCCCTGAAACGCGTTGTTGCCCGTGTGCATCGCAGGTGGTTAATAAGTCGAAACAAATTACGTCACAGGAGCCGGCCTGTCAAGCTTTCGAATGTCGCGATCCTGGCGGTTGATTGAGGAAATAAAGAAGCATAAGACGGGCACATGAAGGGGGGATTTCAGATAAGATCTAACAGAATGTGGCTGGCCGAATTTTCAATTCACTTGATAATTCAAATGTCATTGCCAAATCTATATTTAAAAAAAAAAAAATCAAACAATTTTTGCCCGGAAAAAACTTTTGAGGCGCAAAGAAATATAGCTCATGGGTAAATTACAGGGGGTTCCCCAGAAAAGAGAACCGTCGGCCTGGGCAAATAAACTATGCATCGCAGAAAGCTCAAACTCCGTGAGAATGTGATGCTAGCGGTTGGGACATAACGCGAAAGTTTGAGAACATGGCGTTACCTGGATCAAAGGATGACGGGGAAAACGAAGGTTCTCCACGGGCTGACGTCCAACCAAGCCGTCAAAACAAGAAATGACATTTTATTGTGTTTGTAGCATCTATTTCAGTGAAACGAACTTGTCAGTAAGAAAGAAAACAATATTTCCTTTCTTGCCGACAAGTAATTTTAACTAATATAAATACCATAAACGTTCACAATATCATTTATTGTTTTGACGGCTTAGGTGGATGTCGGCTCATAGACAAATTTCGTTTTTCACCATTATTTTTTGGTCCAGGCAATGTTGTGTTCTCAAGCTTTCGTGCTCGATCCCAACCGCTAGCTTCACATTCTCACGGAGTTTGAGCTTTCTGTGATGCATGGATTATGTAACCGGGCCGAAAAGCACAGTTCCCTTTTCTCGGGAACTCCCTGTACATCTAAAAGTACTTGAAGTAAAGTACAGCGTAAATGAGAGGTTATGTACTTGGAGTAAAGTAGTAAGTACACCGGGCGCAACGTACTTGAAGTAAAGTATATAAATACAATGTACTTTCAATGTAAAGTGCATGATGCCCTTTCATTCCCATATTAAGTTTTTTTATTTTTCTTATTTAAAGGAGCTGTGCAACGATATTCAATTGGAATGTTTTTCACTTTACACGAGCTTACTGGCACTAGTGGGACTCAAGGATACTCGCATGCAATGCCACTGGCCAAGAAACTCCTTTGTTGCGGTGTAATTTCAAGGACAAAAGCGATCATTTTCATTCAATCTCTCCCTTGCAAAATTCGATGACGTAACGCGGGGATCGCAGTACACCCGTATGACGATATTTGAATGCGGTTCATAGATTGGACCCGAGCATTGCGTGGGCACTCGATTTAGGCTCGTGATAATTGATAGCTCGAGAAGCATTCGAGTAGTGGCCCGTGTCCAATCGCTGCAACGACGACAATAGCCGAGCCATAACAATGTCTGGAACTCAGCGCGTGTCGTGTGCTTTGCCAACCCCAGCGCGTGGCTATGATCAACATTGGCGGCATATAATCCGCTCCAGATCACGTGGCCGCTTGTTCTGGCTGCGAGTTGAGGGCGTGAACGCTGCTCGTTGTTTTTTAATTTTTTTCTGGGACTTCTAATGCGTCGGGTGAAAAACGAAGGCGTGTTTCATAGGTCATTAACGTCAGGGATCCGTTCTAAGCGGTATTTGCGCAAAGTAAAAAAATTGTTGCATAGCCCCTTTAACTGGTGTGCACTTCACCAGAGGTAATCGGGGGCGCATCAGTTATTTCCGAAAATGGCGGCCTTTATTGAATAAAGTCAACTGGCCAAAGAATAGCTGTATTACTCTCGCTGACACACTATTTAACGCTATCAAGTTACGAGACATTTATTTGTTGACAAATCACAATTTTTTATACAAATTTAGCAAAAAGCAAATTTGGGGAATGTACCTTGAAGTCGGCAGTTGTACTTTCTTCGTAAAGTACCAGAAAAAAAATACTTTGAGCAAGGTACAAGTACATACTCGGAGAATGAACTTCAAGTAAAGTACAAGTTTTCTAAACCTACTTAAAGTGCTTTGAGTACAGTGTATTTGAAGTATTCCCCAACACTGAAGAAATCGTACATCATGGACACTCGCATTTACACGCACCGCAGGTGTGGTCATGTTTGGTAGTACTTGGTAATAACATTATGAGAAATCCGCTAGGTTTTAGAAACAATTTATGGGTGCAGGAAAGTCGTCCCAAATAATAATATTTGTTAATTGCGTTACGTATAATAGATAAACTCTCAATGATATAATAATAATAATAATAATAATAATAATAATAATAATAATAATAATAATAATAATAATAATAATAATAATAATCATGTTTATTTACGCATGTAGTTCACTTGATAGTGAGGCGGGTCTGTCAAAGCCAGACAATAGGCTTGTTGGACAAGACCCTACGTTTTGTGAGAAAGACCCTACAGTTTTGTGATAAAAAAGCGTCCCCACACACGTAAACTTCCAAGCTCAACATACATCACAATGTAAACGATGATGGTCACACAAACAGATGCACATACACAGCACAGTCAAAAAGTTGCACTTTTACATCGGAGCACTTGCTTCAGTTTTTTTACTGAGTCCACAGTGTAAACATCGTCGGGTAAGCTATTAAATATATAGGGAACATAAAAATGTCGAATTCTTTTTCCGTATTTTGTCACAACAAAAGGAATTTCATAGCGCTCAGTGTGTCGAAGCTATCTAGATACGACATGGGGTACTTTGAAATTATCACACCAGAAGTGTTTCAATACAACGGTTTGAACCAATAAAGAGTGGAACAATGGCAAGGCCAAGACTGCTATGATCTCTTCTTCAGTTTGCGACATGGAACCATAAACAATGCTTTTAAATATTCCTTTTAAGACTGAGTTAATTTTTTTGACCCCATCGTCCTGGGCTGTGGCCAAAAATAGTTATTCCGTAACGCAAAACGCTGTATGCCAAGGCGTGAGCTATTGTCTTTTTCGTTGAATAAGGTATTAAAGATCTGGTATTATACAGTAAACAAGATACATTTCTCAGTCGTTTACAAAGTTTTGACAGATGGGAATCCCACGACAAATCACTTTCAAATTGAATTCCTAAATATTTAACTTGATCTACATAAGATATAGGACAACAGTTACAAGATATACAAAGAGATGTATGCATATATATAGGATGATTGGGCGTTAATATCTTAAGAGGATTACGAAAGCAGACAAGCTGAGTTTTAGATGCATTTATCGTAAGACAATTTGTCTTAAACCAGTCATGTAGTTGACAAGTGTCCTCTTGAAGTAAAGCAATTGCTACGGGATAATCAAGATGTTTTGAAAGCAACACTGTGTCATCCGCATATTGGAACAATTTACATGTTGAAACTGAGTTGGACATATCGTTTACAAAAATGTTAAAAAGAAGAGGTGACAAAATAGAACCTTGGGGAACCCCAGCTTTTAAGGTAACTCGGGAGCTTCGACTATTACCTACAGAAACTAGCTGTGTCCTCTCAGTTAAAAAGTTCTGGAGAAGAGAAAGGAATGGGCCGCGGAATCCAATGTTTTGCAATTTCGTTAATAAAATCTTGTGACTCACTGTATCGAACGCCTTTGCTACATCAATAAAAAGCGCACAAGCAACCTGATGCCTCTCGAAGGCTAGATGCAATTCATCTGCAAAATCTTCTAAAAGTGGTTGTGTCCCACGTCCGTTGACAAACCCATATTGACTGGGCGACAGAATATTAAAGCGATCAAGAAAGGCCGTCATTGTTTGAAAAATATGTTTTTCTAAGATTTGGACAATACAAGGCAAAATGGAAATTGGTCGATAATTGTCAAGCTTCTTATGCTCTCCCCCCTTAAATACTGGCTTCACTAGGGCACTTTTCAAATCAACCGGGATCATCCCGGAGGAAATGAAACCATTTAACATGTGAAGGAGCACACGTTTTATAGAATCAATAATAATAATAATAGTTTATTTCCATGAAGCATGGTGGAGCAAAGGGTATAATAAGCCTCAAAGGAGGCTTGACCAGCCCTCGGCCCCGTACTGGCATTGCAGCAAAAATGTGCACGAGATTACAAAACAGTTGTTAATCACATAAACAAATTGCATGCACGGTCGTTGCAGACGGGACTCCGAAAAACAAAAAAAGAGTGCATTCTATATGGCATAAACAAATTTAAAGAATCAATTGAGTGGGGGAGGTAAATCACTGCTACAAATAAAGAGAACGGAAAGCCTTGAAGGAGATAGTGTCAATGCAAATTTCTTTTTCTAGATGGAAATTTGAAAGTTTTGGTATGGTATATCGCAACATTTGCGTACCATAGTAGAACAGTAGACAACCTTCGAATACTCCATGCGTCTAGTTAAGTGAACGTGTAGATTTGGTGTCAATGCCACTAGGGTTGAGAACGATTTATAATGTTTCCTTTTTTTTCTGATTTGAAACTCAGAATCAATCTGTATTCATAAAGGCTATGAATATTTAATAAGCTAAACTTCTTAAACAAACTGCCTGTATATGGAAATCATAAGGCAGGTTGCATATTATTCTAGCCATTTTTTTCTGCAGTAAAAATAATTTTTGCAAGTTTCTGAATGTGGTGTTACCCCAGACGAGGTTGCAGTAACTCAGATGATAATAGAATAAAGAATTGTAAATTAATAGCTTCACACTGACTGGGAGTGTTTTGCCGTTACGGATTGCCAGACCTATGATGGTTGATAATTTTGCAAGTGGTTAATGTGACTGTCCCACAACATATGTTCCGAAAATATGACTCCAAGACTTTCAAAATTACTGACGATTTCAATCGGCGTAGAGTCAAGCACGATGCTTCTCGTTAGAGTCACACACTTATTTTTGGGTCGAAAAATGATAGCTTTAGTTTTATCAGTATTAATTTTTAGGCCGTTATCTTTTGACCATGCCCCAAGTTTGGACAAAGTGTCATTGGCGATTGTGACAAGATCATCGCCATTATGTGAAAAAAAGAATAGGCTACTGTCGGCAGCATATATGACAAATTTTGCAGGACTTATGTTTACAATGTAATCAATGTACATATTAAAAAGAAACGGTCCAAGAATGCTCCCCTGTGGGACGCCTGAGTGAATAGGTTTAACGTCAGAAGAAAATTGGCCAATAGAAACATATTGGCAACGGTGTCGCAGGTAGGAGCGTAGAAATTCTAAAGGTTACCCGCGGATACCATAAAGTTCAAAATTTTTAAGTAAGATATTATGGTTAATAAAATCAAAGGCTATTGTGAAGTCTACGAATACACCTAGAACCTGTTGTTGTTTTTGTTGTTTTTTTCCTCGAAATTTTTTAAAATATTCTTTTTGCTCTGGTAATGCTAATTCGGTCGATCGACCTTTCCTAAAACCAAATTGGGCGGAAGTCAGCAGGATATGCTTATCAGAAAATTGAACCAAACGAGTATGTGTTATTTTTTCTAGGCCTTCGGAGAATAACGGGAGGATTGAAAGGGGTCGATAGTTGCTGAGAATATTTTTATCTCCCTTCTTATGTAACACTGCCACTTTCGCCATCTGCATCTTTTCAGGAAATAGCCCCGTTGTTAAGGAAGATTAAAAAAATGAAAGCCGTTTACAACTCCCTGTAACGCCGAATTAGAGCGCAGCTCTTGGGGAGGAGGGGAAGGCACGGGGGGGGGGGGTGGTCACGTGACCTCGGGGTGGGGGGTCGCGTGACCTCGAGGGGGGGGGGGGGGGGGGGCGGAGAAAATTTTCCGCTAAATTTAGCGGGGAAAATGTTTCCGCTAAATTTAGCGGGGAAAATTTTCCGCTAAATTTAGCGGGGAAAGTTTTCCGCTAAATTTAGCGGGGAAAATTTTCCGCTAAATTTAGCGGGGGAAAATTTCCGCTAAATTTAGCGGGGAAAATTTCCCGCTAAATTTAGCGGGGAAAATTTTCCGCCAAATTTAGCGGGGAAAATTTTCCGCTAAATTTAGCGGGAAAAATTTCCCGCTAAATTTAGCCGGGAAAATTTTTCGCTAAATTTAGCGGGGAAAATTTTCCGCTAAATTTAGCGGGGAAAATTTCCCGCTAAATTTAGCGGGGAAAATTTTCCGCTGAATTTAGCGGGGAAAATTTTCCGCTAAATTTAGCGGGGAAAATTTTCCGCTAAATTTAGCGGGGAAAATTTTCCGCTAAATTTAGCGGGGAAAATTTCCCGCTAAATTTAGCGGGGAAAATTTTCCGCTAAATTTAGCGGGAGAAATTTTCCGCTAAATTTAGCGGGGAAAATTTTCCGCTAGATTTAGCGGGGAAAACTTTCCGCTAGGTTTAGCGGGAAAAATGTTCCCCTAGATTTAGCGGGAAAATGTTTCCGCTAAATTTAGCGGGAAAAATTTTCCGCTAAATTTAGCGGGGAAATTTTCCGCTAAATTTAGCGGGGAAAATTTTCCGCTAAGTTTAGCGGGGAAATTTTTCCGCTAAATTTAGCGGGGAAAATTTTCCGCTAAATTTTCCCCGCTAAATCGCAAGAGCAGCGGCTCAGGCAGACTGAGACGGGGCTCTGCATCCTGAGAAGCTTAGGCATGAGGAGTGGAGATCCTTCAAGCCAGATGACTTTACCGGTAGAGATGCGCGAAATCATTCGTGTCAAACCTCTCCCCAAGAACATGCAAGCGGGTCGTCACGAAGGCCGGAGGAGGGCCAGGGCGAAGACGTTAAGCAAAAAGTATCAAGGGGACGATAGTGCCGTGTACGTTGATGCGGCAGAATACAACCTTACTACAGGCCAACATGCTTTCGCTGTGAGTGCGGTGAGCATCTCGCGCAGGGTAGCGGCCACGGTGATTACAGGCCGAGTGGAAGAGGCCGAAGAGGCCGCAATAGCACTAGGGATTGTTCAAAAGAGTACCAACACCATTCTAAGTGATTCCAAAACGGCCCTTCGCAATTTCTTGAGGGGACGTATCTCCACCACTGCATACAAAATTCTTAGCACGATGCCAAACGATAGGAAGGAAGTGGATCTGGTATGGGTCCCGGCCCACGTGGGCGTCCCGGGGAACGAGTCCGCTCACCAAT
Organism: Ixodes persulcatus; assembly: GCA_013358835.2. NCBI lineage: Eukaryota > Metazoa > Arthropoda > Arachnida > Ixodida > Ixodidae > Ixodes > Ixodes persulcatus. The sequence goes on from JABSTQ010009114.1 coordinate 420,643, forward strand.
ATGCTCGAGGTTTTGTCAGCCGAGCAGGTGATGGGGAGTTGGACGTCGGGGCCCCACGAGGTGAGGCGCTGGATACGTATCAGGCCATAACCAACTATTACAGGGAGCTTAGAGTGAGCCTGCCTCCTCCGCACGTTTCGCTCAGCCGAGAACAGGCTACCACGTGGCGGCGGCTGCAAACGCGGTCGCAGCCAAACCCGTGGACATACGCCAATATCTTTCCCGATCTAGTAAACCCGTACTGTCAACTATGCGGCGAGCCTGCCACCTTAGACCACATAATCTGGGACTGCGCGAAGGATCCGCCTCCGGCAGATCTAGTTTCATTTCCCTCACTTGAGCAATGGGAAGCTGTGCTGGCCAGCCGGGACCTGGACGTCCAGTCCCGGGCCTTGGCAAGAGCGCAAGAGGTCGCCGACAGACTTCAACTGCCGACCATGTGGAGCAGCTGAAGGAACCGAAGAAGGTCACCATCTTACTGACAAATAAAGTTTTTTCTCTCTCTCTCTACCCATCATGCACCGCGCGGTTACGCCGACGGCGACGGCGACGGCGACGCCGCTCAAGCCGGAAACGGGCGCCTAAGAGCTGCGCTCTAAAATGTGGCACAGACAGGGTGCTACTAAGTCAAGTATGTATTGAATAGGTCGAATTTGCAAATTATCACAGTCACAACTACTGCTATTTTTCAGTTGCATGAAGACGGAGCAAACCTCAGAACTTGTGACGGGTTCAAGAAAAATAGAATGGTTATTTCGACATTCTAAGTAACTGCAAGACGCATCTGTGGTAGTATTGTCACTGACTGAGCCTGCAAAGTATTCACTGAAAGTGTTAGCTAAAGAACTACCATCCAAGTGCACCCCTTCACGGACAATGTTATCTACAGGCTGTCCATTTGGAACGCGATTTAAAACGGAGTTTAATTTTCTGCAGATAACATCCGCACGTGTAGATTGCGCCTGAAAAGAGTTTGTATGATAAACAGTCTTAGCATTTCGTAGTATTTTTGTTAATCGATTTCGATATACCTTAAAACTTAAAAGCTGAGACGGTTCTCTTGTTTTAAGGAATGTCTGGTGTAGCATATTTCTTTTCTCAATTTTCTTCAGCAATTTAGGCGTTATCCGTGGCTTGTGGATCTTTTTAGACACTTTCAAGGTTTCGCAAGGAAAATGACGATTGTAGATGGTTGTAACTTCCCCCAAAAATGTATTATACGCAAGATTAACGTCCTCGCAGTTGTATATTGGGCTCCAATTAATTTCAGACATATCTGCTTTAAAAGCAGTTAATCGGTCGTTTGTTATATCTGGAAATACAAATGTTCCTGTGTTTCTAACTTTTTTATATGGTTTGGTATTTAAGCATAGGAATATTGGAAGGTGGTCGCTAATATCATAACTTAGCATTCCGGCTGTAATCTTATCAGGCTGTGCGTTCGTAATAAAAAGATCGATCATTGTTTCACTACGCACTGTGTTATGTACATATATATACAAGCAATTTACAGGTTTAGTCCGGAACAGTACATGCTGGGAGACAGCCAGCGGATTCCCCGAATGCCGAGCAGCACGAGTCCGAGCAGCACGAGTCCGAGCACCAGCACCGATCTGAGCCCCTTGCTCTTCGTCGTCTTCAGCACGCCTTGGGGCATACATTATACTCCTCCCTGCTAGACTAAGACACATAGTCCTCTAGGTAGGCAGGACGGCGTGTGAGTCTGCAGGGCCTGGACGACGCCCTGGGCAATTCTGATGGCGGATCATTTGGTTGATCCTCGAGTGTAGCATCAGCGTCGGCGTCCGGTTCCTCAGGAACTACTCCAGATGGAGGGGCGAAACTTAAGTCTAATAAAGACTTCCCTTCTGGTCCTGCAGCTGACCTTCTGCGCAGCTGTTCAACATGACGACGCCAGGTTCGTCCATCTTCAGTCTCAATGCGGAATGAAAATGGACCAGTCACAGCTGTGACTACTCCAGGCAACCATTTGGCACCAGACAAGTAATTTCTTGCGTAGACATCTTCTCCTACGCAAAATGTACGCGCCTTCTTCCGTTCCTGAAGAAACTTGTCTTCTTGTTTCCACGATGAATGGAACTGTGAGTCAGGGTGCAAGTGGTCCAATGCAGTCTTTAGTCGTCGATTCATTAGAAGTTCCGCAGGACTCCTGCCCGTCGTAGAATGTGGCAGTGTGTGCTGACGGAAAAGAAAACGTGCCAAATCGACATTTACGTCGCCTGAATCTATGTGAGTGAGTGCCTCCTTTGTCTCTCTTACCATCCTTTCCGCCCGGCCATTCGATGAAGGGTGGTAAGGTGCTACGGCGACGTGTCGGATCTGGTTGCGGTTGACGAATTCAGTAAATTCGGTGGAAACAAAGGCCGTGCCATTGTCACTTACAATTACGTCCGGCACTCCATGCGTGGCGAATAGCATCCTTAGCTTCTGAATGACTGCTGAGGACGACATTGAATTCATGATTAATACTTCTAGCCGTTTTAAAAATGAGTCCACCACTATCAGAAAAACTTTTCCTTTGAATGGCCCTGCAAAATCAACGTGTAGACGTGACCAGGGATGCACTGGCGCCCGTGGCATCGACGGCCTGGTCTCTTGGCAAGCGGAACAGCATGCCGCTTTATCTTCAATGTCGTGGTCGATTCCAGGCAACCAGATTGTACTTCGTGCCAATGCTTTCATTTTTAGAATGCCTGGATGGGCTGTGTGCAGAACGTCGAGTATGGTGCCTTGTGCCACCTTGTGTATCACAAGTCTGCTTCGCCAAAGGATGCATCCGTTGTAAGCTGATAATTCGTCTCTCCTTGTTACATAGGGTTTAAACTCGTCAGGTTGCTTGTCATCTGGTCACCCATGCATAACCCAGCGCTGGACACGCGCAAGTATGGTATATCTTCTCGTGGTTGCTGCGATTTTTTCTGCGTTCCAAGGTTGTTCTGGAGCGGTCTCTAGCATCCAAACGTCGGCCACAGAAACGTGTTCCAACTGTGTGGCTGGCAGAGGCAGCCGGCTGAGGGCATCAGCGTTACCCAAATTGCTGCCAGGACGGTACTGTAATTCGTAGTAGTATGCAGCAAGCATCAAGCTCCACCTCAGGACTCTTGGAGACACCATAGCTGAAATTTCCTTGTGTGGGTTTAGTAACCCATGTAGAGGCTTGTGATCTGTGATGATTGTAACCGGTCGACCATAAATGTATTGGTGAAACTTCTTAACACCATATATGACCGCCAGAGCCTTACGATCTGTTTGCGAATAATTCCGCTCTGCCTTGCTTAGGGTTCTGGACCCGTAAGCTATTGGTGATTCTTCTCCAGTCGCGGACACGTGACTCAGGACAGCTCCCAAACCCTAAGGAGAAGCGTCGCAAGTCAAAATCAAGGGCAACTGTTGACATCGTAGTGCGCAAGAACAGATGTTGACTTGAGCAGCTCCTTTGCCTTACGATAAGCTTCCGCTTCACGGACAGTCCATGTCCAGCTCGCACCTTTGTCAAGCTGTCTGTGCAGTGGCTCCAGGGTGTGGGCAGCTCCTTTAAGAAAGCGATGGTAGAAATTAAGTAGGCCGAGGAATGCCTGTAATTCCTGCTTGTTCTTCGGCTCAGGAGCTTCATGTATTGCTCTGACTTTGTCTTCGGTAGGTCGCTCTCCATCCTTGTCGACCTTGAATACCAAGAAGACAACTTGGCTTACGTTGAATGCAGATTTTTCCCTGTTAAGGCGGAGCCCATCGTCTTGGAGTCATTACAAAACTTCTTGCAATCGTTTGTCATGCTGGTCTTTAGACTTGCCGCCGATAAGGATGTCATCCAGGAAGATCAGTACACCTTCCATTCCAGCAAGTAGCTTCTCCATGTAGCGCTGGAAGATAGCTACTGAGACAGATACTCCAAATGGTAGTCGGTTGACTTTAAAAAGTCCTTTGTGCGTCGTGATGGTAAAAAGTCTAGCTGACTCATCATCGACAGTCAACTGCTGGTAGGCCTGTGCAAGGTCAAGCTGTGTGAAATGGCAGCATCCAGCCAAGTTGCTGAGGAGTTGCTCTGGTGTTGGCAATGGGTAGGATTCCCACTTCACTGCCTTGTTAACGGTGCTCTTGTAGTCACCGCAAATTCGCAATTCTCCGTTCTTCTTCAATACTGGAACAATTGGTGTAGCCCAGCTTGAGTGCTTCACAGGTTCAAGGATTCCTTGCCTAACAAGCTTTTCGAGTTCCTCCTCCACCTTGGGTCGCATAGCATAAGGAACTTGTCTTGCCTTGCAGAACCTTGGTGTTGCAGAGGTGTCGACTTCCACACGAATAGCTGGTCCCCGGCTCTTCCCCAGGCCTGTGTCGAAGATATCCTTGAACTCCTCTAGAAAATTACTACCTTGTTGGGCAGTCTCGAGCAGATGTAGACCAGTGAGTCCGATTCCTAGAGGCTTGAACCAGTCTCGTCCAAGAAGGCTTGCATATTCTCCTTTGACCACTAGGAGTGGTAGAGTTGCGGACTTTTCTTTGTGTCGTACCATGACGTGTACTTTGCCGAGAACGCTTACAGGTCCTTTTGTGTATAGGTTCTCAGCGCAACAGTGGATGGTTGCAGCCTTTGCTTCGGAATGCGAAGTCGTGCCATTGTTCTTTTGCTGATGACAGAGAACATGCATCCGGAGTCGACTTCCATCATTGTTGGCTGTTCATTGATCCTGATTTCTACGAGGATGGAGGGCTCATTAGACGAGAGGTTACACAGCTCGTATGTTTCGGTAGCATTACCGCCCAGCAGATCAGCTTGTGCTCTTCCTTGTCCTTGCCCCAAAAAGGTTTTTTTTCTGTGCCTTCTTTTGGAGACAGGCTTGGACGATATGCCCCTTGCGGCCACAAAAAATGGCAAGTGGCGTTCTTGAAGTGGCAGTCCTCTGGCTGATGTGCCCCGTTACACCGGAAACAGGAAAACCCCGTTTGTTTTGTTGTAGGCCTCATAAAGCGTTGGGCAGGCGTTGACGGTCCAGGTCCATCTTTAGCCACGCTGTGGACTTGGCTGACGTCTTGGGACGTGGCTCGGATCTCCACAGCATCGTTTTTTGCACATTCCGCTGCGATGGCCATCTTCTCTGCTTGAGCCAGTGTAAGTTCGGCTTCACTGAGCAGACGTCGTTGCAAAGCTTCATCCTTCACCCCACACACGATCTGGTCGCGCAAGCTGCTGTTGAGCGTGTCTCCGAAATTGCAGGTGACTGCGATACGGCGTAGATCCGCAATAAATGTAGCAATTGTTTCATCGCTACGCTGAGTCCGCTTATGGAACTTGTAACGTTCCACGATCTCCGAGGGCTTCGGTGCGAAGTGGTTCCCCAACTTCATAACGATGTCGGAGAAGTCCGTCTCGGATGGAGTCTTCGGTGCGCAGAGAGAATGCGGGATTGCATATGTCTCGGCACCGCAGACGCTGCAGAAAACTGCTCGCTTCAGCTTGGGTGTAGCGATTCCATTCACCTCGAAATAGAATGGACCTCTTGGCGAATATGTGCTGCCACCTAGACACGCGAATCGGTTCGAGACTAGGTGACTGGAAAACAACGCGCGCCCAAGGCCTCTCCCACCCGTTCCACACCCAAAACGTCAGCTACATCCTGTTCACCCATTGAGGCGATGTGACCTAGATACGGCTCCCCCAAGCTCACCTTTGTCCCCATCGTGCGTAATCTTCCGCCCCGAGGTCGACACAACGAAGCCGCTCAAAGGCGAGAAATGCAAGATGGCGGATTGTTTGGAACTAGATACTCTCGAACCCAGGCGCATGAAATACTCCGCGCATGCGCACCGCGTATTTCTACAAAAGGTCCATTCCAACCGTTGCAGGTACAACGGCCATGTTTCCGGCTCACCTGCCTTGAAAGCTTCGAAAGTAAGCGGTTTCTCGTCAACCATGATGAGTGGCCGAAGTATTTATTTAGTTATTTATTTATTTATTTATTTATTTCAAATACCCTCAAGGTAGTAATACATTGAAGAGGGGAGTGGACATCAAAATAATAATTACAATGTGCACATGTTAGTTAGAACTCTCTTAAACAAAACAATATCAGTAATGTTAGCTATTGAGGCGGGAAGGTGGTTCCAATCCAATGATGTTTGGGGAATAAAAGAATATTGAAACAACGAAGTTTTAAAATTTGGCACACCGACTTTATGACTATAAACCGCTGTTGCCGATTTCTTCGTCGCCAAATTTGTTATGTACATTTATATACAAGATATTTACAGGTTTAGTCCGGAACAGTACATGCTGGACCTGGGAGACAGCCAGCGGATTCCCCGAATGCAGAGCAGCACGAGTCCAAGCACGAGCACCGATCTGGGCCCCTTGCTCCTCGCCGTCTTCAGCACGCCTTGGCGCATACATTACACACTGTGAATCGAGTGGGAGATTTAATAGCGCTGACACATTCGTTTGTTTCAAATAAAATATTAAATTCACACTTACAAGCGCTATCTTACAACTTATCGATATTGAAGTCTCCCCCAAAAATTAAATCGTAATGGTTATCATTTACGACCTGTAAAAAACACTCGCAAAAATGAAAGAAGAAAATACTGCGGCCATCTGGTGGTCGATAAAGCACACTTATAACAGTATTTCCTGTTCTCACAGAAAGCACTTCATAGTCTTGAGTGATACAGCAATAATCAACCCAAAGTTCACATTTTATTGATTTATTTACAAGTAAACACACACCTCCCCCGCGACGAGATGTGCGGTTCAAACCGTATAATGGCATTTGAAGTCCTTCGGTTTCTGTTGCATACCACGTTTCGGTTAGCATTATTATATCGAATAAAACTTGAAACTGTGCAAAAAGCACTTCTAAACTTAGCGCTTTATTTTTAGCAGATTGTGCATTAACGTAAAAACATTTTCAAAAACACTTGTCCTCGTGACCAAGAAGCTGTTTCAGGTCCCGAGAAAGCACATTATCATGATAAAGCATTACAAAAGATGAATCCTTCTTTTCATCTTTCACGTGGCATCTAACGCAGTTTAAGCATGCATCTCCAGACCCAATCCCAACCGCCCGCTCACCTGCCTTTCGTCTCACGAGAATTTTGCCATTCACATGCCAAGCAAACTGATAAGACTTCTCTCTCGCCCATCCTTTTGTCGTCCACAGTAGCGCCTTGTTTTGCTTTGTCATATTTTCCAGTAAACGGATGATGCTGTCTCGATCAAGCTTTTTCTTGTTGCGCGACCACTGATTGCGAGTAGTCTGCCTCGAAAATCTTACAATGATACCAGGTACTTTGTCTGGCTTAGCGGCAAGTCTGTGAACGGCGGCAACCTTATCCATCGTCAGTGGTCGCACATCAATCAATTGGGCCACCTCGTTTAGCTTGGCAAGGAGGTCTTCCTTTTCTGAATACAAGACGTCATGGACCTCGAGGTTAAGTTGCCTGCTGCGCCATTCCGATTCGTTCACTTCAGGTCCGGAGTGACTTCATTTCTTCATTAGAAGCCGCTTCAGCTTGTTCCATGTTAAGTACGCGTTTTTTTTTTACACTCTCAGAAAACAAAGGGTGTATTCTTACACCCTTTGTCCCATATAATACACCCCAAAACTTCAATTCGACGTACAGCGCCCTATAGTCTAACAGGCGGCACACAATTTTACGAGGGGCTTGATAGCCGAGTGGCACAACTTATTAAAATAGCTAATGTACTATCACGATCAATATGAGTGTGAACACCGCTCCGCGTGGCCCGTGGTACTATCTGTGCCCCCTGGCGATTACTCTTTGAAGTATACGTGCACCTTGCGGTCGAGACATATCGTCCCTAGCGATCGCCACACCACTCTGCACTTCCTGGTCGTCTGCTAGAGAAAAACGGTCGGCGAAACTGCGAACCTGTTCACCAATGACGAAGCTCATATTTTGCTAGCAATGTGCGCCAGCAGAAATAACTTGTATAAATAATTTTAGTGTCATCTTTTTGATTAGGAAGTTTTAATAGATTATTCCCATTACTCCTATAACAATACCCGATACTTCGCCGACGCAGCATGCATCATATTGTTATCGGAGAGAGAGAACAAACATCTTTAGGTATCAAAAGAATCAACTAAGACTTCGCATGAGTTTTGCGAGAGCAAAGGACCACCAATGCGCAATGCGCACAGGCTAAAAATTAGCGCGGTGCGAGCAGCGCGAAAAAAATGATGAGGACGTTCTGTGTGTTTGTTCTACGTATTCTTCGTTTTTTTTTATGTTTTCCATGATGAAGATGATCACTATCACCCACGCTCGCATCGCGCAAATTCCTTGCCTCTGCGCATTGGTGGTCCTTTGCTCTCGCAAAACTCACGCGAAGGAAATAATAGGCAGTCTTCGTTCATTGTTTTGATAGCTCCGATAACAGTATTTTGCATGTTTAAAGGCGTCGGCGAAGTATCGGGTATTGTTATCGGAGTAATGAGAAATACGCTTTGTTATTGATGACCAGGGCCCGTTTGCTCGAAGCGCTAACCGCGGCTAAAGTTAGCCGCAGTACCTAGGAGAGGGATTTTGAAATCACGTGACTGGCTCCGTAGGGATGCGGGGAAACATGGCGGTGCCCCGGTGAGTGAGCGCCGCTCGCTTTGGAACTAATATGTCGTTGTAGCTGCAATATCGGACGCGTTAGTCAGCAACGAATGGTGCAGGAGGCTTTCGCTTTGCCTTACCTCACTTAAATCGCAAAGCATGAGCAATGACCTCGCCGCATTTTTAGATAGTCTTTCGATTCTGGCCTTTCCTAAGCCTAAATGAACGCGATAATTGTCGGCATGGCAACGTCTTTGAAAAGCAGATTGGCTTAACTCAATCGGCCGGGTATTGATTGCACACAAAAGCAGACAGCGTCCCAATAGACCTTTTTCTAAGTTACCCAAGCATCGAGGAGAACGCTGGAAGTGTAATTCTACAGTCCGCGCGCTGGCCTTTCTCTTATAAAAGATTTGAAGTAAATAATCACAATAAGGCTTTGACGAACGCGCGTGCAAGGCAAATTTTGTTTTAGACTTTTTCTTTAGAACAATAGGTGAGCGGCGTTTGGCAACTTCCGGTTCCTTAGGAAATTTTGTTTTACTGTTGACAAACGATGAGATTGAGCTGCAAGACTGTGCAAGCATAATTTTGAAACCTCCAGACAGTAGTTTCCAGAACCATGCTTAGACAGGTTTGCAGGTCATCATCGTCGTTCGTCAACACCTCACAAAATTTCCCGAGGAACCGGAAGTTGCCAAACGCCGCTCACCTATTACTATACTTCGTTTCACCTTATGTGCGAGCGAAGGCAAAGCTGGAAGCGCGAGCACGAAAGCTCCGTGCGTTCAGGCTTTGCTCGAGCGCGCGAGCTGGGGAGAAACGCAAAAAGCGCTGGTCTCGCGCTTCGAGCTTTGGCTTCGCTCGCAGATAAAGTGAAACGAAGTAGTGCAGACGCCAGCACGTGCAATGCGTGTAACTACACTCGTAGCATGCACCTCGGTGCTTTTGTGTGCTATCAATACCCGGCCGATTGAGTCAAGGCAATCCACTTTCCAAAGACGTTGCCATGCCGACAATTATCGCGTTCATTTAGGCTTAGGAATGGCCAGAATTGAAAGACTATCTAAAAAATGCGGCGAGGTCATTGCTCATGCTTTGCGATTTAAGTGAGGTAAGGCAAAGCGAAAGCCTCCTGCACCATTCATTGCTCACTATACGCGCGCCGATATTGCAGCTACAACGACATATTAGTTCCAAAGCGAGCGGCGCTCACTCACCGGGGCACCGCCATGTTTCCCCGCATCCCTACCGAGCCAGTCACGTGATTTCGAAATCCCTCTCCTAGGCAATAAGGCTAACTTTAGCCGCGATTAGTTCTTCGACCAAACGGGCCCAGTTTCGCAATTTCGCCGACCGTTTTTCGCTAGCAGACGACTCGGAAGTGCAGAGTGGTGTGGCGATCGCTAGAGACGATATGTCTCGACCGCAAGGTGCACTTATGCTTTAAAGAGCAATCGCCAGGGGGCACCGATAGTACCGCGGGTCACGCGGAGCGGTGTTCGCACTCATATTAATCATAATAGTACGTGTCTACAAAAAAAAAAATAATAATAATAATAATAATCGGGGTTTCCTTGGCCATAGTTCAAAAACTCGGTGTTTTCTTTATGTGGTCTTTGATACGTACTTTAGCTATTTAAAAAGTTACATCGCACCGTTATCAAGCCCCTCGTAAAATTTGGGGCCGTCTGTTCGACTATATATAGGGCGCTGTACGTCGTACTGAAGTTTTGGGATGGGACAAAAGCGTGTAAAGCGATACCATTTTTTTAGAGTGCAGGTCCTTCATTTCTTTGTCTTGATTTTTGACGTGTACCATTTGGTCATCGTATTGCTTAGACATCATTTGAACAGAGCTCTCGATGCCAACCGCTGTCTCCCTGAGGCTTAATAGACTGTCCAGTTGTTGTTGTTGTTGTTTTTGTTTTGTTTATTGCAGTAGGCATGCTCGCCACACCGATCTCTTCTTCGTTTATTTCTTTCTCGCGTTGGCATTCCTCGCGCCATTGCCGTGGCGCACGTTCGACATTGCCAGACCTGGCGGAAAGCTACACCTTTTGACCTGTATTCTGTCTTTGTAACGCCAGAACAATCACCAGTGGGATACTGGTATTTGCAGTCTACACAAATCAGATAAAACTTATCCTCTGGTAACGATTCGTTACACACCAAGCATGTCATGTTAATTCGTACATCAAAGCCAACAGCGAACAATCATATGGCAGCAGCGGTAGCGCAAAAAAAAAAAAAAAAACAGGGAGTTCTCAAGAAGAGAGAACCGTGTTTTCCGGCCCGGGTAAATAAACTATACATCGCAGAATGCTCGAACTCCGTAAGAAAGTGACGCTAGCGGTTCGTATATAGAATGCGAATGTTTTAGAATATGACGTTACCTGGATCAAACGATAATTGAGAAAAACGAACTTTCTCTATGAGCCGACGTTCACCTAAGCCTAACTTCGTCAGAACGAAAAATGTCATTGTGGGCACCTGTAGCATATATTTCAGAGCAAGAAGGAAAACAAATACCTCTTTCTTAAAGGGGCGGTGCAACGATATTCAATTGGAATGTTTTTCACTTTACACGAGCTTACTGGCACTAGTGGGACTCAAGGATACTCGCACGCAACGCCACTGATCAAGAAACTCCTTTGTTGCGCTGTAATTTCGAGGACAAAACCGAGTGTTTTCATTCAATCTCTCCTTCGCAAAACCTGATGACGTAGCTGGGCGGTAGCAGTACCGCCCAGTGACGATGTTTGAATGCGGCTCATAGATTGGACCCGAGCATGGCGTGGACACTCGATTTAGGCTCGTGATAATCGATAGCTCGAGAAGTATTCGGGTAGTGTCCTGTGTCCAATCGCTGCAATGACGACAACAGCCGAACCATGGCAATGTCTGGAACTCAGCGCGTGTCCTGAGCCTTGTCAACCCCAGCGCGTGGCTATGATCAACATTGGCGGCATATAATCGGCTCCAGATCACGTGGCTGCCTGTTCTGGCTGCGAGTTGAGGGGGTGAACTCTGCTCGATATTCTTTAATTTTTTCTGCGACTTCAATTGCGTGTGGTGAAAAACGAACGGGTATTTCACAGGTCATTAACGTCAGGAATCCGTTCTAAGCGGTATTTGCGCAAAATACAAAAATCGTTGCATCGCCCCTTTAATGACAAGTGTTTTCACTTATATAAATCCCACAAGCGTGAACAATATCATTTCTTGCTTCGACGATATTAGGCTTAGGTGGACGATCTCATAGAGAAATTTTGTTTTCTCAATTGTTTTTTTTAATCCAGGCAACGTCATCTTTTCAAACATTCGCGTTCTATTCCAACCACTAGCTACGCATTGTCAATAAGTTTGAGCTTTCTGCGATGCACAGTTTATTTATCTCGAACGAAAAACACGGTTTCCTTTTCTCGGGAACTCCCCTTATTTCTATCACACACTCTAAGAAAAAAGATGGTCTCAAAGGACTAACGGCAGTATTTGGTCCTCTGAACTCCCATTTGCTTCGAAGAGACCATCTGGTTCGAGCTAGGTACCGTGCGCAAATGCTGAGGACTAACTGCACTCGACCTGGACTTACCGAAAGGCTCGCAGGAGCAAAAGCAGCTGCGGGAGCAAAAGCGCGGGCGCAATAGCAGCGAGAGGCGCGCGGGACCAAGAGCGCCGGAGCAAAAGACGCGCGGACAAGATGGCGGCGTCTGCTGCATCGCCGATGGCCAGCGTTACGCACTTACTGTTTCGGAACGAAGGGGGAGGTATCCACAGACACTCGTAGCATCAAAAATTGCAGGAGGGGCATGTTTAAGGGTTGGAGCCAACGTTACTAGAACCCTCACTTGGGAAACTCACCGTTGAAACCTGGGCCGCTGGCGTCCACCGAGACCGAGCTAGATACGACAACAGCTCCACTCTGTATCATTTGTCTTAACTGTGGTCACCTTGAGCTTTTAGAAAGCATGTTTTTGCGTAAAAACCAATGGAAAAAAACTCTTTGTAGTAACTTTTGTTGGAGTTTAGTACAAAATGATGGGCGCGTGTTGTTTTCTAAAATATTTAGTTTGCAAGTTTTGCAGCACAACTAATATTGTTTTTATACAACCGTGCCTCAGCGGTGATTTCAGGTAGCGCGTCCCGAGCTAGGCGCATATTAACCTTGGTAGTATTCCGCGGCGCGTCCGCTTGGGAGTCGGGGGTGGCACCCCTGAAGCCCCTTCCACAGTATCTGTTTTGGCCCCAAAATGGCCGATTAAAACCAAAATGGAAGTCACGTGGAGTTCCTCGAGTGGCCGCTGCGGGAAAAATGGCGGCGTTGTGATCGCCATTAGCTCGGTTCTGGAGGACGGGTTGGTGCCACTTTTTCCGAGCAGTCTCTTTCCCAACTGAGTGGTTTAGTAACGTTGGTTGGAGCTCACTTTATAACGATCGTAGCTTCTGCTTCAGCATGTCTTGGAAGCCAGCGCTGACTCGAGCGCCACCATTGTTGATGCACTGGCCATGCGGCTTTTGACCGTTGTCCTGGCGTCCTTCCCCTTTCCATGCTTCGAAATGTGCTTTGAAAGCGTTTATATTTTCTTTTTGGTTTAATACTGGGATGAAAATAGCCTCGTTGAACGTTTTAAAAACGTTTCCAAAGACAAAAAAGGTTCATTCTGTTTTCTTTACTTTTTGTATTCTATACAACCTGTGTTGTTGTTGTTGTTGTTGTTTTCGCAAGGAACGGTGCGGTTGCCACGGAGACGCGCATGCGCAAAGTGGGACAGTCTATGCGGGGAAGAGAGAACATGGCTGCTGGGAGCCTATGGGGACGCTGTTTTATAGACTGTCACAAATAATTACTGTGTATACCGTTACTTCTTAGTAAGAGATGCACTCCTTAGAAAGTTTAGCAACAATATTGGAGAACAATAATGGTGTGAAAGCAGCACCATATTTTTTAACATCGCTCACGGTTGAGATGGTCACCGACCAAACGAGTCCTTTCATATGATCAGTATAAAAGGCGCATGGGTAGCCTTTAGGGGTGGCGATTGAATTAGAGTGTGACAATAAAGAAAAAAAAATTGAATTAGTGTGTCATCGTGTGTGTGTTGTGCGTGTGTCATCTGTGTTCTAATTCCTTGTCTATGTGAAATAAGCGTCGTTTATATGTGGATGTACCACAGCGATACCATACTTTTTACAAATTTTGACTTCGACGTTGACTAGCGCCACCTAGGTGTGTAAGGGCGCAATTTAGTAATAAATGAGGTAAGGGCGCAACATTTAGTCCCAATGGCCTAAATGCAGGGGTGAAAAAGTTAGTCCTGGGGGTTCAACTTTAAGGGACTAACGGTAGGGGAGCAAAGGTTGCTCCCGTTACCGATGCTCCCCTAGGGGAGCAATGGTTGTGTCAGCGTATTTGCTCCCCTGAGAGAGCAAGTCACGCTCCCTTTTTTCTTAGATTTCCTGCGTTGAATTTTATAGAGTATTTTCATTAGACGCCGCTATAAAACGCTATATGTATCAAGTATATGTCTAAGACTATTAGAAGTAGGATATGCTCATCTCGAGGGTATATCTATACAAAAAATAGTCCCAAATGTTGTTGCACGACTGTTCGTCGAAATTCAATGCATCGTAGGACAACTGGTGGTAGGGGAATTCGCCGTATAACACCATTCGTCCTAGGGTAACTATGAACCACATGGGTTTCCGGGAGGGGCAGGAGTTAAAGGGACACTTCCAGGGTATCTATGCTTGCCAAGGTTTTTATTTGTACATGCCTCATGAGAGCCCAACTACCCAGAACACAATTCGCGGCTAGAAATTCGTTTTCTTTCCGCCCGAAAGCCGCCGATCGAGAACTGGCCGGTTTGAGTCACGCTCACTCTCTTTTCCGTGGTCACGTGCCGTTTTCAATGGTTTAGACACAACCACCAAAGATAACCAAAGTCGTGGGTCATCGAAGGTACACATTTATACTAAAGATAGACAAAAAATACGATATCATTTTTTGTGGCTTCTATAAAAAGCTGCAGAAACGTTGACTGAAAAAGAAAAAAAAATATCCCAACCACGTGACTTTTGGTAACGTTCTCCTCCTCTATATTTCTTCTTCCTCCCCAGTCCAGTCTCGGTTTCAATTTCGAGCAGTTACGTTTTTTTATTAAAATATGCGCGACACTGTAGCAAAATATTCATTGGGTCGTCTTCTGAAACCACATTAAATCGCCTGGGAAAAAATATCTGTGTGTGTGTGTGTGTGTGTGTGGGGGGGGGGGGGGGGGGGTGTCATGTCAGTGCTACTCTTACAAGCGGTGAGTACTTTGGTTTACAGCAGGGGTCTCCAAACCTCGACCCGCGGGCCAAATCCGGCCAGCATAGATGTTCCGACCGGGCCGTGGCTGGCCGTGGTCCTTCCAATGAAGGCCGGCCCTTTCCCCTTTCCGGCAAGACTGCTGCTACCGGCGCGAAAATGAGCGCGCGTAGAAAAACAGCGCCGCAACGCGCACTAACCGCGTAAACGAAGATACGCAGTAAAAACGAGACAAAAGTGCCATCGTAAAGCTTGTCCCCTCGTCATATTATTCATTGGACATTGTCATCACCAGCATAGATATTCTTAATCCCCGTTTCATATCTGGGTAACTACGTATGTTAAAATTCCCTTGCGCTCCCATGTATAGGGAGTATTCACTGGCGGTCATAGCTGAGCTCGCTGCTGATTTCTTACCACCGGGGAAGAGAGAGAGGGGAAAGATGCTTTTCTACGAATTTTGAGTGCAAGTGAATCTTCTATAATCTTCTAGAGGAAGAATAGCGGCGGTTGGGGAAGCCTGGGACCTACAAGGGGAGTCCCGGTGATAAGAAAATTTCTTCTTCCCCTCTTCTCTTGCGGTTGCCCGAGAGCTGACGGTAAACTCTTCCCGGGCATGCGCATTGAGCAGTTACCTCAAATATGACGTTTTGCATTTTGCATTGCATTTTGTCAGCATTTGTTATATTATTTATTTAGTCTTCTGCCCTGTGTGAGCATGCCAGAGTTCCTGCTTTGATTTATGCCTGGTGAGTCTTCCTGGTCTTCAACATTGTGTAACGGTCTAATTGGTTAAATATTGATTTTCAAGGTAAAGTATATGTATTCATCCGCCTTAGATTATTTTTAGAACGCAGCTCTTAGGCGAAAGTTTCCGGGTTGAGCGGCGTCGCCGTTGCCGTCGCCGTCGGCGTAACCGCGCGTTGCATTATGGGACGTTTCCCGTAATGACGTCACGCGTGACGTCACGAGGGTTACCCTTGTAAGGGTTACGGGGGTTACCCTCACGAGGTTCACGAGGGTTACCCTCACGAGGGTTATCCCCACGAGGGTCACGAAGGGTTACCCTCACGAGGGTTCTCCTCACGAGGGTTACGAAGCTTACTCTCACGAGGGTCACGAAAGTTACCCTCGTGAAGGTCACGAGGGTAGCGTCACAACGGTGACGTCACGAGGGTAGAATTTTCCCGCTAAATTTAGTGCAAAAATGTTCCCGCTAAAATTAGCGGGGAAGGAAAAAGGCCATACTCTCCCCTCCTCCTCCTCCTCGAGAGCTGCGCTCTAATTCGGCGTTACAGAAAATTGTAAACGCCTTTCATTTTTTTTTTACTCTAACTTGTAAATTTGTCATTTATATGCTTATATGCTGATGGTGAAAACTTGAAATAAATGTTTGTAAGCCGGAGACGAAAGGGTGACCCGAAGCAGCGCGTTACAACTGCTTTTATACACGCGGTGCGTTCAGGAATTTTGTGAACCACCGAAAACTCGACGATAGCCGACAATGGGCTGGAACTTTCCAAAAGTACAGATTAGAGGAAAATTGAACTAACTAAACGCGAGAAAACACGAATAACCTCCGACCGGTCGTTACGTCATAAAAGGATCTTTCGGCCGCCACGCGCGTGTCGCTCGCGTGGGTAGCGCGTGCAATTACAGCACTGACTCCACTCGTGATGTCTTTTTCTGACTTTTTTTTTTTTAAAACAGCAAGAGGTGCGTGCACAGCTTTGGTAGGCGCCGAAGATGCGCGAGAGCGGAGATTCCGAAAACTCCTTTTATGACGTGCGGCCGAAAGATCCTTTTATGACGTAACGACCGCTCGGAGGTTATTCGTATTATCTCGCGTTTAATTAGTTCAATTTTCCTCTAATCTGTACTTTTGGAAAGTTCCAGCCCATTGTCGGCTATCGTCGAGTTTTCGGTGGTTCACAAAATTCCTGAACGCACCGCGTGTATAAAAGCAGTTGTAAGCGCGTGGCGGCCGAAAGATCCTTTTATGACGTAACGACCGCTCGGAGGTTATTCGTATTATCTCGCGTTTAATTAGTTCAATTTTCCTCTAATCTGTACTTTTGGAAAGTTCCAGCCCATTGTCGGCTATCGTCGAGTTTTCGGTGGTTCACAAAATTCCTGAACGCACCGCGTGTATAAAAGCAGTTGTAAGCGCGTGGCGGCCGAAAGATCCTTTTATGACGTAACGACCGCTCGGAGGTTATTCGTATTATCTCGCGTTTAATTAGTTCAATTTTCCTCTAATCTGTACTTTTGGAAAGTTCCAGCCCATTGTCGGCTATCGTCGAGTTTTCGGTGGTTCACAAAATTCCTGAACGCACCGCGTGTATAAAAGCAGTTGTAAGCGCGTGGCGGCCGAAAGATCCTTTTATGACGTAACGACCGCTCGGAGGTTATTCGTATTATCTCGCGTTTAATTAGTTCAATTTTCCTCTAATCTGTACTTTTGGAAAGTTCCAGCCCATTGTCGGCTATCGTCGAGTTTTCGGTGGTTCACAAAATTCCTGAACGCACCGCGTGTATAAAAGCAGTTGTAAGCGCGTGGCGGCCGAAAGATCCTTTTATGACGTAACGACCGCTCGGAGGTTATTCGTATTATCTCGCGTTTAATTAGTTCAATTTTCCTCTAATCTGTACTTTTGGAAAGTTCCAGCCCATTGTCGGCTATCGTCGAGTTTTCGGTGGTTCAGAAAATTCCTGAACGCACCGCGTGTATAAAAGCAGTTGTAAGCGCGTGGCGGCCGAAAGATCCTTTTATGACGTAACGCTCCGGGAAAGAGAGGCTTCAGCGGTACTTTGAAAATGATTTTCTGCAGCCTCCGTGCTCCGAATTGAAAAAAAAAAAATAATAATAATCTCGATATTCGTGATCCTGGAGGACAAATATAGACGATTTAAATGTTTTTACTCGAATACAGAACCGCTTCAGATTCCCTTTAATAAAAGAAAGAGACTTGCCGAGCGGGCTCGTCTTCGTAGCGGCCGCGTGCCGCTACGAAGACATGTTTTCCCTGCTTAAAAGGGCCACTGAAAAGAAGAAAAAAATATGTTATTTTAAACAGTGTAATTGGGCTACGCGTGACAAAAAAAAAATTTTAAGCGAAAAAAAAAGTTTTGTGGCAATATTGATGGCGTGAGACCCGATTTAGTCGGTAGTCACCTCCTTTCCAGTTGTTTTCTCTCGGCAATTCGGGCGCGTGGAGGATAGGTGGATCGGCTTGGTCATCACCACAGTTGGGAAACTCACCCTTAAAACCTGGACGGCTGGCGTCCACCGAGACCGAGCTAAATACGATAACAGCGCCCCCCTTTAGCAACGAGCTGAAACATGAAAGTTGCTTTACATGGCTACTGCGAGATGGCCCTGCGAGATGGCGCCACCGGCCCTTGCCCGACTCGACGTGTAGACCTGAGCGCCGGTCTAAAATCGCCGGCGGCGGCGCGCCGGTGTTTGTACTTCGCTTTATGTACTTCCGGCGGCGGTGTGTGGACGGCGCGGGGATCAACGGATCGGCGGCGGCGTGGCGCGGAAGGGGGGTTAAATTAGAGAGTGATGGGGAGCGAAAGGAGTCGAATTTAGAAAATAAAATGCAAAAACTGTGGAAGGGGGCGCGCTTTTTTTCTTGAGAGCTACATCGCCTCCGCTGTGAAGAGTTCGTCCGTTGGAAGAATCAGGTACTCCGGCGTCTTGTTCATTTTCTTTTGTTAGCAAATGTGCCGCCTGCAGCCGCGGCGCAAGGAAGCGAGCAGCAACGACAACGTCGACTTCGCCACGCGCTTCATTGTCACGCGCCCCGTGCCTGACAAGTCGACCGAGCACGTCCTTCGATTTCTAGAACAAATCGTACTCTCAATCGGTACGCCGCAAGCCGTCACCGACAATGACAGGGTCCTATAACCTCACGTTTGGCTTCACGGTACTTCGCTGACAGGCAAATTCAGCACATCCTTACAGTACCTCACGCTCCCGAAACAATTACGACTTTGTCGAAAGCGCCAACGGAAAAATCCTTCCATGACTGCGAAAGAACGTCAACGGCGACATCAACCATTGGAGCGACTATCGATCTCCAGGCATCCACCTTTCAAGTGAACCAGCAGCCGCACGCCGGACTCGAGACATCACCGTTCGAACTCCCGCTCAACTTTGTTCCACGTCGACCAGTGGACAATAAACTTTCCCCGCCTCCCGACGAGGTTGGCGACGTCAACGCGAACTGCGACGCTGCAAACGTGAACCTCGCTGACTACACCATTTCCGGGTTTACCCCACAAGGCACACCGGATCGCAGCCAAGCTAAAGCACGACAGCTCAAGTTTTTTTTCACAAACAACCAGCGGTCGACATTGATTTCACCGCTACGCAACCTCGCCTTGCCACGGCAGATCCTCTGATTACACGCGCGCACTTCACACCGACGCCGCCCTTTACGATGGCTAGACGCACCGAGGATCACAATATTAACAACATTTGCAAGGACGCAAAGATTTTTGAGCTGGGGAGTGTAAGCCAATATGCTGGCGGCGAAGACCCGTAAGGAGAGCCTCCCCACCTCGACCGGATGCCGAGCGCGTAGTGTGATCGGAGCCCGACCAGCTAGACTTCGACCCCCGACGCCGGCTTCCCTGCGTGGGTATGAGAAAGGAGGACCCCTAGAAACACGAGCGACAGGAATAGAAGGAAAACGAACGCGAATATAGCCCTCTTGTATCAAATTATTTCTCAAAGTTTTCATTAAATTGTTTTACAGTCTACAAACGTTCATTCCGTTCTAACACTTCTACATTGAAGAAAGGGTAAAAACACAGGCGAGCTGGTGAAGAACTTCTATAACCGGAGACACGGAACGGTAAAGAAACGGACAAAACAACAAGTCTCAAAACACAGCTTCTAGTTTATTTAAACAACGAAAGCCCTTACATATACCGTATTTTCCGGACTATAGCCCGCACCGGTGTGTAGTCCGCAGGGGAAAATTCGGGGTCAAAAAAAAAAAGTTTTTGCTTACATAATCCGCATCTGGTGCATAGTACGCACCTGGTGCTTAGTCGACAAGAAAATCTTCTCACGGACGGCACCTCTCGACACCTCGACAAATGTCTGCTTTCTTAGCTCACATACAAGCCTATAATGTACATAAATCATCATTAACATACTCTTTCATTCACAAAATCTTTCTCGTCTCATCATAATCAATGATATTGAAAAACAAAATTCCTGTATAGTCCGCACGTGTAGATAGTCCGCACCGCCTAAAATTTAAACTTTTAAACATGTATAGTCCGCAGATTATAGTCCGGAAAATACCGTACTTCAAGACCCTCACCACCAAAAAAGAAACACCTCTCCACTAAGTCACCGAAGCCGGACACTCGGACAGATGACAGATTCAAACGATTTATGGTGCCCCCCTCCTTTCACACCAACCAGCCACCCTGACGACCTCGCTTGAGAGCTGATCTGTCACATGCGATAGCTGGAAACTCCAGCACAACCCTTACTATACATGGAAAGCCCACAAAACAAGATATCAGAGACAAGAAAAAAAAAATTAATATCACTATCCACTCCCAGGGACGGTGTGCTTACACAATATCCAGAGGTCAAAATACGAATGGTCTCCCTGAGAACGGAAGATTATGCTAAAGTGTCATTCGGTGAATCGTGGGCGTTCGCTAAAACGTCATTCGATCAAGTAAGTGCCTCCTCAGAACTCTTCTATCATTTGCTTTCTCTTTGTGCAAAACCCGGGCAACCTGGGTATCCCACATTCAGGCTGACAGTCATTACCGTCTACAACATGTTTAGCGATTTCCAAGTACTAAGCCTTATCTTCTACAGTCTACTGCCCTGTTATGTTCCAAGAGCTTTCATTTAACAATGACATGTTTGTCCAACATAGGACAACCCACACCGCAACGGAATGTCGTACACCGCATCTATCTAACAGTTACATCTGGGATTTTATGTTTTTTCTGGCACCTTGAGGGCCAACAGAAATGGGTTAACCTTTCTAATTTGTGCTGAGCTTTGAAAACTAAATTTACACCAAACATCTTTGCCACTGAATAAAGTTACGAGAGATTCCATGGTCGTAAGGCACACAGAGAACATCCTTCACAACCTGTTTTTCCACAGAAGCCGGATTAAACCTTCCTAAGACCTTGAGCACAACTCTAAAGATGACATTCTGGCGGTGGCCCGCTTCCAAAAGACGCATCTTTTGCAACTCAACTGCCTCTCCAACCCAATGCATACATGATTTTGTACAGGCGTTATCCATCAGGGACACAATTACAACCCGTTTTAACTATTTTCGCGTGACAGCTGTCAGCTGCCAACAGTAGCTTTGCTACTTCCTTGCCGTACCTCCAGCACAGGCCCTTTTCCGTGTGCAACAGGAGGTCTAAGTACTGAATTTTGCCCTGAATGGTACTTTCCTCCGTGAATTCAAATCCTGGCATTTGTATACTATACATTTCTTAACCGTCTCTACCAACCCTTCCTAGAAAGCACAAATAAAAATGTCAGCGACGGACAACGACAGCTCCACTCGTGCACAACCATGTCAACGTGAACATCCATCTCGTTTAAAAAAATCTCGAACACTGGAGCACTTGACGAACCGATACACACTCCCTCTTTTTGAATGAAAAGAGAACCATCAATGATCAAAGTCTAATTCTAAATAAAACTCCGGAATGCTATAAAAAAAAAAAAAAAACTCTTTACATATTAATTTCAGAAGCAGACTGAAACCACTAAATTATATCATCACACCACCTCCTGACCCTTATTAACAGCTCCGACTTATCCATATAGTATAAGTCCCTGGTGTTTAAAGTTGTCATATCATACCTTCTCCCTGTGATGCGGATTCAATATTTCAATCAACTGCTCAGAGTTTTTGAGTGAGAATGGACTGTTGAGCTCCGCTCCTGCCAGGCATAATTCTGGATAAAAACCGACAACCTGCCAAGCTCCATTTTCGTTCCCAACCACTCTAACAATTACACTAAGATGTAATTGTTAGAGTTATGCTCAAGGTGTTAGGAAGGTTTAATCCTGCTCCTGTGGAAAAAAAAAAACGGTTGTGAAGTATGTTGTGTGTGCCTCACTACCATAGAATCTCTCACAACTTTATATCAGTGGCAAAGAGGTTCGATGTAAATTTAGTTTTCAAAGCTCGGAACAAATTAGAAAGATTAACCGCTTTTTCGGGTGGTCCTCGGGGTTGCCAGAAAAAAATATAGAAACCCAGATATAACTTGTCAGGTAGGATTGGTGTACGAGATTGCGTTGCGGTGTGGGTTGTCCTGTTGGGCAAACTGGTCGTTGTTTAAATGAAAGGCTGTTGGAACATAAAAGGGCAGTAGAATATAAGGCTCAGAGCACGGAAATCGCTAAACATGTTATAGACTAGCTGTAATGACTGTCAGCCTGAGTGGGGCGATACCCAGGTTTTGAACAAAGAGAAAGAAAATTGTAGGAGAGTTCTGCCTCCTAAAGGGAAACCCTGCGTATTCGTCCTTGGCATTGGGCAGTGATATGAAGCGTTTCTGTGTCTGAGGGCTTATTTTGTGGGTTTACCAAGAATAGTAAGGGTTGTGCTGGAGTTGTCTGTTATCGCATATGGCTGGTCAGCCCTCAATTGTGAGGTCGTCAGGGTGGCTGCGGTGGCTGGTTGGTGTGAATCGTTTGGATCTGTCTGGGTGTTCGACTTTCGGTAACATAGTGAAGAGGAGGTGTTTCTTTTTAGGTAGTGAGGGTCGTTCGTTGTTCAAATAAACTAGAAGCTGTGTTTGAGACTTGTTGTTTTGTCCTTTTTTTTTTTTGTCGTTCCGTGTCTTCGGTTACTCTGGGGCTTCTACATTTATTAATATATTTACATGAGTAAAAATAAAAGGGAAAAAGCGTACAGACACAGCTATATATTTATTTATTTAGAGAAGCAGAAGAAAAAAAAACCGCCAATACTACGTATACATAACCCCCCACCCCAACTTAAAAAAAAAAAAAAAAAAAAAATTGGCGGTGCCGGCGGCGCGCCGAATTTTTTGTGCGGCGGTGGCGGCGGCGTGCTGGCTCTGGGGACTTCGGCGGCGGCGCAGAGCTACAGTGTACTGTAGCAGAGCGGCGAGGGCAAAACTGGCGGCGGCGGCGGCGCGGCGCGGCGGCGCGGAGCGGCGCGGCGGCGCAGGTCTACGTTGCGCCAGGCTCGGAGCGTAGAGATCAGTGGTAAAATCGAAACTAAAACTAAAGCATAATATTTAGTAATAAATGTATATTTTTTTTAATTTGTATTTAATTTATTATTTATATATTTGCTATGTCTATATTTATGCATTTAATAGCCATTCAAAGTGGTTAAAAATAAAAATTAACGAAAAAAAGAGGATCTAGCAGTTTAGCCGGTCTAGCTTCTAGCCCGGCAACATTAACTTCCATACACACGTTTGTTTTGCCTGGTCGTGGTTTTGCCGCGTTTTCCGCGTCCCCTTGTCACATGCTAATTCATTTCTGGGTCTCCAGGTAATTCAAAGACAAAGCGCACTACCTGGAATGACAGAGCACAATCAGCGTGAGGAAAAAAACAATACGTTGCAGTTTCTAAGGTTTGCGTCGCGCCGGAGCGAGCAGCGATTGTGCTGATGTGTCGTCCGTGACGTCGTCTTCGCCGTGGTCAGCTGTGATCCGCTGGTTTGGAATCGACCAACTTCGCTCCAAAACTCGAACGTGAGGTGCTCATTTATTTATTTTTATTTATTTATTTTTCTGCTAGCGCTCGTATTTACGGCGTTTGAATTGGTTTGAATTTGGTCACTTCCCACGAGAGCTTGTATTCGACGTTTTTGATGCGACTGTTTTTGACGCCACGTAAAACGTTTGCCTGTGTCGCCTTTTGGTTTCTTTTTAAACGGAATATTTGGTTCTTGTTGGAAATATGAAAGCGCTGGACGGAAAGACGAGCGCGATTGTGCCGTTTCGAAGAACGCTCGCGTTGCACAGGCACGCGCATGCAGTGGATGCATTTGTTCTAAAAGACGCGCTCTCTAAATCGATCGTCTAACTTCAAGAACAACTATGGTTTCCTTGATTAAATTTAAACTTTTTTTCCTCCTGGAAGTATCTGGTTGTGTTGCTTGAGTGCCCAACCTCATGCAGGAGCTTTTGTCTTCACGGCTGTGTCTTAAGCGCATTTCCACAATGTACAGGGCGTCACAAAAAAAAAAAAAAAAAAAATTACAAGGTTTTTTTTTTGGGGGGTTCATATCACATGAGCGAATGGCGTTTTAGCGAACAGCGACTTTTGAGCAAATAACGGGGGCGCGCGTTAAGCCATCCGCCGCGCTGCGCTTACGCCGCTTCGCGGCGACAGTCTGCGGCGGCTCATTACAAAAAGAGTAAAGCTATACGCACTCCGGAGTGCACTTCGGTCGGAAATGGCTATGCGGAGGGCAAGTTCGTCTGCTTCTTGCGCAGGGGGTAGCGGTGACGTCAGAACGCCGAGCCCCTATTGGCTGATCGCGACCCCCCAATCTGAGCGTCGTCTGCTCCTTTGCAACGTCGTCTGCGTCTGTCTTACCTTTCCTGCGACTTTCGGAAGTGCAGAGGCCAGATTCACGAAACAATCTTACGCCAAAAGAGTGCGTAAGACAAAACGTGAGAACAAATTCGTATTCACGAAACGAAATTATCGTAAGTTTTGCTCAGGTTACGACGGAATCCTACGACGATCAACTCAGCATGGCCGACAGCGTCGCTCAGTTACTTGGTCGCGACGATCAACGGACGTTTATTTTTGTATGTGCTCTTCTCACGCGTCCCGACTGCAAGCAGCAAGAAAAAAAAGTAAAAAGTACTTGAAATAAACCACGACGAACAAGAACGCTGGATCCACAAACACCCAGGAAATGCTCCAACGGCCACGATTCCACCGACCCCGAGTAAGCGAGCTCGGCAAATAGGCCTAGCAGGCACAGCGGTGCTCCGACGGTCCTTGGCCAAGACCGTCTGCCCACGACCGGCTGGCGTGCTGAATGGAATATGCCCGCGCGACCCTTGTAAACCCTTCAATCTCTTCCTCTTGTCATCTCCTTGTTTTCCGAGGCAGCGGTGACTCTCGCTGGTGAAAAAGCGGTGAATCTCCGACAGACACAGGAAAGGTAAAGCAGCCATCGCTTTGACTAGCAGACGTAAAGCAGACGATGTTAACTGCGCCGACCCGCCGACGCCGTTAAAGAGTGAGGAGTCTCGCCGCACACGAAAGGAGGGAAAAAGTATTTGGGAGGAAACTTGCGGACACTAACACGCTCACACTCGGTTCTTAGCAAACAAACCTCGGCGCCTCGGGACACCTCGCCAGTGAGTCCTCTGACTTATCTCCTTGATACGCGTCTGCTAGTTGTTAAAAACAACGTACTGCTTGATTTATTTTGTCTGCCCTCTCTGAAAGGCGAAGTCGAGCTCGCTCGTAAAGACCTGCACTTCCGAAAGTCGCAGGAAAGGTAAGACAGACGCAGACGACGTTGCGAGCAGACGACGTTGCAAAGGAGCAGACGACGCTCAGATAGGGGGGTCGCGATCAGCCTATCAGGGCTCGGCGTTCTGACGTCACCGCTACTTCCTTTCTCATGCGCAGAAGACGAAAATGAGCCCACTTGCGAGGCGTATACGCACACCGCGGAGAACTCATGCCATTTGGGTCACCCTTTTCGAACGGCGCGTGTATCACTGGGGAGCTCGTTAACACAGCCCCCCGCCTGCGTTCACGCCGCTTCGCGGCGACAGTATCGGCTGCTAATTACAAAACTTAACCAGCTACACGCCGCTTCGCGGCGTCCAGCCGGCAACACAAGCCCCGCTGTCCCCGGTCGCACCTCCGGAAAGGGAGTCCCATACCATTTAGTTCTGCGAAGTTTCGGCGACAACATTCGGTTTTCTTAGTGTTCATCGCAAAAAGAAATGTCGTAAATATTGCTAAATGCCTCAACAAAACAAAATGTTTGAGAAAAAAAAAAGGAAAAAAAAGTAGGCCCACCGCGGATCGAACCCGCGTCCACTTGCGTATGGAGCAGACGTCCTAACTAGGGATGTCGCGAACCACCCTAGCTTCGATTTCGAAAGGTTTCGATATTTGCGAAGCGAACTGGGGTTCGATTTCGGAAAATTTCGATATTTTCGTACCGACCGAGGTTCGAATTCGAAAAATTCACAACTTTCGATCATAGTAGAGTTTCGAATTCGAAAAGTTCGAAGCTTTCACGGTTTCTAAAATTTCGGGTTCGAATATTTCGAATATTTTTTTTACTTGAGGTTCGATAAATTCAAAGATTTCGAACTTTCCTAACTTGAAATTCGAGAAATCTGAATTTCTCAAGATCTGAAGTTCGAAAAGTTCGAAGATTTCGAAATTCTTTGGAAATAAAATTCGAAAACTTCGAACGCTTCGAATTTTTATTGACATGAAGTTCGAACAATTCAAAGATTTCGAATTTCTTTCTGCATAAAGTTCGAAAAGTTCGAAAGTTTCGATTCTCTTTTAACGCTGAATTCGAAAAAAAAAAAAAAAAAAAAACTTTAAAGATTTTGAATTTTTTTCAAGTCCAAGTTTTCAAAGTTCGAAGTCCAGTTTTCAAGTTCCTCCACAGTTTCAGTTTCAAATAACGTTTTCATGACTCACTGGTTTTCACGAAATCAAGTTTAGAAAAGTTAGGGTGTGATACCTAGGCTCTGCGAAGTTGGTCAGGCAATTAAATTAGACGACAAGTGTCCCGGATGTGCTGGAATATTTGCCAGTGCAGGGTGACGTGTGACCGTAGATCAGTAATTGTGACCGCCAGCCCGGGAAGGGGGGGGGGGCGTTCTTTAACGTGCATCACGCAGTAGTGATCACACGAACACACTGTTTTACGATACTCATCCAGTTCGAAATGGCCAGGGGCGGGCAGGAGATTGAGGCTCAGAAAAACCTTGAAGCGACCTGGCAAACTACCTCCCCACCCCTTGCACGCTGGTTGTAATCCGATCGAACGCCGCCCGAGTGACGCTGGCATATAGTAAGTTAAGTTTGTAATCGTCCTGGAGGTTTATTTTCCGGGACGGAGGAATCGCCTCACAAAAAGCACAGAAGCCGACACAACTCGAGGTCGAGGAGCGTTCTACCATACAAGTGGCGTCGGAAGAGGAAAAACGGGGGAGGGAAGAGGGAAGGGGGGGGGGGGGGGCCTCAGCCCCCCTTCCCCCCTTCCAGATATTTCGGACTGTTAAAGAAAACAATACGGGAAAGAGGGCGTGGTCGAGCTTATTTTAATCTGAAATTATTTATGCCTATGTATAGCTACTGTCGCTCTTCACTGCATAAAAGATCGCGTAGATGGTCATTGTTAGAAACTCGTTGTCAGAAGGCACTACTCGTCACATGCTTAGTGGTTCGGAAGTTCAAAGCTACGTCTTTACGACCTAAATAACTGTGCCAATGGTAAAAAAAAAAAATGAATAAATGCGGGGATAAAAAGCTGGAGAAAGAAAAAACTATCAAGAACTCGCCGGATGTGTTGTATTCTTGCATATTCAGAGGTTCAGAACTTCGAAACAACTTTCTCCTACCAAAATGTGTACAGGCTAAAAGAAACACGTCCCAGGAACGTGAAGCAAAAAAAAAAAAAGTTTTCTTTTAATGACGTGCTGAACTTGAACAATATTAGAAATCTCCTCCCATGAGGTAATTTATTCCTTAACGTGAAAAAACAATAAATACATTATTTTGTATTCTGCAGATGGCAATGATATGTACTGTCTGTGGTGTTAATTTAAATGCAATACCTCAAACAACTTAGACGAAAATAAATACCAAGTTTAGGGCATAATTGCATGTAGATACATGTTTGGACATTTCTTCGAAACTCACCTTGAATAACAATAGTCATATCTTAAGACGACACTTATCTAGGCTATACATAGATCATTCTTAAAAAGTTTAACATCTCTACCATAAATAGCTTCGGCTACATCGCGCTTCAAATCTGGCATAAACGATAATCGTCAAAAACCCGTCGTCCTTCCTCGCTCCTTCGGGAATATATTTCTTTAAAACTAAGCATGCCAGAACATTGAAATAAACGGCATTGTCTTTTGTAAAGAATGGAACACCGCATGTAAAAGTTGGAGAAAAAAAATTACGAATGTACCTCACTACTTGAATTCAAATGAAACCGTCCGCCGGTCTTTCGAAGTTCGTTGAACTTCTGACTTTTCAGGATTCGAAAGTTCGAAACTTTTCGAATTCTATTGATAAATAAGTTCGAAAATTATCGATTTCCTTAGCATAGGAAATTCGAAAGTTCGAACAGCTTCGAACTTTTTAGTGCAAGAAATTCGAAAGTTCGAAAATCATTGAATTGTTTGGTCAGTCAAGTTCGGAAGTTAGACAAGCATTGAATTTTGCAGTGTGATAAGTTCGAAAGTTCGAAAAGGATCGAATTTTTTAGCGTAATAAGTTCGACGGTTCGAAAAGCGTCGAACTTCTTAGCTTAACAAGTTCGAAAATTCGACTTCCGTCGAATTTTACGATATAGAAAATTCGAAAATGCGAAATCTTTCGAACCTTCCGAATCGCTTGATTCGATCATCGAAACTTTGATTCGAAAAAAGTTCGCGGCATCCCTAGTCCTAACCCCTACACTATGCCATCGCTTAGAAAACTCGCTGTGCCCATTTGTTTTTATACGAGTTTAGCGGAGTGCGTATAGCCATTTCCGTCCGAAGTGCACTCCGGAGTGCATATAGTTTTACTCTTACAAAAATGTGAGCCCATTTGGCCCACCCGAAAACGCCGCTTCGCGGCGTCCGACTATTCGCTAAAGTGTCATTCGGTGAAACGTGGGCGTTCGCTAAAATGCCATTCGATCAAGTGAGTGCCTCCCGTTTTTTTCACCGCAAAAATAAACTAGGCATCGCCAAACGCTCATTCTCCGCCCAAAGGTAGCGCTAGAGGTCTCAACCAGATGCCAAAGTTTCAGCCCGATCCGATACCTTACTCAAAAGTTATAAGTGATTTTCTGAAAAGTTCAATGGGAAAATAGAGCCCATTTTTGCCCG
This sequence comes from Ixodes persulcatus, assembly GCA_013358835.2. NCBI lineage: Eukaryota > Metazoa > Arthropoda > Arachnida > Ixodida > Ixodidae > Ixodes > Ixodes persulcatus. Next base: position 449,649 of record JABSTQ010009114.1, read on the forward strand.
TTTTCGGCTTCTGGTGCCATAGAGCCCCATGTATTCCAAAACTCCGTCGGCCGCCATTTTCCCATTGAAATTTTCAAAAAATCACTTATAACTTTTGGTTAATTTATCGGATCGGGCTGAAACTTTGGCATCTGGTTGTGACCTCTAGCGCTACCTTTGGGCGGAGAATGAGCGTTCGGCGATGCCTAGTTTATTTTTGCGGTAAAAAAGACCGTGTAAATTTTCTTTTGACACCCTATAGTAGGGATCTTCCAGGTTACATCAATAAAACAACAAATAAACACTTTTTAGGGGCGAAGCTCCTTAGGGGCTAGCCATGTCCGTCCGTCCGTCAGGGTTGCCAGGTAGTTTCTAGCTCAAACCGCCAAATGCCAGACAGTGTAGCCCAAAAGTAGCCAAATGCAAGAGATTTATGTAGTCCAAAAGTAGCCATATTCTGGAGAGCCCAAAATATTGTGCGCTGGAATGTGTGAGCTCAATTCGAATGCACTGCGTCTGCATATCTGGGGTTTAGAAGCAGCTTGCAAGATCTACAACATCTTGAAATGTATTTAACGTTTTATTTCAACCACAAAAGTACAAACATTTTTCACACGTGTTTTTACAGTCGCATAGTTATGAATCACTCGCTCGTGCCCGGCTTACTAGAGCACCATATAGCTCCTTCGGTGCAGAGTAGCGCAATCTAGAATGCCGTCTCTCGACGACTAGCGGCGAACGCCCGAAGGTTCCAACTCCGGTGAGAAATGCATGGGGAACGTGAGAAAATTTTCTGTTTCTTCAATGGTGTGGAGATGTACGGAACGACAATAGTTTTTGACATAATAAAGGAACATGTTAGAATTTTTGTAAAAAAAAATTGCATGAGCGGCATCATGCAGCAGACGACGCGTCAACGTCACGGCGACGTCGCAGCGTTCACGTGACCCACTCCGGCCAACCCAGAAAGTCCATCTCCGCTGCGCACAAAAATCGCCTGCTTCAAACGCCATTGCCTTGGAAATTGCATTCTCAAAATTTTCACACTCATACAATATTATGGAAACTTTGATAAAGTGTTTAGTGCTTTACCAACTTCGCGACAGACTAGTTTTGAAAAGTGTGAACTTGGCGTTTATTTTTTAATCAGCCGTGTTGAGTCGATCTCTATGTATTCTCCCATAGGGCGGGCCGCCTCCTGGAACCCTGAGTACCACGTGACTCGCGCCGAGCTGCTCTGTCGGCCATGTTGTCGGCGAAACACGCGGATCAAAGGATTGCGCTACTCTGCCTCGTAGGAGCTATATAGTGCTCTACGGCTTACTTGCCTCATACATGATTTCCGTGTTAAAACGGGCAAAAACGTCTTCAGTAGGGTTGATGCCCTTACAGCACTTGTTCTTCCCAAGGAAAGCAAACTTTACATAGAGGACGTTTTGAAGAGTTGGAAGGGACATGTTCTTCCTTAGGCCTGACTTTGTGAGGGACACGTGACTGAGTACTCTCTCCACGGCGACATTCGACATGGGCAGTGTTGGAGCGCAATGGCACGCTCGGATAGCAACAGAAACAGGGCTGCTCCTCTACATCGATCTTGGCCTTGTTCGGAATATTCATTGTCCCCAATCTGTTGTCTTTTGTTATGGCTCATTGTGCTTTAAGAAATTTCCACGTTTCGTGGAAGAGCCTCCTTTGTTATATCCGGTACAGCATGCGTTATCAGGCGACATCAAACTCTGCAGGATGTGTTGAGTTGCCTTTAGTACCATTTTTCCTCGGATGAGGTGCCTCCTGTAGGAGGATGGTGGGAAACTCGAGAAAATAAGAGATGCCAGTAGGAAGCAGAAAGAACTTGGGAGCATAAAGTAAGCAACAATTAATACAAAAGCGATGTCGTCCGAGCTGAATCTAGGTCACGGTAGCTTACGCCCACAAATCTTCGCGCAGAAAATCCCTGAAAGTGGGAATCAAGAAAAGGTGGATTGTCGCTTTGTTTCCATGCTGAAGTGTCTTTTGTACATCTACTCTAAACCAAGCAACAAAAAATAAAGTGCCTCGTTAGGATTTGAAGTAGCCCAAAAATAGCCACATAGCCAACCGCCAAATTTCGACGCCAAATGCATGACAAAGTAGCCCAATTTGGCTATTAATAGCCCAACCTGGCAACCCTGCCATTTGTCCATCCGTCCGTCGGGCATCCGGTGCTCTCATGATGATGAAGTGATGATGATGATGATGAGTGAATCTCATGATGATGATGATGATTGAATCACATGATGATGATGATGAGTGAAGATGAAAAACAATTATGAAAAAAAAAAATATGTTTGCACAGTCGACAGGATTCTAACCTGTGCGGGGAGACCCCAATGGATTTCTAGTCCATCGCCTTAACCACTCGGCCACGACTGCGGCACGCGTAGGGGGCTCCGAGATGTGGTAGTAACTCAAGAGCTGGGGATGTCATGGATGAAACGTTGCATGTAGCCGCTCAACGTCTATACAGGAGAGGGCACTGCGGTCAAATGCGTATATAATTGCGTTAAACTTTGCATGCATTGGCTCAACGTTTATAGACGAGAGGGCGCTGCGGTCAAATGCTCAAATGCGTATATAACCACGTTCCATACCACACATTCTCTTTCTGACATGGATGAAAACAAATGAAAGGCTCGGCATGCTGCGGCTCAGCGTCTACGCAGACAAGCACCACCAGAGCTTCGCCCCAATCAACATCATTCACCACGTGGAGATGCGGTCAATTTTTGTGACACCCTTAAGTTTTTAAATGTCTCGTAATCGAATTATTTTTTTTCTGCTTCGGTTGCGCGTGGTGTCATTCCTGTATAAAGATATTTGACGTATAAAGTAAGTGGTGGACCTTATTCCTATCCCAGCCTCAAAGTTAATGTCACAGTGTTCACCTTTCACCAGCTCGCATTAATTTTAGGCTGTGGCTAGCGTTCCGTCTAGACGGAACGATAGTCGCCACTAGAGTTCCGTCCAGACGGAACGATAGTCGCCACTAGAGTTCCGTCCACGACCGGTTCCGTCTGTGCTAATGTCCCGGCTCACTGGGGAGCGTGCTAACCTAACTAAGGGTTAGGGGCTTGACAGCCCAAGCCCAAGCGCAAGGGGCTTGACAGCCCCTTGCGCTTGGCCACTAAGTGGTTGTCAGCGGAAGCTCTAGCGAAACATGTGGTGTGTTTCAAGGGTAGTGACGGTGCCCAGTGGCCTGCCCTATCAGTAAATAGAATTTGCACCGATTTGTTTGAGTTTATCACAACCTGAGGACTTTGCCATGTTGACAGTGTGGCACAAGCAGTTCAAATTCACCGTGATGATACACAAAAATAATCTTTTATCAGTCGCACACTTCTGTGCAAATCGTGATGTTACTGTAACATCAATCTAAGGCCGATCTTGGTTTATGTGCCATCCCTGGGCATTCGAAGCATGTATGCCGCATTGTAAACTTTGCGATTAGCACCAGATGTGGTAAAAGACTGAAGCAAATGGGTTTGAATCTCATTTATCGAAATGGCCGGCCACCTGGCACCATCCCTACTTGCGAAGCACATCTCAGGCTGCGTGAGAGCTCCTGCAAACGACCGTCGAGGGACGTGAAGAGGACGAGAGGCTGTCGCTCCGTCCTTCACACTTTTTTTTGTTAGGGACTGTACCTATAAAGGAGGGCATTTAGACCAGATCACTAAAAGGGCATTGCGAGAGCTCGAGCTGCGGAGATGTTAAGTCTGAACTCCTAGACTCTTCTCAGTACTTTGCAGAAACCCGGAAGAGCACCTCTCAAAAGAATGCAGGGTGTTCTGACCACGATTTAGGGAACTCTGCCTTAGCTGTTCAACTCTGCGCACTAGTTGTGACTGGTTGGCTTATTGAGGCATTCTGGCCTCCTCAACTGGCCTTGGACTGACTTGTCCGGTAGTTCCACCGATATGAAGTCTTTCATTGGCCTCTCGGGACCAGTCCTTTGAATGAAAAGTTCTCTGCTTAGGTCTGTATCTTTTTGGTGATTTTTTTTTTCTGCGATTTTCTGGAAGCAAGTTGTTTCCAATGGAAAGCAATGAAAAAGCAGGTGGGAATTCCGTTTGCAGAACAGGTACTCAAGCAAATACAAACAGCTGGAGATGATTTTGTTTTTGTCATACTTGTAAACGAAAAGTATGTGACATTCTTTTATTCTGCGCATTCGCTCCTTTGAAATTTCTTAAATTATCCCGATTTTGAGTCAGACCTTTTTGTTTGATCACTACACACATTCAGCTGCTTATCCTAGCCAAGCTGTTTATATGTGTTAATGCCACAAGTGCTCACTAGTTAAAAGCTACAAAAACAAAGAAAGAAGACGCAAGTTTTCCCAGGCTCTGCCACTTGGAGTGGTCCTCTACAATGTGCTGGCAGTAGTGGGAACTATCTTTCCCTTGCAGTGTCAATTAGAACTCGTTCTGGTGGGAAATATAGAATTGCCTCCTTATGCGATTTTCACTAGAAAACTCTACAGTGGTAAAATAAGTGATATAACTATGTATGAATAAATAAAGTACATGCTCATTAAATTGCAATGCTCCACTTTCAGGCTGCAAGAAAAATGCGAGTGGTCATTGCAACACTGTTTGTTTTTCTTGGTTGCTGCACAAATGTCGTCTTTCTGGAGCTCCTCGTAAAGTAAGTGATCCTTCCCTGCGTACATCAGCTCACTTTCCTTGAATGTCAAACGTCCTTTGGCATCGCTTTGATTGGGTCTGAAATCTGTTCGCTATTTCAGCCGCAAGCTATCTGCTTCATAATGTTGATTCAAGGGCCTCTTCTTGAAACTCTGAAGTTATTAACACCGAAAAGTGAATTTACACTCGCAAAGCAAAAGAACTAAATATGTCTACCAAGGAAGGTCATGAGTAACCTCAGATTGACAGCCAACGTCACAAAGAGGGTTTGTTTTATCAAAGTTCCTGAGGGTATCGGATGTCGCACAAACATAGTAGAAAAGGGAAATGTGCTATTATAATATCTATACATTATAAATATTATAATTCCCAGTGACTTGCAGTTAAGATTGTATCCAAATTACATTCTGTACGTTTTCAAGACTGGTTTTGTTTCTTGCGAAACAGTTCCATGTTTCTTGCTACTCAGCGGTCCCTTTTTTTTTCAATTGACATCTGTTCCACCATTTTTGGTACGTTAGTTTCTGCCCTGTCATTCCACATAAAAAAAAGTTCAAATGCTTTCATTGTTGTAGATACCCAACACACATTTCTTTGGCCCTGCATTTTCACCCCATTGTAATCCATCTGTGGCACACCCACGTGTCTTTCACTCAAACATTCACTTACTAAAGCTACCAATTTCTAAAATGCCTTTCATGAGCCAAATGTTATTCCCTAAGGCAGGGGTCGGCAACCCATGTACCGCGGGCAGGATGCGGACCGCAAGGCAGTTTTATGCAGCCCCCGGCACGACACCAGAAAAGCATCAAAACACCCCCCCCCCCCCCCCCTCCCCCCTTTGCCACTTCCTCACAGGCTTGAGGACCACACGGCAGTTTTGACCTGAAATGGGGATTGTCCAACACCCCATTCTTGGGCAGAGAAGGTTTTCACCCCCTTTTTGCCTCTTCTTTGCCTGCCCCCGCCCCCCAATTCGCGATTTGTTGTCCGAACATCTCCGTGTCGACTTCGTAACGACTCGGCCTGCTGCTGAAAAAGGTTGCCGACCCCTGCCTTAAGCCACCGCTCACAAAGACAAATTTTGTCTGCCTACTGACGCTCAGTGCTTTGCTTGATTTCTTTTTCTTCAACCACCAGGGAGCAGCCAGGATGCAGCAACCTGATCACGTTTGCTCAGTTTCTCTTCATCTCTGTGGAAGGCTTCATATTTTCAACAAACTTTGGCAAGAGGCGCCCCGTGGTGCCCCTCAAGTGAGTTTCATGCCTTTGACTTCGCTCTTTGCTGTTGTTTGTTTTTATGTTTTTTTTTTTTTTCAGTGTATATAACTGTTTCTAGATTTTCACACAAACACTTCATTAGTAGGACTGTGTGCATGTTTAAACAACCTTTGATTTGTGATATCGTATTGTTTAAAATTTACTCTGAGCATTAAACTATTTTATAGTATCAGAGCCGCCCACAAGTTTGCATTGGGGTACTCTGACGATTTTTTCATGGTCGCTGATTTGCCTCAAAATTGTCTCAACACACTGATAGACACGGTTGTACCAGTTCCATAAGTATTGTGTGAAAAGAAAAGCATTTCATGAAGGTATTGAATTTGTGAATTTCATTTTCATCATGTTTTTTACACTTTAACATAGGAAAGGTACAATTTTCTTTGTTTCTCTAGAAAGAGCAAACGGGCAATATTTTTTTTCAAGCAAACATACCGCAAGTGAGCTTTAGTCAACTCGCTAGACACAAATATGTCCAAAATATTGTTTTCTGAATTATATTGCCTCATGGCATTAGTGACACATAGGTGAATTAATTAATTGATGGAAGAGTTTCCTCTACTTCCAACACTTACTTACACTGACAAGAGACCATACCTCGGCAAACCTCACTCATGAGGGCCCTCACTCACCCTCATCTTCACAGGTGAGGTGAGGGTGAGTGAGTTTCTGAACCAGGAAAATTCATGAGTGTGAGGGTGAGTGAGGACCGTGAGTGTGTGAGGGGTATGAGGGCGGTGAGTGCGTGAGGGCCATGAGTGTGTGAGGGCCGTGAGGGCCATGAGTGCATTAGAGGCATGAGGGCGGTGAGTGGCGTGAGGGCCATGAGTGCGTGAGGGTGGTGAGTGCATGAGGGCCATGAGTGTGTGAGTGCAATGAGTGCGTGACGGGCGTGAGTGCTCGGTGTGAGTGCGTGAGGGCCACGAGTGCGTGAGGGCCATGAGTGCATGAGGAGCGTGAGGGGTACGAGTGTGTGAGGGCGGTACGTGAGGGCTCTGAGTGCGTGAGGGGTATAAGGGCCTTGAGTGCGTGAGGCTCAGTGAGGTTGAGTGAAGGGCTGAAGGTGATTGTGACTGTGAGAATGAGGGGCTGAAGGTGAGTGTATCTGTGAGGGTGAAGGTGAGGAGAGGGGCTAAGGTGAGTGTGGCTGTGAGTGTGAGGGTGAGTGAGGATGACCTAAAATGCCGACCTCTGCAAGAGACTACTCAGGTCACTGACTTTTATATTTACCATTACTTGAAAGATTTTATTATTTGCTTGACTTTTCCTTGTATGTACTAAGTCCATGTGCAGATCTTTGTTATTGTTTTACTCTCAAGTTATTTCGAATTTATTTTGTTAGCACTTGAAAGAATTTGTCATTCTCTTTACAAGGGTGGTGAGCTGGGCTAGTTGGTAAGGCTTCAACATTATTAAAATCAGCGTACAAAGTCAGGAAACTGTCGAAGAAAACAAAAGACAGGAAAGACTTTCCTAACGGCTGGACTTTTTTTTCTTTCTATATTTAAAATATGTTTGTTTGTTTTTTGCTGTTTTCCTGGGCAGCATATTTTTGCATGTGCAAATACCGTAAAGTTCCGAGAGAATGGCCGCCCTCAAGAGATCGTCCATCCTGTTTTCCTAGCTTAAGGGGGGACACTACCCAGAGAAAAAAAAAACTCTGCAAAAAACATTGATTTTGAAAAATTACATATTTACATCCATCTGCATCCAGAGAGTATTCCCAGAAATTTTCACTAGTTTACACTGCATAGTTATTTTTTTATAAATTATTTTCTGTCCACCGAAGCTAAAGAAAAGGTAGGGTTTGGAGCACTTTGAACGCATTTTTCTCCGTTCCACTTTTTGGTATAAATTCCAGTTTAGTCAATCTGTCGTTTGATAATGGCAATACAGGGAAGGCTCATTCTTCACTTTTCCTGACTGAAATTTAATGAGGAATGCGCCTATGGAGTTTGTTTGTCACTTTACAGATGTCTTTTATAAAAAAATTTGACATTTCGTCGGAGACACAGAAGACCAAAAAATTGACCAATTTTGCAGAAGAGAAAATTGATAGAAATCAATGACTTTTTACAAAAAACTTTCCATAGGCGCACCTCCTAGGCATTCTGCTAGATATCTAGCGAATAAAAATCTTGAATATTGTGATAGTTTTCCGACGATAGGTTAACTAAACAATGTAGAGCTGTTGCTGATAGAAGCTGCCCTAATTTCCTTCCCACTTAACTGACAGACCTGAAATTTTGTTATGCACCCTCTAGCATGACCACCAGCCTACCCTGTAAATTTCATTAATTTTAAGCCAAGGGTTCAAAAGTTGACCCTCCCAGGGGGTGTCTCCCCTTAATATCTGTAACATAAAAATTCCGAAACATCGCCCACCCCCCGATTTTCGTCGGACGTCAAGCGATGTCCGACGGGAATCGCATCAACCGCACGATTTGCTGTACCGGCACGTCCGACGAGCGAGTTCATAGGGTGTTCCCGCCTTTTTGACCGCAATCTGCGCACGCGATATCGGCTCCCGTAACACGAGAGTTGTTCAGACGTGTATGTTGCACCGTGTAATGCAAATCTGCTGTGTCCGCCATCTGTGGTATCTGTTCCCGTGATAGAAAAATTGTAGTCGATTATCGCGCTTTTGTCCGTGATCTCGATTCCGTGCGAGTTGGCCCCACGTTTATATTCCATCGTAAATTATGATTCTGCTGCATTCGCGATCTGCAGTATTTGTTCCCGTAACATACAAGTTTGTAGCGAATTCATGCATTTTTGTCCCCGACCTGCAAGCGCGATATTGGTTCCCGTGACAGGCGAGTTTGTAGCAGGTTCCTGCATGTTTATTACCATAAAACTTTAATCTGTTGCATCTGCAATTTGCGGTATTTGTTTCCGTGAGCTGCGATTTCTGGGTAAGTTTCCACAAGTCCTTCGCACCGTGAAACACGAATCTGCTGCGTCCGCAACCTGCGTTATCCTTTCCCGTGACACAGGAGTTTGTTGCTGATTTTCGAGTGTTTATCGCATCGTGAAACGCGAATTCGCGGTGTCCGCGATCTGCGGTATCAGCTCCCGCGTCCCCTGGTTTGTAGCCGGTGCCAGGTTTTGTAAAGTTTTGCTGTGGCGTCCCCAAAGGTAGTCTACCCCATGCTTTTCACCATTTATCTTGTCATTTTGGAGGGCGTTCTTTGGAAACTTTACGGTAAGTCAATTTGTCTTATTCCTTTTCTCCCGCAGACATTATGTAATGTTGGTCGTCATGTTCTTCCTTGTGAGCGTCGCAAACAACAATGCTCTTTCCTACGACATATCCATGCCCCTGCACATGATATTCAAGTCGGTGAGTTGACGTCTCCGTGCGCAGTCCGACAGCATGTTCACTTTACTTGCATGTATGTGGGGCGTTTGAATTTGAATTCAAATTATCCGAATACAGTCATGTCTCGTTAATATGGACCCCGTTAATATGGATACCCCGCTATATGGACACCAGTTTCGGGGACAAACTGGGAAAATACATGCATTTTTGTCTCGTTAATATGGACAACTCGCGTTATGGACGATTTTTTGGGGAACGGAGGTGTCCATATTAACGAGACATCACTGTACAGAAAAAATTATTGGATCTCACCAATCTAGCTCGGATCACTTTTCAGTATATGTAGTTCCTCTCTTTTGTGACGCTGGTTTGGCATCATCACTCCAGCAGCTTTTTGATTCCACATAAAATACATTCTTCTGGCTGCAAGTACACCCATTCTCCAACACATTAGTAACTCGCTCATTGCTGGTGAATGTTTTCCTTTTCAAGAACTCTTTCAAGAGTCCAAAGAGACGAAAATTTGACAGGGCAAAGCCCACTTCCATTTCTGCGTCGTTTCCGCCGTGCGAGCCGCAGCATGTGTCTAGCATTGTCACGTAAGAACCTGACGTTACGTCGCAGTGGCGTCACGCTGTCATTCTGCCCACATTTGCGTATGCTATTGTCGTGGATGGTAAAGGATGGACGAGCATAAAACTGAAAATAAAGGTATAATTGGCAAACTTGTGCAAAAAATGAAACAAAAATATTAGCGTCGAGAGAGCAGCAACAAGCGTCAAAGGCAGTGGCAGCGAGCGTTGAGGTGTCGGCGTGACAGCTAGCTAGCGCAAGAGTCGTCGGGAGAGTGAATTGGCGAGGCCACGCTAGGTTCCTCATCTAGTACACTTGGTATCTCGAAAATTCAGCCTAGAATGTTTGAAGCGTCGAACATTTGAGCTAAGTGCTAGTAGACGCGAATCTTCTAGAAATGTGGAGTAGCGTTTGTCCATGCACGCGGCACTATATAGCTGATGTATTCTGCGTATTGGACGTTTGGGCGGTGGATTAAAGAAGTGCCTCAAATAAATGCGTAGCATTTATAGGGCCAGCTCTTGGTGCTTTCACTTCTGCGCTGAGATGTAGCCTCGATGACGTCACCGTGCCCCATGACACTGCGACATCATCACAAATACAGAGCATTTGTAAGTCCTCTGTGGCGTCACGTGACACTGCGGCATCATGGTGCCACGTGAAACATTGTGAATTGCAATTGGGATGCCATGTTACACCCTAACTTGATTCCAAGGGCGCTCAGATACGTAGCATTTATGGGTCCCTTGTGACCCCGTGACGTCAGGTGGCAACGTCACATAACAAGGACATGTTATGTCTTTGCTATGTTACAGTGCTACAGCATTTAGAGTGCCCTTGGGATGTACCAAAAAGACGGGCAGTTTTCTTGTTTTAAAGTTTTGTTTAGAGAGCAGAAATGCCACGGGTGATATCGGTAAAATCAGCCCAGGTAGGTGGTGCATCGACAAATTACACCATTGTTCGAAGCACATTTTCCTTTAACATCAGCCTTGCAACTGTATTTTGCAACAGTCGTGTGAAACATGCTCACATTGTTGGTGCGGCTTTTTTGCCGCATGGGTCCTTTCAACCTGACATGTTTCTGTTGCAGGGGTCTCTCATTGCAACCATGTTGTTAGGGATTATTTTACTCAAAAGAAGGTGAGTTTGACATGCTTCATTGAAAACGCCATCTTGGAGTTTATGACTGTACTCCGTTTCACCTTACGGTGGGTCACAGCGGATGCTACGAGCCGTCCCAGGCAATCCAGCGCTGCGGAATGTGTTGTGCGACTACGCACCTTGTGCATTGCTGCTCTCCTCTTGCGGATTACGTGACACTCACGCGACATTAGATTGGTTTCGATGGCTTATAGTGTCATCTGCAGTCCATCGTAATGTGAAACGAAGTAGGGTCCAGGGCTGTTGGAAAAATGTCTGTCATTGATAGCACGAAACAAACCTGTTAGCTAACTGTTCCGACCCTCTCTACCCACATCTTGACAGCGAGACTCTTCCGTTTTTCTACAGTGGGATTTTGTTTCTTGGTAGTGAATCCCTTTACCTCGCTTTATGGTGCGTGAAACAGAAGTTTAATTTAAACTTGTCTTTCCTGGGCTGCACAGTAGACACTTTGCCAGTTCGTCTGGGAACCTCTAAATGAGGCTCACGTGAGGTGCAGAACTTGACACTCCAACTCTGAACTCTGTTTCCGGTCATCAAGATCCAGTCCAGCGAATCACACTTCCCCTGATCTCCATATCTGAACACTTGTCAACCGATGTGCGGAACTGTATCTTTCGAGGCGTTCTTTTTCCCAGACACCACGGCCGATTGGAACAAGCTCCCTCAAAATGTTGTCGGCCTGGAAACACTGAATGCTTTTAGTCGCACACTTTTGAAGCACATGCCTGTTGAATACAGTGAAACCCATTTATAGCAAACTATAAAACGCCCGGTTTCGTCCGATATACACAATAATTCATTAAAGCAAAACCCGCTCACGGCAAAGTTTTACAGTTTGTTCGTTATACACAGAGGTTGCTTAATATACTCCTAGATACGTTGAAGGTGGTGGCAGCGTTCGATTTTTTTTTTTCACCACGTCAACACGGTGGATGCTATTGTCCGACAAAGAATTTCATTTTACGCGGTACCAGTGACGCTGGTTTCCTAGGAAGTGTGTTACGTGTTGGTTTTTCTTTTTATTTGTACATTTTCCTAAATAAACCATTCAGTTGAAAGTTACGCTGCCTCCTGTCTAGATCTTTCTTTGTTTTGCCAGTGTTGTTTCGGCCAGTTATCCAGTAATGATGCCCACTCTGTCCAAGAGCCGAAGAGCGTGCCGCCGCTTTGTCGTGATCTTGAACTGTGAGCCGTACCAGATTGCAGAACAAAATGGCAATGCTGCAGGAGACCTAGGGAAGCGAAGTTTACGATGCTGAGGCTCGGTCTGCAATGCATTGACCGCTTGCGCGCCCAAAATTTGACTGTTCCATTGGCTGAAGAGCGTCGCAGTTGTTACAAAATCTGAAACCTGATCGGGTGCTACGGCGCTAGGGCTTGACTAAGCGTAGCCAAGTGGAGGCTTCGTGCCGGACGAGGAGGAACGTCCGTCTGCATTGCAAGGAAGCCAACCGCCAGAAGTGCTGGAGCTCGCGTGTTTGCCGGTGGTCGTAGGCATTGGAAATTCAATATATCCATCGTGTAGTTTGTTATGCGTGATATATTTCGCACGCATATTGATCCAACATTTTCGTACATATTCGATATAGGGGTTAATTCTCTCTACCCGAGTTTGTTGTGATTGGGTATGACTTCAGTGGGTTTCCTTGCTGTTCTTCCTTTTCTTTCCGTTCATTCTTTATTTTGCCAACTGACTGTTGGCAGTGTAAACAAATAAATTAATAAAATAAATGGTACAAAGAGAAACTTTCCTCGCTCACCATCGATTATGCCCATATCTCTAGGTACTCCACGTCCAAGTATGTTGCAGTCCTCATGATCACCGCTGGCATCGTGGCCTGTACAATGGCATCTGTTCAAGTCGAGGTTCGTTGAAAGCAGTTCTCGTGTTTTGGTAATTTTTTAAGTTCTGGTCCGTCTGCGCCGCGCATGCCGGCCACCCAAAGCGGAATTCACCGTTCTATGCATGATTTCACCCGGTGTGATTGTAAACCGTGTGTGCAGTACCACGTGGGCATCGCCCTCATATCTCTTTTCCTGTGCCTGATTATGACGCTTGTGCGACATCACACTTGTCTTTTTGTCAAATCGCTCAGGGGCAACCGACCTTAAAAGGACCGTAAAGCAATGTTGAGCTTAAATGTCGCTCACTTTACACGAGCATACTCACGCAAATGTGACACGCGTATATTCAAATGCAATGCCACCGGGCCAGAAGGTGCTTTGTCGTGGTTCAGTTTGAGGATCGGAGCGGCCTTTTTTTTTCAGATCCTCCTTAGCAAAGCTTGCTGATGTAGTCGCGGGGATCCCTCGAGGGTGACGGTAGTCGAATCTGCGAATGTGGCTAATGGCCCGGACGCGAGCACTGCGTGAGCACTCGACTTGTGCTCGGTTACGATAAATATTGTGGCAAACATTTGGGTGGGGCTCTTGTCCGATCGCTGTGGTGGTGTTCAGTAGTCGGGGGGGGTAAACGCGCACCTCCAGGCATGGTAACCCACATGCACGCACCGTCTATTCCTACATAGAAAGAAGAATGGCTTTATTGTCGCTGCCTCGCACAAAAAAGTTTCCAAAAGAGGACAGCAGCAATAATACAAACTTGTCGTGTATGCTGCGTGAAAATGATGTGCCCTGTCCATAAAAACAAAAGTGCTAATTTTCCCAAATCTCGGAAATAGTCCTTTATGGCAGACCCGTTTTGGTTGTCTCCGACTCCAGGACAAGCCAGGAGTGCCATCTGAAATGGGGAGCTTCTACAACAAATGCAAAGGTATGTACGGAGCGCTACACGGTTGGCGCAAGCAAACGATGGCGGGTTTTTAGAATGCAGCTCTTAGGCGCCCGATTCCGGCTTGAGCAACGTCACCGTCGCCGTCGGCGTAACCGCACTTTGCATTATAAGATGTTTTCAATAATGACGTCACACCTGACGTTGTGTGACGTCACTGCACTGTTGCATTTTGAGTAAATTTCCCCGCTAAATTTAGCGGAAAAATTAGCAGAAAAATTTCTCCGCTAAATTTAGCGATAAAAATTCCCTGCTAAATTTAGCCGAAAAAAAAATTCTAGCTAAATTTAGCGGAAAAAATTCCCCACAAAGTTTAGCTGACAGAATTCCCCGCTAAATTTAGTGGTAAAAATTCTCCGCTAATTGGGAGGGGAGCGGGAAAGGGTAGGGATAAAGAGGAAGGGCATACCTTCCTCTCCGTACCTCCCCCTCCTCCTCCTCAAGAGCTGCGCTCTAATTAGGCATTACAGGGGATTGTAAACGTCTCATTGTTTTTCTCTTTTTCCTCTTAAATGTGAAAGGTTGCGATCAAGGCTACTACTCTGGTGGGAGGATCTCTTTCGGGTCTTTAATCCAAGTGGCAAAAAGTGTGGTGCCCGCCAATATTCTTTCAAAATAAACAGGGAACTAGCATTGACGTTGTCTTCGCGCTGACAGTGTGGACGTCCCACGGGAGTGGGTGGTGCTAACTTCTCGGCCTTCTCTCCCACCCTCGGCCGCCCGCAGGCATAGCCCTGCTGACGTTCTCCCTCCTCCTGTCTGCCCGCATGGGAATCTACCAGGAATCCCTGGCCTCTCGCTACGGGAAGCATCCCCGAGAATCTCTATTCTATGCCGTGAGTTGCCACAAGTACCGCAGAATTTGCTTCATTTTTTTTTTTTTTTTAGCAAACTATGTGTTGGTGCATTTTGTAAGGCAATGCGACTTTTATCTGTTGGTTTTCTATGAGTATAAACCTTAACAGCGCGTATTGGCCACGAGAGTCATACTTCTTGTTCGATTTGTTGGCGAGAATTTTGCGAGTGGCTGCTGCTTGTCACATCACGATCACGATACGCATATGCGGGCTTATCGGTGCTGTTTGGCTACTCCGACCGTGCGGAGACGAAGACGGCCGTTTATAGACCATTCCACTAAGTGCTCTCGGGCGGCGTTATGGGTAAAAGAGGGAAAGGGCACGCACCCGGTCCCAATAGCAGACGACAAACTGTCCGTTCTCAACATTTGGGCAGTGCCCATGGGCTGCACGTTGGCTGTACCGAGGAACATGACGCTCGTTGCTGCCGCTACGAAGTGGTTTGCGTTTCTACGACATTTATGGATACTCTAGGATCAGTTTGTAGCAGGGTGAAGAATAAAAATCATGTTGATTTAGATCGTGATTTAAATCGCGCCGGTTTTACTCGGATGATTTAAATCAAACCTTTCTCGTGAAAATGATTTCTAAATTATATTTTTATTTACCGTTTGTCTAGCATTTGATGTTCTCTACGTGCATTTGTTTTGTAATGAAATCAAATACTAGTCATCAAGCAAGAAAAGCTTATACTAGCAGGCTGAACACGTGCACAAAGCAACACTCTTTGGGGAATATTTGAGCTTTCTTTCTTTCTACCTTCCACTTAGCTACGTAATGTCCTATTGCAAGCAATCGGAATGCGAAAGAAAAGAAACTAAAAAAAGGAAAGTCCTATTGCAAGCGAACCAAAAACCAAAAAAAGCTAATAAAGCTTTTTCATTAACTAGAAACATGTCAATCTCATTTTTCTTAAGGTGTCTACATTACAGCTTTTACTGTTTGTTTGAATTCAAGGACCTCTTTAGCTTCTCTTCAGGCCACACCAATTTCAATACGATGATTTTCTACAAGAATACCTTTTTCACAAGATCATTTCCTGAAAAACTATTATCATAAATATGTTTTTATTATTGTTTGTCCGTAGTTTGATTCTATCTATGTAAATTTATGCTGTTTTTAATTCGAAAAAAAAAAAAATTGGTCAAATAAAAATGTATGGCAGGCTGAACACGAGCGAAATTCAGTGCTCTTCTGTGCTAATCGGAGAGGTGAGCTTTGTTTTTTGTCTTCCACTTCTTTCATTAATTACGTGGCATCTTATGCAAGCATATCGGAATGCGAAGGAAACAAACAAAAACTTGTATGCCGTGCACGCACGCACACATGCCGACAAAGGAACTGACGGGGAGCCGGGCGGGCAGACCTGATTGTACATGTGAGGTTGACTTTTTGTCGGTCAGTATATATATATACTGTAAAATCCCATAAGGACGCCCACTCAAAATGAAGAGATAAATGGTGAAAAACATGGGGTGGGCTATCTTTGGGGATGCCACAGCAAAACTTTATGAAATATTAATGATAAGCGCCGGGGCACCCGCTACAAACCATACGACACGGGACCTGATACCGCAGATCGGAGAAATTCACGTTTCACGATGCGATAAACACGCAGGAATTCGCTACAAACTTCTGTGCCACCTGGAAAGGATACCGCAAGTGGCCGATGCAGCATATTCGTGTTTGACGATGCGAAAGACTCGCGGAAATCCGCCGAGAACTCGAACCTCACGGGAACTGATACCGCAGATCGTGGACTAACAGAATTGCATTTCACTGATGCAATATACACACGGGAACAACTCGTGCGCGTAACTTACACCTAAAAATTGAAATCGCGCGCACAGATCGCAGACAAATACGCGGGAATCCGCTACGAACTCGGGAACGAATATACGCGCGCAAACCGCGAATGCAGCAGATTTGCATTTCACGATGCAATATACATGTGTGAACAACTAGCGTGTCACGCAAGCCGATATCGCGCGCAGATCGCAGACAAAAACGCGGGAACCTGCTATGAACTCGCTTCTCGGACACACCGGTACCCCCGATCGCGCCGTTGATGCGCGATTCCCGTCGGACATAGCTTGACGTCCAACGGGAATCGGGGGGTGGGCGATGTTTCGGAATTTTTATGTTACAGATATTTAGCCAGAAAAACGGGATGGGCGATCTCTCGGGGGAGGGCGCCCTTACGGGATTTTACGGTATACGTTTTGTCTTGCACAAGCTTGCCGCTTTTTCATGAAATTATGCTACTACCTTGCACACTTTAAAACCAAAAGAAAAAGCCACTGTCGTTAAACAACTCTCATACTGTGCTTGAGTTCAAAACCATAATTTAACGTCGAGGATTTTTTATTTATTTTTTGCTTTTTACTTTTGGTGGGGCTGAGAGACCTTTAATACTTTGTTTGGAACCGGCTTCAGAAACAATGACAACAGTGGCACCGTGGGCATGAAGCTAATAGAAAACAGTCTGGCGGGAAGGACCCGTTTCCTCAGCATTTTCATATAAGTTTCGGAGATATTCTTTTGTTTTGCTGAAGTATTGCAGCAAATAAAGCTTTCTCAGTAACCAAACAATTCAAGCTATTTTTTTTCTGGTATAACGTTGACCACTGTAGGGCAGGACCGCGGGCGCAGAGATGCGCTCCGATATGAAAACGAAACATTGTGGTTTATATCGAGAAAAAAACTTTGGAATCATTCTGCACTTTACGATGTAATTAAATTTATAGTGAATCTTTCTCTTAGGCTGTTTTAAAGGGAAACTCTGGTCAAAAACAAAACCAAAATAAATGAATGGTGTCGCTTTAGTGGCACGAAATATGATCACAGCCGAAATATTATGTCGAAGTGAAGCCACATACTCTGCTAAAACCGATTTTAAAGATGCGACCAGCTGCTGTTAGTGGGCGGCAAGTGGGTTAGCTTTTAGTCAAGGAACAACCAATTTGTGCAGCACCCTCCTGACGTCATGTCGCGGTGGAGCTGCGGTTAATTGGTTGTACCACATACCGCAGCCCAACGGTGACGTCACGTCGTGGTCATGCAGCTGATGATCATTGTTGCTGTACCTCTAGCAGATAGTTTCGACTGAAATGCACATATTTTTAACCAGATTATTCGAAGTGTGTCGACGGCCGACCACGCTTATTACAAAGGCCACGGTGGCGAAAGCACGCAAGCCTACACAGAGGCGCACTGAAGACCCTTTAGTTGCCTCCCCCTTCTCCACCGAGGCAAATAGCACACTGGGAAAACGGAGTAAATGGGTGGCGGAGGGTAGGGCGCGCACAGCTGGCAGAGCACCGCTTCCAATGTCCATGCATTGACGCGGGGATGCAGGCCGGAAGCAGCGTCAACGTTCCGACATTACTCACGGCACCCACGGCCAACGCTGCTTGACTTCTGTCGGAATCAGAAAGTGCTCGTTTAATCCAGACTGGACGAACCCGAATATTTCGGAATATGCAGGATTGGGTTAAACCCGTGCAAAATGATGCTCACAGTGCTCAATGCTCAATGCCTTGTGTTGTAACGGTCTTATATACTTAAGCGCCTCTACAGTGGTCAGGGAATTTCACCTGAAATTGTTAGGGAAAACCTGGAATAGTTAAGGAATTTCAAAATAATAATTTGCTAGGCACCCTGAACACCATAATATACTGTATTCCGAGCAGCCAGGTAATGAACAAAGCAATATTCTTCAGTGCAGAAAGGAGTTGTTGCAAACTAATTTAATTACTTTCTTAAGTAATGCATAATTGTAAATAATTAGTTTTGTGCACTAGTAACTCTAATTGCAATTTCAGTACTTTGGGAACAAAGTAGCTGTCGTTGTAATTAAATTACATTTCCAAAGTAATTTACGGTACCCAAGTATGCATGTGGTATCGTGCTTTTGTGCAGCACGCGCTGCCACTGCCTGGCTTCTTGCTGCTGGTGCCAAACATCTACAGTCACGCCGTGTCCTTTACCCAGTCAGGTGAGCCATGCCCCACCCACCTTACTTCTACTTTTGGACAGGTTAACTGCATGACACAGCATAAAAAACTCGAGGTCAGACAAACTGACCACTTTACAGACCAGTCTTTCTTCGTGCTCTTAGCCCGATTGGAATGAATTTGGAGGCAAACTGTTATGTATTTCGGGGTTGGGTTTTAACATAATACTTTATTAACTAATAACAAGTGGCCGGAATGACAGCAGCCTTCCATCCTCGCAGATCCAGAGTCGGCCCCCTCTGACAAGAGTTTCTTAGCCTTCCTCAATGCAGCCGTTACAGAGCGGGTCGATGGCGGCATCTAGTGAAGGCGTACAAATACACAGCCCTCCTCCCTTCTTAATGAAGGCTACCTTCTTATTAAAGGCTATGTGAATCTTAGGGGCTTGCAGACAGTTCGTGTGGGTCATCTCATACAGGGCGTCCTTGCAGTCTCCACTGTCCTTGGTTCACTCGTTGCATAGCCTTGGTCCTTGTCAGGTGGTAGTTGTTCCCCAGGACTTGATGCCAAAGTGATCAAGTGTGGCTTGAATTGGTCATTGTGAGGTGCAATGGATGTTCTGCTGGTGTTGTCAACCTCACCCAACCACCATCGAGGTCCCTTGCCGAAATTGCGAACTGCTACCTTGTTCCCTTTCTCGTGGCGTAGCCCCTTTTCCTTTTCTTCTTGCTCGGCCCGTTGCCTAGATTTTGTTGGCAACTGCTCCAGAATTGCCTCTTCACCCCTCCTGGGAATACAAAGGTTCAGTCTTGCTTTCATTGGATAAGCCAGCATCTGTTTTGCTGGAGACGTTCCGCTCGGACGGGGTGCTCGGCGATACATGAGCAACTATTGAGCAAGTCTGAGCTTGAGGTCTCTTCCTTCTGTTTTCTTGAGGCCATCTATTCTGCCAAGCCATTAGATACTGGATAAAAAGGGGCAGTTCAGAGATGCTTGATTCAATTTCCTTGGAACGGCTGACCAATGAATGAAGTTCCATTGTCTGTTACAATGCACTTTGGTAGTCTGAACCTTGCAAAAATGTCACGTAGGTGTTCTACAGTTTGCTCGGATGTGGCACTTGCCACAATGACGACTTCACGCCATTTTGACTTCGCATCTACCAACCCGAGTAGCATCTTTCCCTCAAATGGTCCTGCAAAGTCGAGATACAGACGCTCCCAGCATTCCTTTGGCTCGGGCCAGGGTACCGGTTCTTATTTTGGTGGCATTGGGGAGTTCTGGGGGCGCTGTGAACATTGTTGTGAACAGTGCTCTACTTCTGCTTCCATGTTCGGCCAACACACAAGAGATCTCGCCATACCTTTCATGACCACCATTCCCTGACGAGTTTCATGCAGCAGGTCTAAGGTGTGTTGGTGAGCAGGGGTTGGCACAACCACCCGGTTTTCCCAAAACAGGAGATTCCGATGCACGCTTAGCTCATTACGTCTGTAGTGACTTGTCCGGAGGCTTTTGTGGCCATCCTTCCTCCACCCACTGTAGCACTTGGCTTAAGTCCTTGTCACTGCTTGTGAGTTGTTGTAGTTGCTTGACTGAAACTGCCAGCTTTTCCAAGCTCGAGATTGAGTTGACCAGTTCCGGAGAATCTGTATGTGTCGTCTTAAAGAGCAGCCTGCTCATGGCATCGGTGTTTCCGTTAAGAGATGTCCTGGTCGTTGCTCGACGCTGTACCTGTAAGCTCCAAGAGTTAGAGCCCAGCGTTGGATGCACAAAGCTGTCATGGCTGGAATTTCCTTGTCTTCCCGAAAAATCCCCAAAGTGGCTTCTAGTCAGTGATGAGCACAAAACTTCAACACAGCAGGTAGTCTCTGAACCGTGTGACATCAAAAATACTGGCCAGTGCTTCCTTTTCCAACTGTGAGTAATTTCGCTCGGCTAGTGTCAGAGTTCGGGATGTGAACGCGAGTGGCGGCTCCACGCCGTCCTTTCGTTGCAAGAACACAGCACCCGCACCATATGGTGAGGCATCGCATGCCAGAACCAGCTCCTTGGATGTGTCGTAGTGGGTCAGGACCCTTGCCTCTATGATGGCATTCTTGCTTTCGATGAAGGCTTTTTGTTCATTGTCTGACCATTGCCAGCGGGTGTTCTTGTGGATCAGGGCATACAAGGGTGCAAGCACTGTGGACAGAGTTGGAAAGAACTTCAATCCAATATAGGATCTCAGTTCACTGACATCCCTGGGTTCAGGTGCTTCAATGATGGCTTCTGCGTTTTTCTTTGAAGGCTTCAGCTGCCCTGCATTGATCTCATGGCCTAGATAGCAGAGTGATTCTTTGAAGAACTGACATTTCTCTCGCTGGAGTTTCAGTCCAGAGTCTTTGATTTTTCGGAGAACTTTCCTCGGGTTCTCTAAATGTTCTGCGTCGGTCTTTCCAGTCACCAGAACATCATCCAGGTAGACAGATGCTTCTTGGGTTCCCTTCAGGGTTGTAGGGTCTGTTTCATTCTTCTTTGGAACAGTGGCGGAGCCGAGGACACGTCAAATGCTAAATGGTTGTAAGCAAAGAGTCCTTGGTATGTGTTGATGACCAGGAGCTTGCTGGTTTCTTTATCAATGAGTACTTGGTTGTATGCTTCATGAAAGTCTAGCTTGGAGAACTTGACTCCTCCTTGTAGAGCAGCAAAGATGTCTTCCACTTTGGGCAGTGGGTACTGGGTTGTCATCACTGCAGAATTCAGACATTACTTGTAGTCCCCGCAAATCCTGACACTCTTGCCATCAGCTTTCAGCACTGGTACGATGGGGGATGACCTGTCAGAGTGGTCTATGGCCATGATGACGCCTTCTTCTTCAAGTCGGAGTTCCAGTTCCACCTTGTCTCTCAGTGCCTATGGTACTGAGCGGGCTCTGTAGTACCGTGGTTGGGCGTCAAGTCAAACGTCCACATGCACCGGCGGTCCTTTGAATGCACCGCAATCTGGTTTGAAGAACTCTTCAACTTTCTGGAGTATTTCCAGTACCCTTCGTTCGGTTGCAGTTTCTTCCAGTTTACTTACTGTGGATGTAGGTCAAATGCTGCCATCCAGTCTCTGCCACAAAGGTTAGGGCTCTTGCAAGCAACAACCAGAAGTGTCTGTTAACTTTTGGTCCCACCGAGGCTTACGTCCACTGTCAAAGTTCCTTGCACAGGAATGGGTCCACGGATGCATTTGAGCTTGATGTCTGTTTCAGCTGGTCTAGGCAGACTTCTCTGATGGCTCAGGTATATATCCTAGCTCAGAGATCAGTGAGACAGTTGATTCTGAATCTAGCTCCATCTCAAGTGGAAGTCCATTGACCATGAATGTTACCGTGATTGGTTTCAAAGTTGACTTTGCTTACAATGCATGCAAGTAGTACTCGGGTGATCCACCAACTGGTTCCAGCGTGTTCACTTGTTTCGTGGACTGCTTCTTTGGCTTATCAGTCTTTGACAAACAGCAACTTGCCAGGCGCCCAACTTTTTCGCACTTGTAGCACTTAGTGCTGATGTGCGGGCAGTCCAGGGGCTTGTGATCCCGGGAACCACAACGAATGCAGGCACTTGCTTTGTCTTGTGGTCCTGGCTTCTTTTTAGCTGTGGCCTTTGGATCTTTCCATTTTTGGCCTTTAGGTCCCTGTTGACCATTTTTCTTCTTGTGGAACTTGAGATGATTGGTGGTACCTGCTTGGTTTCCCGAAGTGGGTGCATCCATGTGGCCTCTTTGTATCTCAGTTGCGTTGCGTTCCGCTGCTTCCGCCAACATCGAGATTTCGACAGCCTTCTCCAGGGTTAGGTTTTTTTCCATCAACAGTCTTTGCTGCACAGTCTTGTCTTGTATCCCACACATGAGGAGGTCCCTCAGCATGCGGTTGAGAGCTGCTCCGAAGTTCTAGTATTCTGCCATCTGCCGAAGTTCAGCGACAAACGTAGCAACACTCTCGTTCTCGAGCTGTACTCGTATGTTGAAGCAAAAACTCTTGGCGATTTTGGACGGTGGAGGGCTGAAGTGACTGTTCAAGGTAGCCATGAGCTCCTTATACTTTCTTTTAGCTTTGCAGATGCTAGCAGACACCCGAGTGTTGCGTAGGTGCTGGTCCCGACAGTTGATAGGAAGATCCATTACTTCTCGTCGTCTTTGATGCCATTTGCATTGAAGATTGCATTAACCCTTTCCATGTAGGATAACCAGGGCTCCTTGATGTCGTATTCGTCTAGCTTGCCAAAAGTCGCTATGTCCATATTTTCGGAATTCACGCGCGGGAATTTCACGCACAGCGTAGCTCCATAGAATTCCTACCGAGTCATCCCGTGGTGCTGCTGCTTGGCGGCTTCTCCGGTTTGTCGTCGATCCGTTTCTCGTCGCCAATTGTTATGAACTTCGGGGTTGGGTTGTAAGTTTACACATAGGTAATACTTTATTAACTAGTGACAAGCAGCCGGAATGACAGCAGCCTTCCTTCCTCGCAGTTCGAGAGTCGGCCCCCTCGGACGAGAGTTTCTTAGCCTTCCTCTGCGCAGTCGTTACGGAGCGGGCCGGTGGCGCCATCTAGTGAGGGCGTACAAATACACAGCACAAACATATCCATCAGCCTCCGATACCGCAGCAGTGGCATCTGGGGGGCGATCGCTCCCCGGACGTTTGAAATGTTTAATGTAAACAATATGGAGGAGAGAGAAAAATTGCCTTCCCCTAAGCATCTACACGACTCGTGTAGGTGCTTGGTCTTCAACCGTTTTGTAGGCACGAGAGAATCACCACATGGCCCGCAAGAATTTGTGGATAGACTGAAGCATACGCCCACGCTATTGAATCTGGCACTCTGGGCCAATAGGCGAGTGCCCGAATTTTCTTAGCAGTTTTATTCGTATCAGTTGTTAGCCGACATTATTTTATCTCCATATTGATGGGCAACGGCATCGCATGGTGCAAATAAAAAGTGCTATCGAGGGTACAGGTGCACGCCTAGTGCTTTTCTTGCGCAAGTACTCTCGTAAGAGAGGCACTCTCCCGAAGCCAGGTGTTTGTGCCTTTTGCGGCACCACACGCGACTCTTCTCGAGATGGACCAGAGGGCATTTACGTTGCAATTGCCGCAACTCGTATTGACAGGTTTTTTCTTTACGATTTGCAACTAATATTTTTTAGGTGATGTGCCATAAAATTTGGGGCAAGTGCTCACCCAAAATTTGGAGGTAATCTCGAGAGAAAATGTTACGTCCAAAAATATAAAAGCAGAGAGGGGCACCTGGTAACGTAGGCCCTCGTTCGATCCGAGAAGGGTAAACCAGCGAGATGGCCTGGCAGAACCCCTAATTTTTGAAGCAGCTGCGCAGCTCTCGTCAAACCTGCTTTGCACTGGCATTCTCGCATCGAGCTTCACTGCCGCGCACCGGTGCGTTTGAAAAAAGCAGCCGACGGAGAGAAACAGCGCCGTTAGGTCAGTGGGCACGGAAGTTTCCTGGGGTTGGCGCTTCGTGTGTCCCTTGCCTATATTTCAAATGTTTCAAACACAAGGGATCGGCACAAGTTCGCTATTTTACGATACTATATGCTCTGGAACGGAGCCTGACGCTACTTCGTTAAAAATATGTTTAGACAAACTCCAAAGTATACAATAGCGTTGGATGTTACGAAAAAAAAGGTGACTAATACTCGGCATCCGTTGGAAAAGTTGAGTAAATTTTTAAAGTTGTCTTTTCAGCGAATTGTAATTTTTTACCGAACGAAATGGGAAAATTTTGAACAACGAAAAATCCCAGACTCTCAATCAAATGACAATCTCTCAGATAATTCGTTGGCTGAGCAAAAGACCCGTGAGTACAACTGGAAGATTTTTCAGAAAAGCGGTTTGCTGGTATACATTATAGCCACCCCACATTAAGACTGTTTCACACACTTCTGTTTGGTTGCCACTGAGTGCCTCTTGCGATTGCGAGGCAAGGGCAATGACTAGCAGCGTTTTGCTTTCAGAACCACTGGCGTACCCTCTGTTTGCTCTCATCCCCAAGGCTTGGGCATACCTGTTCTGCAACGTCGTCACGCAGTATCCTTTTCTGTCGACCGATCGACTCTGAACACCGCGCTCAGTTTGGCTTACTTACCGTACATACTGGTGCCATACCGATAGGCATAAGGCTTGGATGAAGGAACTTTTAAAAAGCGGAAATTGAAAACGCACGAGCTGGGGCCGGAGCCTCGTGCTAGGGTACATTTTCACGTCCTTATTGCGCAATATGTTTGTAGGCGTCCGCTACACTCGCGTGGAAACAGTCGTGACCCTGGGTTGGTTTACTCATGTTGCGTATCTTTCGCCAACCGTATGCCACATTACCTTTCCGCTTTCCATACTTTGAAAAATGAAATTGCCAGAGGCTGCTCTTGGCGTCAAATGGAATCTGTGCATTAGAATTCGACGGGAGGACGAGAGTAAGGAGGCATGCTCAGTGAGGCGATTGCTGCGCCATTTGTGCCAAGCTGTGCCCGTTACATTTCACGAAAATGCGAGTAATCTGCGCCAACGTGGCGCCGAAAGCTAGTTTTGTGTTATCGGAACAGAAACTAATAGTTCAGCCGTCGCTACACCGACGGATTTCTACGGTAAGCTCGAACGAATTTGCGACACTTTTATGTATCGCTCCGAATAACGTGCGACTTGATACAATCTTTATACTGAACACGACACAGTACTCCGAAGTTTTGGGATATTTCTCAATGTTTGTGGTCTCTTCAGGCAGTTTATTTAGCTCTGTTGAGTGCACTTCTCACCGCACACCGGCGTACAAAAAAGCTGCGCCCATGGAGTAGAATTGGTGATTTTATCTATGTGGCTTCGCTGCAGCGCAGCCTTGTGTTGAGGCTTAAAACTCTCTTCAGGAGTAGAATGGTACACAGCCGCGCTTTACGTATTAAAAATTTTAATAAAAGTTAGTGAATGCTGATGGACAACGTACATGTGGCAGTAAAACTTGTACAATAAAATTGCGGATAGCCTGCAACATTCTGACATTTGTTGCAATTTTTTTTAATTATTGAATTCGAGATTTAAGAAAGGGTACTTAGAACTGGGGTATTATAGAAGGGTTGATAACTCACAGTGATCAGGTGTAGCTGGGCTGCACGATAGGTTTAGTTTTTATGTTTAGCCAACACCTCTAAATAGGCCCCCGAACTGTTTGTGAACACAGTCAATAAAGTTTAAATTAAAATTAAATTGACTCGGCAGAAGCTTGGAAATACCATTGTGAGCTAAGCTCTATTTTTGTGCCATATTTATTCTCCACATGCTGACTTCACCATCGTAAATATCCACAAGTAACATGCCATTGATGCGCCGAACTAAATTACCTTCGAAATTTAATTATATGCTTCGCAGTAGATGCTAACGAGTTGTTGCACAGAAATGAAAAGGCAAATTCGAAGCACTGTTTGTTTATTTGGACAGACCAGCGCATAAATCTTGAAATAGTATTCGCGGTGAAATGAAGAGTCTGCTCGCGCTCCAACAGAGTTTTTTTGCTGCTTTAAAAGGTGTTTGAAAATGACTAACCAATTGCATCACTGCATGCTTTTTAAAGGCACGAGTGTAGGATCTGAAAACTTACCGAATGCAGCTCCATATAACAAGTGGGAGTGTGCAGCCCATTCACTTATCTCGCTAGTTTATTCGGCCCACGAGACACCTTGATTGCACTCCCAGATATGTCTGCATCCGGTCGGTGTACGTACTGACCACCGAATGCTCCTCCCTGACGGTGACGCTGGTCATCACGTTGCGCAAGTTTGTGTCGCTGCTGCTGTCGATCTACTACTTCCGGAACCCCTTCACGACCGTCCACTGGTTCGGCACCGCCCTGGTGTTCGCCGGCACCCTCGTGTTCACCGAAGTGTTCCCCCGCCTGCGTGCGGCGGCCCGGCCGCCCCTCAAGGCCGACTGATCCCACCACGGCATTTCTAGGACCGGGACAATGAGTGCTCTATACAAGCTTCGCAAAAGACCCAGGTGCTGCACCACGGCGGATTCTGACGACTGGACGTGCTCCAAGCAGTGGAACGAGCATCGCGTTTCTGGCTACGACGACGTGGCTGCGAGCGAGGTGTCGGCGTTGCTCCGCTTTCTGCAACATGGCGACATGCAACATGGCGAAATTGGAGGGGGGAGCACTTCTTTTGAATGCGAAACTCCTCGTCATTTTAATCCTGTCAGTCACCGTGACTAAACATATTTAATTTCGAGAGTTACGTCGCACCGTTCCAGACGGCACAGCTCCAAGCTCGCGGCTTTTGGATGTGCTCGTGCAAACCAAACGTTGTGCAGAACCACTCCCATGCCTCGGACAGCGCCACACGCAACTCGTGAAACGGAGTGTGGTGCGCAGGTCATGCCGTGCCAACTACGCTTCTCAACTGGATAAAAATCTCGGTAGTAAGTTTTGTGGAGTTGCGCATTTTGCCAGCCGGGGCTCGGGCACGAGTATGGACTTGTGCCCGCGTCCACACCAGCACTGAGCACTACCGTTTGTATAGGGCGTGTTGTGCGGCAAGTAAGTAGTTACTTGAGAATGATGTAGGGCTAGGGGGTTGTTTCAGGGGGGGCATCTCAACCGCTTCTTTTTCGAGCGGAGATGCGGAGTGAAAAATGGGCAGAAAACTATAAGGGGGAAAAGGGGAATCGGGAGAAAGAGCAAATACTTTTGAAAGATGCTAGACAGCATTTTTTTGTGACCATCTCCCAATATCTTTGAACAAATTAGTGCTGAAGTCGGTTCTAACTTCTTACTAGGCACATCTGTGGCATACTCTGGATATTTTAGGTCAAATGTACCGATAAACATTCTTTACGAACAAAGCAAAAAAAAAGTTGCAACAGCAGCATGTTTGGTTGACGGACACTTTGGGAGGACTTTCCTTCGAAGTATTCACTGGCAGTCATAGCTGTGTGCGCGACTGCTGAGCGCGTGCCGACGGCAAGCATCCACAGTTCTCTTGCAGCGTGCATTGCAAACCATCAAGATTGCCGGTCGTAGCAGCCTATTAATGAGAGCTGGTTCTGAGCATGCGCTATAAAAAATGCATTCAAATACGACGTCCAGTGAATATCCCCTATATGGAAGTACAACTATTTGCCCCACCTACGTGTTTGTGCGTCAGTCAGTTACTGTCCCTCGCGTTTTATTTTTGCTATAAATTTTTTTTCTTTATTTCAGGGGCAAGTAAGGAACATTTTATATTTAGTACTTCATTGCTTTATTTTTTAACAATTGCCACAACCACGTTTTAAATAAAAAAAAATTTTGTATTTTATTTCTTGTGGTTTTATACTTTTTAACTCTATTTTCCTGGTCTTTTGTTGTTTTTTTTTGTGCTGTTTCGGTTATTGCATTTGAAGAAGGCAAGTCTTCCCAAATCATATGTCAATTAAAGTATCTGCTGCTACTCAAACTTTGGGCTACAAGGACTCATTTGCTACGGTGACTATAGCCGAACCTCCACATTCGCAGAGTCAAATCATGGCATCATGGTCACGGTGTCTTGGCGCCTCCGTGGCATGCACAGACATGCAGGATGCTGGATAATAGCATCGTCCAATACCCGACTTCCGGCGGCAAGCTTTCCGAAAGGGCCACGCACGTCTCGTGTCATGAAATGATCCGCCTTTATTTGTACGATTTCACGGCAGAAATTGAGCTACGGGCCGATTGTCATCCCGCACCGCACGAGGAGCAACTCACAAAGTCTGCCCCTTAAAGTATCATTGCTTAGGATGGACTGCGCTTGGCAACGTGCCGTGACCCCCCAAACAGCCAGGGTTGGTCGGACAGCGTGGACAGAGGTCTCAAACTGACGTTCAAATGAAAGAACTCTGTATTTCGCGGATGACTATGTTCTCTGGTCGATGCGTGACTCCGGGCACTTTTCCGGGGCCGCCAGCGCCGTATTGCACTTGAGCCGCACGTGGTTGGCTGGACCACGTGTTGCGTCTACCGCCGTCAGATGCCGTAGATGCGACGCGTGTTGACGCGCACTGCCTTGAGGACGTCTTCCACGGAAATGTTCTTGAGGGAGGACACCTTGAGGGCTACGTGGATGGCCATGCCTGGGTGAGACTGGCGCATGGCTCCCGACTCCTGCAACAGGCAAAACCATTGGTTCCCAGCGCTACGGCGTGTGAAGTGCCCTGCCGTTTGCTTTTACCCGGCGGAGGCTATCGGGAGTAAACACTATTCGGTTCAAGCTAGGCAATACATATTGACACACTGCAGAAACACACATCTAGATGCTGCATGCACTCCGCAAAATCTTTTGGAATGATGAAGCCCAAGGAGGAATCTTTTCGGCAATTCCTTGGAATCGCTGAAAGAAAAGCACTGGCCATATTCGGATTTTGGCCTCTCACCCTCTGGAAGTAATTTACTTAAGCGTGATTGAAGGGCCGCGGTTCGGGAGACCAGAACTAAGCACCGTTTCAGCATTAACTGGCAAAGGGTGATAACCATGGACCCAACGAGTCAATTAGAATAAAGGAGCGAAACGTGCAACAGCTCTGTACAGGACAGGTGCGCTCTACAAATACTCCCAACTTGTGACTCACTTCGAGGTTCTAATCAGCTGGCGGGGCCATAGCTTTTGCCATCTTCCAAGTTACGCCGAAACTAGCGTGACTCATTGTCCTTCTGTTTGAGGAGATGCCATTCTTTGAAGTACCCAATGTCAACAGTGTGCGCTCTCGAGAAAAATTAAAAACAAATGGCTCGTAACAAAATGCTGCCATAGCACAGTCAATGCCAAGAGCTCGTGCCTGGAGATGCGCTTTGAGGCACTACGGAACAAAAAAAAAAGGAACAAGTGTGTCACAAACAAAATGGTTGGATGTCATCACCGTAAGCAAAACGCACATGAGGGCACTCTAAACAAAGTTGGCTGCTACTACACTATAATAATCGTAATAACGTTCATTTTGGCCAGGGAGAGCCGTGGTGCCCCAGAAAGGCAACCACTAACCCACACCATGAAGACTCAAGGTGCCACATGTATAGTCTGTTGGAGGTTCAGTAAAGCGAGACAAGGCCCTCCCCCAAAGGTTCGCCAGGATTGCTGGTTTCCTTCCCTGCTCTATTCCGCTCCAGCATTCACTCTCCTTAAAGGGATACCGAATCGAAATTTCAAGCTCACAAAACAAAACTCTAGTGATAGGCGGGACGCTGCAAAACCCAAAAGCACCACTCGTACATCATCTCCAACATATTTTTTTTTTTTTTTAAATGCACGATTGCACGAGGCCGACAAGACGTGCGACGTCACGATTCTCATTCCCTCTCCTCCTCGCTTCGTCCCGTCAAGCTGGTAAAACCGAAGTGAGGAGGAAAAAAGCGATGTTTCCCCTCATTCTCAACTGTTCCAGGAGGATCGTGACATCCCATTCCTCGCTCGATCGCGCCCTTCTTTTCCAAAACTACAGCCACTTGTTTGACATATCGATGTATGAGGGAGGTCTTGGGAGTTTGTAGCGTCCCGTTCGATGATTCTGCGGCCTTATTTTGCGAAATCCAAATTTCAGTTCAGTGGAGCTTGTCCCGCCTTTCTTAACCCACAAGACTAGTGGCAATGCAACATAAATCCACAGATGTACACAGTGCAAACTGTTAGCACACAAAAAAAGCTTTTCTTTTTCTCTCTTTTTTTAGATATGAAAGATTTTTTATTAGCAATCTGGTGAAAAGTGCTGAATTGGAACAGCAAGCTAAACAGTAAGCTTTGGTGTGCACAAATAACCTTTAAAAGTAAAAGGCAAGAAGAAAATGCCCATGTCGCATTCGCATTATAGCAACAGACAAAATGAGAATGGCAGGGCCTCTCTTTCGAACAACCTGGCCTCCAGCACGCGCTCGTTGCCTTCTGCCGTGCCTCGGGGCCGCGCGTGCACGCTCGAGGCTTGTACGAATGCCGAAGCGCGGGAAGCTCGCGCCGGTGGCGGGACAACCGGAACTCCGTCTCGTCGGCGTTTATAAAAGCGACCGGCAGCGTGCGAGAACTCACCGCCCGGGGCAGGAAGTAGGGGGCGTCGGTCTCGAGCAGCAGCCGGTCCAGGGGAATCCTACGCGCCACCTCCTGGAGGGGCCCCGCGTCGGCAAAGCCCACCAGCGGGGTGAGCCCCAGGCAGAGGCCCGGGAAGGTCTCCAGCCAGTCCGCTGCCTCCTCCCAGTCCCCCGTGAAGCAGTGCCGGTGGACGGGGTACTCCCGTGGGATGCTCTGCGAGGTCAGGCCCCCCTCAGACGACAGACCCTTCTCATTATGGAGGTAGGAAGCTTCTGGAGACGATGCGACGCCACCAGAGGTGAAGCCAGAAGTGTGGAGGGACACGCCCCAACGGTGACCAAAACCACGACTGTTTTGGTCCTCGTTGGGGGCGTGTCCTTCCAAACTTCTGGCTTCACCTCTGGTGGCGTCGCGTCGCTTCCAGAAGCTTCCTACTTCTATGCTTCTCACAGTTCGGTGCTATGTTGTGGCTCGACGAGCAGTTTCACTTTTGGCGAGCCAATTGCAGTCATGAAACTGTATTTTGTCGGGCACCGTCACTTTCACGTGTCCACGGCGGACGAGAAGTGGTCCTTCGGTCGCCTCGTAATTCTTTCTCGATTTATTTCGCTTTCAACGGCGCAAACGTGAGAACTCGATTAAATTGCCACCATCAAATTGCTTCAGAGCCAAACTTGTGCCGAGAGATCGATTGGACCACACTCCGAAATAAACGCAGACGCAGCCGTCGTATGTAATTGGTGTGAAGTGTTGTACTGACCTGTCAAACGTACGGGCCTCGTACGTCGTCTGCTTGGTAGTATATCTTTAACTTCCTCCTTCATCAGCCTCAAGTAGGCCACCATTAGTTTGGCATAGATGCCATACACCGAGATGATGATAGTGATCAGAATCACCAGACTGAATTTTGAAAAGGGTCTGTCGTTATGTATAAGACTATACTCGTCATCAACTACTTTGTGCTACATTGTCGAGGCTGGCGTAGCTTCCGCAGTGCTTCAACACCGTCTCAGCTATAGTTACGAGAGTGAGTGGGAATGAGACGCAAAACTTCCGAGGGCACCTAAGCACTTCTTACGAGTTGTGAATGGGAAAGCATGAATGTCGTTCTTCCGCTCCCTTAGTTCGTCTGCAGCGTAGTGGCGTGGATGGCCACGCTTCGCAACTGCGAAGGTATCGACTGACGGCCGAGTGCGCACTCTCGTCTAGTGGTTGCGCCGCGCTGAGCTCAGCCGTGCAGCCTCTCCGGAGTTTGCCCGTGCGGGCTCTGTGGCCAGGCCCGCACCTCTTATCGGCAAAAGGTGCGTTGCGCCGCCATGAAGAGGGCTTCTCTGGTGGCGTTCCTTGGAACTACACCGCACGAGAGCCAATGGGAGCCTTGAAACTATGACGTGCGCCAGCCAATGTGAGCCTATCCATCAGATTTCTGCTACAGACGACAGTCTTCGCGCCATTGGGACAGGGAAAGGTGCCGTTTGGCGCGGCTTCTAAAGCTGATGACGTCGGTTCGCTCCATGGGCCAGTTAACGCTCTCGCATTAAAACAAAGTCACGGGCTTTCGTGGCAGTACGGGCTGCAGCACTGCGGGAGTTGCGCTAGCCTCAACAATGTAGCACAAAATAGTTGATGCCGAGTATATAGTTCTTTCTTGTAAAAAAAAAAACACTGGTGTCTGGCTGAAAACACTACCACAGCCTGAACTAACAGCTGCGCAGAGGTAGCATATTTGCAGATCTCACTGGGGAGCCTCAGAGTTGAGTACCATCAAAACGCGTGAACAAAACTGCCAAGAAAAAAGAAAAAAAACAAAAACCTTCAAAGCACATTTTACAAAGTGTGCTTCGTTTTGTTTTGTTTTTTTTCTACAAGGAATAACAGCGTGAGTGGAAGAGAACGCACCTCCTTGAGGATGTTGAGTGTGTCCTGTGTGGCATCCCTCGAGTGGATGACCAAGGGCAGCTTGCGCTCCAGGGCCAGTGTGATCTGCCTCTGGAACACCGACTTCTGCATCTCCCGCTGGCAGAAGTTCCTGGCAATGAGGGAGGTCCCCCCCACATCAGACTTTACAAAAAGTCATTGGGATGGCAACACGGACCACCACCTTGGGTCGAGCGCCCCCCCCCCCTGTGATTCGCACAATTTATGTAGAGTTAAACGGAGGCAATCTGGATACAAAGGGGCCAAGAAGAGACCAGCGTGAGTAAACTTGTTGATGGGGTCAGTGAGGGTCGGCGAGAGAATACGGATGCACAAATTCCTTCACCGTCAACCAATGCAACGCCTCAGATTAGGCCTCGTGCGATTGGAATGACCAGTTTAAAGGGGCAACGCCACTATTTTCATACTTTCAGTAAAAATCACTTCTGAATTAATCCTCGACGTTCATAACCTGCGAAACATATGTTAGTTTTCCTCGCTGCGCAATAGCAGTCGTAGAAAAGATTTAGAAAAAAACTAAACATTTCCATGTGGTGAATGATGTTGATTGGGGCGAAGCTCTGGTGGTGCTGATGATACTCATTTTATTGTTCATAGGTAGTGGTGATGGTGCTGATTTTTTTTTTTATTGCTCATAGGTAGTGCTGAGTTCCGGGTTGCGTTTCGACTTCATTATTACTGCTTTATGGTCAGTGAAGCCGTGGGAACGCATCTCCACCGCTTAAGTCAACGGTCCATGTCAGAAAGAAACTACCACATCTCAGAGCCCCCTACTCGTCCCGCAGTCGTGGCCGAGTGGTTAAGGCGATGGACTAGAAATCCATTGGGGTCTCCCCGCACAGGTTCGAATCCTGTCGACTGCGCAAACATTTTTTAGGGGCGAGGCTCCTTAGGGACTAGCCATGTCCGTCCGGCGTCCGAGTGCTTGTGTTCGTGAGCTCACGTGCTCATGTGAGCAAAAAAAAAAAAAAAAAAAACAATGAAAAAATTATGAAAAAAATTTTTTGCGCAGTCGACAGGATTCTAACCTGTGCGGGGAGACCCCAATGGATTTCTAGTCTATCGCCTTAACCACCCTGCCACGACTGTGGGACGAGTAGGGGTCTCTGAGATGTGGTAGTAACTCAAGAGCTGGGGATGTCATGGATGAAACGTTGCATGTAGCCCCTCAACGTTGTTAGAGGCGGGGTTTAAGCCGCACGTCCGGAGGCTTCCTGGCTCGTGACGACGACCATTCCCCGAAGTGAAGAACCCAGGGGTCTAGTGGAGGTGGGAGAATTGGTAACGTAACGAACGGTTTAATTACATGGTTGCGATACAGTCGTCAAATCCGAGAGAACAACGGAGCAGCCTCACGCTCCGCCTTAATGCTCAAAGTCTATACAGGAGGGGGCGCTGCGGTCAAATGCATATATAATCGCATTAAACTTTGCATGCATTGGCTCAACGTTTATACACGAGAGGGCGCTGCGGTCAAATGCTCAAATGCGTATATAACCACGTTCCATACCACACATTCTCTTTCTGACCTGGATGAAAACAAACGAAAGGCTCAGCATGCTGTGGCTCAGCGTCTACGCAGACAAACACCACCAGAGCTTCGCCCCAATCAACATCATTCACCACGTGGAGATGCGGTCAATGTTCTTTTTTTAAGAAGACAGATGGGATGGCAATCGATGTGAGCATGGACGCCGTACGGATGGACGAGGCTAGACCCTAAGGAGCTTCGCCTCTAAAAAAACTAGCAGCATTAATTTTCTTAACTTGCAGCGCAAACATGCGGCCACATGATTTGGTACCAATTATATGCTACCAACGTTAATTAAAGGAGCTGTGCAACAGTTATAGTGATTTGCTTAAATAATTTGGGAGTTGGTGTCTCGACCTTTCTGAGTAAAGAACAAAAAAACGCTTTTGCCTGCATGTCCTAGTTTTTATTTTAAAAATGGACAAAGATTGAGGTTTTCGGGCCCCTCTCAACTCCTTCACCAACTTCCGAGTCACATGCGCTGTGACGTCAATGGGGAAGGCGCGGGGTTCCGGTGAAGCTCTCTCTTTAGAGCCATCAGTAAGCAGCGAGAACTCATCCGCTCGCGACCGCGTGACCACGTGCTGGCGGGCGCAGCGCGAACAATATGGTGAAAGGAGGAAAGTCTCATCCGGGTCCGGCCATACCCGTCCGGCCCTGTCCCCCCTCCCCCTCCGGCTTCTGGCGGCTGTTCCGCTGCTGACGGTTTTGTGGACCTAGGATAGATGGCGCCACTGAAACTTCGTATAATAAAAGTTTTGTCGATGATACCAGGTTTTTGACGCATTTATATTTATGTTGGAACGACAAGATTTATAGAAAAGTTACCTTTTATCGAGCAGGTATTCGCACAACTTGCTATCTTTATACAAGATTCCCCATTGACGTCACGCCTTCTGTTTCTCAAGGCCGCCGCTCGCGGCTGCAGGTCGAGGAATATTCTAATTTTTGCTTCGCGATTACGCGGCGGAATCGCAACATTTCGAAAGAAGGAGGTGTGTTTTCTGTCCTTTGTGACAAGGTGAACAATGTCAAAAGTAGAAAATGCCAATTCTTTCAACGTTAAAATCGTTGCACAGCTCCTTTAATGGCCACGCACCAGAGTAGGCAAAATACACGGCAGGTGCTGAGCATGTCCAACCTATGAGGGGCATTTGAATGTCGTCATCGCGGGTATTTCCCGCGACTGCACCAGGCCCGTAGCCAGAATTTTTCTGGGGGAGGAGGCTCTTACCAGCTAAAGCTAGTGCCCCCCCCCTTCCACCACTAGCTTCCAGCATGCACTCTTTGCTCTTCGCCATGCTTTGGCTGCGTGCGTGTGCTGAAGTGTTGTCGGAGGTAGGACGCTCACGCTGGGGTGGGATAACTGAAGGCCCCTCCTGCTGTTCCAGTCTCGTTGGCGACTATAGTCGTTCGTACATGCCAAATACACGCGCACTCGCAGGAGACGCCTGCATGGCCTCGGATGCAACCATACTTACTTGCGGGAGTAGTCGAGGCCAATCTCCCCAAGCGCCACCACCCGCGGGTGCTCCAGCGCCTTGATGAGGTGCTCGTCCGTCTCCTCATCGTAGTCGCGCACCATGTGCGGGTGGCACCCGAAGGCTGCCCAGACGCCGTCCTCGCGCAGCAGGTCCTCCCACACCGTCCGCTGTCGGAAGAGGTGGCGTCACACAAACGGGCCCCGATTTTACACGCAGTTCGCCGACTCACCCTACGGAAACCCGTAGGACCAAATGTTTTAATGGCGGTGGCTATCATTGGCAAGCTTTCACGGCAGATCCCGCATGCGTTTCGTGTACGTCGCAGCTCGGTAAATTTAGCGGGCAAATCTCTCCGTTAAACGTAGCGGGCATTTAGTGTCTCGTCACGTTACGGTGCCACGTGGGGAGGGAGAGGAAAATGTCGCTCGCCTTCCCCCCGCCCCCACTCCCATATAGTTCCGATGCTTCTGGTTGCTTCGTGCCGTGGCATCGCACAGCGTGACCGCGTAACATGAACACAGTCCTTTATATTTGGTGAGACAACTCCACTAAATGTAAACATGGCAGTGTAACTGCATGCAGTAGCGTGCAGCGTCTCTGCCGTCGTCGTAGTTCATTTGCATGAATCGGCAAGAAACAAGGAGCTCGCTTTTTTTCCTTGTTTCTGTTCCAGGTCGGGAGAAAGGCTTCAGGTGCGGTTCAGATTTGGAGTAAAAGAAGAGTGGTCCATACCAGTTCCTCTTTGTATGTTAATAAAAGAACTAGCGAAGCTGTAAATTGTTAATTGTTTTCAACAAAACCAAGGAGCCTAGCTGTTTTGGGCTACGGAGGCTACGCAGTTCACGACATAGAAATCACAATGTTACAGCCGACCAAATCGCGAGTGCGGAAATTTCCCAGTAACGAATAGAGGAAAGTTTTACTGAGCTAAAACATGTATGAAAACTCTGGTTTTCCGGTCATTTGTTCAAAAACACGAGGCTTTGTCACATTTAATCGGTATGGTTCGCTTGTCTGCGTATTTTGACTATATAATTTTTCTCTCCTGCACAGAAAACTAATGATTACAGTCTAAGCTCGTTATAACAGATCTTGATTTTGACCAAGATTTCGGACTGTTGTAAGAGGAGTGTGTTGCATGCAGATATGAAGTTGAGTCAATGGTATGTAGAGGAAAATTAACTGAACTTCACAAATCGGTATGTTATATCCAAATGTATGTTGTAACCAGGTCTGTTGTAATGAGCTTAGACTGTACTTTTTGGCTTCACTGTGTTCCATTCTGGTCAACAGAAAAGTAACTTTTTTTTTTTTTTCGGTTTTTGGCTTGATATTTTAGAATTCGCGACAAGACAAATCAGCATTGAGCCGAGGTATGATTTGCAAGCGCATTCTCCAATTATGCAGACCTAGCCATTGTGCAAGCTACATCAGATTGATATCCGTCGGTTGGCCAGTTCGGGTTTGAAAACGAGGCAGCACGAAGCAAAGGGCCACGTACGTCGCCGAAGGTGAGAGGGTTGCAGAAGATTGCCACGCATCCCTCGTAGCAGCTGGGGAAGGTGTCTTGGTTGAGCAGACGGAACTTGGCAAAGGTGCCCCTGGAACAGCAGCAAACCAATGAAGGTGGCGGCACGAAAATACCGACATTGAAATGTTCTTTCGTTCGCAGAACTAGAGTTTGGCTTTAAACCTTTGCCTGCCTTTTTCAAAGCGAGCAGCATTTGTTGTTTGTTTGCCTGGTGGGAGTGATCCATGCGACAGCGCTTCGCAAGAGTGTCCTCTTGCGAAGCGGTGTTCGGCGCTCTTGTTGGCTCACCTGAAGCCCCTTGATGCGCTTGTGTCTGCCTTAAGAGTAGCAACAAATGCCTAAATGTGTGAGGTTCACGCCCCGTGCGGTCCTCGGTAGCAAATGGTGGCAATGCACTTGCTCGTGGCACGTCTTTCGCATGTTTGCGCAACGATTGTCAGTACTTGGAAACACAAAGCATGAATTTTCTCAAGAGGCTTCAGGCTCACCGGGGCTGTAGTTTTAAACTTCAGTAAAGTTATGCTGAAACGGTTCTCGATTCCTGTAGGTAGATTTGGCCGAGCACGCTGGTCACCCGCGGCGCTAACCGCAGCACAGCCACAACACTGTTTTTCCACAAAACCTACCGAATCTGTCGTTGACCTTGTTTGGTTTTCCCCCAGTGAATCCCCTCACCACGGCAACCGGTCGACCGGCTGGCAGGCACACGTACACAAGGGTCGTAACCTTTCTGCTTAGCCTCGCACGTCATCATGTATGCGGCACACAATGCAAACTTGTGGGTAGCTCTGATACTATAAAATAGTTTAAAGGGGCCCTGCAAGGACTTTTTTTATTGGTTTTTAATTTGCACCGAACCTGAGCGCACTAAACGTAGTAACTTAATGAAACTTTTTTTCTCTCGAATTTTGTTTTATTTTAAAAGTTATAGGCAAATTAAAATAACAAAAACAAGCAAAAATTAACCTCCTTCATGACGTCTTTGGCCGCTTGAGTGGCCATGAACTAAAGGAGGGGTAGTGAGCTCAGCGAGAGCTCACGACTGCCGCGCTCCATTTCGACGGCTTGAGAGGGCAGGGCGCCACTAAAGCATGTTCTGGATAGGCTGTAAGAAGCTGGCAGCCAGGGCGGCTCGCATTGCATTTGCTGAGCAATTAAACACTAATTCGGCATGACACTTCATTGGCCACAAACGACAGCAAACACGGGGTAAAGATCAGTTCAGAATGGGAGCCACTTCGCACTGCCATACCGCGAAACGGCCAAACAGCAAGCCAAACCTGCGCCGAAGGCCTTCGGAACGCTCGGAACCGGTCGGATCCTCAAGTCCGTAAACGACCGCAGCGCCGCCGCATACATCTGGGACCTTTCTAAGCTCGCCGCTCGTCGGTGCCTGATCCCACTACCCCTTTCTTGTATGCGCCGCCTTTTTTACCGCTGCATTTGTTCCTTTCTGCATTTGTTCCTTTCTGATCTAAAATCGGTTCGCACCACTTATATTTTGTATTTCGACTAAAAAGAAGCTTCTAGCAGCTCTGACCAGTAGTAAGCCCAGGACCAAATACCTCACATTTCGCGCGCTTTCGGCACAGCGGGTCAACCCCTATAGGTGGAAGAGGTTTCCGCGTCGCCCGGTTAAAATGTGACGCACTGATATTTAGTTACTCTCACCGTGCCCGCTGGCTTGCCCGAAGCCCAAGAGACGTGGCAACCGCAAAAAAGCTAGACGCTTAAACATGATTGCAGGGCCCCTTTAAACACATTCCATGTTAATAAATTCCCTCCCATCACTCACTTGAAGGAGAGCTTGCGGAAGAGGAAGTCCAGGTGGCAGTGGGTGTCCACCATCCCCACCGAGGAGCTCAGGGCGTAGGGCCAACGCTTGCTGGCCAAGGGCGACGCCGGCGTCGGCAGTCGGGGACTGGGACAGAAGGCGAGGCGCCGCCGCGGCCAGTCGGGCACCACCGCTGGTGGGCTGCAGCCGGGTGAAGGGACCGGCCGAAACATTACCTCTGCCACGTCTTCGTACCGGCTGCCCACGATTCCGAGCGAGAGGGGAACGCTGTGCTCCTGCACGGTACCAGAACGCTTGCTCGAACCACAGGCTTCTGCCCACAGCTTAAGCCACCGCGCGTTCCTAGCAGCGAGTTACACCTCCCCTGAGTTACACCTAGTAGTGACTTATACCAGCGAGTCACACCTCATTTGAGTGACAGCCCCAGAATTCCCGGTGCTGTGCAAAATATACAAACTTACGATACACCCCCCTAGGAACACCCACTGATATTTTAAGTGCGTAGCATTTATAGGGCTAGTCCCAATGATTTTTTTCGTCCATGGCATGTAGCTTCAATGATGTCACAATGTCATGTGACAGTGTGATGTCACGTGACTGTGATGTCATGTAACACTGTGGTGTCACATGATGATGTCATGCGACGTGATAAATGGGACAGTGACATCACGGCATCACGTGGCACTGTGACGTCTTTATATATTCGCAAAACCCTCGCAATATGCCCTTTAGTGGCCTCCTTAAGTGCGGTCCAAACCGACACGTATTCCAAACATGTGCGTCGGAACATGTGTAGATTCTCGCTTCCGGTTCTGACATCACCGCTCCGTTTTTTCATGTTTTCTTGCACATTTAGCGTTCAAATATTTCAACTTTTCCGGGTGCCCGTGTTGCGACATAGGCGCCCGTATTGAGGGGGTGGCCAGTCACGGAGCGCGCTTCCTTCCCGCCTGTGATCATGCGCTCTTTGCATGCTTGACGAACGAACGCTGTCTCCGACACTGGCTATGCTGATGTCACCAACACGGGGTTGGCTGGGCGCACTGCTGCCGGCTTCTAGCATTGATTCTTCTGCGCTTAACCTTTCCAAGTCACGCCTCTCTCGTCGCAAATTTATGTTGGTATCCGACTTTGTGCGCGGCAATTTCAGTGCAATGACATGAAAATTCGCCTGTTGTTCTGCCCACAACTGTTCAACGTCCCCATGCTTGGTCGAGCCGAGCATGTAGACTGTAAACAAGGTG
This sequence comes from Ixodes persulcatus, assembly GCA_013358835.2. NCBI lineage: Eukaryota > Metazoa > Arthropoda > Arachnida > Ixodida > Ixodidae > Ixodes > Ixodes persulcatus. Next base: position 489,845 of record JABSTQ010009114.1, read on the forward strand.
CCCGTCGATACAGGATGCAGGTTTGCCGTCGAGGAAGGTTTGTCAGCACCGCTTTTTTGTTCGTCAAGCTGCGTCGCAAACTCGTGTCGGTGTGATGGTTTCTGTAGGGCAACGTGAAAATGCTGCACTCTCCACATACTCGAGAGGCGTCGCCGCCATGCAGTTTCACCGGACTCCGTCCACTCCTTTGCTGGCTTTATCAAATGAAAGATGCCTACTGAAACGACGCCTTAAAACAGTTTGTACTGATCTGTAAAATGTGGCGTTCGTGCCAAGTATCGTAATTTGCGATCAGTCGCGTAATAAACCAGGTAATCAATGATCGCTTTGTCCTACCATTGTCGCACTGAGGCTACGTGGGACAAAGTTACAATCGTGCCCTGCCATAACCCTCTTTGTTTCGATACGAAGTAGAACAAGCTTTTAAAATGAATCTTTTTAGGCTAGGTTTGCAGATTAAGTGAAGCCACAGAAAGCATAACCGCAAGTTAGTGGAGCTACCTAACAAGCTAACTCTAACACAAACTCCACTAAACACTTGGTTTAGCACTAGTGGTTTAGCACCACTAGTACTAAACCAACGTTGTTTCACATAGCAACACAATTGCGAGACAATTTCCTATACATTTTTTCGTCCCTCTTCTCTGTTTTGTGCAAAGTAATGAAGGTACCACATGGCTCTGTATCTTCTCGCTGATTCTGAAGTTCACAAAAACGGAGGGTGTGAGTGTTCACATTAGTGTCAGCACACGCTCGAGGTTTAAAGGGATGGTTCATTGGATCCGTCTCCTTCACTGGTCTAAGCACACACTTAAAATTTTGTGGGGCCATAAAATTTTTTTTTCCACTTTTTGGTATTTTAAGGTAGTAAAAGCAGGAAAGGAGGAGGGGAACTGAGGAAGGATACAACTGGCTTTGCGGCACTCAGCTCTGAAAGGAAGGGGGGAATTGCCCCGGAGAAGACAAATTAATTAGGGTGCGGAGAATGTGCAAGACGTCTGCTGGATTTCAACCAAATGCATTGGTTGGAAGTAAGAGGTGAGCTACCATTTCAATAGCTGATGGGACGATAATGTCACGTGACCATAGTATAACTTTCATCTGACAACTTTCTTAAATTCAAGGTGTTAAACTCCTTAGTAAGAACTCTTCTGGTCAACAAAGAGGAAGCAGCTTTTATATTAAAATTCTACAAGTCACACTGTTTTGTTACGGCTGCTTTTTGCCACCCTTTATCTCAACAACACAGGCAGAGAGAGCCCTCGGAAATACGGATTAATTGATGCAAAAGAACAGTGAGCACCATATTTGCTGTATTGAAGATTGCCGAGTCTTAATTCCTCCTTCGACAGTTCTTTGACGCATGGCGCAATTGTATTGTATGTCATGCACCCACAGTCACCTCGTGGCAGAGTGCACTATCTGCAAAACTACAGCGATAGAATGGTGGCTTGGTGCCTGGTCAAGCAAGGTACAAGTCAAGCTTCCAAAGGAATCCATCATTCGTTTTACGTGGGTGCACAAGCATTAATATTTCTTTGCAGCTTTGTGAACGTAGACCTCCAGATTATACCAAAGAATTTTAATTTCTGTACCCGTGATTTTGAATATATGAGAAAATGATAGAGCTTGACCATAAAACTATGGCATGGAACACTTTGAGTGCCCGTCTAAATTAGTATGGCACTGTTACAACTGTCATGAGAAATGTAATCACAGTGAATGATGTTAACCTATTTTTTCCCGAAGAGCGATATGAAATTGCTGTCCCAGGATCTGTGATTAGCTTTGATAAGTGTGGGTTTACCGACCTCCCATTGATGGTCGATGTGACAAGCGTGTGCTTTGTCACTTTTTTACACCTCAAAAGTCGCACCAATTAATTTTGCGCTGCCATATGCTCACTGGCGAGTACAAGTAATGAGAATATAAGACATTCCCCTGAAATAATTTTTCAAATATTTTAGGCACTACACGGATTAAAGAAGAAGCTCAGCCCAAAAGCTCGCTTTAACTTAGACAATGAACAAACCACATACCAGATCATCCTGGCAGCGTATCCGATAGGTGCTGGGGCCGCTCCATTGCAAGCAATCACCAGCCCTCCCAGCATACGTTGCGCTCGAAGCCGGAGATGCCAGCCTGCTGAGCTGCAGCAAGCTCATGTCAGGGGTGCATCGACTGCGCTTGGCAGACGGCGTACCATCGTCCACTCCGCGCTTCATTGGGCCAAGGTACCGCTGCGCTTCGTAGCAGTTGACTGGCGTCTTGTCCAACAGGTTGGCCGGCAAGTCGGCCACGTGGGAATGAATAGCTAGTGAACGAGCCTCTGGCAACTGTGCTGTAGGCGAGTTATCGCAGGACGAGTCCACGGTGAACTGGCCCCCATCTGGCAGGTGGCAGTCTTGTGCAAACAAGTTTACCTTCTCTAGGTTTTCGTGCAGCTCGCAGAGGGTGCTCACCCCGTCCGAAGAGGCGCTGTCGTCTTCTGAGCTCAGGTCCTTCTCGACGTCGCGGGCCAGGCAGGATCGGACGAGATTGTCCGAGGGCACCATCGAATAGACATTGGCTGCACCGTCGCCGGCGATCTGAGTTTCAGAGGCGGAGAGCCGCTCGCCCGGTTGGCTGCTGCCGTTGCTGCTTTGCCCGAAGCCAGGGTTAGCGCCGAAGAGACTCGCTGCAATTCTGGTATGGGGCTGCCGGGGACAGACACCCTGAGGCCGGGATGGCTCTGAGGCCGGAGTGCGAGGAGCTGCAGCAGTGGGAAGGGCGACTGGACACGGGTGTGGAGCATCGCTGCTGGCCCTTTTTTTGCCCGCGGTTAATTGTCCCTGTGCAGAGATGCAGAAACGTGCTTGTTAGATGTCTGCTACTGTGCTGAGGAGGATTAAGACTTGTTCACACAGAGCCTCCAACAGTCATCCAGCTTCAGACTTACGGGAGATTTGATGGAAGCCATTCAGCCCCAGCTGCTGCTCTGGCATCCGGCAAGTCAGGTGGACAATGTAGACCACTTGGTGGACCTGCATGGACAGGACTTCCTTTTGCTAGCTATGGTGCTTCTAATGAAGCAGGTGCTGCACACCAGACACATCCTACTGCATTTAATAGAGACGGTACTCTACAAACAGAAGAGAAGGAATGCCTTGGTGAAGTAGGGAAAAGAACACATAGCTTGCAAGTGTTGCCACCGCTGGGTACCGACGGATTATTTCTACTAACTGGTTTCTTCGAACTACAACATCTGCAGTGTAAAACTAACACAGCAAACCAAACGCTCGCGGAGCATAAAATGCTGGCATGGCCGCGAATGAGAATGACGTCACATGCAAGCTATGTATAGGTGGTAATCACTGGACGCCATATTTGAGGTCACCGCTCAGAGCGCATGCTCGGGAGTAGTTCTTATTTATGATTTCCCAAAAGAAGACAATTTTGATAATGTGCAATGTCCGTGCTGGAAGCGTTGTGGAAGCCTGGCGTTAGCACGTGCTCAGCAGCAGTCAGCATTGCAGCTATGGCCGTCATTGATACCACCTCTACGAACTGGTTAAGCAAGATTTTCTTTTTCTGCAATTTGTAGTCTGGCGTTCTAATGTTCATAGAGTGCTCCAGAGTGTAAAAGACATGGACGGTGCATGGGTGTAAGGGGATATAGAAGAGTGCGTCTAGTGGCGAAATGAATGATCAAGAACAGACGCTACAATCGACGATGGCTTGGACTCATCCAACCTCGGATCACCCAAAGAGTAAGGTGGGCGAACTGAGATAAGGTTATGATTAATACACGAGACCGAGAGGCACATATAAAACAAAGACAACTTCCCGCGCCTTGTCCAAACACGTTCATTAGTGGTTTAGTTTTTTTGCGCTAGAAGAAAAAAGACAGTGCTTTTAAGCTCAAAGAAAACTTACCAATGAGACGCAACACCAACAGCAAATGTTCCGCAGGATGAAAGTGCGAAAGGATTGAAACGCGGACGGCACTGATACGCAGTGTTCCGAAATTAACTGCGTTCTCGCGCGCTGTCGTCACATGTCAATCACAATCAGTCACGTGCGCACTGACCCAGTGTTTTGAGCTGATTTGCACGAAAGTGGGAAGACTGATCGATATCCTGATCTTCGGGTGCAGGACAGAAAATGTTAAAAAAAAAAAAAATCAGTTGGGTCAATCACGTTGTTTTACTTGGCCTAATGCGGTGAGAACGCACAATATCAGAGCAGTGACTATTTTGTTGGGACGAGTGGGCTTTCTGAGTAGGCCGGATTCCGTTACCATTTTCACAAGGAAGTGTAAAATGAAGCATTAGTAGTTTCACTTTGTTGCAAGAATGGCAAGATGCATGCAACATAATGGAACCTGAGACACGAAACAAGGACCCACACAACACCACGACACCCAGGGGCGGATGCAGAAATTTCCTGAGGGGGGGGGTCAGGGGTTGGTCAGCGTACCATTTGTTTAGGAACCCCTCCCCCTCTTCCTCGTTTCACGCCCTAAATTTTACACATGCAGAAATCAAGAGGGGGGTCAGGACATCCGGACCCCCCCTCTAAATCCGCCCCTGACAACACCCACAACCAGGGATTTCCCCAGACCCCCCCTAGGGGGGGGGGGGGGGGGGGGGGGGTTGGACCCCCCTCGTTTTTCGAAGGCACCCCTTAATTCCAACAAATTCACAACGACTCCTATATTCGCAATGCCCCCCCCCCCTACCCCCCCCAAAAAAAAAAATTTAGACACCCCCCCTGATTTTAATTCCTGGGGAAACCCCTGCCCACAACACCGTCTCAGACGGTGATGTGTGTGACACTGTGTGTCTTTGTGTGTCCTTCTTGTTCCGTGTCTCCGGTTTTTGTTATGTTGCTTAATATTCAAAAGCTCGCCTGTGCCCTAGTCTTCTTTAAGATGCATGCTTTTCTCACACACTCCATTCTTTTCACTTTAGCAGAGCGAACGCTGGAGAGGATCGAGGCGAGTGGAAAGGGGGAAAGAACTAATCACTGCGAGCAGAGAGCTTTGTAGCAGTGACTTCAAGTAGGTTTAGGAAACTTGTATCTTACTTGAAGTACATTCTCTGAGTGAGTATATACTTTTACTTTACTTTAAGTATTTTTTTTTTTCTGGTACTTTCCGAGGAAAGTACAATTCCCGACTTCAAAGTACATTCCCCAAATTTGGTTTTGTTAAATTTGTATCACGAAATGATGCTTTTTCAACTCTGGGAGGGATATTCTACTCTCACCAGAAACGTGAAAAGGCAACGCATCGCTCCTTTTTTTTTCTTTTTTTTTTTTTTTTTCTGGGGGCGGCTTTCACGTAGCTTTTTGAACTCTCGCTACTTCTCAGCCGGTCAGCGCAAGTGAGGAGGTTTAAAATATTAGGAGAGAAAAATTAATCATAATGTAGCACCTGAGACTTTGGTGCGGAAAATTTAACTTTCGAGTCGAAGAAAAAGACAACAGAGGAGAACGTCACAATGTTTTGAGACATTTTCTTCTGTCTTTTCCTTCGACTTGAAAGTTCCTTAATTTTTTCGCACCCCAATCTCAGGTGTCATATTATGATTAATTATCACCAGCTCGCTTGCACACACGCTGTTTTTTTCATTAAGGAGAGGACACTCCTCTATGAGAGGATTGCTTGCGGAAGCTACAGGGCTGACGTCATGCGTTGTACCGCAGCGAAGGCTGGAAGCGCGAGCTCATAGCGTTGACAGCTGCCCTTACTGCACGAGAGCTTGAGCCGCCGAGATCTGCCCCAGAGCAAGGAGCTCGCGCTTAAGCCTTTCCTGCGGTACAACAGAAGGTGAAACAGAGTATTAGCGGCGAGAAGTTTTGGTGGCGCCCTCCTGTGGTTCCCCTTTGTGACGTCATTACCTTGCAAACAACAAGTTCGATGGTGTTTGTTATTAGCATGGTGGAAGCTTGAAATCACTGCGCTCTCAAAGGAACACTGCCAACACCGTCAAATTTAAAGTTCTTTCATTCCTCTTATTTCCGTCGATGAAAATCCCCTTTCCGACGTCATAGTCAGCGTTCGGCCAATCGTGGAAGGCCGACCACAGCGACGCTTTCGGTCGCGCACGGGGCTAATAGTACATTTAACCCCCTTGGGTGCAATAATCCAGTGCAAGAAAATCACTGAGTGATTTTCAAGAATTTGGCTCAATTCATAAAAATAACTACTCTGTAGTCACCTTATTGAATATTCGCCGCTGTTTTTTTTTTTTTTTTTTTTTTTTTTTTAATAGGTCATGCAGGCCTGATTACCCCTGGGCAATGCATACCAGTTAAAAAACCACTGTATAGGGGAATTAAAGGGAATCATGAACGATTGTGTTAAAAGACTTGTACTTTACTTTGAAAGTGCATTGTATTTATACTACTTTACTTCAAGTACATTGCACCCAGTGTACTTACTACTTTACTTGAAGTACATCACGTCTAATTTACTTTGTACTTTACTTAAAGTACCTTTTAGATGTACTTTACCCAACACTGCTTTGTAGGAAGGACTTCAGCTGCTAGCATGGAATGGTTAACAATTGAGCCATTCACCTCAGTTATGTAGGATATAATCGTATCACTCTTCTTCGTGGCTTTTGAACACAAATCCACGTACAAGAAGAAAAGAGAGAGAGAGAGAGAGAGAAAGACGATTATTATTTATTTAGTAGTTTTGGATGTAGTTTACAAAAATATTACTGAAATAGAAACAAAATCGGTAGAGAAAATGCCGAAACACCGATCATTTGCTCACAACTATACTCATGCAATTTTGTAAACAAAAACAAAAAAAAGGGGGGGGGGGGGCTGTCGTACGATTGGTGTACTGACCGATGAGTCCTTCAGATAGGTTACTTCATTAAATAAGGTATCAATCGCTTAAAAATATTCTGACTTTTGCCTTTCTGTTACAAGGATATTTGAGCCGCGTGGCTCGTGCACGCTTATCTGTTAAAAAGCAAAATAAGAAAGACATTCCCCTTGTCATATACAGGGTGTTTCACGAAAGGTGGACAAATTCGATATTGCGAAAATTACGCGTCGCAAAAAACAAAACAAAAAAGGCTTGTGTCGTTTTGGCCCTGGGCCAGGGGCCTATTTAGGAAAATTATTCAAGTCCGAGATAATTAGATTGTTAATTATTTTTGCGTAATTAACTTTTTTGATATTGTGTTTAAGGGCATCGTTTTAAATATCAAATTGCTCAGCATCATCGAAAAACACTAAATCAACAAATTGCAGAAGGATAGAAGGCACGCGCAGCATTTTACGGCTTTCTGAAAAACCGCACAAATTCGACGGGTTTTTAGGTTTCGGTTTGCAATCGGGGCGCATTTCGGCCCCGAAGGCACCGCGCCCCGTGGAGAAATAGTGCAACCAACCTCTGCTGCGTTGTCCTCGCGCAACGCAGCAGAGGCTGGGCCAATATCTATAGTATTGCTACTAATTTTGTATCTAATTTTTCTAAAGGCTTCGAGAAAATCGTTTATGGTAAACTGTCGGCATATTTGGAGCGTTTCTCTTTATTAACGGACTGCCAGCATGGTTTCAGAAAAGGAAGATCTACTGAATCCCTTCTGCATATCGAAAACAAACTGTTGGCATTAGCGATATATACGTAGATTTTTCTAAAGTGTTTGACCTAGTAAATCACAGTATTCTTTTAAATAAACTACATGCACTCAATTAATTTAAATCATACCTGCCTGAGCGAAGACAATTAGTTCAAATCAATGATTCAGTAGCATCCACAAGAACAGTGATTACAAGTGTACCTCAGGGAAGTGTCTTAGGTCCCTTATTAGTTCTTCTATTTACTAATTATTTTTCAAAGGAAATACATGTAACGAGATTGAAAAGACGGCTAATCGCATGCTCTCTCAACTACATCTATAAAAATATATAAATAGATTACGAATTAACGCAAACAAAACAAATTGCACTCTATTCCGGGCTAAAAACATTGCAATCGAATCTAGTAAAGTCCTTCAAGATATTAGGTGTTAGTTTTGCAGACATCAATTATCATGGAATGAGCCCGTCAACTATATTCATGAAAAAAGCGAGAAGGCGCGCGGCGGTAGGTACATCGTCCAGACACCTCACAAATTTCATCCCTTCAGATAATTATTTTCAATCAACTTGTGCAGTCATACTTTTTGTATTGTCACCTCGTATGGGGTACCACTACCCTGCAAAATATAAACAAAATTCTGACTCTGCAAAAAAAAAAAAAAATGTCACGGTGTCATACTTTTATTACACAGAGGCTCTTTTTACTCAATTTAGGGTTGTTAGAGCTACGGTTCTACGTTATTACCGCCTCCTGTTATCATATAAAGCTGCACTAAAAAATAAACGTAGCTGTTTTTTACGAATATCAAACTTACCTAAAAGTACTATCACCTATTACACACGGCTATGTGAAGAGTGGCGTGTACCCATCCCCCTCACAAACCATGATATCATTCGCATCCATCAGATCCACTCTACCATGTTTATTAAACACTTTGCACAAAAAACTTCAGCCATAATTGTTCATTTGATGACTTCATGTTAATATTATCTACCTCATATTTTTTTTTTAAGAGAAACGTATTGTGTCAATTAATGCAAAGCGAATTTACATGAAATGAGAGTCGAAGGATTGACTCGACTAGCCATTTCTTCGAATCACATTTTTTTCCCCTAGTTTTGATAACTTTTTTTGTGCAATATGAAAGGCAATCTCCCCACCCTCCTTTAATAGAGGGTTATGTGAAGGTTTCACATTATAAATTCTAGAACCCCTCGCACTAGTCAACTTTGTACAACAAATGTATCGAGATACCTAAGCCTGGCAAAGTATCGTGAGGCAGTCGATACACCGTAAGAGTATTTCATTATACTGACATTTCTCAAATGTATATGGATACAGACACTCGAAAGTATCTCTAAAATACCATCGCGATACAATATTTTTAGAAACTCGCTGACCTATGATTTTTTTTTTTTCGTAAACAAACGACAAACCATTTTTAGTATTATGCTTGACCAGACTAAACATAGACTTTTTTTTTTTTTTTACCTTAATACTGCGTTTTATTTAAGCGTGGCGCAGACGGTAAGTGTCAATGTCGGCAGTCGCACACAAGCGAACCAAGGAGATGTTTCTTCTTTATTTGCTACTCGCAGGCGTCACATAAGAGGAAATTCTTCGAATATTTATTGGCGTTGCAATGGCGGCTTCCTCGTAACCACTGCGGCTGAATCTCGGGGCCCCTCTTCATTTCGCTTCTGCTCGGCGCTCGAGTCCTGGCTAGTCGTCTCCCAGGAGGCTGAGTACAGAGGCGAGGGCCTGTCTGAACTGAAGCCTCTTCTGGTCCAGTTCGTCGATGCGGTGCAGGGCCGACCCGATAGCGGACACCAGCTCTCGTACGGTGGCTTCGTTTCGGTCGTAGCGATCGCCCACTTTGCCCCGCACTCCCTCGATCATCTGAGCCACCTGCGAAGAAGGAGGACGCTCATATCAAAACATATCATCCCTCCTCCCCCCCCCCCCCCCCCCCCCCAAAAAAAAAAAAAAAAAAAAAAAGAAGTGGCTGGGTTGGCGATTTTCTGAGGGCCGTAGCCAGCAACAACGAGGGGCACGGGGTGATGTAATGGTATCCAAGCACTGGCGAACTCTGTCTGTAATCCGCCAAAAGACTCGGAAACGGCGCGCGAGAGGGTCATTAGAAAGGAGGGCGAACTGACGTCATGCAACTATACGCGTTTCACGCGCTCACTTTATCTTAATTTAAAAGGTTCGAAGTCATCACCTAAAATCGATATTTAACTTCGTGAACTGCATGGGCGAGGGGTTCGGGAGTCAATTATAACACTATAGCAGTCTGGGTAAGTTACTTTTTTTTTTTTTGTTACGTAATTAGTTACAGTTAGTTCCCCAACAATGTAATTAACTTAGTTTCTTCAAAACAAAAGTACCGCATTACAGTTATTTTGGCAGAGTAGCTTAGTTACTATGATGATGGACACGTATTTTGTATACGAGTGTAAAAAAAAAAAAAGAAAAAATGTAGGAAGAAAAACATGATGCGTGCCTAGCGCGGTACTGTCTAGAAATACGGATCAAAATCAAAATTCACCCCGAGGTGCTTGCGAAGATTGGATGAAGAAGACTTCTCGGCCACATACACCTTCTTGCAGTGTTTGCAGCAGGCAGTGAGGTTATTTCCACTAAATTTCATCGGGTCAAAGTGCCTTTCATAACGCGACCACGGTAATGCCTGCCGATCGTCATGATCATGACGACATCTCATTTGAACGCGATTACTGTTTCTCCTTTTACTTGTAACGTACACATCGCGACACTGTTAGTTTGGTTTTAAAGAGAAAAACTGAAAAAAACCACCGATCGCTTGTTCGCGCTAACAGTGTCGCGCTCTGTACCTTCTATCATACAGACGAACGGACTGGCCCATTACAAGAATGGGGAGAAGATGAGGTAGCCAGACAATTTGGGACTGGAAAATCCAAAAGACCGCTATATAGAATCAAGCGAAGTCGAAGAAAGAAACGAACCAAAACACCGCAAAGTCGTCTCAGAATGTGTTCCGATTTTCCTTTCTAATAAGGAGTATTCACTGGACGCCATATTTGTGGGTGCTGTTTAGAGCGCATGCTCAGAACGAGCTCACATTAATAGCCTGATAAGACCGGCAATCTTGAGGGTGCGGAATGCACGTTACAAAAGAACTGTGGAAGCTCGCCATCAGCACGCGCTCAGCAGTCGCGCACACAGCTATGGCCGCCAAAGCGTCGCTGTGGTCGGCCCACCACAATTGGCCGAATGCTGACTATATGACGTCAGCAAAGGAATTGTCATTGACGCAAATAAGAGGAATGTTAGAACTTCAGTTTTGACGGTGTTGGCAGTGTTGCTTTGAGAGCGCTATGATTTCAGGCTTTCACCATGCTCATTACAAACACCACCGAACTTTTTGTTCACAGGGTAATGACGTCACGAAAGGTAACCAAACGAGGGCGCCACCGAAACATCTCGCCGCTAATAGGGAATGGTGTTTCAGGCGCCGTACGGGCTGGCGTCCTCAGTAGTAACTTTTCTAAAGCACAAGCCTAAAACAAATGGCATCTTGCACGCGCGTTCATCAACACTTTACTTTGGTTATCTACTTCGAATCTTTTATACGGGGAAGGCGTGCGCGTGCGGCGCGTGAAACACCATTCCCTGCATTCTCCTCGATGCTTGGGTAATTTAGCAATATAGGTCTATTCATTGCGTGCAATGCAGAGCAAAAAGGGTCAACCACGGGCCACGGGCGCACGGCCCCTGAAAGAGCAAGTCGCCCAAAAGAAACGTCGTCTGTGGCTCGCTTTTGCAAATGAAGCGTGGAGACTAGCCTCAAAGCAAATGCTTCGCAACTTCAAATGAAAAAAAAAACACACAAAAAAAACAAAAACGCCTTGCGATTCAATACAGAGGTCCTCGTCCCACCCGGCAAACGAGTGGCTTTGTCGGTTTTCGGAGGAGGCCGGGGTGTTCGAGGAGTGAGAGTTGCGCGCGACAGTTTAAAACAAAACACACGCGATAAAAAAAAAAAAAAAGTACTGCCATATGCGCCAACGCTTTACAGGAAAGGTGATTTTTTTTTTTTTTTTTTTTTTTGTCGGCTCCAAATTTTTCTGTAGGCTCAAGCGAGCAGAGGACAGATGAGTGATGAAAATGGCCGCGGACGCTGTGGACCTCTGCCATGCCGCCACATCACAGCGTCCATGCAAGAATTGCTGTGCAGAGTCTCGCAATAACTGTCGTGCGGCCCCCCTTTCTTGTCGCTTTAGAAAAATAGGGCCGATTTTTCCGACATGTAACTGTATCTTTGCCGTTACTTTTTAGTTATATACTTTTACAAAAAAGTAATTAAGTTATCGTTATTGTTACTTTAAAGTAATGCAACGTAGTACATATATTGTAGACGAAATAAATGAATAAAAACAAGTTACAGTATTGCGACGGTTGAGACGACTGCGGGCCAATAAGCTCCTCCCGTAACAAAGTCGTCCACTGTTTCCACTTTAGCAGAGCGAATGCTGGAGAGGAGGCGAATCTCTCCTTACCTCCTCTCCAGGGTTTACTTCAAAGTAGAAACAGTGGAGTACTTTGTGGGAAAAAGCAGACTGGATTTTTTTTTTTTTTCTTAGACGCGAAATTTTGAAAACTGTGACAATGTTGAGGAAGGTTTGGGCTATGTAGGAAACTTTGTGAGTACCTGGTTGATAATCTTCGACTGTAGCTCTGCCAAGAAGGCAAAGTCTCCCTCTTTTTTCTCCAAAAATTGGTTGAGAAGCGTTCTGGTTTCCATGTAGATCTGCTCAACCTCAGTCAACGCGGGCGGCTGGGCTTCATCGGGCTTGTCGGTGTGCGACTTCGTGTCCTGAAATCGAGAAAAATGCGATAGTAATATTCTGAAAAAAAAAAAAAAAAGTTTCCATTTTCATGTCTGGGATACAAAAACGCACCGTTGCAACTTACGCCATCGTTTTTTTTTTTTTTTTTTTCTGAATTTTATGGACAGGTTTTGATTTCTCTGCATACCTGAACTGTTGGAGTCTCCGTTTCTTTCTGTAGTTTAGAAGGATGACTGTCACCTCGATCTTGATTAGCGTCCGCATTTATAGTTTCCGACGAAGAGCGCTTAGACGCACGACGCTCGGCCGGTTTCTTCGAGCTTTTGTCGCTGTTCATTTCTGGGTCCTAAAAACAAGGAAGACGCAATCTAAGTAAGCGAGCCGCTTTGAATTACGAAAACCCAATTAAATAACATATCTGGGAAAGATAACCTTTTACCTGTTATGTAACTAGTTGGAAGAAGCAGTTCGATGCGGCAGTCTGCAGCAGCGTCGCAGTGGCTAGAATGCTTCGTCTGCTACCGCTTGCTGCCAACGTTTTTTTTTTTTTTTTTTTCACCACCCAATCTTGATGTTGCATAGAGCTACACCGAAACGCTAAATAAACTAAAATTACTGAAATAAGTGGCTTTGGGCTGCGGTGGGACAAAATTACGACGTTATTAAAAAAGACGCGAGTTTTCGTTTTCGTAAAGTGCGCGTCCGTGTCTGTTATGTCACGTGACAAAGCAGGTGGAGTCGCGCGCGGCATTCTGGGATTGACTTGGCATGGGGTGCATTGGATCGGTACGCGTCTGGTAAGGCTTACATTTTCAATTTTCTCGCGATTTTCTCGCCTGTCTTTCCACCACGGCGATTGCAGACCGATAGCCAAGTCCTCCGCTGACTATCTCAGAGCTTCGAACCAAATCGTTCGCGCCAACGACGCCGAATAACGGATTCGCTCGGCCATCTAGGCGTGTGCGCATGACTCGACGTTTGCCAAATAAAAGTTTCGAAAAAGCGGCACACATCGCTCGCTCAATCGCACTTCAAAAAAGACGCTTTCATTGTTGTTCTGGCTAGCGTGACACGCCGCGATCGATCATTGAGTCGCGTATACTCGAAACATTTGGCCCATTTCAAGCAGTTATCGAGCTTTTCGCCGCCGCGATGTCTTTTTCGCAGCAGCGGTGCACTCGTACACGGTCGTAACCACTGTGGTCGTAACCGGTCGTAACCTCCCTGCTGGGGTTAGTTTGCAGAGCCCCGCGTTAGTCATCTGCTGACGTTGAGCGGTGATGAGACTAGTGATCATTTACAGCTCCCCGGTCGCTCGTGGCCAGATAAAGGCTGGAATTCCGGCGGCTTTACGGAAGCTTATCGACGCTAATCTTTTACCTTGAATACGAAAAACGGTAGTGGACATCGTGCTCGCTTGAACGCTTCACCGCTCGTCTCTACCCCTTGTTGTGACTCATAGAACGGAACGAAAACACGCGTCGACTTGAGTAAGGTTTCTACGGATTTACGCGAAAAACACCGGAGCTGGTAAGCATTTGACGGAACTTGGCTCTTGTAGTGGGGGTTTTAAGTCTTCATGCTGCCTTTTTTCTTTTTTTCTTTTCTGTTTTTGAGAGATCCACGTGCACAGGAAAGGTGGTGTCGTGTTTTTTTTTTTTTTTTCTTTTTGTGCAATCTCGAAGTTTCCGTTATAATGCTTATGTCGGGAAGTCCGTGACGCACTCCCAGGCGGTGGCATGTGTACGTGTTGTAAGGTTTCGCACTTTTAGTTTCAGCGTGCGGGTTGTAAGCTGCCTGTGAATGGGGCGGTGGAGGTTTTGTTAGCGTAGGGACGTGCATTCATGCTCCCATTGATTGAGTTTACATGTCTGAAATAGAAAACCTACACATAACAAAAAAAAAACAAACATCAAGAAAAAAAAATATTTGGGTGTGGTCACACATGACTTTTAGATAAACATTGCTGCATAACCTATTCGGAGCGCAAGTTTGTCTGCTTCTTGCGCCGGGGTTGTGGTGACGTCAAAACACCAAGCTCTGATTGGCTCTAATTGGAAGGATAGTGGGTAGACTTCAAGGCAGCTAGCATTGAGGTCTACCCACTAACCTTCCAATCTTAGCCAACCAGAGCTCGGCGTTCTATCGTCACCGCAACCCCCACGCAAGAAGGAGACAAACTTGTGCCACATGAAATCTTTGAAGCCTTCACTGCTTTACAAGCGTTATCCTCTCATTATGCACGCCCTGGGGAAAAAAATTAGTTCTACATTATCTACTGTGTTTGAACATCTTCAGTCTTGTGTGTAAGAGTACGGATTTCACTCCAATGCTGAAGACGAGGGTATGGAGAAGTTCCTGTTTACGCTCACACTCTAATAATATTAGACGTGTACCTTCCTGTGGAAGGTGTGCCGTCTGGATGCAGTGCTAGGTGAATTAGTGCGTTTAAAACAGAAAACTGCAATAACCACGCATAATTGGCCGCACTTCATTCTCTGCCATTTCGAACGTCCGCCACCAAAGCCAACGAAGCAGACGAGGTTCGACGGGTGCGAGAGCAGAAGCAGACGAAGAGCACACGTCGAACAGGTCGCGCGACGTCTTTACTCGATTTTCTCCGACGTTGCTCACCGTTTGGAGGAGGGTAGCATGAGCAATTATTCCGGAGTAAACAACCCGCTTCTGGAATGCGAGTTCTGATGTCGTCGAGTAAGCGCGAGTAAGTTTTGCAACGCCAAGGTATGCCGAGGTCTGAACAAGTAAATCTTGGAACGCAGCCTAAAACTTGGAACCATTTGGCATACTTCTGCTGTAACGGTTACGGGAATTTTTAAAATTGTAAACATATTCCCGAGTGCCTCTCATCTTATTTATTCCGCACACACAATGTCCCTCACCTGCCATTTGTCTCGGGAAGCTGGTTTAGTATCCACCCAAGGCGGAACTTAATATTGATTTAGGTGTGGCACTGTGACGACAGGTAGTTCTTCGGTTTACCTTTTTTTCATTGCGAAGCACCGCTAGAGTCAATGGAGCAACCCACCGTCTGCCATACTCAATGACAACAAGAAAGGCAGGGTGCGTCTTTCGAACACCCGACCTCTAGCACTTGCTCCGCGCCTTCTGCGGCGCTTTGGCAGCTAGCGTACGCTCGAGACGCCGAAGGGTTCTCGAAGGTAGGAAGCTTGTGCCAGAGGCTGAACAACCAAAGCTTCTCCCTGCCATTCTTGCCCTGTCGGTGAATGTAATTTAGTTACACCTTAAAATTTCCGAGGGTAAGCACGCAAGCTCTTTGGCCGTAAGGCAGAATTCTAACTTCTGCGTGGCGGTGCAAACCAGTAGTAAAACTTCAAAGTGGGGTAAAAAGATTGGTCGCAACTTTTTTCGATGGGGAATAAGCATACTAACAAGAGGGCTAGCGCCGTTTCCGGAATCGTAAGCGTTGCGCCGTTTCCCAGATCGTAAGTGTCGCGCCGTTTCCCGAATCGTATGCATCTTGCCGTTGGCTTCGGGCACCCGGTGAACGGTCCACTCGCATGTCGCAATGCGCAACTGCTGGCTTTCGTTGATCGTTCCTCAATTTAATTTTATTCGACGCACTGGAGACTTTAGTCCCAAACGTATGTGCTCCTTAAAACTGATGCGTGGAAAAAAAAATATTTTCCTTTTAGATTGGTGAAGATTTTTTGCCGATGATGGTCGTGTTGAGTGTCGGGTTGGTGCTTAGCAGGAGTCGCACTCCGACTGCAATTTTCTGAATGGGCCGAGGGAGGATTCTAGGTGGGTGTCGGTGCTATTACTGAAAGCAGAAGAAAATTAGCGGTTAATTTCCTTCTCAAGCAAGGGCATAGGTAAGCTGGTTTAATATAGACATTCTAAGCGTGAATGTGCATAATTTAGTTAGGTTACGATATGTTTTGTGCCTTGTTTGTCTTTGGGCAAGGTCAAAGGAAAACGTGCCTCGCAATATTTACGTCCTTGGATGTCCCACACCCCGCAGTCTGCTGCCTATGGCTTTGGGAGTAAGCCGAGTTTCGGGCAGGGCAGTCTGGAACAGAGGGATCTATGCGTTCCCCCGCGTTCCCGCACCGAGCCTGGACGGGTGAGGTGAGGTGAGGGGGTGGGGGGAAGCACCGGGGGAGGTGCCGAGAGACACTTCCCGCTCCCGTCCTGAAATTCGAAGACAGGGGAGGACTCTGGGAAACCAGGCGGCAGTTCACGTGGTTAGACATTCCTTCCCCGACCTTCGTATCCTGCCCTTGCCGTTTTATGTGACGGGTTCCGCAGGCGACAGTTTGAGAACTGCCTGCATAGAGACATCGGCTGCCATTCTGGAGCTTCCTGGGGATTCATTCTTCCTATCACCTTCGACTAACTTCACACTCTGTTTGGTTTTCTTTTTCCTGTCTGAAGTTTGACCAAAAAAAGCCCACCTTCATCTGGAAAGGCTACAGCATTGTGCAACGATGTAGCACTTCAAAGAAGATGGCCGAGTGCGTGGGAAAGGCATTCGCAAGACAGTCGGGCTCTGTTCTAAAAGTATCTGGCAGAACTTTCCAAGCAAGGTTGTTAACGACGACGTCAAGCACAGATTCATATTTGGTTGACATTCCTGAAATTGAAAATTGCAGTATCTTTGTAAGCGATGTACATGTGCATAAGTCAGCGAACAGAAAACAACAGACAGGAAAGTTTGACTTTCCCCTAGTGATGCTTTGAGATGTTCACCTTAACGTGGCAACAGTTATGGAGTAAACAATGGTTTGGGCAGCTCCGATATGTCCCTAATTGGGCTTCTTGAGCTCAGTTGTGGGTCAACGCTCTTGCGAGGTCTGCCAACAGTAAAACAATGCTAATGAAGAATCGCTTGCGTGAAAACAAATAAAAACAAAAGGGGGAAAAGGTTTACAAAAATGGCTGCAGGCGGCTCGCTGGAAGTAGGACGGTGCTTCCTGAACTGGCCCTTGAGGGGATTTTTAAGAAGGAAGCACTTTTCGACTGGGTGAATGGGTCTAAATATTTAGTGTTCAGCGAGGAACTGGCATGCACGAGTTACAGGCTGCTGCTGCTGCATTGCATGTGATACCCGTGTAAGCAGTTTTTTAGTAAATAATGTGTCGAGCTGAATTCTATTGAATTTAAATCTGCTGTCCATGCGTCGTGAATCGAAGACGAGTTCAGCTGTTGTCATCAGGTTTTTTTGTGGTTCCTCTCTGTTGAAAGGTGGAAAGCAAAGAAAACTGAATTGAGAAGCATTGCTCCTGAAGAAGTTTACTGTTCATAGCAACATTGTTAGATCGACTCAGTCGTGCAACTCCACTCCGGATGTGGAGTCCTTTACGTGTCGTCCATGAGGGGGCACCTGCTCTGCATTAGGGTACATTACCATCACCATTGACTACTCTTCTTCGTGCTTTCTGAAGGCAAATTATTTTCAAGTTAAGCTGTTATTTGCAGCATAACATTGAAAAGAAATTTCCCAGCCCGTTAATGGCACATTTCCTCGCATTGCTGTGGGTATCAGAACACATTTAAAATGTGCCCCCGCCGAAGTTCCAAAAAGAAGCACCTCTGAGTCGCTACAAAGAAATGTCTACGTGTTCCGCCGCTTTTTAGAGTGCAGAGTCTATGGTACGTATTTTTTGTCCAAAAACTTGAAGCTAGCAAACGGCACGTTGCCAAATGCGCCACCGCTGTGAAAATTCGGATGAATTTTCGGACATTCTCTATTGCACAACGTGCACTCGTTGTTCTCGTCGTGATTTTGCTGCCCGTGCACGCTCGGGGCTCACGAGAGTGGTCCCTGCCGTTCTCGTCCTGCAGTGACTAGTCCTTTTACTGTTTACAAGTAGTCTCTGGCTACCCAAAAGACCTCCGGTTGCTCCGATTTGGCTGGCTTTCCCAGCATGCTGACGTCAAAATTCCTGGGACGACAAAGTTCTACAGAAATCACGAAGTTGGAGATTTCGCGAGGTCCTTCCTCTGCGCTATTCAACATATAAGAGGGGATCGGTTGTCTTACGAAAGTATTAAAGTCTCCAACAAGTACTCCACTAACCACCCGGAGAACTGGTCATAAAATCTTTCATGAATGTTACAAGTGTTGCTGTAGTGGGGATTGTTTGTCCTCTCATTTTACCGGAAGCTCGCAAAAATGTAAATTGCCAACAACGCCTCCTACCGCCACTTTGAAAAAAAAAAAAAAAAAAAAAAGGTCTACAGTCGCATTGATTTGTGGTAGGGATGCCGCAAACTTTTTTCGAATCGAAGTTTCGATGATCGAATCAAGCGATTCGGAAGGTGCGAAAGATTTCGCATTTTCGAATTTTCTATATCGTAAAATTCGACGGAAGTCGAATTTTCGAACTTGTTAAGCTAAGAAGTTCGACGCTTTTCGAACCGTCGAACTTATTACGCTAAAAAATTCGATCCTTTTCGAACTTTCAAACTTATCACACTGCAAAATTCGATGCTTGTCGAACTTCCGAACTTGACTGACCAAAAAGCTTCAATGATTTTCAAACTTTCGAATTTCTTGCACTAAAAAGTTTGAACTTTCGAATTTCCTATGCTAAGGAAATCAATAATTTTCGAACTTTCGAACTTATTTATCAATAGAATTCGAAAAGTTTTGAACTTTCGAATCCTGAAAAGTCAGAAGTTCGACGAACTTCGAACTTTTAGGGTAAAAGTTCGACGTTCGTCGAACTTCGAAAGACCGGCGGACGGTTTCATTTGAATTCAAGTAGTGAGGTACATTCGTAATTTTTTTTCTCGAACTTTTACATGCGGTGTTCCGTTCTTTACGAAAGACAATGCCGTTTATTTCAATGTTCTGGCATGCTTAGTTTTAAAGAAATAAATTCCCGAAGGAGCGAGGAAGGACGACGTGTTTTTGACGATTATCGTTTATGCCAGATTTGAAGCGCGGTGTAGCCGAAGCTATTTATGGTAGAGATGTTAAACCTTTTAAGAATGATCTATGTATAGCTTAGATAAGTGTCGTCTTAAGATATGACTATTGTTATTCAAGGTGAGTTTCGAAGAAATGTCCAAACATGTATCTACATGCAATTATGCCCTAAACTTGGTATTTATTTTCGTCTAAGTTGTTTGAGGTATCGCATTTAAATTAACACCACAGACAGTACATATCATTGCCATCTGCAGAATACAAAATAATGTATTTATTGTTTTTTCACGTTAAGGAATAAATTAAAACTCATGGGAGAAGATTTCTAATATTGTTCAAGTTCAGCACGTCATTAAAAGAAAACTTTTTTTTTTTTTCGCTTCACGTTCCTGGGACGTGTTTCTTTTAGCCTGTACACATTTTGGTAGGAGAAAGTTGTTTCGAAGTTCTGAACCTCTGAATATGCAAGAATACAACACATCCGGCGAGTTCTTGATAGTTTTTCTTTCTCCAGCTTTTTATCCCCGCATTTATTCATTTTTTTTTTACCATTGGCACAGTTATTTAGGTCGTAAAGACGTAGCTTTGAACTTCCGAACCACTAAGCATGTGAAGAGTAGTGCCTTCTGACAACGAGTTTCTAACAATGACCATCTACGCGATCTTTTATGCAGTGAAGAGCGACAGTAGCTATACAGAGGCATAAATAATTTCAGATTAAAATAAGCTCGAGCACGCCCTCTTTCCCCGTATTGTTTTCTTTAACAGTCCGAAATATCTGGAAGGGGGGAGGGGGGGGGCCTCAGCCCCCCCCCCCCCCCCCCCTCCCCTCTTCCCTCCCCCGTTTTTCCTCTTCCGACGCCACTTGTATGGTAGAACGCTCCTCGACCTCGAGTTGTGTCGGCTTCTGTGCTTTTTGCGAGGCGATTCCTCCGTCCCAGAAAATAAACCTCCAGGACAATTACAAACTTACTATATGCCAGCGTCACTCGGGCGGCGTTCGATCGGATTACTACCAGCGTGCAAGGGGTGGGGAGGTAGTTTGCCAGGTCGCTTCAAGGTTTTTCTGAGCCTCAGCCTCCTGCCCGCCCCTGGCCATT
Organism: Ixodes persulcatus; assembly: GCA_013358835.2. Taxonomy (NCBI): domain Eukaryota; kingdom Metazoa; phylum Arthropoda; class Arachnida; order Ixodida; family Ixodidae; genus Ixodes; species Ixodes persulcatus. The sequence goes on from JABSTQ010009114.1 coordinate 510,281, forward strand.
TCGAACTGGATGAGTATCGTAAAACAGTGTGTTCGTGTGATCACTACTGCGTGATGCACGTTACAGACCCCGCCCCCCCCCCCCTCCGGCCCGGTGGTCATAATTACTGATCTATGGTCACACGTCACTCTGCACTGGCAAAAATTCCAGCACATCCGGGACACTTGTCGTCTCATTTGATTGCCTGACCAACTTCGCAGAGCCGTATCACACCCTAACTTTTCTAAACTTGATTTCGTGAAAACCAGTGAGTCGTGAAAACGTTATTTGAAACTGAAACTGTGGAGGAACTTGAAAACTGGACTTCGAACTTTGAAAACTTGGACTTGAAAAAAATTCAAAATCTTCGAAGTTTTTTTTTTTTTTTTTTTTCGAATTCAGCGTTAAAAGAGAATCGAAACTTTCGAACTTTATGCAGAAATAAATTCGAAATCTTTGAATTGTTCGAACTTCATGTCTATAAAAATTCAAAGCGTTCGAAGTTTTCGAATTTTATTTCCAAAGAATTTCGAAATCTTCGAACTTTTCGAACTTCAGATCTTAAGAAATTCAGATTTTTCGAATATCTCGAATTTCAAGTTAGGGAAATTCGAAATCTTCGAATTTATCGAACCTCAAGTAAAAAAATATTCGAAATATTCGAACCCGAAATTTGAGAAACCGTGAAAACTTCGAACTTTTCGAATTCGAAACTCTACTGTGATCGAAAGTTGCGAATTTTTTTAATTCGAACCTCGGTCGGTACGAAAATATCGAAATTTTTCGAAATCGAACCTCAGTTCGCTTCGCAAATATCGAAACCTTTCGAAATCGAACCTAGGGTGGTTCGCGACATCCCTAATTTGTGGTAGAGTGACGTCTCATTAATCCAGACCCTGTTAGTATGTATACCCCGCTATATAGACAACATTTTCGGGTAGGAACCAGGTAAATACACAAATTTCTGTCTTGTTATTATGGTTACCTCGGGGAGAATGGAGGTGTCCATATTAAAGAGATGTCGCTGTATTATTCTGAAAGTGTGGACGTTTTGCGTGCCGTGTCTTCGGCCACCGATCTGACTGGCCGCGTTCCCTTGCTCCGCAGCGGCGCTAGTGTTGTCTGGGGCCCCTCCCCCTGAGGCCCCGCCTTGCCGCCCAGGCCGCCGCCCTCCGAGCCAAGGGAGCCGGGATGCCCAGAAATGAAGAAACTGAGGCGCCGTCTGTCTTCGTCCCTCAACCCGGCCCGCTTCCAAAGCGATGAGGGCCTCACCGAGCTCTCGGACCGGCTCTCCATTCGGGAGAACGGCAGCGCGGACTCTGCCAGCTTCAAGGGTGAGGCTGAAGGTCGCCGGTGGCTCGCTTTGGGAAAGCTATGGTCGCCGACAGAATGAGAAGGGCAGGGAGGAGCTTCAGCGGTCCCGCCTCCAGGGCGAGCTTCCTACCGTTGACAATGCTTCGGCACCTTTTGCCTTTAGTCAAAGCCTTTGCCTTTAGCCAAAGCACGGCTAAAGGCAACGAGCGCGTGCTGATGGCCGTGCGTTTGAAAGACGCATCCTGCCATTCTCATTTTGTCAGTTACTGTAGAGCTGAATCCCCTTGATGTGCTTGTAGACATAACGAGGGAAACGGTGCACAAGGACGAAAACGCAGAAAAGGGTTTGTGTTTCTTCTACGAGCTGCGTCAAATGCACCAACGCGCAAGGTGCGTGAAGCATGTTCCTTTGAGAATCATATCGGGGTGCAGCACTTGCTCGTGGCATGTGTCTCGTGCATTTGGACAACACTGTTTGTTGGTGCTCGTCAGAAGTGCAAAGCGTGCACCTTATCGATGGGCTTTATCTAGAGCCTTGGGATGGGCCATGCGTCGGAATGTCGCCACTTTAACCGTTTTGTCGCGTGGAGCCGGCGTCGCCAGCTTTTGCCGTCGTGCCGAGCGAAAATTGCACGAAGTGCTCTCTGTCGTGCTGCCCGCTAAGGGTTCCGCATTAGAGACAAACAATATTGCCAGTCTCCTAACACCATATTTGAGGGGGGACACTACCCAGAAAAGTACATTTCTGCAAAAAAAAAGTCAATCTTCAAAAATGCCACATTTACATCCACCAACATCTAAAGAGTATTCCCAGAAAGTTCAATTTGTTTACACTGCATAGTTATTTTTTTATAAATTATTTTCAGTCTAACAATGCTGAAGAACAGGTAGAGGTTCGAGCACTTAGAACGCGTTTTTCTTTGTTCCATTTTTTGGCATAAATTTCACTTTAATGAAGCTATTGTTTCAATATAAAACTACCGAGAGACTTAATAGTTGCAGCTTATATGCCGAAATTTTATAGAGCCGGTTACTATGAGCTTAGATTTTTCATTTTCATGTTTCTTTATTATAAAAGATTGTAAGTTGCAAAACTTAGTAAATGCAAAAAAAAATATATATATTTTTACTTGAAAAATGCATATTTTCTGAAATTTCCTATTGTAACCGGCAACAGGTATTCAGTATGCATTCCACAAGAAAAATATGTGGTTATCAGCACCATTTCTCAATCATTGAGCAGATTCCATGCAAAGCTACGCTTTACTTCGTTCTGGGGGTGCGGTACTCCATAATAATGGTTCACAGGGCTGAAACTTTGCATGCCCTCCTTCGACATGGCTACAACCACCACCTGCAAATATCACACCGATTGAATGGGCGGTTCAAAAGTTTAAATTCCTAGGTAGCCCCGAAAAGCGTAACTTGAGAAACATGAACGTTGTCAGTAGCAGCCATGGGGCTCTAGCCCAGCTCCAACCAGTAGTAAAATAGCGGCGCTCAGGAGTTGGTGCTGCACAATGAAATGCCACTACAGTTAGTCATTCGTCCGTTTGCATCACGTGACATTCCGGCCACTGTTAGTGCGTTCGACTTGGGGTCACTAAATCGCGGTACGTGCAACACAAGGCATGGAGCGTTCGTCACAATGAATGAGGCTAGAAAGCCTGCAAACAACACAAAACAACAACAACGCAGATTTTATGAAGCTTCTGCACCTGCACATCACTAATGGGGCCAACATGTTGGCCCCATTAGAAATGGGTTGACCTGTTTTGCGAAAAAGGCCAGCATGTACACTTTCTTGCGGCGCGTGGCAAGCTAAGCATTGCATGTTTATTGTATTGTAGTAACCATGCATTGAATGGCAAGGCAGAGGTGATACTTGTTTCGAATAAAGTGACTTGCGCTGTCGCCGTGAGCGTGACGTGACGGTCATGTGCTCGGAATCCGAGTACGAGCTGCCTTTCTCGTGTCCACATCTGTCATCTACTGTCACTAATACCCGTGCCACACGGGCAACTCGAATGCCATTTACAACGAATGACATTCGTGTGATCGACGAATCGGCTCGCGATCTGTCGCGCGTGGAACGCCCCACGCTCGGAGTCTCGCGCGCTGATTGGCCGATCGTTCAAATGTCATTCGTTGTAAATGGCATTCGAGTTGCCCGTGTGGCACGAGTATAACATCCCCCCTCCCCCCTCAAAAAAAAAAATATTTTTTTTTAATTTTTTGCTAGGCAATTTAATATGGTGTGAGAAGAAAACCCAATCACTATTTTGATACAGTGTCACATATATTTTTAATAAAGTAAAAAAAAAAAAAAAAAAAAAAAAACACAACTGCTTGAAACTGAAACTGAAACTGGACTGGGGAGGAAGAAGAAATGTAGAGGAGGAAAAAGAGTTGGGGCCGGAAGTCACGTGGCTACGCCCGACCCTGTTCCCTCTTCTTTTTTTTCCCCCTTGTTTTTTCGGTTGTGCGGAGCAGACAAAAAATGCGCACGTCGCACGAAGAACGCAAAAGTCAAGCGCTTCATACTTGACGTTTGCGTGTTTTTCAAGCTCTTACCATTTTGTGTTTGTAAGGCGAGTGACGTCTTCAGACAGGAGAAGGGGCGATGACTCGGTGACGTCTTTGTGCAGATCAGCTTGGTGATTGAGCGTGTCATACAGAATAAATCCTAACTGTTTTGATTGGTAAAAGATTTTTCTTTCGAAGCTAGGCAAATTCGCCGGTACTGCGAACAAAAGTTCTGAAGTAGAGGTCCCACGCCCATCACCCGCCACCATTGCTTAGTCTGCGTCGTTCAGTCATCCAGCCCACGACTCCCGTGGTGCGACGCCATGTTGAGAATTACGTGGAGAATGCACGGAGTCTTCCGGTTCTTTGTGAAACTTTTTTTTTTTTTTTCAATTAACGTATTTGCAGTTTTTTAAAAGCCACAAAAAATGGACATCATATTTTTTTTAATTTTAAAATGGAGTGTGTGCTTTCGATGACCCACGACTTTGATTACATTTGGTGTGTGTGTCTATAGCAGTGGTTCTCAACCATTGGTGTTTCGCGGACCCCTTGTGAATCGGTGGAGATGATGGGGGACCCTGTTCGTGCTGAGAGGAAGGGAAAGGTATACGTTAATTATGATAATGATTTAATAAATGGATTTAACTAAGGGCTAGTGTGAAGTAGACTTTTCTCATTGACGTACTCACGAAAAACTCACCCAAAAATAAAATGTTTCTTCTAAATCTGAAAAAAAAAAAAAAAGATACAACTTTTATTGGCGGGCTTGACTGATGAGGCGGGGCTTCGCGGACCCCCAGAATGCCTTCGCAAACCCCAAAGGGTCTGCGGACCCCCTTTTGTGAACCACTGGCATAGAGAATGTCACATGACCACAAAGAAGAGAGTGAGCGCAACTCAAACTGGCCAGTTTTTGATCGGCGGTTTTCGGGCGGGAAAAAAAAACAAATTTCGAGCCGCGAATTATGTTCTGGGTAGTTGGGCTCTCATATGTCATGTACAAATAAAAACCTTGGCGAGCATAAATACCCTGTCAGTGTCCCTTCAAAGGGTCATAGCAGGCTGCTAAGGGGGCCATGGCATGGACATAGCTGGAAAAGATGTTGACAGAAGTCAAGATTCGGGATGAAAAGCTTCTGACACCAGAGCGACCCTGAGAAGCACGATTAAGTGTGTAGCTCGGTGATTGCCAAGAATAGATAAATGGGCTAGTTGGTACATCACTGAATGGAAAGCGCCGAATAAACAAGGACGAAGAAGGGGACAGAGACGAAGCGCTTCGTCTCTGTCCCCTTCTTCGTCCTTGTTTGTTCGGCGCTTTCCATTCAGTGATTGCCGAGCTATTACTTCAGGTCCAGTTTGCAGAGCATTACAGCAGAATGACACTGGGGTAGTTTATGCTGAGATGTACAGCTCTCGGCTGTTTATTGTAGAAGGCAGGCTACCATTCGTATTTGCATCGATGTACTATAATCATGTAAATATGTAACCGTGGTAGAATGAATGGGGACTGAAATTGGTGAGGTATGGCAACTTGGCATAGAGAGGCTGGCAAACATATCACTAGATGGAGAAACTCATCGAAAATCACGGGTGTTTAAAAGGAAATGCTCCAACTGCTGTGTGCCCTAGGTAACTGACAAATCACAGGTCACAGATGGTGTTTTTTCTGCTGCGAGAGGACTGAAGTACAGGCGATCAGCAAAGAGTTTGTTGTCATAGAAGCTTCTGTTTATTGAAATGCTGCCATGCTCTATTCAGGCTGGTTCCTTCTCAGATCTCAATTTCATACACCCAAGCGGCAGCCGAGAACCCTCCACCATCAAACCAAAGTTGAATTTCCTAGGTCTCTTGTGGACCAAAAGTGCATCAGCTTGTATATCAAGGAATACACACAAACTGAACGCTTCCAACTTCCTTATCTGCAACAATCTCCAAAAACATTACCTTCTTTTATTCCCTTTTTTTGTCTAGAAAATTACTTTTCTATATTCCCATCACTGCCACAGTTCAACACCGCGGAAAGTGCTTGCTATGCAGAAACTGCAAACACATGCTCTAAATTGCCTGACCTCTTTTGATCGAGAAACCATGTTTTTGTTGGAAAACAAACAGAAAAAAAGCTTATTTGTAAGTTTTTTTTTTTATTGGAGATTGATAAAAAGTTGGCAGATTTTGAATGCAGTGACCAATAATATGCATAATAACATACCAATGAACGAGAAATGTTTTCACGACGCTTCTTGTAACTGCAAATTTAAGTGGGCTCGCTCACAGTGGAGTGGCGAAAAGAAAACAAATCTTCATGTTGTGTTATAGTGAGGTCGGTTTATTCTAGCTAGATTTAGCGGGTCACAAGCCACACCCATCCGCCAAACTCTCTCAGTATGTACGGCTCTGCTTTTAGTGCGCGGTAGGTTGTGCCACTCAACCCATCTTCTTCCTCTTAGTCACTCCTCTAGAACCATCATTTGGTCATGTTATCTCACAGTTCTTTTGATTTTATCCATATGCTTTTATGCTATAATATTTTTATAATCTTTTTCCCTTCCATCATTGCTAGTGAATGGGAGGAAGGGTTTTCGCTTTTGTTTTCTCCTTGGGAAGTGTAGAATTAAACGTTGGACATTTTAAAATCGTGTGGTCTATTGTTTCAGCGCTTTAATGCATGTCACAATGTGTCAGTTTCCTCGACTTTAGCCGAATTGAGGATGAAGTGATTCATTGGGGTATTGATTGGCATCACATATCATTGGAAGTATTCTGGGAAGTTTTTGCCCTTTGCATTACAGAGTAGTTTTAATTGTGGGGAGTTTTGCCAAGATGTCTAGATGTTGAATTATTGAATTTATGGAAAATAATAAGGTCTTTAATAGGGATTTCCCGAACCACCCTAGGTTAGAATTCGAAAGGTTTCGATATTTTCGATCTGAAATGAGGTTCGATTTCGAAAGATTTAGATATTTTCGACCGTAGCGAGGTTCGAGTTCGAAAAGTTCGCAACTTTCGCACATCGTGGAGTTTTGAATTTGAAAAGTTTGAAGCTTTCACGGTTTCTAAAAGTTTGGGTTCGATTATTTCGAATATTTTTTTACTTGAGGTTCGAGAAGTTTGAAGATTTCGAACTTTCCTAACTTGAAATTCGAGAGATTCGAAAATTTTGAATTTCTTTTCACATAAAGTTCGAAAACTTTGAAGGTTTCGATTCTCTTTTAGGGCTAAATTCGAAGAAAACTTAGAAGATTTCGAATTTCTTTCTACATACATCTCGTAGCGTAAGACAAACATGATATTTTTCTTTTATCAGACCAATTTTGGAGTATGCCTATGTTATCTGGGATCCGCCTCAGTGTTACCTCGCGAATAAGTTAGAGCGAATTCAAAATCAGGCTATAAGATTTGATACAGGCGATTATAGTCCGTACTCGAGCTGTACAGAAATGAAGAACAGACTGGTTTGGGACCTTCTTAGACTTCGGAGAAAGTGTTTGCGGTTGAAATTCTTTCACAATGTATATCGCGGGGAAACAGACATTGAAAAGGGTCTTTACATTCTCGAACCACACCATGTATCTTTAAGGCGGAATCATTCTAAGACGGCGGCAGAGTATCGTTATCGTACTGACTGTTTTTGTTATTCATTTTTTGTTCAAACCGCCCGGGAGTGGAATGCCCTTCCGGAAGAACTGATAGCTGTTATCATTAATGACGTCTTTTATGACAGACTGCAGAGAAGCGTGCTCGACTAAAAATGTAGTACTGAATGGTTGTCGATTGCATTACTGAAAATGTCTTGAATGCGTTTTTCTTTTGTTCCCCCCTGCATAATGTCTAACGGCGCAGCAGGTATTTGTGTAAATCAATAAATAAATAAGTAGGTCCAAGTGCGCAAAGTTCGAAGTCCGGTTTTCATGTTCCTCCACAGTTTCAAATAATGTTTTCACGAAATCAGGTTAAAGGGGGGGGGGTGCAGCGATTTTCAGATAAAAAGAATTTGCATCTCGTCATTTTTACGTTGTTTATCGTGACCCGGAGGATAGAGAAAACATCTCCTTAATTAAAAAGTGTCGCGATTCTGCTGCATGATCGCAAAGCAAAAGTAGAGCTTTTTTCCCCACCCGCATCCGCGAGTGGCAGCCGAAGCAAACTACGGCGAGAAGCTTACGTGACCTCGCTTGGCTCTAAGCTGCAGCATAACGCCCGCTAATGTCGGCTGAGAGAGGGAGAGGAAGCGTCCTTCGAAAGGGCAGACGGGAACCTACACGGCACCCCAAATTACGTCACTAAGAGTGCGACCATGTGTGACCCTGAAGACTGGGAGTGAGTTGAGGGGTGCCAGAAATGCCAATATTTATCTTTTTTTTTTTACACAACGACTAGGACACGCAGGCGAAATCAGTTTTCTGTTCTTTACTTCAGAAGTGTCGGAGGGCAACTGCCACAAATGTTTTTACCAAAGTCCGGAAATCGTTGCACTCCCCCCCCTTCTCTTCCCCCCCCCCCCCCCCCCTTCCCCTCTCTTTAAGAAAAGTTCAGGTGTGATATTTTGACTGCGCGAAGCTGGTCAGGCATTTAAATGAGACGAGACGACGAGTGTCCCGGGTGTGCTAGAATATTTGCCAGTGCAGGGTGACGTGTGACCATAGATCAGTAGTTGTGACCGCCACCCCAGGGGAGTCTTTAATGTGCATCACGCAGTAGTGATCACACGAACGCACTGTTTTACGATACTCATCCAGTTCGAAACGGCCAGGGGCGGGCAGGTGGTTGAGGCTCGGAAAAACCTTGAAGCGATCTGGCAAACTGCCTCCCTGCCCCCTTGCACGCTGGTAGTAATCCGATCGAACGCCACCCGAGTGACGCTGGCATATAGTAAGTTTGTAATTGTCCTGGAGGTTTATCTTCCGGGACGGAGGAATCGCCTCGCAAAAAGCACAGAAGCCGACACAACTCGAGGTTGAGGAGCGTTCTACCATGCCAGTGACATCGGAAGAGAAAGAAGGGGGGGGGGGGGGGGGCTCCAGTTTCCCCCCCCCCCCCCTTTTCCCCAGATATTTTGGACTAGAAAGAGGGCGTGGTCGAGCTTATTTTAATCTGAAATTATTTAGGCATATGTATAGCTACTGTCGCTCTTCACTGCATGGAAGATCGCGTAGATGGTCGTTGTTGGAAACTCATTGTCAGAAGGCACTACTCGTCACATGCTTAGTGGTTTGGAAGTTCAAACTAAATAAGTGTGCCATTGGTAAAAAAAACAAAATTAAACGTAACAATAAATGCTGAAAATGAAAAGCTGGAGAGAAAAAAACAAAACAAAGACCTCTCAAGAACCCGTTGGAAGTGTTGTATTCTTGCATCTTCAGAGGCTCGGAACTTCGAAACAAGTTTCTCCTACCAAAATTTGTACAGGCTAAAAGAAACACGCCCCAAAAACGTAAAACGAAAAAAAAAAAAAAAAAAAAAAAAAAAATTAAAATGGCTTTTTTTGTGACGTGCTGAACTTGAAAAATATTAGGAATCTTCCCCCATGAGTTAATTTATTCCTCAACGTGAAAAAAACAATACATTATATTGTATTCTGCAGATGACAATGATATGTACTGTCTGTGGTATTAACTTAAATGCGATACCTCAAACAATTTAGACCCAAAAAATTACCAAGTTTAGGGCATAATTGCCCATAGATACATGTTTGGACATTTCTTCGAAACTCATCTTGAATAACAATAACCATATCTTAAAACAACACTGACCTAGGTTATACATATATCATTCTTAAAAAGTTTAATATCTCTACCATTAATAACTTCGGCTATAGCGCGCTTCAAATATGGCACAAACGACATTTGTCAAAAACCCGCCGTCCTTCTACGCTCCTTCGGGAATTTATTTCTTTAAAACTAAGCATGCCAGAACATTGAAATAAACGGCATTGTCTTTCGCAAGGAATGCAACACCGCATGTAAAATTTTGAAAAAAAAAAAAAAAAATTACGAATGTATTTTACTGTTTGAATTTAAATGAAACCACCCGCCGTTCTTTCGAAGTTCGACGAACTTTTGACTTTTCAGAATTCGAAAGTTAGAAAATTATCGAATTTCTTGGCGTAGAAAGTTTGAAAGTTCGAAAAGCTTCGAACTTTTTAGTGCAAGAAGTTTGAAAGTTCGAAAATCATAGAATATTTTAGTCTATCAAGTCAAAAGTTCAACAAGCACCGAATTTTGCAGCGTAATAAGTTCGAAAAGGATAAAACCTTTTAGCTTAATAAGTTCGAAGGTTCGAAAAACATTGCATTTCTGAACGGCGAAGTTCGAAATTTCGAAAAGCGTCGAACTTCTTAGTTTAGAAAGTTCGAAAATTTGACTTCCGTCGAATTTTTCGATATAGAAAGTTCGAAAATTCGCAATTTTTCTAACCTTTCGAACGGCTTGATTCGATCAATCGAACCTTCGGTTCATAAAAAAATTTTGCGGCATCCCTAGTCTTTAATAAATTGACGGAGAGCGTGGTGGAAGATGCTCTTGGTGAGGACACACTCATGGCAAACGCTGCTACGTGATCGACCAGATGAATACCTATTGGCACACGCCCGATTAGCCTATGCTGACAACGTTTCCGCCAGTCAAACAATGCAACACATGTGGCGGGTTCGAATCCCGGCCGAGGTGCCCGCAATCTGACGGAGGCTTATTGCGGAGGAGGCGCCGTGTAACCGAGCTTTCGGTTGCACGTCAAAAGATCCCCAGGTGGCCCAAATTAATCCTCAGTCATCCGCTGGGGCGTGCCAGATGCCCGTCGTTGGTTTGGCACGTAAAACCCCCAAATTTGACTTGAATTTTCAAACAATGCAACAGAGAAAAAAAGAAAAATAAACTTTCAGCCTTGCCACTCTGGTGAAGAAGGAAGACCAGCAAAGCTGTACTATGGTGGGAATGAAGTAATGGCTGGCCGCAAGTCGCCAAGCCAGAGTGGAAAAGCTGGAAAGGTTGCCACCATCTATGAGCGACGGCGGCGACCAGACAACCGGCTTGCAAGCAGACAACCGGCAAGCCGGTTGTCTGGTTGCTGCCGTTGCTCATAGATGGCGTTAGCTGTCCAGAGTTCTGTGTCATCATTTGTTTGCTGATGGACACGATCCTGGGAAAACTAGCTCTTAACAGCTCCGCTGTAAGGAATTGTCTCGTTGCCATAGTACTCGGGCACATGTACTTTCTGCCCGGCGCGTCTGCTCTAACCTTGACGGACGCTGGCTCGAACACAGCGCCAGAGATCTCTCCTCTTCGACGCATTCATAAAACTTTGCTTAACACCATTGAGGCACGGCACTAGGGTCAATGACGAAACTGTCTTAAGCAACACGCGTAGTGTTAAGTAACACGCGTAGTGCAAGTGCAAAGTTCTACATAACGTGGCACACCCAGAAAATGACTTTGAAAACAAGCGTGTCTCCCACAGAGAAGCGCGGGAAACCGGGCCCGTGACAGGCTACCACCAGAGCCGTATAGACCGACACGCTATTTACAAACAAGCCCGCGTTTGCCCACACAAGGTGTGGGCACTGCGCGTGCGCAGAAACCGAATTCGACTGAGGTGGCACTTCTGCGCATGCGCCGTGGCGACAACAGCGCCACCGCAGCTCCGTGACGTCAGGGCCGCGTGTTGGTCTGTATGGGGAGAGCTTGGCCAGTCTGTGATCTGGCCGCCGTAACGCCCCCCTCCCGAGTGAGCCGATCAGCCTGTGGCGCAGAGCGAGAGACGTGAGCGCATGTGCGTAAACTCCGGGCTGCTCCCAGCTGAGCGGGGAGGGCCGCCATTTTCATTCATTTGCTCGGTGGAGTGCATGGGATCGACATCCAAATTCCAGTTCTTTCCTTTTATTTGGCAGGCTCTGGCAAGAAAATGACATTGTGTTATTTCTGGGTGGCTTAAAAAGCTAACGAATGAAGTTTCTCCACATTTGAAGGCAAACTTTTATTCAGGCGAAAAAGAAATAAGCTCTTAGCAGACGACGCGTAGCCTTAACAGTGCTCTGCGCCTACAGCTTGTTGCGTCAAAATGGCGGTCGTCTCCTCTTTGCTTCCTTCTTCCTCTCTCGCTCCTCCTTCGGTGCTCTCCTCCCTTTCCTTCAATATTCTGCACTCCGGCACTTTCGTTGCCTCACCTACTGGCCAGACTCTCCCAATATACAGCTCTGGCTACCACTAGCCGCTTATCGAAGAGTCGCCCGGTGGTACCGCTTGCAACCAAGGCGGGGGGAGACTTTATCTCGCAGCTGCGATGCGCGCGGTGTCCACACCCACGTTCATCTTACGCCGTGACCTAGAGGTTTCCAGAGTAGCACATTCGTTCGTTCTCTTTTCATTTTGCCGAGTCTTTTATTTCATTCATGTTTCTATCACCATTTTGGTTCAGTCGGAATATCGTACCCACTCCGAATTAACCGGATCTAGATTGCAGTGATGTGTCACTGGACCGAAAGTGTTTTTCGTTGATGGCGGCGTCTTTGGCTCCATACAGTCTCCACTGTACCCGCTCGAAGTGCTTGGCTGAGACGCCGGCCAGGTAGGGAGCCGCTTGCACTTTGAGCAATTCCCTCTCGCTCCGGACAAGGGAGGGCGCTTCGTCGGTGCGTGCCGATTCAGTTTGACTGCGCCATCGGGTTCCACTACCCTCGGAGCGACACGGAACCGCCGCAACGCACGGCAGGCCCCCGCCAGCCGTTGTCTCGGCCGCGCTCTCCAAGCGGACCTTTCACATTGGTGGAGACCGTACGCTATCGACTGCTCAACCTTTCCTATCCGTACCAATCTCGTAAAACAATGTCATCCTTTGTCTCTTTTTCCCGTCTCAAAAACAACTTTTCGACACCTCCAGCTGTCGCTAACACCGCCAGAGTCCTGCGCATCGAGTGGCGCCGTCTCTCCTAGCCGACGGATCGGAACGATGGGGCAGTTTTTCGGTTGTCCCACCTCCGGCGCTAGTTTCCTAACTTGGACGACGCCTCGGCGTCTCGTAAGCCTCGAGCGTATATGCGCGGCCAAAGCCCGTGGGCGGGCAGTGGGCACACGCCGAAGGCAAGACATTCCGGAAAGGCGCCTCGCCTTTCCCGTCTTGTTGGCGACCATAGTCGAGGCACTGTGAAGCCGCGCGCTCGTTTGCCCTGTGTTTTGTTTGTTTGAGAGAGCATTCTTCCATCTGGAAACAAATGTGAGACGCTCCTTGCAAATTCTTTCATTAGAAAACAATAAGGAATTGTCGACGCCTTTGTACGGCGATCGATAGACCCTTTTCACGACCCTGTCAAGGCATGTCGGTCGTCGACATTTCTTGGGCACGATGCGCCCGATTGGATCCGAGTCTTCCCCGAATGCACTTGTCCTCTGGCCGAGCCGAGCCGAGCCGAGCTCACGCCAAATGCCGACGCAGACCTCGCATCTAATACGTGCCCAGAGTTTGTTCCCAAATGATGGCGGACTAAGATAATTGGCTCAGTAGTCGCTAGATGGCGCACACGTTTCAAAAGAGTGTGTTGTGGGCGTAACAAAATGTTTTTTTATAAAAGAGCCTATCACCGCGAGTTTGGACCGGCTCACTCGAAGCGAAGAGCCCGAAAACGAACTGCAGACGCGAGGATGCGAGATGGCGGCACGCTGCCCAAAGAAAGGGAGTTTCTGTACTCTGTTAGCCATCTGGCGGCTCTTAATAGACCTTTGCGGAAAATCCCGGGAAACCTTGAAACGGGGGGGAATTGTGGCGTTGTTAGGACATACGCTCGAGCGTGCCAGTTCGAACGCTTCGTTTATCCTGGTAGCGGCACGATTCATTCTTTCTTATTGTTAGGAGCTCAGAACGCAGAAAAAGATAAAGCGAACGGAAAAGAAGGTCGTCACATGCCGTGTTTTGCTCTCCTGCCTTCTCTGCATTCTGAAATTACAAACTGTTAAACCAACGTCGACTTCATCTTCGCTTCTCACATAATTCCACGTGCCGTACATCTGAATATCACATTACATAAAGCAGACGCTGGAGGCACCACATATTTCCAGAAAGGTCTATTGACTGTTCTTGGCTCTTATGAGGGCAATTTAACACGGGTACAGCTGGAGGCTACTAAGAATGACTACAGCTAATGCATAAGCAGTTCACTTATCTTTTCTTTTATTTGAAGGAACGAGTTTTTTAATGAAACCTATCGTCCCTGTTATCGATGAAGAAGAGTGTTTGGAACTTTGTTTAGACAAGGTAAATTTGTACGCAGTTTTCAAGATGAGGCCTTCCTTTACTGGAAGATACCCACTGTTGGCTCCTTTTGCATTGTTTTGTGTAAGAGGCGATAGCCGTAATCAGTCGTTGAAAGCCTTAAGCTTCCTGAAACAGACAGCCGGACAACTGGCTATGGCAACACAATGGCACTAGATCCCTCGCGCGAGAAAAACCTTGGAACCGTTGCAAGAAGTTGGCGGTGGGTGGAGTTATGGAACTTGGAGTGATGTCACCGTGCCATTGGTGGGTTCCTCCCCTAGTGGTAGAGGGGAGGAACACAGAGAGAATGCAGGGCAACGAGCAAGAAAGAGAGAGAGGGAGGAAGAAAAGGGACTTTGGAATTGGGGTTGGGAAATGCGTTTATGAGAGTCGGTGGCGGGATATTGGTGCATCGTCGGTGCAAATGTAAGACGTCAAATGGTGAATCCAATGGCCTTGCTTTGCTGCTAGAATGTAATTTTGAGTTGCTTACAGGGAGAAGTTGGGGCACCGTGTAGAACACATTATTAGCACGTGAGAAGTGTGCATCTACCATAACCTGAATGCAACTAAGTTCTGACGCTTATTGTGGTTACTTCATTCAACCTGTATACATAATTGATTACAGTCTCCGACCAATTTTTCGGACTTATCATGGACTGTAAAAACGGCCGAATAATAGAGCAGTCGGAAAAATCAGCAGTATAAAAATCTTGCCTTTATTACATTTAAGCGGGCTTAAAAAAGCCATCAATAGTTCCACGCTTCTGGTTACGGCTCCGCCAGAGCTGTGTATAGAGAGAGTTTGGTCAATGGGAAGTTGTTGGCAGAGCCAGGGTGTGCACCAGACGCAGAAAGAGGGCTTGGCATGCTCTCTTGGCCAACCAGAAGTCGAAAGGATTCCCCTAGCGGTGGTAGCGAGAAACAGTTTTAATCGTTTTAATAAGCGTGAAAGAGTTAAATCTAGTAACCCTTCATGGTTGATTGATTGATTGAAAGACATATTTATTTAACGACCAAAGAAGTGGGCACCACATGTGCCCCCCTGCTGTCTGGTCGAAAAAAAACAAAAAACACTTTTAGTTGTCTCGGGAGCTTCCAGGAAGAACGAGACGACGAGTGGCAGCGATCAGGGACTCATGGGGCTTGAGTAGTCTGGAGCCAAGTGGAGGTGCCTCAGGGTCTTCCAGATACGTAAGGAGCGCCTGTGATGCTGCGAGGACCTGGCCAGGGTTGGGAGGGGATGGCGGGATGAGCCACTCAGTGAGAGTCGAGGGGGGAGGAGAGAAGGTTGAGAGAGAGCCGGCTGTGGAGTGAAGGGGGCAGTCACACAAAAGATGCGAGAGCGTAGCGGGTGTGTGGCAGAGGGTGCACTCTGGGTCCAGAGGAAGTCTTGAGAAGGGTGGGAGCGAGGAGTGCTCCTGATCTGGCTTGGTGTAGGAGAGAGGTTTGGTGACGAGTCAGGGGAAGGCGAGAGAGGGAGGGGAAGTCGAGGGGATTGGCCTGACTGGATAGGTATTGGCGACGTTGACTGGTGTGCACCTGCCGGGCTTCGTGAGCATCGTGAAAGGCGCCGAGTGCGAGCTCCGGTGGGGCTCCGGCTTGCGCGGAGGGAAGTTTAGCGCGCGCAAGTCGGTGAGCCTTTTCATTACCGGGAATACTGCAATGGGCGGGTACCCAGTCTACGAGAAGATGGTGGCCTGCCGTCCGGATGGAGAGAGCGGCCCGATGAATTTGAATGGCAATCGCCGATGTCGGCAACGGGTGTCGGAGAGTACGGATGGCCTCCTGAGAATCCTTGTATATCGTGATGCTGGAGGACGGCGTCAGGGTGGCAGCGTCGATTGAACTAAAAAATAGGGTGCACGCGATGTTTCGATCATGATCACGAAGAAAGATGTAAGAAACGAATGTGCCTCTCAACTTTGTTTTGCTCGGACAGAGTGTGACCACTCGGACGGCAGATTCCCGGTTCTTGGCACTTGGCATGCGGATTATGTCGATCGTTCCTCTAGTCGCACTCTTCCACCATGATTTTGGATGACCGTGATCGAAACATCACGTGCACCATATTTTCAGTCACCGAGAGTTACTCTGACGCACTTATTAAGTTTGTTTCTCGCGACCACCTAGGGTATTATTTCCGGCTTCTGGTTGGCCACATTCAAATTTGTGAAGACGCCTGGAAAACGCCCAGCCCGCTTTCGGACAATGGCGCCTCCTCATTTGTCTCCTAAACTTCCCAACGAATGGCCGAACTCTCTAGATATACGGCTCTGCCCTCCGCTTGTGTTTGGCCATTTTTTCTTAGCTTGAAATCGCTGCCTTCTTTTCTAGCACTACGATCGAGTGCTTTCCGTGCTGCTTAGCGAGATTTGGCGGCGGCGGAAAAGCAAATGGGTTCATGACGTCCAAGCCAGTGTAGTCCGAAAACACGATTCACCCAGACGAGATGAGAGGTGCAACTTCACAACTGCAGAATGGAGAATGAACGAAGCCAAATGGTAGCAGTGATGATGATAATGACGCGCAGCTAGAGAAAAGAAAAGAAAACGTCACCTAGCGATAGGTCTTTGCAGTACTTAAGTAGCGCTGCCAAACCAAGCCAATCCATATGCAGCAAACATGGAATCTAAAATGGCGGCTTCACGGTGATGTTTCCTGCTGATCGCTCGCGACGATTTTGTCAGAAAATTTGGACTTTTGGACTTCAAGCAGTGTGAAACATCGGTCGTGAATATGCACTATTTCTATCAGGTAGGTCACGGTTCCTCCCTTAGGTACGAAATATCAAACAAGTCCGAATTATCGACGTCCGAAAAATCGGTCGGCGACTGTAGTTACCTCTCATTGCTTTCATCGGTTCATCGTCGCACAGCTGTCCACCTTGTGATTCATCCGCCTTGGGATCCACCCACCTTGGGAGGGGGGGGGGGGGAGGTTGTGTATGTGCTAATGTGTCACTCGTCTTTATGTTGCTTGCGGGGTTTTACCAAGTGTCAAAGACGTCGTGTGGAAAAGGTACTTCTGCTGCAACTTTACTCCGTGACTCACAAGGAGGAGCTCCGAGACGCGGCTCTGATAACGCCTCAAGAGGCCAGTTAGGTTTTTTACTGATTTGAGGCCAAGAGTCGGAGCGAGGAGCGAGGAACGGCAAGGGAGTCAAGGCGAGACTGATACGAAAGAAGGGCACTTCCTGCACTCTATTTTAGACCACGCTCAAGATCACTCCCGTCACGCAATGGGAGAAAGCTTTTTCGACGAGCTCAGCGCAGAGTTTGAGAAGCTCCCGCCACTCGCTCGGTTAAGGAGGGGAGAGAAATCGGAGGCCACTATTGAATATACCTGCAAGCTCATTGAGCGAAAGAGTTCCGTGTTGGTTCCTTGGAGATGCTGTGTGTGCTCTTTTGAGTGCCTTTCTGGGTTATCAGCCTCCGCTGACAGATAGCGGGAATTGGCCTGTAATCAGTGCCATAACAGTCACTCAGTGTCTCAGTCTCGCGTCTGCCGTCGTTCGAGATGGTTCGCAGGGCAAGCATTCCGATTTCCGGTGGTGGTGGTACGCTCAGTCTTTGCTGTCCCCTCTCTTGTTGCACGTTTGTGGGCAGACGGGGGTGCCGGGGGGAGTCAAACTTCGGCCACTAGCCACGTCCTAGGCAGTAGGCATTAAAGACAAACGCAGTTTCCTTTACGCTAAACGTTTGTCAGGAAAAGCCAGTTTGGCTGTGGCCAGAATTTGCAAGCGTACGAGAGCAGGGTGGTTTGTAGTGCGCTACTTCCAGGAGGTACGCTGGTATCTTGCGCATTTAGTCAAGTGGCACTCATCTTCTTGGCAAGGACTACATCTGTCGTCCAGTTTGTGAGTAGCATTGTGAACCAGGCTGTCTGTGTGCATCTGTTTCTGGCATGTAGACAGAACGTGTATCCGTTGGCGTGCAGGATTTACGGTATTTTACCCAGTTCCCTTAAACCCTTAATAGAGAGTTTAAGTATTGCGTGCAGGAGCAACGACAAGCACTGTGTTTGTGTTAGCGTTGCGTGCTCCACACTGCGCATGTGTGTCGTGGTTGGACTCTGGGCACGTGCAGTGTGGAACGTGCAACGCTAACGCAAACGCACAGTGCTTGTGTTCGCTCGTGTACACAATACCGTAACTTGCTACTAAAGAGGCCTGTTCAGTGTCGCACATGTGCTTAGGAGGAGATTCTCGCCATTTGAAATGTCCCTAAAGGGCATCTCTGGTTCATTTACATACGGTATTAAGAAAACAATGCAATTCTCTTTAGTATCGCCTAAGTATACGCCAAATATTTTGATTTAATTCCGCTTGAAAGTTGATGAAACGGGCAAACAAAGTTTGAAGAGTGCGAAGTTACCTAAATCTGCTAATCCTAGGTGACGAGGTGCAGTGAAGCCAACAGCTCAGTCAATACCACCGTTTCGGTGCAGCCCATTCTGCGCTACCTTTGTCATGCTCGGGACTCTTGGGGAGATTTCTTTGCTTGTTTTGTACTTTTTCAAGCAAAGCCTGCAGGCGGCGCTAGCAGCGCGCTCATCGTCAACCGTGTGATTTGTGGAACACGCATGTGCCTCTGTGCTCCCGTGCGAGCATGCGTCATCGCCAGTAGCGTCCGTCACGTGAGAGAGAGCCAGTTTGTGACGTTGAGCACGGCGTACTTCTACAAACCCGTCGTGACATATTTACGTGTGGTTTACTGAAGTTCACTTTCTACTGATGTTTTCAAAACAAGCCCTTGGGAAAGCTTGCATTTTTCTACGCTAAAACACAAGCTGCGGCCGCGGTAGTCCAGGCGCCGTCGGGTGTGGCAACCTGCCGATCATAGCAGACGACACTTTCACCCTTGCACCGAGCTATGCCCGGCAGCCTGGTACGTGACGTCACGATTTGTACCCCATGGTTAGAGCATGCAGGTGATTACACGGGAGCAATGTTGCCTGCCACAGGCAAGGTTTCGGTTTGTGGTGAGCTTTAAATGAAGATTGTGCGAGAAATATGACACTTTTTTGGAAAGAAATGACATAAAACCGTAGGTTACTACCTCGGGATATATAATCAATCATTAACTCAAATTTCTTGGAATTGACTGGAGTTGCCCTTTAAAGGGGCCCTGCAAGGACTTTTTTACTGGTTTTTAATTTATACCGAACCTGAGCACACTGAATGTAGTAACTTAATGAAACTTTTCTGTTCTCGAATTTCGCTTTATTTTAAAAGTTATAGACAAATTAAAAATACGAAATCAAGCAAAAAATAACCTCCTTCATGACGTCCTTGGTCGCTTGAGTGGCCGTGAACTGCGAGCGCTCACGGCTGCCGCAGTCCGTGTCGACGGCTCGAGAGGGCGCCACTAAAGCGTCTTCTGAATAGGCTGTATGAAGCGGGCAGCCAAGGCGGCTCGCATTGCATTTGCTGCGCGAGTAAACACTAATTCGGCATGACACTGCATTGGCCACAAACGACAGCAAACATGGGGTGAAGATCAATTCAAAACGACAGCCACTTTGCGCTGCCATACCGCCAAAAGGCCAAACCGCATGCCAAAGCTGCTCGCCGAGGGCCTTCGGAACGCTCGGAGCCGGTCGGGTCCTCCAGTCCATACGACCGCAGCGCCGCCGCGTACATCCGGTACCTTTCTACACTCGCCGCTCATCGGTGCCTGATCCCACTACACCTTTCTAATATGCACCGCCTTTTCCACCTCTTGGTGGTGGGTATGTCGACGGGTCATTTCTTCTGATCTAAAATACTGAAGAAAAACTACTTTTATAAATAATTAAGATGGTTCACGCCACTTATGTTTTGTATTTCGACTAAAAAGAAGCTTTTAGCGGCTCTGACCAGTAGTAAGCCCAGGACCAAAGACGTTACATATCGCGCGTTTTCGGCACCGTGGGTTGCTCCCGGAGGTTTCCGCGTCGTCCGGTTAAAATATGACGCACTGATATTTAGTTACTCTCTCCGTGCCCGCTGGCTTGCCTTAACCCCAAGAGACGTGGAAACCGCAAAAAAGCTAGACGCTTAAATATGATTGCAGGGCCCCTTTAAGGATCCTGGCTTCCTTTAGTTTTCTTTTCACAATGTGTCTGTTTAAACTCTCTATGGGTTGATAGCAGTAGAGTTTTTCTGGCTGTCCGAAGCAGTTCGTGGGACAGACTACTTGATTTGCCCGCTGCGAGCAAATTTTTCTTACTTTGTGGCTGATTGTCTTATAATTGTCTCGCATTTTGTTATGGCCTTGCGGCTGATCGTTGCAGATTGAAGTGCGTAAAAAAAGATATTCGAAGCTTCGGAGGCAACCTTGACTGTTGTCTGACAAAGTGAGACGAATCATTGTTGAGAAGGGAGTTTCACATTTGTTTTGTTTTTGAACTGTCACACTTATTAAGGGAGTTTTTTTATTTCTTTTTCTAACCATTGCGCAAGCATTTGCAACTGTTCAATACCGCAGAATAACTTTGTAGCCTGTGTGTTTATTGGTTTTGATTGAAATTGGGGTGAGGTATTCATTGTCTAGGAAGTTTTGAAATCTAATCTTAATTCCAAGAAATGGCTTAAACTGTAAGTTAAGAAGCTAATAGTGACTGGTTAGTGTGCCAAGTTGACCGGAATATCCTGGGAGGTGCCCCACCCCTGAAAGATGACCCGCCCCCTATTCTCGGCATGATTTGCTATTTCTTTAAGAGCACCGAAAGAGAGGCCACTTCTGGTAATTGCAGGGCCCTGGCCGGTGGTGACCTCGGCAGGAAATGGTGTTACTTAGCCACGGCGGGATATAAGTGAACATTGCTGACTAGGGAGGACAGTCGTCTTTGGTTTGTCGCCTTTCCCTACGATCACGAGCCTTTGCCAATCACAACATCTAAAAAATAGCATTTTTTAAACATTTTTATTGCACATTGAAAGTTAGCTTACTTCTTATTTTCACCCAATTTGCCCTCGATTTTAGGGGGGGGGGGGGGGGGGGCTATCCCTCGGTACATTACGGTAGTTTGTACCTTGGATACCTGCAAGGTGGAACGGTTTAACCGGTTCATTATCTGGACCGCTAATGGTGAGGCCATTGAAGCCTTTTAAAGTGTAGAATAACCCTTTTTTTTTTTTTGTAAGAGAAGATATCTGAATTTTCAACACATTAATTGTGATACGAACCAAGTTACTTTCATTTGTCACAACTTAGGGTACCCGGCATAGTGTGACACAACTTGGGATACTCGGCACAAGATAGATGGCGCCACACTCGGCACACTCCATACAGTGAAATGCACGTGTGTGGATCATCCTTAATGGTGGCTGCTCCATACCGCCAACACCGATTGGCACATGCTGCCTAAAACACTGTGGGTGCTCGACTCTACAGATAGCTCTTTCTTCTCGCACATTTTTTCTAGCGGCAGCCGCTACGCGTTTACTGGTAGTACGGAGTGTCCAGTATTTCTGGTTTGTCGCTTTGAGATTTCATTGTCTTGTGGCTGATGGGTGGAGTCGATCTCTGCCTACCGAGTTTGGAGCGAACTCGCCTTTTGATCTACTGTTTCGACCGCAGAAACAAACCAAAGTCTGCCTTTGCGTAACCTCGTACATTCTGTTTTTGTCCAGGATCGAAGCTCAGCCTATTTTCCCGGGCCACGAACCGTTTCTCGGCGTCGG
The DNA here is from genome assembly GCA_013358835.2 of Ixodes persulcatus. Taxonomy (NCBI): domain Eukaryota; kingdom Metazoa; phylum Arthropoda; class Arachnida; order Ixodida; family Ixodidae; genus Ixodes; species Ixodes persulcatus. The sequence goes on from JABSTQ010009114.1 coordinate 532,014, forward strand.
CGTCTCGCATCCCGGATCTGCGTTCTCCTCTCACGGGTGAGTGAATTCCTCTCCCACATCAGTCTCACCCGTCGGCGCTCGTTGTGCCCACGGCGTCAGTCGTAGTTTGGCAGGAACTGGAAAACGTTTAGTCTCCCAAGTGACGGAGTAACACTGGGCGGGTCTCAATTTGACTCTTTAAATGCCCGGGGTGTCTGTTGTCTAGCTTGCTTTGGTAGCTTGATTATTCGTGGATTGTTCTTGGGAAATAGAAGTATCATATTTTCCGGTGTATAAGTCGTTGTGTTTTTCCAACATTTCTGTCAATGCGTCTTATGCAACAGTGCGACTTGTATGCATTTTTTTTATAAGTATGGACCTTACCTGCAAAAGTTTGCCACGGGGGTTATATTTCCTATTCGATTCTTTGTTGAGAATATTGATACTGGCTCTTGCTTGCACATATATTGTGATAATAATACACATATGCAGGCTTTTGAATGCAGTTTCGCTGCACCGACCATGCAAATGTATAGGTATGACCTATCGACCATCAAATACGGTACTTAAAGAGTTACTACAACGAAATTTCGGCGCTTATGTCTTGGTCTATATGTGTTCAAGGGAGCAGTATCACATCGGGCACACCAATCTCTCGTTGAAAAAGACACGAAAAGGAATTTTAAAACAAATCAATCGATTAGCAAATGGCACCTGGTGGATGTCGCTAAAGCCCCGTTTGTAATGCCCGTCTAGGAACCTTGACAGGTAGTGACGATGTCTGTCTCACCTAGAACTATACATGCCGTGAACCTGACGTCATCCCGCCCTGCTCTCCGGCCACCACGAGAGAAGAGAGGACGGAGGAACTCCCCTCTCACTGGGACTCTCTTTTGTGTGTCCCAGATGTCGCTATAGTCCCTCTACAAGGTTATAGAAGATTAACACATCACTCAAAATTCATACAAAAGCAGCTTTGCGGTTAGTCGCGGTGGCCTGATTGCCGGCGTGCTTCGGCCGCTTCGGTGGCTGGAACGGTTAGGACATTTTGTCGACGTCATCCTCGCCGCAGCTTTGCTCGTCCCGAGGACAATATACATCACGATTGCGTCAGATGTCACATGTTCTCCGCTGGCTGCTCTCCGAGTGCTTGCCAGAGTGGGCCGTTTATAACGAATATTGTGGATCATCTTCAGTCCTATTTCTGAACACGACTGGTATATTTCGAATTTCGTTCAAGTATCCCTTTCAAACAACTATAGTCAGCGAGTGACCTGCTGTTTCGACACCTGGGGTCCAATTTTGGACTCTGGTGAAAGCAAGATCTTTCTCTTCTCTTTGCAAAGTATAGTGGGCTAAGTATTGTGGTCTCCTGTCCAAATATAGTGGGAAAGCCTAAATTGCTGTGTTTTATAAAGTCAGTTTCACCGCTAAATTTAGTGGGAAACCCTGAATTGGTGTGGAATTTCTCACCCATTCAATTTCCTACTAAACTTAGCATGAACACCTGAATTGGCGTATTGTCACAAAAACAGCGCTGTGCTGAGGCAAACTGTGAGTGCCGAGCTCGAGAGACATCTGAAGAGGTGCAAAGCATCCCGAATGGTGTCGCATTGCATTTTATTTGGCAGCAGCCAGAGAGAGGGAATAATACTTTTTGTGAGAATTTCTCACCAGTGCAAGGGTGGCGAGAGAGGTTTAACGACCTCTAATGTGCTTATTCCAAACGCTCCTTTATCCACCAGTAGATTTCAGCTTGTGTACAGCATCAGAACTTGGGATATGCAAAGGAAGGACGGATTGTCGATCGCTTCAAACGATCGTCTGAAGTTATATTGGACGGAATCTGGAATTGGTGATTGTTTCAGACGATCACAGTTTAAGCTTGCGCCCAATATCACTTCACCGCGGCACTCGGTTTGTAGCTGATGGCCGGTTCTATTAGCCAGTGACTTAAAGCTGTTTTCTTGTTTTATTTTCCTCTGAATGATGCTTCGTAGCAGACAAGCCCCATTATTCACTCGCATGAGCAGACAAGCTGGTTGCTATCAATATCATAACTCGCTCCATGAGAGCCTAATTAGATCTCGCTCTCACGGTGACCAAACTCGACTGCTGGATTGGTATCCAAGAGCTTCGAAGGGTGTAAGGTATAGAGAATAATATGGGGAAAAAAAATTCAAATAAAAGTTTTGTTTCAGTTTAAGGACCTGTGCCATAGTGATCTCTCTTCCTCTTTCTGTTGTTTGCAAACGTCGCCTGCACCATTGCACCATGTTGTTGACGTGCAATCTTGGTGTGTTTGTCACGGTTGGTCACCTGAACTGCCCCTCAAAGGCCATTAGTTTATTTAATAAGCAGTAACAGGTGACTAGAGAAAGTGACCTATGTTGATTCCTTAAACACTGACTATGCAAAATACCCCCTCCCCCCCCCCCCGCCTCCTCCCCCCTTCTTTCTTATGGTAGTGAGCCGGGCTTTGCAGTCAGTTTTGAAAACACTTTTAGCGGCCAAAAGCATTATGATGGTTGTTCGTTGGGTGTCCTGGGTGGGTCTCAAGATCTGGTTAGGCCGAGCCACTGCCAAGGAGCCTCATTAATTTACAAACAAGTTTGAGCAAACGCGTTTCCCATCTATCGATTTCGAATTGACTGCATTCGGGTCGTGTTTTCACTCTTGGAACGTCTGCTATACTCTGTTCACCCTTAACCTGTGACTACAGCCAAAGCCACAGGCGCGAGCTAGCCTGCGCTCTTGGCTTTGAGACAGGAAAAGAAGTATGCTTTGAAATTTTCACACAATAAAATTGGCCTGCTCAGTGCACATTCGGTGAAAGGTTGAGCTTTCCTATGTGCAGGCGCCGTTTTTCCGGATCGTTTTACAGCGTTAAGTCCTAGGAGGTTGATGTTTTTTTGTTCTTTTCTTGGGATTGGCATCGTTTTCTAGATCAGCTCATCGCTCATTTGGGTGTTTGATACTTGCACTTAACTTGGTTGGTAATTGTTTGAGGAATAATTAATTTCTGGAGTTAACATTGCGATTACCTTCCCTGGTAGACCGGATTTGGGGCGCTGTTGAAATAGTAAAGAAAATCTATGGTTTACGATAGCTGCATTGTTCAGCTTTGCATGTTCATAAACTAAAAAGGTTTCTTTTTGCTACGTGTAAGTTTGCAATGATAAACATGATTTAAGGAATGAACTGCTGTGTTTCTAGTCTTCGAAGGCAATAATGCGGGGGTTTGATGCTGTAGTGTGAAGAGTCCGTTTACTCTGTTGGCAAAGGAACTGCCTGCTCAGCTATTCATCATTGTTCGAATAACTCTACCAGCTTGTACATGCATTGACAGCTTTCCTAGGCATGAATGACGTTATGTGATCTTACGAGATTCTGCTTTGGCGAACCAATGAATAAGTAGTGTGTGTGTGTGTGGGGGGGGGGGGGGGGGGGATCGGAACAAACCAAACACAAACGACACGGGCAGACTGTTGTCTGGCTGCCTTGTGGTCATTAACATCTTTTTTTGATGCCATCATGCGTCGGCATTGCGAAGACAGCCTAAACAGCGCAGTGCCAGGTACGGGCAGAGCATTCCGAACAGATTGCAATCCGAGCGTCGTTTCCTTTTTCCGGCCTTGCAGCGAGCGCGCCAGGCTGAACAACACGTCGCAGACGTATCGAGGAAAAGCGGCGACGTGCCGTTATGCGTTCACGTAAGCGCGAACTCGCGGAGGGGGAAACATTCCACACGACGTTTGTGTTGCGTTAATGGGCGCCGTAGGTGCCGTGACTGCGTATACCTGCTCACGCACGCGCACGTTCCGCCACGCAAGCGCCGCTAACGAGCGCTCGCGTCTCCTTCCGGCGTTTGCTGTCGTGGGTGGAGAAAGAAACCGATTCGAATCGGCCGCCATTATTCGTAGCAGACGGCGCTCCCGTCATTCCTCGCGCGTGCTCCGATGATTCACGGGAACGCGACCGTAGCGCCGTGGGTCGGTCGTTTATTATTGTCATGTTTTGTTCCTTCCGCTCGTTGGCGGCTTTCGCTTGTGTCGGTCGGGTGGCTCGGCGTTTCTGCTTTACGTAGCGTCGTCGGGGTGTTCGCTTCGTCTGTGTTCGCGTGTTCTGACTCTCGATCGCATCGTGAGCTGCCCCGAGGTAGTCGAACGGAACTTCGGGTGCGTGGTTTGTTTGGTTTTGAGCAGTCTTCGGTTCTCGAAGCGAGGAAGTCGGGCTGATGCCGTGGGTCGTCGTCGGCTAGACACGCTCGCTGTGCCAGCAGCAAGCAGCAGCAAGCACTGCGGCGGACCTTCGTCGCTTCCCGCTCCGATCTGGATGTGTCCTGCCGTGCCGGACGTCGCAAGTCGGCGACGGGGACTCGTGGTCGACGGTGACCGGGCAGCAGCGGCTCCTTTTTCGCGCGCTACGTCGCCGACTATCTCCCAGCAGCTATCGCGACGGCAGCTCGCCGCCGTCCTACCCAAGTCCTCGTCCAGCGGAGACCGACGGAGTGATGTGGTACCCATCTGCCGCCGGTTCGGCCGCTGCTGACTCGCTGGCCCGCCAGAATCTCGTGTTCTCCCTCTAGTCCCGTGTCTTTTTTTCCTTCGGGGGTGCGTGTGCGTGCGAGCTGCTTCGGGGTCTCCAAGACGTCCGTCGGTTGCTTCTGTAAAGGCGGGGAGCGAGCGAGGGAAGCCGGAGGGGCCGGCCGGCCGACCAAAATGGATATCAAGTTGCTTCACAAGAGCAACACCTTCAGCAACTTCGGCAGCCAGAAGCTGGGCAGCTGGTTCTCGACCTTCAGTATCGCCAGGCGGAAAAACAACAACGGCGCCTCGCTCAAGAATTCCAAGAGTCTGAGTGAGTCGCTGCTTGTCCATTTCGCCCGATATTGTGTTTGCTTCCGTTTTTTTTTTTTTTAATAATTTATTTAGGTTATGGTGTACAGTCTGACTTCTAGCGGCTTCGTGTTTCGTTTCTCTGCGTCGGTAAAACGGGCTAGAAAACGGCGCGACGCTTGTAACGTGCGGGGTGGGGTGGGGGGCTATGTTTTGTTTACTGGGTGTGAGGAAAGGACGCCAGCGGGGATCTCGGGTTGTCGGATTCGCGGATCCGGCCGCCTCGGGTCTCTGCCGATCGATAGCGGCATCCCTAGGAGGACGCGTGCGCTGGAGGAGACGGTTGCGTGGAGACAGGAAGGAGGCCAGCCCTTGGAGGAAGTGCAGCAGCTCACGCCGAGATATAAAAAAATAAATAATAATAATAAATACCGCCTGCTTAAAATTGTACTAAGCCTTATTGCCCGATCGGTTTTCTTTACGTTACCGAGGCGGTGGCGCTGGGTCATCTGGGTTGCGTCATTTTTCCGAATAAAAGCGCACCCTTTTACAAAAAAAATAAGGAAAAAAAAAAAAAAACGCGTGTTGCGAGAGGGTAGCGTCGTGGTATGTGATTCAGTGTGTGTGTTCCGCATATAAAGTTACTTGGCTCGCACTCACTGAGCTGCCGGTTTTTCCCACGCGTATGGGATGCGATTTTAGCGTTTGGAGGAGCATTCAAACGGTCCAATCGTCATTGCTTTGCAGAAGCCGTGTTTTCTCCATCTCTCTCTCCTAAAAACACTTGGTCCGACCGGGGGGGGGGGGGGGGAGGGAGAGGGGGTTTTTTTAATGTGTGTTCAATGTTCATGTATCGACAGGCAGGACGGATTGGTTTGACGGGACGGAAATGCGGGTGTTGAGTTGTGTTTTTGCTTTCTTTTATTCCACCGGAAGTGCGGTTTTTATACAGCGCTCAGTCGTAATTGCCCCCTCCCCTTCAACGGCCGGACGTCAATATATACACGGGTGGCAAACGAAAACGGATGTTGGAGACGTCGTGTTCCTGAAATGTAGTATTTGCCTTCTCGGAATCAGCTCTGAATCACTCCAGTGAATGCTCGCTGAACCCCTCCCCTTTCTCTTGTCCCCGCTAATAATAACGGGGACAATTTTAACTCTCGCCGACAGCACCGGAGAAAATTTTCGCTTTGTAAAGTAAGACAAGAAAAAAAAAAAAAAAAAAGGCTGCGTTGTTTCTTTTTAGAACTTTTTTACTATGATGTTACGATGCGTCGCAATACTTTGTTCCGTTGATAGTTTCGAGGCTTTGGAATGGAGCTGCTGAAATGGGTGGTGGTAAAGCAGGCGCGTCGAAAGAACATCGTCCGTTTACTCGAGGCGCCCGTGTTGGTGGTTCCGTGCTCACGTATTCTTGGCGGTTGTTCTCCGGAGAAGTGGTAATGCGGAGGAACCTCTTTCTCCTGAATAAAGGAGTGTTTACCGGACGAACTCCGTCGGCCGGGCGCCCGGCTTTAATTAATTAGAGCGCTCGACGCTACAAGTGCGCCGTGGTCGCGTGTTCGTAAACGCGGGATGTAGAGAATTTCTTACATTTGTCTGCTTTTTCTTTTGTTCTTCGTCTTTCTTTCCGCTTGCCTTTATCATTTTTTTTTTTTTTTGTTACGAGCATTGTAATGGTCGGTTAACGGGCTCGTTTGATGGTTGCATTTTATTGGGCGCTGTGTGGAGAGCAGAGATGCAGTAAAACGAACCCCCACCCTGTGCAAATTCGCTTTTTGGTGGTGTTCTATTTGTCATGTTCTATTTGCGGGAGTGCCTTTTTTGCCACCTGCGCAGTCGGGAAAAGAGGTCACCCGCTTAGAGATCATTATTATTATTATTTTTTTTTTTTTGCGGTGACATTACTCGCGGTACATTTAGTTAATTTTTTTTCTCTTCGATCTTTTTTTAACGAGCGGGGTCTTTGCTCTGTAATTGATATTGTAGTAGTTCTAACGAAATGCGTGTTTGCGTGCACGGCTTATAGTCCTGTGCAGACCTCATCGGGTTTTATGATTTATCACGTCCCTGTACCTGAGGTGTACAGTGTTCACCACACTTACACACACAAAAAAAAAAGCGTAGTTTTTTTTTTTTTCGCTGTGTGCGCGATATACCTGCAGCAGTGGGATAAAAGTTCCCTGACCTAGGGCTCTGTGGAACGCCACGGCACGGAGCGGCGCTTTTGTGAGATACGACACGGTTCCCGTGTTCTTGATACGTTTGGTGTGCATTGTACATAACGCGAGACCGTTATGCAAGATTTACACCGCACTAAACTTAAAAGCGATCACATTTTTTTTTTTTTTTTATCTGCTAGTGTGGTGGGAAGTGCTGGTCTGGGCCACTAACTCAGCATGCAAAATCTGGTGCTTGCCAGAGGATGCCCTTCGGAAGTAAAACGCGAAGAAGCGTCGATGTCGTTTATACGCTAACAGTGTCGCGCACTGTGCCTTGGTTCGGAATGAACACTAGGCTTCAGTGACTCCCCGAATTTTACACAACAGCGCAGCCGAGCGATTCTGCGATGTAGAGGAGATTTTATTCGTAATTACCGCATTTTCCTGCCGGGAGACGTGGAATATGAGGGAAAAGTAATGACACGGTCATCGCAACTGTTCAATAGCCGCGATTGTATAGTGATTATGCGATGGGGCAGTTTTTCATTAAGCCTGTATCGAGGGTGGGTCAACTGATTGAACTTGGACGGAACGTTTGCAGGGGTGCGGGGAAGTTCGCAACGAAAAGTTTGTTTCATTACTCACGTCCGTTGACTCGCGCGTGTGCGGGACCACGTGGCCGTTGGCACTATACTTCTCGGTGAGCAACTAGAAGAGATCTCACTAAGCGTTGGGCGCATGCGTGAAGGCGCCGTTACTTTAGTCGTAGCCTCCTATATACTGACAAAGCCCTGGCAGATCGGCACGAGATGCAGCCGCCGAAATGGAAAAGGTGGAGCGGCAGACAACGGATGAGAAGAGAGCCACGTGACTGGCGCCCCGCTGCGGCGAGTCACCGAAACACACTTCTCCCGAGCGAACAAGTGTGTTTCGGGTCCTCGCCGCTGCAAAAGCTTTGCGCTGACGCCCAGGTTCCACCTTAGGTTCCCCGAGAAATGGTTCTTTGATGCTCTCTGCTACCAGATCCTCGCGCTCGAAATCTGCGACTGGGCACTCTCCGTCGTCGAACTGCCAGGCTCCCAGACGGCTCGTGCCGTCTCGGGCTCTACACGCGCACAGCTCCAGCAAGGTTGTCGCGCGTGGAAAAAGGTTAAAGTTCCCTCGATGCACTGCGGGAGCCAAACTGATTGGGAAAATGCCGGCGAACGCTCCGACCAGGAGTCGTCCTTCTCAAGTTCGTAATCCGCCGTAAAATGTGTCGTTATTAGGGTGTCTAGCGACCGGGAAAACCGGGAATTGTCGGGGAAATTTTAATTACCGGGAAACATCGGGGATATTGTCAAAAAAGCGAGCCCAGTCAGGTAAAATGAGCCGGAAATGCCATCGAGTGCCCTGAGCAAAGACTTGGGGGCAGAATTGATTGATTGAAAAACGTATTCATTTAACGACCAAAGAAATGGGCACCACATTCACCCTGCTGTCTGGTAAAAAAAAAAAAAAAAAAAAAAAAAATAGTGTTCTCGGGAGCTTCCAGGAAGAAGGAGACGACGAGTGGCAGCGATCAGGGACTCATGGGGCTTGAGTAGTCTGGAGCCATGTGGAGGTGCTTCGGGGTCTTCCAGATACGTAAGGACCGCCTGTGATGCTGCGAGGACCCGGCCAGGGTCGGGAGGGGATGGCGGGATGAGCGATGAATTCTGCTTAGAGCGGAGCGCGGGCTCTGCTTACCCGATGTCGAGTCTGCTACACGGTGCAAAGGGAAGAGCCGACAAATCCAGTCCAAGCCTTGATTGGATTGGTGTGGATTGAGGGCTCGACACTAGGCTAGATCCAGTTAGTGCTACTAGATTTAGGAACAAATTGGAAAGCCACAGACCCCAATCCAAGCCCTAAGCCGAAACTATCCGAAAGTGTGCATCTGGCGGCCATGCTGCCATTTGGTTATTGACGCGTGTGGTTGAGCGTCGTGTTTTCATCGTGTTACCTTTCCGGAAGTGTCCTGTTCGCCGACGATGTCGGCGGCAAGAAAGTGCTCGTTTAATCCGGACTGGACGAACCCGAATATTTTGGACTACGTAAGTTCGATTAAGCCCGTGCAAAATGATGCTCAATGCTCAATGCCTTGTGTTTTCACGGTCTCACATATTTAACCGCCTCTACAGTGGTCAGGGAATTTCACCTGAAATTGTCAGGGAAAACCTGGAAAAGTCAGGGAAATTCAAGATAATAATTTTCTAGACACTCCGCGCCTTCTCTCTCTTTTTTTTTTTTCCTTTCAAAATTAGTCGGGGAATTTTTCGACAGAAATAGTCGCGTGAAAACCCGTGGGAAAATATTTTGAAGCGTAAACAGGCTCGACAGCCCGATGTTCTCGGCTGCTGGTTTTGTGGCAGTTTTCCGGATAATAGAGTCCGTCGGGCGGAGTAAGGTGGAGAGCAGTTATAGCAGTGTGGCTGCGAATTCTGCCTTGCAACAAACAGGCTCGCGGCCAGGGGACGCGAGACCGTGTAATGCTTGCATCGAACATAAACCGGCACTGCAGCGTCCGATCGTGCGGGAGCCAGGGGTCGTTTGCAAGCTTGTGTCAGCATCTGTCTAGGCGGTATAACAAACGGTATAACACATCTGTCTACGCGGTATAGCAAACGGTGTCTAAAAAGAGACCGTTTAAATGAACAGAAAAATGCAGCTCGCGCTTTCAGTGTATTATAAAAAACAACTATAAGAAATGTCTTTCTAGTTGCTCTATTCTGGTTATTTTTTTTTTCTCTCGAAAATTTATATCCACCAATGAAATGCTGCTATACTGTCGAGACCGGTTATATCGAAGTCAACGGGAATCGGAACTCACTTCGCTATAGTATCCGCTATTTTTCGGTTATAACGAAGTGCAACAGGGAATGGGAAATCGTGATCGCTTCGCTGTAGCAGCTATTTTGTTGTAACCGGTCTCGACAGTACTCTGTTTCACCTTATGATGTACCGCAGGAAAGGTTACGAGCGCGAGCTTCTTGCTTGGGGACATATCTCGGCGGTACAAGCTCTCGTGCATTAAAGGGGCCCTGCAAGGACGTTTTTACTGGTTTTTAATTTGCACCGAACCTGAGCGCACTGAACGTAGTAATTTAATGATACTTTTCTTTTCTCAAATCTCGCTTTATTTTAAAAGTTATAGGCAAACTAAAATGACAAAAACAAGCAAAAAATAACCTCCTTCATGAAGTCCTTGGTTGCTTGAGTGGCCGTGAACTAGAGGAGGGGTAGTGAGCTCAGCGAGCGCTCACGGCTGCCGCAGTCCGTGTCGACGGCTCGAGAGGGCGCCACTAAAGCGTCTTCTGGATAGGCTGTATGAAGCGGGCAGCCAGGGCGGCTGGCATTGCATTTGCTGCGCGAGTAAACACTAATTCGGCATGATACTTCATTGGCCACAAACGACAGCAAACACGGGGTAGAGATCAGTTCAGAACGGGAGCCACTTCGCGCTGCCATACCGCCAAAAGGCTAAACCGCAAGCCAAAGCTGCTCGCCGAAGGCCTTGGGAACGCTCGGAACCGGTCGGATCCTCCAGTCCATACGACCGCAGCGCCGCCGCGTACATCCGAGACCTTTCTACGCTCGTTGGTGCCTGATCCCACTACACCTTTCTAGTATGCGCCGGCTTTTCCACCGCTTGGTGTCGGGTATGTCGACGGGTCATTTCTTGTTTCTGTACTTTCTAAACTGCATTTGTTTCTTTTCTGATCTAAAATAGTGAACAAAAACTACTTTTATAAATAATTGAAACGGTTCGCGCCACTTATATTTTGTTTTTCGACAAAAAAGAAGCTTTTAGCTGCTTTGACCAGTAGGAAGCCCAGGACCAAAGACGTCACATATCGCGCGCTTTCGGCACCGCGGGTCGCCCGCGTAGGATGAGGTTTCCGTGTCGTCCGGTTAAAATATGACGCATTGAGTTACTCTCTCCGTGCCCGCTGGCTTGCCGGAACCCCAAGAGACGTGGAAACCGCAAGAAAGGTAGACGCTTAAATATGATTGCAGGGCCCCTTTAAGGGCAGCTGCGAACGCTATGAGCTCGCGCTTCTAGCCTTCGCTGCGGTACAACGTGCGGTACAACGTAAGGTGAAACTGTGTATAGCTTGGCGCCCGCGAGTAATGTGAGGGAGCGTATAATAACGCGCAACCGAAACGCGACCGAAAAATATTCGGTTTTGGCTCGCCAGAGGCGCTCCTCAAACTTGAGAGCTACAGGCAAATCGCGCATCCCCGCTTGTTCGCTGCAGCGCGAGTGCGGCCACCGGACGGCCATCTTGCATGCCGTTTTTTTTGTTCTTTTTCGTTTTGCTAGCGTTGCAAAGGCCGGCGACAGCGTGCTATAGACATGTTTTCTACTCGTTCGTCGTCATTCGCCGAAGACGTTCTTTAAGACCCTGTGTGAGGCGTGATACTTGCCGTTGAGAACACGTGGAATTTTTTTACGAAAGCGCAGTGCCGCAAGAAAAAGGCACAACTCGTCGAAAGCAATTTTCGCCGGTCTCGCGGCGTGTTCAAAGCTTTCTCGGCACGCCGTCGACCCAACATGCTTCGGCCCGACGGAACACGTTGGCGTCGTGCCGTCGTATCGGTTTTCGTCGCTTTTTGCGTCCCAATACAAAAAAAAAAGAAAAGTGTTAGTGTGCCGGAAGGGTTGGTTGGGTTAGGTTAGGTTAGGTTAGGTTAGGTTCGGTTAGGTTAGGTTCGGTTCGGTTCACACTTGCCTGGCACCACAAGGTGCCAGGCAAGTGTAAAGGGAGTGTTGGTTGGAGCGAGTTTGCAGAGGCTAAGTGTGGCGGGAATACAGGAGGCAGTTGGCAACTAACTGGTAGTAATTCAACGAGGTTGGGTGCGCAGAACCGGCGGGGGTGCCATCGCCGACACAACCGAAGCGAGCATACACCCGTAGAATCGCGCGCGCGAAGAACTGCAGCCATGTCTCGTGCTCGATTGACCATCTAACTGGGCAGCCAAAATTGGTTCAGCGATGATGGAATCACGTACAAAAGACACAACGAACACCACGATGGTGCGCTTTTGAGCCCGACTGATCGGTCCCGTAACCACTCTTTTCCCGAGCGAACGCTCGCCGCGTAGTGTGAAACCACTTCGCTCGAAAGTTCCTATAGCCAAGAGCTTCCTACGAGTCGCGACATTCTTTCGAGCGCCGACTGCGTGACAGTGCATGTTTTGGGAAGCGAATGGCGGCGCACAGCGGAAGACTGAACTGAATGACGCCATTTTTTTTCCGGCGGAATGTGCTTTGTCATTTGTATTGGGCTGTCGTCATACTCGTGAAAGGGAGATCGAGGGACTTGGCCCTATCCTTCGTTTCAGCTCGCTCCGAGCGCGGCCGATGTTATGAGACGAAGGGCCAATGAAACAGCGAACGAGCCACAACGTCATGGTGTGCTCTCTGCAGTTGATAGGACCAGCCGGTATTCGCCGTTTCTCCGTGCGCGCTCCTCCGCCGGAAAGTCCTATCAAGCGCAGAGAGCCCCTCCATGACGCTGCGCTTTTTCCGCTGTTTGATTGGCCCTTCGGCTCATAGCATCGGCCGCGCTCGGACCGAAGCTGAAACGAAGTATAGTTTTACGGTTCGTCCGTTTATGTCCGCCTTTGATGCGTCCCACGGGAGCGACACGCAACAAACATTGCTTGTGGACACCTCCAATGCGATTTGGTGATATTTTTATTATTATTATTATTATTTTAACGTTTGGCTCCCGCACAGATGAACGTTTTTGTGCACGAGCAGTTAGTGGGAGAAAATGATTGCTCGGGTGCCCATATTGTTTGGCCGGCCGTTCGTGACTCGCGTTTTGTAATTTATGTTGCGCGGTCGGCCGACTTTCGGATCGATAGAGGAAAAGTAGCAAATAAATAAAATAAAATGAGAAGACAAGTCTTCTGTTTGATGCACGTGTTTTCCGCCCGTGAACGGAGCTGTATTTATTTTTGTGGGCCTCGTGTAGGACTGTTCTAACAGAAAATAGAATTTAAATAAAACGTTCCCCCCCCCCCCCCCCAAAAAAAAAAAAAAAAAAAAAAAAAAAAAAAAAAAAAAAACCGAAAGTGACGCCTCGCGTTCCGCTTGGACCGCTTTCGCCGGCCCATTTTTGGGTCGCCTAGCGGTTCCGAATATATACTCCTTTTCACCTTGCGATGGACCGCAACGAACTGTACGACACAACGCGACCAATCACAGAGCTGGAAGTATGTTACGTTGTTGGGCTAATACGCAATAAGTAAAAGAAAGACAACAACACTTCACGCGCGCGCTTATTTGTTCCGGCGCTCGCGTGGCTCCCTGCCGCTCCGTGGGCGGCTAAAGGCAAATGTTTGTTGCTTCATCGCCCCCTTCCATCTGTTTTTTATGATCGTGTTTAGGCTCTACAGCGGCCGACGCGCCGAATATATTAAGGCTTTGAAGGGTGACGGAAGCTGCTTCGTGAACGGAGCTGGAAGTAAAAGTAGCGCCGTGTCAAGAGGGGCGAACGTGTTTCTCTTCTGCTTTCGCCTGACGAGGGCTTGGGTTAGGCCCTGGTAATCCCGGTCGCGCGAATGAACTTGGGGGGTTCACGAATGGTTTTTGTCGACCTCCATGTCTACGGTAGGTGGGAGGCTCGCACGCACGCACGCATGCGTAGAAATGTAAGTGTAGAAGTCTCTTGTTTTCGTTTTATACGCACGTTTGGTGGCGAGTGTGTATAGGTATCTCTTAGTGCGGAAATACGTTGGAACGGCCTTCGGTGTAACGACTCCTCTCCGCGCGGGTCGCCTCAACGGAGAACATTTGCCATTGCTCGTTGATTTGCGGCGACGGCTGAGCAGAAACACTCGGAGGCTGGAGAGAAGACTCGGTCGGCGAACCCGTGTTCTCTCTCAGCCGCGTAGCTGATACGCTGATTCGGCAACACGAGCAGACGGACGAATTTGAAGCTGTCGACAAAGGTTAATGAGGCGACTCTGGGAGGCCAGAACAAGCTTTCACGGCTCAATAGGCTGGCGGATACTGTAGCTACTGTGGTCTGTATAGCTACATTGGGAATGCAGGAATAGTTGCCCTCCTCCTCCTCCTCCTCCTCATACTACTCTTTTGCTTCGGCGCATTGGGTGTTGAACAGAACCGGCGTTCTTCGTGGGAGGACCTCAACGCATTGTTTATTTTTACGCATTGTTTACGCGGTGAGAAATAGTTCTCCCAAGATTTGTTATTCGGAGGAAACAGCTATGCTTTTGGCGTTTGAAACGTGTACGTCTTAACGTATATATAATCTGAAATGCAGCTACACATGTCTTATTTATCCACATAAAGGTGAAAATTAAAAACGCTGTAATAAGAGCCAAACTTTTTTTTTTTTTTTAACTACGTTTTTGGAGGTGAAAACGATCGTCTGGTCTGTCTGTGTCTTCCTCTGGTCCGTCGTCATTTTGCGCTGTTTTCTCGTTTCAGTGCTTCACCGACTCTCCCGTATTTTTACTCTTCTGGAATATAAATAAGCCACTCTTCGGAGTAACGACGCATGAGCCATTTTGCCGATGAAAATTCTTGTTGCCTTGTCGAAAGCCTCGTCTGAAATCGCAGGCAATGCTTCCTCGTCGTCTAGAAACGTTAGACGACTTCGCAGAGCTTCCTGACACGGCGTCGCATTTCCGAAGCGTCTAACTATCGCCCCTAGGCAACAAAATGGCGGCGCTCGCAAGATTGTCGGGGGTAGGTCAAGTGACGCGGATACCGCGAGCCCTCTAGGCGTAATTTAGTAGCTCTTGGCGGAGCCTCTGTACCCCGTTGCAGGTTAAATGAACACGAAGCCCTCCACCCTTTGCACTTTACGAGAACGAACGTGGGAGAGGAGGTGCGTCCCCGCCTTCTCTTCTGCGTTCGCCCTTGTACAAAGGAAAGAGTGGAGGGCTTTGTGGGAGGAGTTTGTGACGTCAGCAAGATGGCGGCGGCCAGATAACTCTCTCTGGAAGGACACACGCTGTTGACGTTCCGCCGGGGGTTTATAAACAGCCCCCGAGAGATACACTTTTTCCTCGGTGGGGGCGGTTTCTTTCGTTGTGAAAGCGCGCGCGTCGATGCGAATCTTGCGCGGGCGCCAGTGTCAATGTTTCCTCGGTCCTCTTCGTGCGGCTGTTTCTCTCTTTTTTTTTTTTCTTGCTCCCTCTGGTCGTTATTTATCGCCGCCTGTTTGTGTCTCGGGGAAAACAGCTCGGAAGTGAACGAGTTAGGTGTTGGCCCGGCTTCTAAATCGGGGCGACCGACGGGGGCGGGGACGGAAGAAGGCAAAAGCACAACTCTTGTTTTCTCCGAAGCTCGCACGCGCTGGAACTCCGTTCACCCGACAGTCCGGTGCGAGTTACCCACTCGCCCGACTAGTCGACCGCCTCGCCCCCTTTCATCATCTAGGCCCCGCAGTCTCTCTCTGCGCGTGGATGTGGGCGGAAGCGGGGTGATCACGCGGTGAAAGACGCGATTGGTCCCGAACGGAGTACAAGGTGTACGGTGCGCGCTGGAAGGAAGGAAACTGGAGACAGCGCGTGAACACAAACAGACCGCGGGAGATACGGCGGCCGGTCCGAAACTTTGGTCGCCGATAGGTTTTCTGTCGTCGTCGTGCGAAGCGAGCAGACTCTCGGGTTGGTGGAGGCGGCGGACGTTGTGTCGTGCGCGGAAGAGGAGATACGGTTATCGGGGCATTAGTAGCTTTCGGGAGCGCGTGTTTTGCGGGCCCTCCTCTTCCCCCAGGTCACTGGACAGTCGCGGGCCTGGAGATTTTGAGGGACTCGTCTTGAGTTCAAGGTGTATTCAGTGGCTAATGACCCCCCCCCCCCCCCCCCCCCCCGTCCCCCTCCCCCTCCCCCCCCCCCCCCCCGTCCCCCTCCCCCTCCCTCTTCGCGTTTGGAGTGTACACTCGTTTCAGCCGCTATTGGCGACCTGAAGCGTCGTTGTGGCCGGCTTCCCCGCACGATTGTCCAAACATTTCCAATGACGTGTCAAAATGGATTAATTCCTCTCACCGACGGAACTAACGGTAATGTCCGACTGTCGACGGCATTGGTTCAGGAATGCGACGACTCCGAGCTCCCCACTGGGCGTTTTAGGCAAGATCGCCATTGATAAGTAGCCAGGATCGCAATTCGTGACGTCACGTATGGGAACCGTAAAGGGGCGCTACCGCGACATTTGACAGTCACGGACAGAATGAGAACAGCAAGGAGGTCCGTCAGTTGTCGTCCCGCCTCCGGCGCGAGCTTCCCACCTTCGACAGTGCTTCGGTGTCTCGCGACGACCCTCGAGCGTGCAGCCAAAGCACAGTAGAAGGCAACGCACGCGTGCTTGCGGGCCGGGAACTCCCGTGAGAGACGCCCTCTCGTCCGCTCAGGGACTACGCCGAGCGCAAGTTGGTCCGCTTCTTGCGCTGTGATGACGTCAGAAGGCCGAGCTCTTTAATTGGCTCCGATTGGAAGGATAGTGGTTACACCTGGCTCGGTGGCTCGTATCTGCCTCTGCTCGGTGGTACGTATCTGCCTCTGCTTCGGAATGTCGCTAAAGTGAAAGCAGAGAAGTCGGGAATGTCGGAGTCAAGCTCGCGACCTGTTCGCACTCCGACGAATGGATCGCGAGAAATTCGCGCCTTTTCTCGCATCAATGTCAGGTCTGTTGCTATGCTGGGAATGTCTGAGTCACCCGCCTGGTTCACCTTTCGCCGTTTCATTATTGTTTCTTTGCTCAACGTCGCACTTTGTATTGTGTACCTGAGCGGTGATTCATCGATGTATTTTGAAAATTCAAAATGAACTATATTTTTTTCTTATTATTTTATATTTGCTCGTAGTGTCCAGTCGGACACCACCCGAACGCTTCTTGTGGGTTGGGTTACAACGTCTGGATTCCGGAGTTTCTTTTAAGCACGATTCGGCATAGTAATACTTTTTTTTTTTTTTGGTTTTGTTTGCCACCTGGATGCAAAGCAGCGTTTTGCGCCTTTTGCGCTTCTGTTTCGAAAATTAGCGATAGAAGATTGTGTGTTTATACATTCTTACCACAAATACGACGCAAAATAAATGAACTGTCGAGCAGAAGATGCAAACTCTCGGCACAACAAATTCTTAAAAATAATCTTGTTCGCAGAAAAACAGTTCTTTTTTTTTTCCCCGGTGATTATTTGAATTTTTTTAGTCGTTGTGTTGTGCAGGGTACTAAAGTTCCGGCGGTATGTTTGTTTGATCAAGCGGAAATATCGTAGTTTTTTTTTTTTTTTTTTTTGTAGACACGATGAATCATTTGCGGAACTTGCGTCCGAAAAAGGGGGAAAAATACACACAAAGACGAGGCACTTCAGTGGGCGCGTATCGCAACAACAACATGGCGTGGTGTCCCACGCGATGTCTCGCCGTGGCGAGTATAAGCGGATAAGATCTCCGAACACGCCGGTGTTTGGATGTTGTGGTTGCCCAACTGGCTGTTGCGACTTGTTTCGCCACGGGTGGTGCCAGGGATGGCACGACCACGAAGCGAACTCGACAGGAAGCCCTGCCTGGCAGGAAGTCGCGCAATTACGTATGCCGTACCGTCGCTGGGATTCGTTAGTTCCGCATACGCTCGCTTTTACTCTTCCTTCTTCGTCCTTCTTTGTCACTATCGATCGCCTACTCTCTTTGAACTACTAACCGATTTCTCAGTGTGTGTGTGTGTATTTGTATAGCGTGCTATGTGCATTGGACGAAGGGCACGCCTGCCTGCCTGCCAGCCACGTATAATGTGGCCGAATTTCCTGCCTTGTAGGAAATTTAGAGTTTATCTGTCAACTTTTTGTGGGCTATGAGGAGGCGGGTGGGGCGTATGCCCGGCAGCTTAGATGTGGGCGCGGTCCTGTTAGAAACCCTGGCCGGGGGTTATGACGATGATCATCGTCATAATCGCAGTGTGGGAGGAGCAAAAAACTGTAACATTAAAGTTGATTGATTGTCCGCTCGCCCTGTCTTTTTTTTTGTCTTTTTTTTTAAGCTTGAAAACGGATATATATATATATATATATATATTTATTAGTTCGTTTTAGCATGGCCCTTTCTTTTTTCTTCCTCTTTGTGCATATGCGAGGTCGTGTTTCGAGCGCTAGTTGGGGCGTGCACCGCTGCCAAGGAGCGGACGAACCTGGTGGCAGTGTCGTACGAGGGTCGTAATAGGGTTATAAACGGTTATCGTTTATTTAGTCCCCAAATTGGGGGGCTTATAGGGAGGGTGATGCAGCGCACCTGTGTGTTTTCTTCCTTGGTCTTTTTTTTTCCCTTTTTGTTGTTTTATACCGGAAGAGAGAGGGACCAGCGCAAAGCTTTCTGGCACGCTGTACGTGGTCTTCTCTTCCTCGACTTTGTATAGACCAGTGTCCGCGCCAATTCCAGGGCGCCGCCATGTTTATCTACGCTCGCGCCACCACGCGGAAAGAACTGGCAGGCAGGAGGGGGGGGGGGGGGGGGCTGCGTTGGCGGCGTTGCTTTGCGGAGCTGGATGCGGCAGGCTGTCCGAATGCACCGACACATCGTGAAAGATGCCTTCACCAGAAGCCTCCGCGGCCCGTTCTTCAACAGGGAAGATGTCGTGAACATTCGAGAACCCATCTCGATCAAGAAAACAAGGGAAAACCTTTCTTGTCTTAGATGTTCTCGGTGTCTGCTGACCCTTGACATCCGCGTTTCATTGATACCGAAACCGAAACGAAGGTACCATTCGTAGCTAGCGTACGTACACGACGTAAACGACCTGCCGACTGATCACGGAGAAGTGACCACCTCTGTTGTATCCATCACGCACGCCAAACGTACGCATAGAAAAAAAATTGTTGCTACACTGGCACTCACTCTTGAGTTCTTGCTCGGAGTGAAGTTTTTTCTTCTGAGTGCGGCTGTACATTCTTGCCGAGAACCTGCATGTGACGGAAACTTGTGGAAGCCGTAGACGTCGCATCCGCACTCGCTTCTTAGGCAATTGTGTGACGGGCAGTGGGTGTCCAAAAGAACCCTGCGTTTCCTCTGGTTGTTCGTACAACCAACAACGGCACAGTGCCGTCCGGACGAATTGCTCTGATACATTACACGGCGCTAAACAAGACCGACGCCGGCAACGTGCCAGTACTGCTAGACAGTGCTAGTACTGGGAAAGGTCGCAGTCTATCGCCCCCCCCCCCCCCCCCCCACACACACACACACACACACACGCTGCGAGCTTCTGGGTTCGAAACTATTAATTGCCAGTTCTAACGGATGGTACTTACTTGAAGTGGGAGCTGGAATTGTACGAGGTACCAGGAGACACTTACTATCGGGCAACGAAGCAGGGTGCCTGTGGGGGCGGAGTTTAGGAACGCTAATATTGTGACAGGCGATCAGTTATAATAACAGACGAAACTTCGACTCGTTTGTTCAGAAGTTCGCGGTGATATTTTATTAGCCCTCGTTACAGCACACCAAAGATCCTAGGCAGTGAAATTCACATCACGCAGGCTCGTGCGTCGTAGTCAAATGAGCGCAGTCGACGACGAGGTGTAATGAGCTACTAAGCTTCACAAGGAAAATGCGTGTGAGAAAGTGTTTTGAGGCAGTCCAAAACACCGATTCAGCAGACGCACGTACGTACGTTTACTCCGGACTCCATGAACCCGACGGCGCAAGATCAAAGCGATCAAAGAGCACCGCCGCCATCGCCACCCGGTTTTCTCTGCACTTTACGCGACAACGGCACTGCAACGGAGGGCACTCGCCTCGGCGCTAACAATCCGCGAAATAGATTAATTTGCCACTCTTGAAGCCATTCCAAATCATAAATAAAATACCTCGGCGTTGTAGAACATCTGACAACACAACGGTGCCGAGCGCCTGCTCGGCATCGTCGTTGCTCGTGAAGGCCTGCTTATTTGTAGTTGAGACGATGATTCCACAGCTTTCGTGCCACTCGTGGTGCTTGCAATAACTTCGAAGGGCAGGAGAATCTTCTCACGAGGACGTTGAAGACACGCAACACCGGAGCCACCAAAGCAATCGTACAAACCGTCGCCATGTTTGCTTTTTCTTCGTCACTCGCGGCGCGGTCAACTCGTCGCAAGATGTTTTCTGGCTCGCCTTGATGGAAACCAACAGCGGCAAAGTGGCGTATGGACAAACTGCTCTCACATTACGGGCACTATACCCACATACCGCGGTAAACAGGACCGATGCCGGCGAAACGGCAGTCGGCACACCAGCGAAGAAGCCTTCGGCGGGTAGCAGCGGCGCAGGCCAACGCAGCCCCCCCTCCCGTGAGCGCCTGGGTTCGAGATTATTGTTCACTTCCGGAAGAGCACTTCCGGACAAAGGTCTATAAGGAGCTGGTCCTTCGATAGCGGGCGCCTTTTGCAGCCTTCATGCGCACTGTCCTTTTGCAGCGTATAGTTATTTATTTATCGGAGGCGCTAAAAGCGAGAGGGGAATTACTATTGCTACTTGATAACGCGGGAACAAGGCACTTTCCGTTTTGCTGGGTGTTGTTACGTAGGAGCGAAAGGGATGTGGTACGCGATAGAGAAAGCACGGACAGCTTGTGTCCACGTCTGTGCCCGTCTATCGTACGTGTCTGTTTTGTTCCTACGTTATCGTGTCACCGTGGCACTCGGCTCTGCGTGCATTATTAATACCGTGAACGCCTCTCCCTGGGACGAGGTTTTGCGGGGTGACTTCCTCCTCCTTTGCTTTCGCAGAAATAATAATAATTATTGTTATTACACTTATTTATTCCTGACAATGTATATATCGGGACTGTCTCAAATTGCCCGGTCTAGCCCCACGAGGCCTCCTAGGCAGATCTAAGATGCTGTATTTCGCTCTTTTATTTAGGTACGACTGAAGATAATCATCGTCATCAAATTCTTTCGATGTAACCTTGACGGAGGCTTATTGCGGGTGAAGGGTCGCGTAACCCAACAAAGGACCTCGGGTCGTTCAAATCAATCTTCCAGTCCTCCGCCGGGACGTGGCGGATGCCCTTGGTTGGCTTGGTCTGTTCTGGCCCATATTGGCCGCGATAGTACTACACGTGTTTGAGGATCACTTTTTTTTTTTTTTTGCGTCTATTGTCTAGGACTCGCGCGAAGGCGAGGTTAGCGGCGACACGTTTGTTGGGTCCGGTCGTCCCGACCGACACAGTCTTCGTCGTCGTCGTCGTCGCGGGCCGATGACACGGCGACCCCCCCTCCTCCTCCGAGAGTGGCCTTCGCGTATGTCTACGCTCTGCGAGGCAGAGATTGTCTGAGAAGCCCGCGTGTCCGCTTTCGGTAAACACGGCGGAGAGCGAGGGGTAGACCTTTTATCGCTGCCGGAGAAGGAGCGCCGGTGAACTCGGTCAGAACAAAAGACGTTGGCTTCGCTGCCTTCCTCGTCGTCGTGCGCGCCTCCTGTGTTTCCGCGATAGCGTAGGCTCTGTGCGTTACGTACCGGGGGGCAATGGCAGTGGTGTACAGGCATTCTGTCCGCGACGGCGAGCGTCCATAATACGCGGTGTGTTTTTTTTTTTTTCTTCTTTCTTTTGAAACGGAGTGTTTTGTGTCAACGGACTCTTCAAAGGGAGAGGAGGGCGGACTCGAGGGAAGGGGTGTCGAATAATACCAATGAGTCTATCAATCAATCGGTGTTCTTACCCTTTTTACCGCATTTGCGTCTATATGTACGTTACAATGCCCCACTACCCTCTGTAATACCTTCGGACCCCGAAATAAAATTGAATGAAATTATAGTGTCTCTATAGGATCACCCCCATTGGTCTTCGCGCTGGCCCTTTATCGGCGAAGGTCCCGTAGGAATAGAATGCAGTATTTCAGGGGCGATCTTTTAAGCTCGTTTAGAATACGTGATGAAGTCGTTTCGGAGAGTGAAGATGGTGTTTTAATTCTCGGCTAAATTTAGCGAGGAAACTGGCGTGTTCGCGTGGCACTACACTTCACACCGTGATCTCTCATCACCTGACCCGTCGCGTGATGTCAGAGCACGCGGCATCAATTTCCCCACTAAATTTAGCGGGAAAATACACTGACAAGCAGACGGACCAACTCGTTTATGGAAATAACAGTGAGCGTGCAGGGAATTGTAGTAGACCGTTTCCGCAGCCCGCTAAGCACCCGGATAGCGCTCCGTAATCCGCCACAAGACCTTGAACTATGCAGATAAGGCTGCGGCGCGCATGCGCAGCTGCGGCGTTTTCTTCACGGATACCGTAGTGGAGGAGAAAAACGGTCTACTACGATTTCCTAATCATTGATCGTAATGTAACACCCGAGACTGCGGTGCGAAAAAACACAAAAAAAACGACGTTTTAGTCGAAGAAAAATATATTATTTTCTTCGAGTTAAACGTTTCTGAACTTTTTCGCACCACAATCTCAGGTGTCACATTATGATTATTTATAGGATTTATTTAAAAAAAAAAACAAAAAAAATACCTTTCTTTCTTTAATTTTTAATTTTTTTTTTTTGTTCCGACGATAAAGCACGAAGGGGCCAATGAACCAATTTCGAGAGTTGTGGTAGGTTGGAGAGCTGCGTCGACTCTCTCTCGTCCAGTGTATCTCGTAACAGGACGCTGTTGACGCATTGCGCGTTGTCCCCTCCCCTTGAGTGACGTCATGAAACGGCTCTCCGTCACCATGGCGGCTGTTGACGCCCAGTGTGTTGTTCGCCCCCCACCGCGCTGGTTGTCGTAAATGTGGGCGATAAGCGCGTTATTCGGTAATCTTCCGCTGTCACTGGGTTTCGTCAAGATGCGAGCAGCTGCCGATGTTCCTCGCTCGCTTTGTTCTTTGCCAGGAGTTTTGTGGGATCTTCCTCGGTCGAAGGACGCCGAATTCGGTTCGGTTTGCACTGCGTGATTGGGGAATTGTAGTAGACCGTTTCCGCAGCCCGCTAAGCACCCGGATAGCGCTCCGTAATCCGCCACAAGACCTTGAACTATGCAGATAAGGCTGGCGGCGCGCATGCGCAGCTGCGGCGTTTTCTTCACGGATACCGTAGCGGAGGAGAAAAACGGACTAGTACAATTCCCTATTTTGTATTCACATTGAACGGAAGTAAGGTATATTGCTGCACACAGCAACGCCATTCGATACCCAAGGCATTTCTTTTTATATATATTTTTTGCTTTGTGGAAAGGAGGGAGCCTAGGCGCACCTTTTTTTTTCCCGAGATTGGTGCCCACTAGAACCACTAAATAAGCTACGCTTAGAGTATCCTCACCCCGTTCCCCGATCTGCTAGGTGTCGCTACCATCTTGGTGCTTAGTGCAGAGCAGAAGCAACTGTCGATCGTCACAATTCGAAACTGCGACTTCCTCAGCTTTAGATACGGTTTTAGAAAGCTCAGGGGATATGGTTTTGCTCTGTCGCGAAGTGATTTAATATTTCTGGTGGGACGGAAAAGCGTTTCCTGTGATTTCAGATGTGTTGTTACTTTGAAACGTAGGAGTGACCACAAAGCCGAGACTTTACGGTAATGCACAATGAACGTTAACATATCGAGCATCGAACGGATCGTTGTTTTCTGTGGGATTTGCCTCTTGTGTAGTTCTTCAATTGCACACCCGAACGAAGCATTTTCCACGGTGGCCAGACTAGCTTTCAAAGCGCGGCGTGCCCGCAAACGTGCCATTCATGTTTTTGGTCTTCCTTCGCTGGCAACGTTTGCACCCCCCGGGGGCAAAGCTGAATTGCGCGTTTCTTACACACTGCCCTACACTTCTGTTTCGCTATATATAGCTTGATGCGTACGATGCGATTGACTGTGCTTTTAGCCCCGTGAGGGCGGCACGTATGTAGCGCTAGTAATTGCTGTCATTTGGGGTCTTCTGTCGCCGGCACGCATCTCTTCCGCTCCTCGTCCGGCTCGAGCAGCAGTGCTCGGTGTCAGCGCCTGGTAGGACTGAAAATACCCCGTCGGGGAAGCATGAAAGGAGCGCTCCTTTCTCCCCGTGCTAAGCACTGCTGCGGGGAAGAACGCGAGGTTGAAGGCTATCTCCGGACGGCTGCTGGCTCCGCATAGCTCTCCGCAGGGGTCGGTCCTTGGATCTCCCCCCCTTTCTCTGGATAGAAGGACGTTGAGGGAGGAGGAATCATCGTGTCTGCACCCATCAGTGCCGCGATCGCTTTTAATCGCGTCTCACTTCCGCGTGGTTTTCTCCGACCACGCCTCTGCGAGTTCGTCGTCGGACAAGGGCGCGCACCAGATGGCCTCCTCGACGAACTGCCCTCTAACGAATCGACGCACTCGACGCATAGTTGCCTTTCGAGGAGCTGCAGTTATACGAATTTCCGTTCGACGAGTTGTTTCTCGACGAACTGCCGTTTGACGTATTTCCCTTCGTCGAATTTCCCTTTGCCGTAATGCCCTTTGACGACTTGCGTTTCGACAAAGTGCCCTTCGACGAGCGATCTTCGGCAGTATGCGCCGCTTGTTTATACAAACGCGAGCTTTTGTGGCCCGTTGGTGTACCTCTCGAGCGCATCAAAAAGTGGTCAGATCCGGCGTCTTTTACGTGTCTTCGAGTCTTAACGTCATGACGAAAACAGCTCGAAAGACCGAAGTGGAGAAACAACACGACAGCCTCGTCCTGTCGTGTTTTTTTCTTCACTTCGTTGTTTGAGCTGTTTTCGTCACGTGTAACCTTGACCAACTCGCCCAATTTGGTACGGTAGTACAGTATATTTCTTCTAGTTCGCCCGAGCAGGAACCCTATTGAAAAATCTCATTTGTATGAGAAATTTCTAAATCATACGAGATATATAAGAACCATATAAGAACTATAAAAGATATTAAGAGCCATATAAGAAACTTGTGAGAAGTTTCCTTAAATGGTTCTTATATATCTTGTATGATTCATATGTGTTTATTGGATATAAGAAATTTCTCAAACAAATAGTTTTTTCACAAGGCAAGAGGCCCTCGGACGAGACTTGATACTTTTCTCGACCCGTCTGCTCCCGGACACCATAGTTAAGATACTTTTGCTCGTATTTTATTATCTGCCAGGTGCATCCGAAGAACTCTACTTTGATATCGTTTAGCCGTATCGCCTGCTTGCTTTGAGACGCACCGCTGGAGGAATCTGTCGCCGGAATGATTGCCGAGCGCGTAGGGATCGATACAGGCACTTTTCACGCAAGCAGCGCTGGAATGCAATCTAGGTGCAAGCTGCTGTTGACGAAAGAACCCTCGGAGCACTTTTGTGATATTTTCGATATCGTGCCCCCGCGTACGTGTCACCGGAAGTCTCGAGAAAGAATGAAACATAGAAGTACAGAACACGAACTGTCTCTGTTGTGCCCTATGCTTGCTCTTTTTAGAGCGCAGCTCTTGGGCGCCCGTTTTCGTGTTTCGCGGCGTCGGCTTCACCGCGCTAAATTTAGCGAAAAAATTGATGTCACGTGACCTCAACACCAATTCTATTCCCCGCTAAATTTAGCGGAGAATTGAATTGGTGTTGAGGTCACGTAACGCCAATTTTCCCGCTAAATCTAGCGGAGAAACTGAATTTGTTCATAGGTGACGTAACACCAAGTCGTGTGACGTCATTTTTTCCGCTACTTTTAGCGGGGAAACTGAATTGGTGTTGAGGTCACTTGGCGTCAATTTTTCAGCTAAATTTAGCGGGGAAACTGTGGGAGGAGGGGAGGGTATGGAGGAGGAGGAGGGGGGCATACTCTCCCCTCCGTCCGTACCCTTTCGTCCTCCTCCTCAACAGCTGCGCTCTAATTTCTCGTTACAAAATTTTTTAAACGTCTCTTTTTTTTTATGTGTACATGTACCAACGCGCTTATTTCAAAGAGAAGCCTCGGGTTGGCCGACTTTCTCTTTGATTATGCCGACGACTGAAGCTTTCGCTTCTTTCGCCATTCTGGCACGTATTCCCCGTCAAAACACCCGCTTGCCAACGAGACTCGCACTGTACTCATTATTCGTAATCAAATTACTCGTAATCAATTACTCCTTGGGGGAATTTTGTAATCATTCGAATTCGTCTCTCAAGAAGTAATCGCCCGAGAGTAATCTGGTTACTTTTGAAAGTGCTAAAATCTTCCCGTCCCCTTTCTAATGAAGCTTTCTGATTCTACAAGTTTCCCGAAGGTTTACCTAAAAAAAAAGGTGGATAGAGAAGATAATTACTTTGTAATTTGTAATATCGACGATTCTAATCCAATAATAGGACGATACGGAAGACCCGTTTTCGAACCGACAGAGAAATCTGTCATTTTTGAAAATCCGAAGTAATCGGGAAAGTGGCCGTTACTTTTTACAGCGGAGCTGTTAAGGGCTAGTTTCCCCAGTTTCGTGTCCGTGGACAAACAAACGTCGACAGAAAACTCTGGACAGCTACCGCCATCTATGAGCGACGGCAGCACATAGTACAGCTCCGCTGCTGTTTCTTCACCAGAGTGGAAAGGCTGAAAGTTTTTCGAGTAACGGCCGATCACACTTCTTCTCAAGTAATCGAGTAATCTAATCGATTACCTTATAATCAAGAGTAATTATAATTGTAATCGAATTACGCTTTCCGAGTTGCGTGTACGAGGCTGTTGCCAACTAACGGGCATCAGGATTATTAAACCCTCGCGAAGTCGGTGGCCCATATCTTTACCCGCTTTGAGATCCTGCGCGTAGAATGAATGAAAAGATCGACGACGCCAAAGGCTGGATGGCGAAGTACACCCGTGAGCGATATGAAGGTGAACAGCCCTCTTCTTGTTTTTGACGCTCCTGCAAGTTTTGGAACAAGCTCTGTTTCCGAAGGGGGCTAGAACGCAAATTTTAGACCTCAAGCCACGTACCATTTGAGACGTTGAGAGTTAATATAGCTTTAGCTAGGGAGCCTTAAAACAGGCAAGAAACCAGGTAAGGTGTTCACCTTCATATTGCTGGCGGGTGTACCTCGATGTTATTGTCTGTGTCACGCCAATCATTTGTGCAGCCGATTGGGGGGACCAGCAAACCATCCTTGTCGACATGGACGGTTTCCGGAGATCGTACGGAATAATAATAATGGTAATGGGAATTTCATTAGTGAAAATTGATACAAAACGTTCTGGCTCGCGAGAGCAAATACTGCTCGTCTGTGGGGCGAGGCGAGCCCACGAAACGCCGTGTCATAGTCGATAATTACTCATTTAACTCCGATGGAGCGTTTTGAGCACAGTGGATAAAACAAAACGTATACCCAACAAACGTCGTCATTCTCAGCGCCGTTGAAGCTTCACTTGTATCTCGCGGCGTAAGTGACGGACCAATACTCGATTTTTTAAATATGTATTAATGTCAGTGGGTTTTTGTAAATAACAAATAATTATGTCTCACGACTCGGATAAATTTTAATAACGGAACGTTTTGAACTGGTGCCACATAATGACGATAATGATCCCTGAAAAGGGGAACAAAGGGGACAAAGGACAAACACAAATTTCCAATTACGGGGATTATTATCGTCATTCTTGTCCAGCTTGCTTGCACCTTTGCATTTAATTGCATGGTAACCACATAATGGCTCCCTAAAACTGGATTTAAGAGGGCGCCATTATTATTATTATTGCTACTTTTTTGTTGAGATCGGTCCATGGACGGACGTCTCAGGTATCGATTTTTCTCGCCCTTTGCTCGCACCTGCTTGTAAATGGAGGAGAGGGGGAGAGGAAGGAGGGTGAGAAGGGTGGCGGCACTCTAATTGGCTGCTCGTGATAGACGATGTCTGTAGTAGAAGAGAAGTCTCGAGACCCCCTCATATATATAGATGCGTGCCATGGGTTGCTCGAAGAAAGAGTTTGTTTTTTACCGGTGTCCAGATTGATGCGTTCCCTTAATTCGTTTCTTATCTAGCGCTTTTGATTAATTGAGAAACTGACGAGGACGCGAAGAAAATTTAAGAGCCACCGACTTGGAAGAAATTTGAGTACGTTCGAACACTGCTTAGCTCTTCGTAACGGTCCTTCGAGAATCCGGGAACACTCGTGCGCAGCTTTGTTCGTTTTAGGTTGTATTTCAGACGTGTTGTTGTAATCGCGCGTCACGACGGCGCAGTCTCGTGTATAGAGTCCTGGCGTGCTTTGCGAAGTAGAGCGATACACCATGCAGGAATCGAACCACCGAGTAGTTGAAGATTCAGTTCATTTTGTTTTCTTTCGGACAGGGTCCGAAAGAGGAGTCCGTTCAGAAGGCCAGGATGCCCGACGAGGCACTTGTCCCTTTCAACGAAAGCCGGGAACGTTGAAAGAGCTTTTCGAGATTTCTTACTGCGCATATATATATTTATATATATAGTTATTTTTGTTTCATTTACTTCGCAGGCTCTGTGTATCGTTTGAGTTCTCAGAAACTCGGAACTGTAACCACAACCCGTTACTACATTACCTAAAATGCAAGTACAAAATGCGTGTGACGAATGCAGACATATATAGTACTCGAGAGACAAAAAGGGCGACGAATCGATTTCTTCCCAGTTTTCCTCCGTCGTGAGGCTCACAGGACGCATTGTGTACGCGTTAGTTCGTAGCTTTTTGTGCCGCCGCTGAGTTTTCGGTGCGTTTAGTATACGCTGTTTTGATTTTCCATTTTTTGTTTATAATTTTATAACGGCTAATTTCCGCCCGGGCCTTTTCACGACATTTTATAGTAACAAAAATAATAAAAATGCTCCCATGTACCCGCGCAAACATTTTTATTTATTTTTTTTATCTACGTTATTTTGTCGTTGCCTTTCTGGGTATAGAGCCTTTCGAGGAAACCCGGTTTTAGAAGGAAACGCAACTATGTAACGACAAGCAAGAAGATGGTGTAAAAGCGCGACGAGTATGTTTTGAGTATTTTTTTTTTAACGCTACGTCGTGTTCGTGAAGAGTTGTTCTCTTTTGTCAGTGGCACGTCTGGCTTCTTTCATTTTTACTTTTATTTTCAGTTCGTCTTCTTCCGAGTAAAGATGAGTATCTCTCCCTCACGAATGGGGTGCCCACAGACAGAACCCGTCTGGCGAGACTTACAGCCGTCGAGTTCTTTCTTCTTCTCCCCGCCGTTCGCCTCATCATCGCCATCATTACGATCAGTGTCGTTGGCCATGTCGTGCAGCCGTCCTTAGGAAAGGGCGGGGGAGGAGGACAACAATGTTGTTGAGATGGGTTTTAAGCGGCGCATGGCTCGCATGCACCGTGTATGGTGGGACCGAGGAAAACTCTTCTTGATCGACATTCCGCGTCTTTTTTTTTTTCTTTTTTCCCCTCCTTTGTCGGTTGATTTGTACGACGTTTGTTCTCGCTCTGTAGACGACCGCGTGCGCTCCTGGATTTCTTGTCGACGACGCGTTGGCGATCCGGTTTGGATTTCGCTTTGGTCTGGTCGGCTGTCGGCCGCCGCCGCGGCTGACCCGTGGGGAATGCGCTCGTTTTTTTGCGAGTGTGGGCCGAGTGGCGAGAGAATAAATACGACGACAACAGAAACACTTCCGCTTTTGCGGTTGTCTAAGTTGTATTGCGATCGTTGCTGCTGCCTCGTTGTTGTTCGAGTGTACCCGAATTGCGCCGCAGTTTTAACGGCGTGGGAGAAATGGAATCCCGCTGCGTGTGTGTGTGTGTGTGCTTTGTGCACGGGGTGCGACGGAGTTGACACGGACGAGTGGTTGCCGTTCTTTTAAATATCGCGCACGATCGAGCGTCATCAGAAACTTGTATACTATGCGGGTAGAAAGTTGGGGGAGAGGAGGAGTGAATAGCACGCTGGGACATCGGAACGCCCGAGCTCTGCAGGTTGGAATATGGGTGATGCAGTGTGGCCAGACGCAAAGCTGCCTTTGAAACTCGTCCCTGTCGCTTTCATCCTGCTCGATTGCGCTCATCCGGTGAACCAACTTAGGATGTAGAACTTGTTTTTCGTCGCTGCTTTCTAAAAAAAAAAAAAAAAAAAAAAAAAGAAAACGCCGATGTTGCATTTTTTTAATGACCCAGTAACTCAGAATGATGGTAAGGCCGGTCGTTTACACTGACCCGGAGCTTTATTTCTGTTCCGAGGTCAGCAGAAGCGCGTGTTTCACCGCTGGGACGCGGCGACGTTATACACTTTCATGAGTGTCTTTGGTTTGCTGATTCTCGAGTACTGTATGCGCATGTGCGGGCCGCTGCCGGTTGGGACCAAATGCCGAAGTTTCAAAGGTAAACCTAATATAATAAAAAAAAAAGTGATTTTTGGGAAATGTGTAAAGGCCCCATGAAACGAATTTTGCGGTGGGATAAATCAATTTAGATTGGGATTTTACTAATAGCATAGCGTTCGGTGGGCCAATTTGGAAACACAGCGGACTATTTCGTACCTCCTTCCCTTCGAAAGCTCTCTGCCTTTTCAGTGTGATACATCCGCGGTACCCAAACGCCTTCACAGGACACCGCACCTCACTTATTCCCTTCACCCCTAAGCTGACAGTACGGTGGAAGCTACGCGCTTGCCGGACCAATCAGCCGCCTCCCTTTCATCACCTGAGCTCATTCTCTGCGCGTGGGTATGCGCGAGAGAGTGAGATCACGTGGCAAACGTGTATTTGGCCCAACCAGCACGTAGCTTCCACACCACTGTCAGCTTCGGGGTGAACGGGGTGGGGAAAGCAACTTTTGTTCGAGTTTTGAGCGACGGGCTAATCTTCTAGGCGGAGAATGGCGGTGTCCGGGTACACAAATGAGGGTCCGAGCAAGAGGGGACCCCCTCCTTTCCATCTTCTTGAACTGTTTGGTACAATACGCGATTTGTGAGTTTGAAGAGGATAGCTAAACAGGAGAAAGTTGAAAAATCGTTTCATGACCCTTTTAACGAGAAAAATAGGACCCGTTTCCGGTAGCAAACGCCATTATTCATGTCCATGTTGTATTCGCTAGTTTCGTTGGCCACCATTTTGTCATTAAAAAAGGGGGAAAAAACAACAACGAAAAGACCGTTCCACTGGGAAGAGCGGAGAGAGAAGAAAAGCCCTCCCCCTCTCACCCCGTGCATCGTCTGCTCCGCCGAGTAGGCTGTACCTAACATCCGGCTGGCGTTCAAACTCGGTTTAAAATCGCGTCATATTGGAAATTTCAAGCGCAGATGCGCGGATTTTGATACGCGAGTTATCGTGTAATGCTATGCTCGATACAAATACTACCCGAGTCTATTTGCGATGTTAACTGCGTGCCAATAAAAAAAAAAGGGGAAAACTGTGTCAGAGTGGTTGGCCGCTCGGCGAAAAGTAAATCCGGTTGCTGTAGCTATTTTACTTTACGAAGGTCGTACTGGTGTAAGCCTTTAGCGACAATGAGTGGAAGTCGGGTATAATAAATAAAAACGTGCTCTCCTGGCGCAATAGACGCAGTGGTCGAGTTGCCGGCTGACTCCACTGCTATTGAAGTAACGGAACAAAGATACGCTAGTTGATCATTTACTGAAATAGAACAACAGAGCGCTAAAGGCTCATTTTGGAGTGGCCATAAATATTCTAAGAACGCGAACCACTTCATAACGGCAGCCACGAGCGAGAGTTCGATGTTCGGTACAGCCCAAAGATGGAGAACGCCAACCTCCCGGTTTGTCGTCTGCTGGCAGAGTCGGGCGCGTGCCCTCTCGTTTTACCCCGCCGAACCTGCTGAAGTTCCCGGATGTGTGGAGAGGGCGTTGCGGTCTAACAAAATGGCGCCGCCCTGAGAGCGCGAAATGGAATGGTCTATACAACGATGCGTTCCGGACGCTACATTTGGGGCGGAGACGGAGCGTGAGGGGGCAGTTCATTACAGCGGCGAGAAAAGCAGGGTCATCTCTTCTCACAAACCCCCGGTATTTCTGACTAAGCGGCACCGATACAACATCAAAATTCTTACATAAACAGAAAACACGAAAAAAAAATTGCATTCGGGTAACAGGCACTCGCGCATACATGGCTTGCACTGACGTCACATCGCGTACTTTCGGCCTCCATGAAAGAGAGAAAGGGAGAGAGGGGGAAACTGCTTATGTAGAAATTTCGAGTGACGGGTTAATCTTCGTTCTGGGAGGAGAATAGCGACGTCTCGGAAAATCTGGGAGACACAAAAGAAGGTCCTGATGAGAGGGGAGCTCCTTCTTCCCGTCTTCTCTGGTGGCCAACCGAGCGCTCTTTGGATGACGTCACGTGCAAGCCACGTATAAATAAGCTTATTTAGATTTCTTGGCTCCGAAATATCGGGGGTGACTTTCTTTTAAAGGTCCTGTCACACTGAGGCAACAGCAACACAACACGTTGTCCAACAGTCGGGCAACGTGTTGCTCGCTCCCCGTGTTGTCCGACAAACCTGTCACATCGCGGCAACAGCAGCACAACATGGACGACAACTAGAATGTTGCCTCGGTATGTCAGCTTTCGGCAGCAAAAATGGCAGCAACTTGTGTTGAACAACGAGTGTTGCCCTGATAATTTCGGGCGGGCAACACGAAAATACAGCTGCGATGTCAGAGCTAGTTCCCTATCAATAACGTCTTACTGAAATAAAGGCTCGAAAAATGTTATTTAAATATAGTTGAGGCTGGCGTGCAGCTGAAATAATTTCATGAATGTTTTTGCTGCGTAATTGCGGAAACCTATTGTCGAAATGATCACAGGTATACGGTCGTGAACGTTCAAACTGGCGTTGAAATTAGAACTGCCGGACCAGCTCACATTACTGCTAGTGAAATAAAATGGCGTGCCTACTCACCCGCTGATGAAGTATAATAAAACGAATCCAGGAAAGCAGGGATTAAAAAATCGAAGCATTAAAAATACCAGTCTGATCATGATTGTTGATGCTTGGAATTTGGAAACAGCCGCTACCAGACACCTGATTTGTTCAAAAAATAGCCAGGACGTTTTGGGGAAGGAAGCTATCGCATAGCAGGCTGTATAGGCAAAAAGACAGCGTTGAAAAATATTTATTCCACCGATTGGTTATGAAGGCCGATCGTGTCGGTGTCGCAGTTTTCAAGCGCTGTCAGTTCAGCTCAACACCCCGCTACAAAAGACGCCTTGGGTACTGTCGGTGTTAACTAAATCTTACAGTAGAAATGGGGACTGCATAAACGAAAAAAACCCGGACAGAAGCACTTCTTACGGTGGCGTAAATCCCGAACATATATCAGCGATCTCACTTTCCTCGGTTTGGGCTTTCTGCATTGTCAGCGAATGAAGAACATTTTGATAAACATACAGGGTGGAAAATACTCCCCGTGTCAAGTTTTCTAACCAGAGTCTTCGGTTGATGTCGTCCCGTGGTAATTTCCGGCCCTTGGAACGCACTAGCACCTTCTAGAGTCACATTTCCAGCGACGCCGCTCAGCACACGGACGAAGGTAAACAATCAAGATGGCGAAGTGTTCCCCGTGTTGTCCCCGCCGTCAGCGCGGTGTGACAGGGCGGTCGGACAACAAATCGGCCAAGACGGTTGGCGGGCGGCAGCAATATGTTGCCCGACAGTTGTTGTTCTCGTAATGTGACTCGTGTTGCCGGATAGAGTTGCCCAGCTGTTGCCTCAGTGTGACAGGCAGGGTGTCGAACCGAAATGTTTTTCGTTCCGGTTCAGGGAAAACGGTTCAGCTCCGGTTCAACTCCGGAGTGAAAAAATAAAGGTTCGAACCGGTTCGTACTCATATGCTACAAAAACAATTGACGACCGCGAAAGACATACTATGCATATTTTATAAAAGTGGTACATATAAAAAGCAAATTCTCGCATTGCTGTGTGGAACGAACGAGCTAGTGCTGGGGCACCTCGGGACGCGGGTGAAAGCGCGGTTCAATGTCAGGCAGCTGACCGAAGAAGCAGGACGTCGTCAAGCATATCCGGGGAAAGACGGCACCTCTGAGACGATGAAATGAACTTCAGGGCAGAAAAGACTCGCTCCACGCTGACCTGGGTCGCAGGCACTCCCAGGGCTCCTTGCGCCAATGCGCAGAGTTCTGGATGGCGCTCCCGTCTCTCTTCTCAAAACTGCAACACGTTAGCTTCCCTTGAAAGCCGCGGCTCCTTGTCTAGCATTTCCAGGAGGCATGCTATATAAAGGGAGGCTACTGGTACCTCGAACGTGCACGCCAGCCTAGACCTCTTTTTCCTTGAGGAGCGCTTCCTGGGCGTCTGCTGGATCGCCGCAGTTTCGAAAGACAAGGTAGAATCTTGCTCGCGTTGCAGAGCTGCGATCCGCCTCCAAGCCTTTGTGAAATGCAACGTGGCCCGGTACTTTTGCTCAGGGGTGAGAAGATGGCGGTAGCGGGGATCCATGTACACTGCTGCACAGAAGACTTCCATGTCATGAAGTTGTCGCTCCCTCTTTTTCATTGACTGGACCAAGGCCTTTGATAACGGCGATGATATCTTGGAAGTGTCCATGAAACATCCCAGCCATGTGCAGTACAAATCTCCTACAGTGAGCTGTTCGTTCTGCAATGTGTTCGTCGCGACTTCTGCCGGGCGAAGCGATACTGCGAGCATTTCGACTTCCGCCCATGCGTCTTCAGTCGACCTGGAGCTTTCTTCTTTTGAGAGCAACCCTCCAGCGAAGCCTCTCAGTTCAAGCAGCCTGGTGAGCATATGCAGGGTGGACATCCACCGCCTTGGACAATCAACCATTGGTTTCTTCAATCCTAGCTTCCTGATCAGGGAAATAACACATTGGACACGTAGTTTCTTAACAAGCGCACGGCTTTCCAGATTGCGCGAATATATATATATATATATATATTTTACTATTTTTTTTAGGCTAGTGTGTTTTTCGCCACGCACTTCTGACGCGACCTGACTTCGTGTATGAACCGAAAACCGCACGGAAAACATATCGGTTCCGCTCCGGAGCGAAAAAAAGTATTTCGTTCCGGTTCAACTCCGGTTCGAGAGAAAATAACGTTTTTTTTTTTCGGGTTTTCGGTTCGGTTCAATACCCTGGTGACAGGGTCTTTACGGGCGGAAGCGGAATATCCCAAAAGGAAACTCCCTCACAGTTTTTTGTTTTCCGAATGCATCTTCCCGAGTTGGCCCACATAGCTGGCGTGGATGCGGAGAGAGATACAACGCAGTATCGACCTATTTCTGGCAAGGTGCATTATATCCGCGCCGCCACTGCACGACACGCGGCCAAGTTGGCCGATACCGTTTCTGCCTTTGTGTGGATACGGTTGGTTTGCGGTGTTGTTGCGGCGGGGGAAAGTCAGTCGTGAAAGCAACAGCGGGAAAGAGAGGAAAAAGAAGAAAAGAAAAGGAAGCCGTGAAGTAAGAGCGGATATTTGCTTCGCTTTCTCTCCTCGCAACCGTCCGTGCATTAAAAAAAAAAAAAAAAGAAAAAAAGAACGAGAGCGTAGGTCGATGATAAACTGTGGGGGGCCTCGTTTTCTGGTCCATTGAGTGAGTGTCCGGAGCGACGCTGTGTCGACTGGAGAGGGTGGCGGTATCTCGTACTCGAATCGATTTGAATTTGGACTCGATTTTATCCTTAGAAGTGACGACTCCAATCACTGGCGAGTCGAGAAACATGGTGCGTGGCTCGCTACGTGCACGCTTAGTGATTGGTTCTTGGACGGTCTGATCGGCTTATGCTGCAATCTGATTGGCTGCCGAGGGATAATTAGGTGATCGGTCACGCCCCCTTTTTTTTCTTAAGAAATCAGTGGTCGTCGTAGTCCGATGCACCGGAAGTGTACGATCTGCGGGACAAAGGGACATCCCGTACATTTCCGGAGAAAGGTAACCTACAGAATAAAACACACACTTTTTTTTTCCCCTCGAGGTTATTGAAATTGGTACGCCGCGAAACACGCGGTTCTGGAACTACATAAATTTGCTTTGGAAATTGACATTATGAAGCCTCAATGATCCGATCGATGGTGTTTCGCCCCTGCCACTGAAGAGTAATAGTTTACGCGATGTGGGCCACTGGTACAGCACCGGCCCTCTTCCGCTTGGGCGGAGTCTCTCCCGTAGATCTCACGTGTTGCAACGCGGCCGGGGTCTTCGATGAAATTACTTGAATACGATCGACGCCAGGAATGTACACGGAACGGCGGCGTGTTACTGTTCCGGCTAGAGTGCCTTCATACACACGCGCGCTTTAGTTCCGGCGGGAAAGGCGAGTTCTTTTCTTTGCATAGCCACCTGTCTCACGTCCTGGCACTACAACATTTTTGTTTTGTTGTGGCAGCAAGGTGAGTGAACGACGACGACGACGGCGCGCATATAGGGCGGCGGTATATATGCAGTCGGTCGCTAATGACGCTGCGCACAATGGGTGGTTAGCAGGCACGAATCGCCGCGTGCTATGCGCGCTTTATAGCCGCGACCGAAGATGTGTCCCGACTAATGGTTGGATCGCCATTCGCGGATCTGGGGTGGCGGAAAGCTGCGCGCGAGAAACGCCCCCCCCCCCCCCCCCTTTTTTTTTTTTTTTTTTTGCCGGGACTCGTGTCGAAGCGTGCTCCCGTTCGGGAAGATGTCCCTCGTGTGTACGGTGTCTCACTTCCTCAGATATAGCCTCTATATTTTTGGAAACTTTTTTTTTTTTTCCTCGCACGAGGTAAGTTGAATCATGCTTTTCGTTTTTTTTGTTTTTTTTTTTCCCTGATTTTGAGGGGCGTTATTCCCTCTTCATCTTTGCTTGAACTGATCTGTTGAGTTTCTCGAGTAATGAATGAGCGAGGAATCCGCTTAATACGACTTCAGCGATGCACGCTTAAATTTAAATTACGCATAGTTTGCTTTTTTTTTCTTCCATCGGTTCAACACCCGCGGGCAGCGCGTATACGCGTAGTATGGAAAGAAGGAAAGAGGAGAATATTACCCAGGTTGGATCGTACTATTAGTGGTATGAGCCGAGGAATGTGACCGTCAACGATTCCACGAACGTTCGTTGGCCACATCATGAGCGGAAAAAAAAAAAAAAAAAATCTTCGTCGACTTTGCACGTGTATTGGAGACACGAGGGTTGCCTCAGCGTTCGGCTGGAACTCGGGTCCTCACCGATTGGACGACACGAGTCCCAGCCGAACACCGACACCGCGCTCGTGTCCAATCAGCGCCCCGTGCTGATTGCCGCCTTGCCGTCTATATGGCTACGTTGACATGGATGCGACCGAAGCGCATCGAATCGAAGGGGAACCAATCGCTCGCAACCGATCCTTTCTTTGCCACTCTTTCTATCCCAATCATTTTCGTTTAAATCTCGATTCGATGCGCTACGGTCGCATCCGTGTAAATGTAGTCTATGGCTGCGTTTACATGGATGCGGCAGTAGCGCATTGAATCGAGTTAGCCTATCGAATCGACCCATGTAAACGCCTCGATTCGCTAGTCATGCGCATCGAATCGAGTCCGACCCGGTCCGTTTGAAGAGGTTGGTTTGGCGTTTTCAAGCCGAATAGAGACCTCCATGTAAACTCTAGCGAGTTGAATCGGGTGTCTAAGGGACGGAGGAAGGGGGAGAAGGAGGGAGGGGAGAAAGGCTACGATGACCTTCAAACTCCACACCGCCGTCCACACCGCCAAGTCACCGATAGACTCCGCTAATCCCCCCCCCCCCCCCCCCCCCCCCCGACAGATCACGTGAGGTGCACAGTAATCATTCCACGCGAGGTGCCGCCACCGGTCGTTTCGAATCCATGTAAACACAGTGGTTAAGGTGAATTCAATGCGCTAACTCAATGCGATGCGCTACGGTCGCATCCATGTAAACGTAGTGTCGCTATGTCTCGCACCCCTCTCCTTTTTTTGTTGTCTCGGTTGTTCTAGAGGGAGGCGTAACTTTTGACCTCGGCTCGTCATCCTCGTAAGCGGTCTTGGGGTTCCGTCCGCAGCTGTCCCCCCTCCCCGGAAGTGTGTGGCGTTTGCTCTTGGGCGCAAGGCCGTTAGCCGGGCGATCGAGTCGTCGTCGCCCACTCGAGCGCCTCAAGGGGGAGGGGACGCTGCTCGGGATAGCCTGTCACACTGTGAGTCACCGCGGCGGGAGGGCTTTTCTTTCTTTTTTTTTCGTGTTACCTTCTTCAAATAGTATCCCATTTCCGTGCCCTTCGTCGTGGATAAGGCGGCCCTCGACATCGCGCGGAAGAAATAGATGCTGTCGCCAGGTTATCTCCGATAGCACGCCGGTGGGTGACCGTATGAGCGCCTGGAGCGGTGAACATGCCTCTCGGGAAACTTGTATGCGCAAAGGCGGAACGCGAACCCAGGGACACGGACAAGCGTTTCTCCGTGTTTCTTTTTCTTTTTGTCTTCGTCAATATGCACCGGCTAGCCCAACAACCAGTCTTGTCGAAGAACATACGAGGTTAAAGCGCCCTTTAACATATATGGGACCGAGTAAGACCGAGAGAGACCAGACCGGTT
Organism: Ixodes persulcatus; assembly: GCA_013358835.2. NCBI lineage: Eukaryota > Metazoa > Arthropoda > Arachnida > Ixodida > Ixodidae > Ixodes > Ixodes persulcatus. Next base: position 570,404 of record JABSTQ010009114.1, read on the forward strand.
TTTAAGCCTCTTGAGATGTCTTAGGACCAGCTCCGCTGCAGCGCATCCGGTCCTAAGACGTCGCAAGAGGCTTAAAAACCGGTCTGGTCTCTCTCGGTCTTACTCGGTCGCAAGAGTGTGAACGGCGCTTAAGACATCGCAAGAGGCTTAAAAACCGGTCTGGTCTCTCTCGGTCTTACTCGGTCGCAAGAGTGTGAAGGGGCCTTAAGCGCCGTTCACACACTTGCAACCGAGTAGGACGGAGAGAGACATGACCGGTTTTTAAGCGTCTTGCTACGGCGTACAGCCTGCTCTGCAGCAGCGCATCCGGTCCTCCGCCGTCGCAAGAGGCTTCATAACCGGTCTAGCCTCTCTCCGTCCTACTCGGTTGCAAGTGTGTGAATGGCGCTTTAGCCAAATCTCTTATTTCAGCACTGGACTAATCTGGGGTCGGTTAGTTGTTGGTCTTCTCCGCAAAAAGAAAAGACGACGCCAAGCGGCGAAAGCTCCGGAAGAGGTGTTTCATTACCTCTTCTGTGTGACTAATCTAAGTCGCGGGAGAGGTAGCGCAAGTCCCCTTCCGCACGCCAATCGCACGTCGAGCTTTCGCCGCTGCGTAAGGAAAGCCTGCTCATGCGCGGAAACCTTCGTGGAAAACGTTTATTACGACTATGTTAAGTTTCCCTCAGCGTGACATTTATTAAGACCCGTTTGCTCTGCCAGCGGCTATAGCTCTTGGTTAGCTCAGTTTGAACGAACGAATGAAAATATGTTTATTGTGAAAAACTACAGTAGTGACACACTTGCTACTAAGCATCGTCCCTCCAAGACCAGCGGAGCAATCTACAAAGCCCTTGACTCGATGCTATCCAGTCAAAGGGTTCGTAGGTCTCGAGATGGATGGCCGTACCAAGGGGAGTTTACATAACGGCACACCGGACGCCTGTAGAGTGCGCGGTTCGCGCTTCATCCTCGATGCAAGTCAATTTATGATTGCGTTAATCTTCTCCGCCTTGGAGACTCCCCCAAAGTCATTATAGCTAGGCATTTATTCCAGCGATAGAAGCAACAGCAAGACACCCATTTTTCATCAAAGAAGGAAACGAAGTTGTCTTTCTTGCTGACAAATTATTTTTACTGCAGTAAATAACTCGACGCGAATATTAGGCCAAAATAAGCGTCAACTCACAAAAAAAAAAAAAATAGTTAACGTTATGTTACGAAATTTTCGTACTCTTTTTACCACCACTATCATCCGATTCATACGGATGTTGCGTCTTCTACGATGCGTAGTATTTACGCAAGTCAAAAAAACAATGTTTCGTTTTTTCTCTCTCTTACCCTGTATTTTTCTTCTCAATCATTAAAAAAAGCAAAGCGATTCTAAACACTCGTTAGTGCTTTCGTAGAGACCGGCGACGACACGCTTGAATCTTTCTGTTTGGGATTGCGTGTGTGTGTGTGTCAGGGCGAGGTCTGCGAAGGACAGCGTAGCAAACAGGAGACCGCAGATACGCGTGGCCATTGTCTGTCAAGAGCGCCGCTTGTCTCTCCCGCGCGATCCTTGAGCTTTAGGGCTCCGAAGTCATTCCGAGCGAGGCCGCGCTCTGGCCTGGTCCCTGTAACTAGGGGGTGTCTCGGAGCTGCTTCGGTCGAACTTTGAGCTTCGACTGGTTCGACCTTAGAAACTTTTAGCGAAATTCGACGAAGTTGGAATGAATGGACGGATGGATGGATGGAACAGTATTACACTTTTTATAGCTGGCGGTAGCTTGCGCCACCTCATTTAAAAGCCAAAAAAAAAGAAAAAAAACTTGAAAAATAGTATTTTTGTTTTTAAAGGCCGACTTACACTTCGCGCTTTGTACTCTTGCTCGTCTCCTCCTTTCCTATATCCTCTCCACTTTTTACCTTGCCCCAACTTGGCTACTTTCGTAGCTTAGGAGAGGGGAGCGCTAAGGGGATTATCTTCCCTGCAGAAAACCGAGGTTGGCCTTCGGCCTTTAAGTTAGTGCATTTCTGTAACTCACCTGGCTGTGGACGCCGCACTTGCGTCCAGAACTCAGCGCAGACTTGGGAAGTAATCCATTACTTTTTCAAGTAATTTTGTATCTGCCACTTTACTTTTTTTGCGGCAGTAATTTGTAATGTAATTTCGTTACAAATATTGGTAACGGATTACTTTATTTACTCGTCACTTTTTTTTTTTTTTAAATATGAGCATAATGCAGAAATTGGAGCAATATGAGCAGTGAATTCAGCAGCATATAAAGATGGCAAGTTCAACAAAAGAGAAAACATCGTGAAGGCGAGAATAACCGAAAAGGAAACACGATTCCTTTGTATGACCGGTCACTAGAACCATTAGAAAAGCGTGCAAGGCATATATACAAATACGCGAAAAACAAAGATGAAGGAGACAACACCGAGTAGGCTCTGCTGCTTTCTATCGCCACCCATCGTGTTTTTCTTTTCTTTTTTTTTTTCCTCTTGGGCAGGAGTGCGCTGTTGTGTTTATTTTTCTTTTGTTTTACACCACTTGAAAGGCCCGTTTTAAAAAGGAGCTTTCGTAGATCGGCTTTTTTCCTCCGAATCTCGTAGTGGAGGTGGACGTTGCTACTGAGCATGCGCACCGCTAGCTTTATCTGCACAGTTCCAGGAATCATTTCCGGTCGCCGTAAGCTGGCAGGATGGCCGGTGTGGTTGCAGCTTTTGTTGCCTTGTCAGCTTACAGGTGAACGCGGTGCACCTACATTCTTTCTCTTAAAGACCGACGACCAGTTCGCGCTTTCCACTTTTCCCTCGCTTCCTCCTCTCCCCCCTTCTATCCTCTCCCCGTTGCCTGTTTCCTCCTCCCCCATGGTGAGGAGGATCTTCTGCCTTGCAGAATCTCGAGTCTGGTCGTCGGCCTTTAAATACAATTTTATTTAAACGGGAAAGCATTAACTATTCCATGGAGCAAAACCAAGGGCGTCTGTAACTGCAAAAAAAAAAATGTTAATTTTTTTATTGGCTAAGTGAAACGGTAGCCATTGCCGGCCGCTTCATGACGACAGTGCACGCTCGATCGCCGCCGCAACCTCGGCAGTATCGAAACGTGGCCGTCCACGCCAGTACACCGCAGACGAACTAAGGGAGCGGAAGAACGACATTCATGCTTTCGCATTCGCAACTCGTAACAAGTGCATAGGTGTCCTCGGAATTTTTACAGACTACTACCATAATGCGGGCGTATGAGAAATGGAAAGTACTGTTGCCGAACATTTTTTTAAAACATCAGAAGGGTTTCTTTTGTTTCTCGATAAGTGTACGGGAAAAGTAACGTGAAAGTAATTTGTAACGCAACGAGTAAAGTAATCCGTTACTTTTCAGCGGAAGTAATAAGTAACTGTAATTCATTACATTTGAGGCTCGATAATTTGTAATTGTAATCCATTACATTTTTGGAGTAACGGGCACAAATCTGAATCAATGACTGTACTTTTCTTTTTCTTTTTGCCGGAGTGATTGCTGGTAAAGTGTATGCTCGAAAGCGTATAGTACAGGTGTATTTTTTTTTTTATTTGGTTTGTAAGCGTGCAAAGTTTGTGTACTTCTTTGTATCCCTTTTCGAGCAGTCGGAGACGCTTTGTTCTGAAAGAGAGACTGACGGTAGCAAAAAACTTGGCTCTCGTACGTCGGTTCGCAATGAGCGGTGAGTGAACCCGTACTACACTCGTGCCAAAGAAAGTGACGCGGTACGCTTCCCGTTTATGATTGGCTTAGATAGAGTCGACTCAAATGCACGCAGCAAATCGCGTACGCAAATCAGCGAGTAGGCGAGGTATTTTCGTCCGTGTCTTTGCGCCGAGTCCTGGCGTACGAATACGCGGCCAAGTCACGAAGCTCCTATTTTAGTTTTTGTTCGAAAGAAACAGGGGACATGACGTGATCGCGTGTCGTCTGGACGGTATATATGCTGCAGCAGGCCGTAGAGAGCGCGCTTTGAGCGCCGTTCTCTCGCCTATTATAGGGCTTCCGCGCAAACTTTATAGATAGCCGCGCTCTACGAGGAAAAATAAACAACTCTCCGACAAACGGTGGTAGCAGTCGTTGAAAACTAGGCAACGTCTCTTTCGGGCGCTTGTCGTTGTGGCCAGAAGTATATTTATAATAGGCGTACTCTACTACAGCGTAAACGGAGGGGTGGGCGGAGGCGAAGGCGGAAAGTTTCTAAATCGCATGGTTGCGCCCGTCTGCCCGTGTTCGAAGAATGTCCCGCTTTATACCATGGTGCTATACCGGCGCTCGATAACAGATCTACCAAAACTGCCCGCTGTAGAAGCCTCGGGTGACCCCCCCCCCCCTCCCCCCCCATGGTTGCTCAACGCGCCGTAATTTTGTACCGCCTTCGTTCGCAACAGCAATACAGACGTAATCGCCGGTGAAATTCTCGTTCACAATGCCATCAAGAATGTTTTCTGCTTTGCCGATAGATGGCGCCGAACAATTCCGGAAAAGATCCATTGCGGGCACCGCACACGGGACAGAGAGAGAGAGAGAGAGAGAGAGAGCGAACGAACGATGTATCCGAAAGGCGCATTTCCAAATGGCCACAATTTTTCGCCCCCGAAACGCCGGAAGTGCGTCACCCACCACAGAGTGACGTCAAAGATACGAATTCGTTTATAGCGGAACGCGTGAATGTAGGTCTGCCGCCGCGATAAACGCGACGAACCTTCGCCTAATCTACGCCACGCATCGTTTATACGCGTGTATGACGGGCTGACACGCTAACCCCGGATCCAGCGATGCGACACGAACTCTCTCTCAGCAAAGCAGCACGTGCTCGCTTCATCTGCCTGGAACAATGCGCGGACCGCTCTTCGGCGTCTTTCATTCTTTTGTTTCGTTCCTTCCTCCGTTTTTCTTTTGTTTTCTCGTTCGACACGGTTGTGACGACCCCCCCACCTCGCAGACACACGCCGTGTCTTTGGTGGCCGAATGCCGGATAACGATATATGCATATCGTCCGTTGTATATATGCCTCTGTTTTTGCTTCAGGATGGAGCGCCGTGGACGAGGGTGTCGCGTGAACCCCGCACGTCGCTTCTATGCTGATTCCCGAATGTCACGTGACATTCACACGGCCTCGGATTGGTTCGGGATGGTTCGTGGCGTCCTCTGCGGTCCGTCGTATTTTTCGGGGACCGAGGGTCGCTTGTCGGGCCCGGTAGGGCAGCCGATACCGATCGTGTTTTTTTTCCGGAACAGGTATCTCTTGGAATAAAGCGGCTCCTGTCTCGATGCCGAGCGCGCTCAACCGTAGACCGGCCCGACGAGGATAATCTAATATGTATTTAAAGAATACCGCGAGCCCAAGTTGTGGACGAAGATGGGAATAGTTGGAGTAGAGAATTTTTGTCGATCGTTCCGATACGTCCGATAACGCTACCCGATGACGATACGATGCATGCGCGAAGGTGTCGGCGATGTATCGGGTTATCGTCATCGGAAGGATCTACTAAAGCGCCCTAATGTTGTAACGGAGCTACCCTATTTGTTTTCCATTGTTGTGTCGCGTAGGTCGGTGTCAGCACAGAGACTTGTGCTGACACAAGTCTCTGTGTCAGCACAGAGACTTGTGTCAGCTTTCGGTTTTAAGTTTCTTTTTTTTTTTTTTTTAAAGGGTCTCAGGGATGAAAAGATGGGGTTCCAAACACCGGTAAAATTTTTCTTTAGATTTTTTTTTTAATAAACTTAGTACAGTTTCTTTTTGAAGGCCTCAATAACGTAACGAAGGCTGTGTCTTTCATAATATCTAAATGTAATTTCAACGGCAAACATTCGCGTTTTCTCAGTTTCACGAGGGCGTCGCCATCTTGAAATATCGTCACTCCCAGTATGTGCGAAAGCGTTGTTTTTCCATCGCCACCCCAATAGAATACATTTAGGATATAATCGTAACCGTCACCTATTCTCGTTTTGTTTTCCCTTTAGTTTTTTTTACAATTTGCAGGTTGATTTTTTTTTTCATCATACATATTAGACATGTTTACCAAGTGGCTAGGGAGGAGAGCAAGCGAGAAAGGTCTATAATTCTCAGGCGCAAATTACGGCACTACACATATCAGTACGCACGCAGCAGTTTTTCTGACGTCACGGAGAGGGAGGGGCATACGTTGGCGGACATATTTTTCAAGATTGCCACTCCCCCGCTCCCCCCCTTACACACACACGCGCACGCACGCACGCACGCACGCACGCACATGCACTAAAAACCAGTCTAATAATTGCAATTTTGAGTAGATCGCTCCCAACTGTGCCCAATAGTAGGGAGTTTTATCGATCGTTCGGTCAACTTTGCTAACAGTACCCGATACTCCCCCGCTGCTTTTGCGCATGCATCGTATGGTTATCGGTGGGTATCGGAGGCATCGGAACAATCTGCTAAAACTCCATCGTATCGTTATCGGATATCTACTAAAACTCTCTACACCCCCCCCCCCCCCCCCCCCCCCCCCGGCATCTTTGTGCGTGAATCGTATGGTTATCGCAATACGCTTCGGCCCATTGGGCATTGGAGCGTCTTCTGCGGGCACAGCTCTCAAGGGCGATTCACACACCACCCGGTCGGACTCAACGCAAGTGTGTGAATCGCCCTTTACGTTGCAACTTGCCAGCGTAATAAAAAGAAATATATATATATATTATTTTAGAAAAGCTATTGTAATGCCGTGTTCCTTGGTCCTCGGCTCACGGGGGGTGTGAGGATCGTCCCACCCGTTGCATCACTGCCCGTCCTATCGCGACCTCCTGCCTACGAGATAAACGAGGATCGTCTTGTCGGCCGGTGGCCGAGCCTTTCTTTATCTGAGCCGCCAGATAGCGCCGAGATGGTGGTTCCGGGAAGACAGAAAGGGCTGACTCGCTTCACTGGTGCAGCGTTGTGCCGAGAGGGAAAGCGCCGCGGGCAATGAGTTCGTAGACACGTCTGGGCCGACTAATCTCGCTCGCGAGACTCCGATAGCCCCTGCCGCGAAGGCAGCCCGATAAGGCTTCTCGGACGATTCATCTTTCCTGCCGGGACGAGACGACGACACCCGGCCGGCCATTAGCGGGGGACTTTTGTGCGTGCGAAGGGCAATTGGCCTTTTTTTTTTTTTTTTTTTTTTGGCCCGGCGACGGGACACCTCTCGTCTGGTCTCGTTCTTTGTTGTTGCCCGACGATGGCGGAAGGATGGGGCGATGGATTACCCTGGAAGCAGCGATGAGCGCTCGAGGTATCGTCGGTTCAATAAAGCGACGCGCGAAATGTGGCCTCCAGCACGAGTGTCCTTCATCGAATCATTGTGTGCGGGCAGGGTGCTTTACGGTGGGAGATGCCCGCTCGCCGGACCCCGCCTCCTTTTTTCGTCCCCCGACCCCTCTTCCCTGGGAGCGTGATCGCACGGCGAAAGGTCCACGTACGACCGGTCCAACGAGCGCTTGGCTCCTACCGCGCTGTCATCTTAGGGGATAACTCCCTGTCATGTCTTCACACTCGCACCGCTGGTCGAAATTTGTTTTGCGGCGCCGACTTCAGGCCGGCATTACCCGCATGCAGTGTGTGCGGAAAGGTCGAGGCATCTGGCACGCTCCATCGGACGACTGAGGGGTAACTTCGACCACCTGGGGATCTTTCAACCCGCAGACCGAAATCTTCGTGTCACGCGGCTTCCCCTCCGAAATAAACATCCGTCAGCTCGCTGGCACCTCGTCCGGGATTCGAACCCGCCGCCTGGGGATCCGTAGGGTCCGGCGCTTCGCCTCCGAGCCGCCGCCGCCGGGGCGGCTGCGATGTGTGGGGAGGCAAATCGATTCTTACGCTTCGAGACGCGCTATAGGTGGTCTCGATTCGACGTCGTCCCCCGTTGCCATTGGATACTGCAGAAGCAGGTGCCTGACAGTGTGGGGCGCACGCGGGGGATGGTTTCGTAACCCTCCGGTTCGTGGGAAGGTCGGGATCGATGCCGGTGACTGACGGAGATCACTGGGACGCCGCCGCGGGGGTGCTCATCGTCGCGAGGGAGTCGGTCGTCGAAGCTCGCGGCGGGCCTCGCGCCGGGCCACTCATAAACCACCCGATGGAGCTCTGTCGTAAGTCGTCGGGTCGCACCATTCCGATACGTGGCTCGCACTGACGTCACTATAGAGGCCTTTCTGGTGGCCTTGCTGCTGAGCACGTGACCTCTGTATAGCGCGCATTTCGCGACATCGGATTCGTCTTTCTTGACCACCCGCAGGATACGATGACGTCACGTGCGAGCCACGTGTATTTACAAAATCGGAGCCCAGCACGCTCGCGAGGTCTCGTCGCTTTAGAAAGCGAGCGAAAAGCATGCGCCATATACGCCCGAACACACACAAACGGCACCCTTGGAATGGTCTATAGGCCATTCCAACAATATAGCCTCCTGCGCGCTACCATCTTCGTTTACTGGGCTGTGGAATGTGTTCTGAGCATGCTCTTTCCGCGGAGTACTAGACGCTGCTGCGCACGCTTCCACAGCCCAATGACTCGGCGTTTTTCGGCAGTGTGATAAGCGCTGGAAAGGTGTGTGCGTACTGTTTTTTGCGAGGCAGCCGCCCACGTCCGAATGCAATGTCGCTTCCGTTTGACACACGACGTAAGCTACGGACCCCAGTGAGCCAACGGCCGCGTCGGTGAGAGACACGTGCCGACGTTTTGTGCGAGTGCTCTCTCCTCCTTTGGTGAGCTGTCACGTGCTTCGATACGTCGCTCTGATTGGAGGAAAGAGGGGGGGGGGGGGGGCATAGCGTTCGTCGACCTTTGCCGAGTTTTGGTGAAACGACGAGTATTCAGGTTATGGAGATGTGTCTTAGGGTTAAATCTGCGTGTTGGCTGGTGTCGGGTTGTAACTATACTTGAGCATGAATCGTCGACTCTGCAACACACTGTACAGGGGATCTTTTTGCACGCCTACCCTTCAATGTACGCAGTTCCGCGTTCTCAGAAGAGGTCGACGGTTTCGAGCATCAACAACCTTTCCCGCCGAGTTCGACGGTCATTGTAGTGCGTTACGTGGTCCGAGTCGCCCGCCGACTCCTTCCTTTTTCCCCACGCACAGCTTCACGCGCATCATGGTATTGCATTCACACGGCCGCGCACGTTCATTCACGGATACCGGGTGTGGCTGCATCGGAGTTGCTCACCTGCCCAGGTGTCGAGCCTATTCAGTGACTTTAGTCGAGCCCACGTTCCTGTCGAGATGCCCGCAGTCGGACGGGCGTTTACACGTAGGCGCCGCTCGCTACTGATATATCGCTTCCGAGTGTCTTTGTTGGCTAGGGATACGTCAGCCCCGAATTTTTATTTCCCTCTAATATACGCGGATAACGGCGTTACTGTCGCAAGTTCTCGTAATCGGTAACTTCGAGTGCATCATATCACGAGCTGTCTCGCGCCGTGGCGCTGTTTGTAATTAGAGTTTCGACCAGTCGCCCAAGTTTAAATGGAAAAAAAAGAATGTTTTTGGCGATGTTATACACGATCATTTCTCGTAGATGATACGTATGCATCTGATCTCGCAAATACCGCAAAAACCTTCGTTCTAGTGAAATGGATCTTCAGAGTCCTGAGAGATTTTACGAGGTTTTACGGCACAAGGCCCTAAGAAAGCGCGAGTGTGTGAACGAACGTTAAGTGAAAAAACAAAACAAACAAACACGAGACTTCAATCAATGAAAAAAATAAAAAAAAGGCCTCAATCACGGAAAAAAAAAAAAAAATGGTGCGTAATCCGCGCGAGTGAGCGACGTCGACAACATCCAAGCGGCGATTGAGCCGTGCATCTGTGCGCGTATATGATCGCTTCCCCCGTAAACGAGCGTCATCCTCGTTAAGCGCGCGATTATTTGTGGAGATGTTATATCCACGCCACAAAATAATCTTCAACCTTTACTAAAAAAAAAGCAAAACAAAAAAAAAACAACCCTGCATAATTAACAAAAAAGGCGTCTTTTTTTTTTTTTTTTCTTTCCTCGTTGGCGCGTGTCGTGCCATAATTATGGAAACTTGGAACGCTGGGGAATTTCTTTCCCTGTAGCGCACACGCACGTTCGGGTTGCCGATGGATTAATCCCTTTCGGTAGTCGGCGCTGCTTTCCTTCTCCAGTACGATGGCGGGCAGGAGGCCAAGGGGTCGGCCCGGGGGACTGCCCTCTCACCTCCGGCATGGGCGGCGGCCGAGAGCTACGACCAATGCCAAGCCAGCCAGTCCTACGCCGTGGACGTATACCGGCGTCCGCTGCCGTCCATCCGAACCTGGAGCGGAGGGCAGCGAAACGATAGCTACACGTTCTTTTCTTTTTCCCTTCATGTTTGGCGAGGAAAGTTTCAGACAAGCTGTGTCCTCTCTTGGGTCTCTCGGCGCGGCAGCGTTTATGCAGTTGTATAGTCTCGGGATCAGAGGCAAATCGAAGGTCGAGCATCAACTTGTTTTCTACCGCACGTTCGTTTACCTTTACGAAACGCTTTAAAACTAATCGCGCACGCGTTATTCGAAGCTCTTTCGACAGTCGTATACAATTTGAACGCAGTAATTTTTTTTTTCCTTGGGAGTGTTCTTTTTTTTTTTTTTTTAGTTAACTCTGCTGTCTTTGAGATAACTGCGGAAACGATAACGAATTGTCGCAACTGATGACGTTATCTCCGTTGGTCACCGTCGATTGTCCTACTCGGTCCTTCCCCGCGTCATTGTTTTTTTTTTTTGAAGTAATCGTCGTTTGACGTCGTGAAGAGGGTGCCCTGATACGAAACGAGATTGCGGATTTGTGTCGCGCCACAAAGCTTTCGGCGTCATTTCTGGGAACGCGATTTTGTAGATTCATTAAAAAATTACTCCGGCGATTTTTTTTTTTTTTGTTTTGAGCTACTTATTTTAGCTATATTTCCTGAATCCCGGGCGTTTACCCTTTCCGGTAGGCTATATAGTATCGCGAAATTCAGAATAGTTATTGTGAAATCGGCTAACGAAAATGTTCCAAAAACTAGCATTCGAATATAGCCGCACTTTTCAGTGCCGCGACATCAGTGGAAGGCAGGCTTGCCAGTCGAACCAGCAGTCTAAAAAATAGACTATGCCAAGGATTCGTTCCTTACTGGAGTGCGGGTACTGTAGGGAGCTTCCAAAGCATTCATTTGACACCACGAAACTGCCTGGAATCAGCGGAGAACTAATTCTACAGTCCAGGGAGTGAACCCCTGCCTTTTGCTGGCGTCACTTTTTCGTTGTTGCCAGTAGAGACTTTCTGTTCGAAAAACACGGTGAGGACCAAACGTGTAAAGTCAATAACTTGTCGGGAAAAAAATATTGACCTAATATTTATGATAGTATTTCAGCGATCTTCGTTGGTTTGCTTAAATTTTCAGGCAAATCGGGGACCATCAAAAAATCGCTGTACTACCCCTTTAAAGCGGCACTGCCACCCCAAAGGTTTTTAGAATATTTAATAACGGCATTCGTAAAACATGTTTTTTTTTTCTTTTTTTTTTAAACTCAATTGCGAACGCACTACGCACTTTCTTTTGAAATCAAAGTCGGAAAATGACGTCTCCTGGTTTTTAACCCTCCCTCGGAAAACATGGCGGCGCTCGGCACATGTAGCACTAAGGATGATCGGGAGTCGGGGAATCGGACGAGGTTCTTTTCTCGCTGCCCGGCGACCTCTCGGGCTTCGGAAAGGAAGTCGTCGAAACGGTCAAAAGAACTAACTGGGTTTTGGTGCCTGTGCTCCGTAGTTTCGGTTGTGACTCGGCCGGGGCATGCAGCCTTTGACGCAGCACCGGCGCGACATGGCACCTCACGCTGCTCACAAAAGTCCGCTGCCCGTTCTCTTCGATCTCACACCGTTTGAAAGAATTTGAGATCGCTGAAAGGGCCCCGAAAGAACTTCAAACTCGAATGTGAAGCGTCCGTCTGCTTGCTCGCAGCGATAGGCGGCATGCGCGGTTGATTGCGGGACAACACGAAACTTTCGGTCAGGAGGGCTCGGAGGCGCGAGAGAAACTTGAAATTCGGCTTTTTCAATTGTCTCATCGTTCGGTCGACCTTCAGAGTCCTTGAGCAAAAACACGTCGACGACACGAAAGCTACAAAAACTCGACGCCGACACGAAAGGTACGAAAACCCACGGTTCGCCACTGGACCACGAGATGGCATTACTTGTGCCAAAATCGGTGGAGACGCTATATTCCCCCCCCCCCCCCCCCAAAAAAAAAAAAAAAAAAAATTGTTTGTTTGCTGGCGTTGAACCATTGACCTTTGGTTCAGTAGTCAGACGCGGTCGGAGGGGTACCGCCACATCCGTACACCATGTATCTGTCTTTACTGTATCGGCGCTTCGGCTTTCGCTTTCAAGTCGTCTAAAGCCTGGTTCAGACAGTTGCGTTTGACTGCGTTGCGGCAGCGAGAAACCAGGACATCCCTGCTGCTTATATCGCGTGCCAAGATGATTCCTTGAATTGAATTCCACGCTTCATACGAAGCACAGATGTGCCGGTGACTCGCTTTCGGTTCTCGACTCAACGCAGTCAAACGCAAGTGTCTGAACCGGCCTTTAGGAATAAGATAAGAGACCCCGTGTTTTTTTGTTTTTTTTTTTTACTTCACAAATATTGAGTTCCCAAGCTTCGAATTTCAAGGATAATGTCCAGACATCGTTTTGAAATCTTTCCGATAAAAAAAAAAAAGAAGAAACAAATTTTGACTTGGTGTTTGTTTAAACCATGTGGCCTAGACTCGTCAACCACGAACTTGACGAGCCTAAGTTCGCGGATCGCAGCAATTGGACTTGGGCGACGAAAGTGCGGCGTCATTGCAGCGAGAGTCCAATCGACGCGCTCCGTTAGCTTTGAGCTCAACTTGGTGTTTGATGTGTTTAGCGCCTTGGGGCAACACCTCCTAGACAACTTTCAAAGCCTGCGCGTCACGTGACTCGACGTCACGTCCCGGAGGCCTGCACGGGCGCTGATTGGATGCGAGTGCCGCGTCAGCGTTCGTGTGGAACTCGTTTGCTATCATAGTCTCACGCGAAGACTGACGCGGCACTCGAATCCAATCAGCGCCCGTGCAGGCCTCCGGGACGGGACGTCGAGTCACGTGACACGCAGGCTTTGAAAGCTGTCTAGAAGGTGTTGCTTGGGGCCACTCTTGCGGCAACTTGCGGGGTTTGTCTCGTCTTGCAGCAACTCAAAATGCCTCGGCGCTGCTGCGGGTCACTCTCGAACGCCTCGAGGCGTCGTTGTGTTATCCCTTTTTCTTTTCTGTCTTTTCTTTTCAATGTCTCGGGGTTTTATAGGTACGCGCTCACTGTGTCTGAAATCTGCACATTTTAACGAAAATCGCACGCAACTGACGTGAACAATGCGGGTACGAGTATCTCAATTTGCCATACAAAGGGGGAAACGAGATGCTCCGCGACTTGTTTTACCGCTGTTCCCGAGATGAAGAAAAGAGGAGTTGCATAGTGGGCCTTCTTTGTACGCTTGTTCTTCGAAGCCGATGTTCGCTTAGAAGTCCCGAGAAACTCCGCTCCGTCCCGTTCCGCGAGGCAGCCTCATTACCCGACAGTCCTCCCTCGACATTTGTGGGTACCTCCCTGGCGTGTTTTGTGGAGACCGTGTAGACGCAGAGTAGGCCTGCTCCTCATCTGCACCGCGTCTTTCCGAGAAGAATGTCCTTCGCCCGTTCTCCACTCCCCCTCGTGCAGCTGCCGCCTCGGTGGGGTCCCCCATGCTCAACGAGGCAGCGGACGTCCCCGTGCGTCAGACAGCGACGACGGCGAGCCAGACGAGCCTGGGAGGCCGCGACGGCTGCCGCATTTCGCTCCGGAAGCGCCTGGTGCCCCTTCCAAAACGCCGCTTTGCCGCACGGTTTACGGGGCGCTTCCGACCGTGAAGTCGGGGGGAGGAGAGGAGCCGAGTTTTTGGCTGCCGTCGCCGCCGCCGCTTCTCTCTCCCGCGGCGCCTGCCGGATTCATCTGCGGGTGTGAGTCAGTCCGAGGCGTTCCATGCTACCTACCTGCCTACCTACCTCTTGGTCGCTGGCTGGCTGGCCGGCCGGCCAACTGGCCGACCAGCCAGCCAGCGAGAGCACGAGCAAGCGAGCACGCTTGCTTGCTTGTTTGGGGGGGTAGTCGACGCGTTCCCTTCTCTTGTGCTCGTGAGTCATAGCCCGGATTGTCGCGAGTCGTTGCTGCACGTGCCAGCTCGTCTGCTTTCTCTCCCCTCTCTCTCTTTCTCTTTCGTTTTCATTTGTGGCTTTGGATGCGGCCGAGGCCTTCTTTCGTGGACAGCGGATTGATTGGTTCGGTTGAGCAGCACGGTAGATGGGACGACCGGTGGTCAACTCTGGCTGAGTGTCACCCTTGACCGATCCGACAGAATGGGTCGATCAGCATTTTTCGTTTGAATTCACAAGTTTCTTCAATCGCAAAAAACAAAAAGTCTTTTTTTGGGCGTCACTGGCATCTTGGGACTATGACTACGCCATTCTATTTTTTTTCTTCGCTCGGCAAAGGGAGCGGAACCAAGACACGATATGTACGGGCATCGAAGTTGTATTTATCGCTTTTTATGTAACTCACTGTACTGTGATGATTTGAGAAGATTGGTCACGGAATGAGCGGTCTCGCCCGCAACGTGGTGGTTCCCGAACGGAAAGGTTCTACCGAGCTCGCATCTGGTCCCGCGGAGTTCCGTCTGTTATACGCACGGCTATTTTGTTAATGCGCTCGCAAGGACCTAGCTATACACACACACAATCCACTTCGCTGTGTTAAAAGCTAAAAGAAAGACAGAAAACAAAAAAACCGCGTCATTTTTTTTTTTTTTATTACTGTTGCGGGGACTTGCTCTCGCGGAAGGGTTAATCTCGACACCCCGTATGTGTGTGGACTTTGCGAGCATCCGCGCGCGACCTGCTCCAAGCTCGTACCAAATGCTCGTACTTTCTAAGCAGCCTCCTCACCCAGCGCGCGTCCTTGTCTACTCGCCGCATTGCCGCCGCCGCCGACACGGTGTCCCCGCGAGCACCGTCCTTTTGGGACGAGCGTGCGAGCGCGGCGCCCATCACCTTCGAAAGGATGTCGCGAACTTTTCTCGAACCTGGTTCGGCGAACCTTCGAAATTTTTTTAAGCGAAATTCGACGAAGTTACGAAACGTGTTGTCTGACGTCTATACACGAACTCATCTCTGTGACGTCACGGCGCGGTGGTGGCGCGTCGGTCGCACTTCCGGTCTGGGGCTGTGGGCAGAAGTCCCCATGCCAGACGTGTATTCCTGCGTTGTTTTGAAAGGAACCAGACAAAAACCTGCCTTCTCGTCAAAACGCCGCGACTGGGGCCGTACCAAAAGTGCCGAGAAAGGTTTGAAGGTCAGTTTTCACGTGCTCGGTTCGTCCGAGAATCTGGATATGTGCCGTGAAAAGGGAAAAGCAGACGCCGTCGGACAACGATTGCTTGGGCGGGAAGCACTTTGGGTTAAATTCACGGATACTTGTGGTCATCAGATTTATTTGTTTTGTTCCAACATGAACGCCGGAAAACCGCTAAGTAGTGCGGACCACCTGCGGACTACGTTCAGTGCGTCTTCAAGTTCAAACGGCCGCCTGATTGTTCGAATTGTCGTCTGCTCTTTCAAACGTTTCTGCTTGTCGTCTGCTCTCTTAGACGACGCCGGTCCGTAGACCAAATGTTGGCCCGGTACTTGCGATAAGAAGTGAGTGCAGGCCTCAAAAGACTTGAATTTGAAGGTTGGTAAGCAGGCTCGATGTAAACAGTAGATACAAAGAGATGTTGGTCATTGTTACCAGTGACCAACACCGACTTGTTATGCCTAATTCAGTTGGTCCGATTCTGCTTGCGATTTTCAGTATCGTCGTCGACCATCTCAGCTACGGTTCACGCTTTTGCAGCCCGAGCGGCGTCGCATCATGCGAATCTGGCTTTAGCGTACAATCTGCGGCGTCCACGCGGAATGAATCGCCACATGTCACATTATTCACGCGAAGTTTTGCGGTGTAACGAGCCTCGGTAATTTCGCTGACGCCGCTCAAGATAGTCAGACATCGCCAGGAAGACGTAGAACCAACAATTCGAACGCGAAAAAGGGCAGGGGGACTCACACAGACGCCGACAACATCGCATTTCAATGGTTTGTTTATGGGCGACGGCGAACTTCTTGCCCACACCCCCATCGCGCATGCGCGGCGCCGGTGGCGTCCGCTAGGGGCGCTCCGGGCGCTCCGGTTTGTTTGGAAACATGAGTTGGTGTATAAAAAATTTCGAAGGTCCGATGAAAACAAAACATGTATGCAACCTCGAGCATCCCGAGAAAGACTGATAAGCGGGGAAAACGTGATACGCCTTCCAGAGAAGGAGGGCGGCTGAACAGCACCGCCTACCCAAGATTCGCTTTCAATTCGGACACACGCAGTGAGATGGCGCCGCGTGACAGGAAAGGCCGCGAAGCACGCGAGCTCATTCACGCGCCGCGCCAAGAGCTCGTTTTTCTAGGGTAGCTCAGTCGGCAACGCACTGCTCTCGGATTCTCGAAGTGTTGAGTTCGAATCCTGCCGACTGAAGTCTTTCTTCCCTATGGGCGTAAGGCTTTTGGGTTTTTCGTTTACAGCCGGTCGTTACGGTCAAACGTTACGCGACTGCGTGAAGAAAACGGCCGATAAAACGGTGTTTCGAAAGGAATTTCTAGACCAACGCACCGTGGTGGCGCTGCTGTTTCTGCGCGTGTGCTCACACTTGGTGTGGGGGCTTGTCCGTGGACAGGGCCTATAAGGTAGTTCATTTTATATTCGATAAAACGATTACCGATGTTTACGCCAGATACAAGCAAACAAACGTACGCGCTTTGAATGCTTTGGTTAGCTTATATTGTTGCGAAGCGATAAAACGATACAGCCACCAAACATTACATATTCTTTCTCCACCCGGCGGCGTCAGCTTGTTTTCAACTTCGGCGTTTGCGCAGTATGTTCGAACTTTAGTCGAACTTTTGTTTAAAAAAAAAGAAGTTCGAGAAAGTTCGGACCTTTCGTGTTTCTACATCGCTGTCGGAGTTTATGGGGCTCCCCCCTCTTAGCGAAGCAATTTGGAGCGTGGTGGTTTCCGGGCGATTTGTTGGGTCGATATGGCGCCGACATAATCGACTTCTTTGACGTCGCGGAGTGGACGAGGCAAATCGTCTTCTATCGCAACCAGGATAAAAAAAAAAAAAAAGGAAGGATTAGGTGACGCGAAGATTCGTATTTGCCCGAACATCCTCGATCGAAGCAGGCACATTCTGTCCATTTTCGCGTTCTGTTCTCGGAACGATTGATCACGTTATCGTTTCCGAGCTAAAGCTTCGGCCCGCCGTCACGAGCATGCGCAGTCCGGCGCCGCGGTAACATCTTGAACGCCAGAATAAAAGGCACCTCTTTCTCTCTCTCTCTCTCTCTCTTCTTTTTTTAATGTAATTATGATTGTTACACGTGCCGGGTGTTTCTTTGAATGGGATGGCTGTGTCCACGTTCAAAGCGGAATGGAATGCTGCGAACATTTCACACCGCTCGGGGAACCTAAACGACCGTCGCGAATGCGAAAAAAAAAAAAAAAAAAAAAAAAAAAAAAACTTGCGTCATTACCGGTCAACTTCGGCGCCGGCAGACGAGGATTTCCCCCCTCCCGTATCACGGTCGTCAAAACATGTCGTTCCGAACGAATAAAAAGGGACGGGAAGAATGGCTCGCCCTTGGACGTTATGCGAATGTCGCGTTCCATCCATCGCGACCTTGTCGGGCGCGTTTGTATCTTCTCTTTCGGCTGGCCGTTACGATGCCACGTGTGTGTCTTCTCTTGTTTGCCCGCTGGGAAACGCGTGTCCTCTTCGAAGGTGGAATATACTGTACTATAGAAGAGGCATGCGGCGAGTGCGGAAATGCGGCCATTACCGCGGACCTCCTATGTAACGTCAAGGCGAGCTGTGTTTCAGGTGCGTCACGAAGAGGAAGCTTGCCCCGTGCTTTACTTGGACCGTGTGCACAAGCGCGTGATTGAAGCTCTCATCCTTCGAGGCAATGTTGCTCTTAGGAGCGAAGCTGGTCATCGTATTTGAAAGCGCGGCGGGGATTGCGTGGCTTCTTTCCATCGTCGAATCGAGTGTGGAGCTTTCGTAAATGTCGTTCGACTCGCCGGGGCTGCTCGTAATATAGAGGGAGATAAAGGATGGCGGAATATTTCAGGCCCGGTATACAGCTCCGACACGGCCCTGAAATCTTGACGAAGAGCTCACTGCGAGCGAGGTCTCGAGATAATGGAACTTTTCCGCTTTAGCTCGAGGAAAGGCTTCCACCACACATAAACGCGCGCGAGTTAGCTTGTTTGTTTTTGGGTTAGCTGGATACCACGAGCAGAGCTGCTTATCCGTGCGTATGATTCTTAATCGTAATATGTCGGATTTTACCACGATTTTCAGGGACGTTTCATTGTTTCAGGTTCCTTTTTTTTTTTCTTCACGCTCCATAGAAAGAAAGAAAGGGTGGGGGGGTACACGTTTTGAATCGTGTCTCGTCTGGCGAAAAACAGCTGTTCCTCCCCAAGGCTATAGCGGTCTTCGGCGAGTGGGACTTGCTGTAGTAGTACATACTTTCCCATCCATCCGGTGACTCTTTTTGCGGCGTTGCTGTTTTGTCTCGCCGCCGCCTTTTGTCAACGCGGCATCTCGTCTCGACATTTCGGTTTGGGAGGCGCGCACGCCTCATTTCTGCGGCCGATGTCGAGCGAGCTCTAGCAGCTGTTTTCGAGGGCGAGCGGACGCGCGCGCGCGCGCTCGATTTTTCCGGCGCCTGGACGCCTCGCTGGCGTCGGATTAGTAATCTCGACGGTGGCAGTTAACAACGCTGCGAGCCTCTCCCTTTGCGGTTTGTGATGACGGCGGTGGACGGTTGTCTGACGATGCGGAGGACGTCGTCGTTGTCGCCCTGCTGGGAGGTCGGCGCGGGGGCACGGAGGCGGGTCGTCCGGAGCCGGGGGTCGTCATCGAGCACCGGCCGTCCGATCGGTGAGGTGACGGCTTTTCCGGATGGGGGGCCTTTACCGTGCTTTTAGCGCCACAACGATGATGCGCCTGTGCGGTGCACTTGTTTTGCGGAGGTATGGAAAGGAAAACTCGGTTTAAGATGTACGTATTTCGGATACGAGGGATACAAAACAAAAATACAGATTGCCAATGAAGAGTTGCGTAGTAAGAACGGAAATTTGAGCGATGTATCGTCATGTAGATTCGCTTTGGTGTCAGTGGGACTACAAACAAAACAAGAAAATACGTTGCTGGGGGACATTTGAATTGCACGGAATTGGCGAACGGAGGCAAGGTCGACACGACCAGTTAAAGGGGCCCTGCAATCATATTTAAGCGTCTGCCTTTTTTGCGGTTTCCACGTCTCTTGGGGCTTCGGGCAAGCCAGCGGGCACGGAGAGAGTAACTAAATATCAGTGCGTCATATTTTAACCGGACGACGCGGAAACCTCCTCCACCTACGAGGGCGACCCGCGTTGCCGAAAGCGCGCGAAATGTGACGTCTTTGGTCCTGGGCTTACTACTGGTCAGAGCCGCTAAAAGGTCTTTTTTTAGTCGAGATATAAAAAATAAGTGTCACGAACCGTTTCAATTATGTATGAAACTAGTTTTTGTTCAGTATTTTAGATCAGAAAAGAAACAAATGCGGTTTATAAATTACGGAAACAAGAAATGACCCGTCGACATACCCGCCACCAAGCGGCGGAAAAAACGGCGCATACTAGAAAGAAATAGTGGGATGAGGCCCCGGCGAACGGCGAGCGTGCAAAGGTCCCGGATGTACGCGGCGGCGCTGCGATCGTATACCGGCTTGAGGATCCGACCGGTTCCGAGCGTTCCGAAGGCCTTCGGCGCGGGCTTGGTTGGCGGTTTTGGCCGTTTGGCGGTATGGCAGCGCGAAGTGGCTCCCGTTCTGAACTGATCTTTACCCCGTGTTTGCTGTCGTTTGAGGCCAAAGAAGTGTTATGCCGAATTAGTCTTTAATCGCGCAGCAAATGCAATGCGAGCCGCCCTGGCCGCCCGCTTCATACAGCCTAACCAACACAAGCTTTAGTGGCGCCCTCTCGATCCGCCGACACGGAGTGCGGCAGCCGTGAACGCTCGATGAGCCCACTACCCCTCCTCTAGTTCACGGCCACTCAAGCCAGGACCTACGACGTCATGAAGGAGGTTATTTTTTGCTTGTTTTTGTAATTCTAATTTGCTTATAACTTTTAAAATAAAGCGAAATTTGAGAAGAGAAAAGTTTCATTAAGTTACCACGTTCAGTGCGCTTAGGTTCGGTGCAAATTAAAAACCAGTAAAAAAGTCATTGCAGGACCCCTTTAATAACCCGCCTTAACTATATGTTTTTTTTTTTCTTTTTTTGATTGACACGAAAATAGGTTAGCTCTGGGGCGTTTCGTCGGTAAATTGTTGGCTTTCATTTGTAACCATCGTTTCACGAGTTTCTCCAATAACGGACCTTTGCGTACTCCAAAAGGTGCTCTAAACTGACTTGGGGCCAATGGCATTGCCGAGTCCGAAACCAACCTTGTTGCCAGTTGAGTTTGGACGTGGGCTCTGAGCGGTTTTCCGAGACGGCACAACAATCCATGACACGCCGCCGTGCGGGTATATATGCGGCTTGAACTCGAGGAAACGACTGGCTGCACGAAACGTATGTCGTACTTTCGAACGGAGTTCCAGGAACAATCCGGGAAAGCTACCTGGTAAGATAGCACGCAGAGTGTCGAGCTTATTAAGGTGTAATGTTACGAAAAAGCGTGACGAAAAAAAAGGCGCTACAGGGCCGCTAAATTTAGTTCGCTTCCGTCCCGCTCAATTCAGCGAGTCTCGCTCATTAATCTTTTTTTCATTATTATTAACGACAATTAATTAACTATAAGGAGAAAAGTATAAATTTTTCTTCCGCTACACGCTCCGGGTGTCTCCCCCATTTTATTTGCGGGATTCAAAAAGAATTCATTCACCTAATTAATTCACGTTTCCCCGTTGTCCCGGGGAAAGCGTGGCCGTCTACTTTGGCGCTGCCTTTGGCGTATTATTCCGCGTGCCACGTGGTTGTGTGCATCTCCACACTGCAGGCAGTGAGTGGTCGGCGGTGTTTGAGTCCGCAAGAAAAAAGCGCTCTCCTCAAAAAAGGGCCGTCGTCGGGTCGACAACACAGTCGGCATGCCCCGGCGCCGGCGGGAATAAATAGACGCGGTGCCCACCCCCCGCGCCGCTTGCCTCCCTCCTCTTCCCCTGGGCGAAATGCAAAGTTGGGAAGCTCTCAGGCCGCGCGTCAGTCACTTCTTCACTGGGCCGCTGACGTCAGTCTCTCCTCCGCTCGGCAGTCTTGCGTGGGTGCAGTGCGCGTCGTGCTGGTTTTAGTATACAGCGATCGGCAAAATAAGACCCGCAACCTCACCCCGTGCGTGAATAACGAGATAAAAGAATAGTATTTGGTTTACGATTACTGATAGCGCTACTAATTTACTCATTTTTACCTTAGCGTAGAAATCAGTAAACTTCTGCTAATTTACACCTGCGTCTGGTGGCGTCAGGTACTACCGCGGACAGCGCGAGCTGAAAAACGGCTCTCCGTGCCTCTTCGGCTTACCTGTCGGTTTTGAAAGGGACCGTGAAATGAATCTTGGGCTGGGATAAATGGTTTTATAATGGGATTCTACTAATGGTGTATAGTGTAATAATAATAATAATAAAAGTTCAGCCTTTCTACTTGGCGAAGAAGGAAGACCAGCGAAGCTGCACTATGGTGGGAATGAAGTAATGGCCGGCCGCAAGTCGGCAAGCCAGAGTGGAAAGGCTCGAAAGGTTACCGCCATCTATGAGCGATGGCGGTAGCTGTCCAGAGTTTTGTCATCATTTGTTTGCTGGCGGAGACGATACTGGGGAACTATAGCCCTTAACAGCTCCGCTGTAAGACTAGTCCACGAGGGTAGGAAGCCAAGAGCCTGCTTTTCGGCACGACCATTGGAAAATATAGCGGACTATTTCTTATCTCCCTTCCTTTGAGAGCTTTCCGCCTTTTCACTGTGATGCATCCGCGGTGCACGAGCACGCCAGCAGCACCCAGCTGGCGCATTGTACGCGAGCACTGGGTTCATTCGGACGTCTGCGCTCGTCACCTATCAATCCGAATATTTGAATTGGCGTTCGTGGCCAACGAGGGCCGTGACGGTGCTTACAAACCGCACTTGAGGCTCGGTATATAATCGCGTCCGGTGCCCATTTCGCTTTTGATTCCTTTCTTGATTTCTCATTTCGCTTTTGAGTTGAGGATCAAAGCTAAGGAGGAAGTAGTTGAAGAATGATTTCATGGTTCCTTTAAAAGGATGCTGAACCAAACGTTTCTGTGTCTATAATAAGTGGCGCATGATCTCGAGCCAGTAGCCGCCGGTGTGCGCGAGCACACGCAACGAAATTGACGTCATAGTCCCCCATTCAAGCTGAAGATGACAGTGAAATGTGTGGGTTTCGGGGAAAACGAGAATAAAGACGAGCTTTTCTTCTCCGCAGTGGGGTCTGACGTGTAAAAGGTACGCGATTAATTGGTCTAACAAGCACGTAGCTTTCACCTGTGGAGATGAAAAGCCTGTCTTTATTCTCCTTTGGCCCGAAGCCCATACATTGCACTGTGACGTCAATTTCGTTGCGTGTGCTCGCGCCAACGTTATTAGATTAGCTCAGTTACAGAACTGCTCATAGACGCTGCATGCACGAGCGGTACCCCCCCCCCCCCCCCCCCCCCCCCCCCTCACTCACCACGACTCACCTCCCGTCGTTCGACGCGCCGGACGGCTGCTATGATTATTCTATGAGATAGGTACGTTTCGAAGCACAGCGTTTAGATGGCGTTCCACCGTATAATATGGAACGCACAGTTCGCAAACGAAAATATAGATGGCGCTTCGAACGACGGGAGGCGGACAGAAGGGAGTGAGGGAGTTGGACAACTGGAGGTAATCTATCCATGAGCCAGCGGCTACTGGCTCATGGAAAGAACGTGCGCCACTTCTTATGGACACTATATTGTTTGGTCCGGTATCCCTTTAAAGAAGCTTTAGGGCAAACATGTGTTGGATTGCAAAATTTAGGTCGGAATCCTTGAACTCTTTCGCAGTTTGCGAGATAATAAAGCTTGCGGTTACTGTAGGCGTAGAACGAGTCCAGATTCAGCGCTTCTCTTCCGGTGGTGTACACTTGCAATTGTGTCTGTAGTTTAAGGAATCACTTCGTTATTTCATCAAAACGTACAGATTCCCAATGCGAAAGGCATCCTCTCTTCTCCCCTCTTTTAGCAACCACTCGTGTTAGATCTTTGGCGTATAAACTATGTGCAAAACTTGCTGTTTTCTTTTTTTTTTTTTTTTTCGGGGTGCAATCGAGCGTTAGTTGTCTCGGTGGCGCCGAAGCCAATTAAAGCGCCTGACTACGAACCCCGCACAGTCGGCGAGTCTTGCGCCGTGCGACTGAGATTTGGGTCGCACGTCAAAAAGATCGTAGGGTGCTCTATATTAATCCTCGGTCCTTCGCTGGGGCGTGCCAAAAACCCTTCGTTAGTTTGGCACGTAAGCAGCCGAAATTTATTTATTTTTTAATTGCGCAAAAGAAAGGGAGGGGGGCGGCACACTTTCTAGATAACGAGGACGTATAGTGCTGTTATGGTCGTGCACAGATTCCATTGAGAGGCGCTGCGAAGCTATGGGCAGGAAAAATTGGGTTGTGTGTAGGTTCTACAGCCTATAGAACTTGGCCTGCCTCAACGGGCCACGAGTCTCCCAGCTGTAGATCAGAAATTTTCAGCCGGTGCAGTACAACCGCGAGCCTGGGGTCTTTAATGTGCACCACGCAGTAGTGATGCACGACTGCACGCCTGTACGATGCTCATCCGGATTGAAACGGGCATGGGTGGGGGTTGAACCCAGGATCCCTGGGTTCTGCAGCGCGAGCTTTCGCTCCACGTGCTCCGAGCTGGTGTGCGCTAGCCCACTCGGCCACCGATCCCCCTTGTGTAGGCCCCGTTATGTCAAATGGGAGTTTTTATAAATATCAGAGGGTTGTAGTAGATTTTAGTAGTTCCTTCCGATACCCGATACTCCGCCGACGCCTTTGCGCATGCATCGTGTCGGTTTTATCGTTATCGGTGGTATCCGAACGGTCTGCTAAAAGCTCTAGTTTTTCGCACTCCGATAACGGTACGGTATAACGATACGATATATGCACGCGCAACGGCGCCGACGGAGTGTCGGTTATCGTTATCGGAATGCCAAAACGATCCACTAAAACTCCCAGTTATTGCAACGACGTTTTTTTCTGTTTTCTTTTTAATTTTTTTTTTATTTGGAGTGTCGAGTTGACATTACATAGACTAACCAAAGCCTGCGTTGAACAGCCTCCCCTCTTCCAGGCTAGCTAAGTCCCACTCGAATTGCGCCATCAACTCGGCCATTGGTCCCTAGCCCGACACCGAGCGTCCTCGGACGTGCCTTCGCTCGATCTCACTGACGTTGAAATGCTGCATGGTGCACGGGTGGCTCAGTCAAGCACGCCCGGGTAACGTGGAAAAAAAGCCTCTTTGCGCGCTGTATTTCCGTGATTTCGAGAAAGTCGACGAGGGAATGGCTGTTTTTATAGCGGAACTGTTAAGGGCTATACTCTGTTTCACCTTCTGATGTACCGCAGGAAAGGCTAATAGCGCGAGCTCCTTGCTCTAGGGCACATCTCGGCGGCACAAGCTCTCGTGCGTTAAGAGTAGCTCCCAACGCTATGAGCTCGCGCTTCTAGCCTTGTCTGCGGTACAACATAAGGTGAAACGGAGCATAGTTTCCCCAGGATCGTGTCCGCCGGATTAGAAATGATGACACCCAACTCCGGACAGCTACCACCATCTATGAGCGACGGTGGCATTCAGACAACTGGTTGCCGCCGTCGTTCATAGATGGCGGCAACCTTTCTTCGGAGGAAGAGGAGCGGAACGAGCGGCGATGTGCGCAGCAGCGCGAATGGTTCCGCAACCGGCGCGAAGCCGCTATCGCCTCAAGTTCCACTGCGTTGAGCGCTTCAGATTCCCTTGCGAAAGAAGAGCAGATCGCTCGCCTGGAAAGCCACCGCCGAGAACAGAAGCTCCGCTGCTCTTCCTTCTTCACCAGAGTGGAAAGGCTGAAAGGTTTTTCGAACGCGTATAAGAGCAACAATTACTTCCCAATTAAGCTTCTGCGTCAAACATACAAGTGTCGTGTTTGCTTCGGTTTGTCCCACCGCTTCCGCCGTGGGAAACAGAACGGTTAGCCGTTTTCTAACGTTTCGAAAAAGAGTGACTTCGGGAGACGCCCCCACCATACTGCGCGTGCACTAGCGTCACGCGCCCGCGCGTGCGGACAAAGGGTAGCGAGCGCCGAGCGGAAAGCTCCGTTGACGTCACCGTGACGTCAATGGGCCGGGTAGAGAATGACAGGCGAGGGAAAACACCGCGGAGTTGGGTGTCAAGAGAAGAAGAGAAGCTCGTTGGCGTCTATTTTTTGCCCTCGGAGAAGACGACGATCGTCGTCGTTATGATTGACAGCACGGGTAGTGTTAGTGCGGGCCATATTTTAACTTTCTTTTTTTTCTGGCTGGTTCGGAAAGCTCCTCCAGGGAAGCTCGTTCCCTTGAGTCTTTGTTTATATTTACATTTCAATGTACAAAAAAAAAATAAAAAAAGAGGAACACGGTCCGTAAGCGTGCGCTTGCTGCAGGCAATGTTTCTTGTTTGTGATCTCATCTTTACTGGTCAATGATTGCGTCCGCAACTGCGGGAATAGAATTACTCCGTGCCGTCAATGTCGGTGCCAAACATATTTCCGGCGAACTTGCGTCTTTCTTTGGGACCTCTTTTTTCTTTTTTTTTCTCTCTCACTCGGTCCTTTTATTTATTTATTATTTATTTTTTTTGCGTACGTTGTGGCTTTCTGATTGATTCTTTCCGTTGAAGGCCAACGTGTTTCCCTTTTGCGTGATTTGATGACTAGGATGGAGAGTGTAGGGGTTGGAGGCGGCAATTTCCGGTGGTGGTTACTGGGGCACTTGCCGTGGAAGGTGCCCCCCTGCCGGGCGCGTTTTGCCATCGCGAGTGAAGCCAGGCGGTGGACAGAGGAGCTGTCCTAAACCCAGGTTAGGCATGGCAGTCGTGGTCGCAGTGGTGTGGACAAGATTCGCGCCTCTCCCTGTTCTCTCTCGTTCTTCGCCACCTTTTCAGAAGGCACTCTAGGAAGTCAGTCCGGCGAGGCTTTAGAGCAGCTCCGCGCGTAAGAACGTTACAATTCTATGAACTTATCGGTAGATTGTGCTGTCAGATAGTCAAAGATCAAGTTTGACGGTACACGGCCCCGCGACGTTACGGTATGCATTTGCACGTTTGCGAACATGCCACGCCTTAAAAGCTAGCGTGGCCACGGTGAATTAAAAACGCTTTGTTGGGGCACTAGTCTGGCCACCTTTGGCACGCCCGTAGTGAGGCTGGATCATCGGACGATCTCCACATATCAGCAAGATGGCGGTGGCTCCGAGGCAAAAGTACCGGTCTCTCCGTCCTAGGTGGCGGGTTCGAATCCCCGTGCCCGCAATTTTGCGGAGGCTTGCTGCGGACAAGGCGCCGTCTAACCGAAATTTCGCGGGTGTTCGAAATGATTCCTCATTCGTTCGCTGGGGCGTGCCAGATGCCCTCTGTTATTGTCTTGGCACGGGGCCGAGGACTCGTCAAGTTGCGTCCGAGCAACTTTTTCGCTCGGTCGCACACTTTGATGGAAATTAAATATTATTATTCTAAACCCAGGTTTTGACTTTTGGCGGTGCCTTCTAGCTTCCGCCGATGTGTGTCCCGTCGCGTGGTAGACGTGCCTTCCCACGGGCCGCAAATACGGAGCCGTCTCGACGTGCACCCAGTCTGCCGTCGTCGTCGGGGGTTCGGGTGTTCGCTGCGCAGCGCCGAAAGAAGAGATCCGGTGTCCGTCTCCGAGGCTGTTGTCGCACACCCGACCGCCGTGGCAGCGACGGCAACGAACTTTGGCCGTCGCCTGACGCACCCCTTGAAACAAGCCGCCAAGACGCGGACCCGCGCGGCTGGGATCCTTAGCCCGGATCTCTTTTCCACGGTCGACGGCTGTCTCTCTCTCTCTCAGAGACTCTCTAGAGAGAGAGAGAGAGAGTCGAGATGACTTCCTTTTCCGCGCTGCTTCCTGCGAAGGCGTTGTATTACGTGACCGGAGAAAGCGCTCAGATATACGCCGTTGCCGTCGTCGCTTTCCGCTGCGAGACTGCTCTGTCTGGGGACCTTGTCCGCGGGAAGGGTGAGGAGAAAAAGCCCGATTTATATTCGGACATACTCTTCGATGTACGGCGACGCACGCGTTTCTCGATGTGTGCAACACCTTGTTGTCCTATGAACGCATTTTTGTGCGGGTCCGCAGCGACGTTTGCCCTGCCCTAAAGTCTGGATTCCGGACGTGTGGGAGACGCGAGCAGCGCAACCCCCGCGAGTGACAAACCAAACCGCACCAACAGTGACAGCAACAGCTGTGGTTGGGACCCCCCGTGTTTTTCCGATGTGGTAACGTGTCCGCGATTCGCTTCAGGAATGCGTTCAGTGTCCCCAGAATCGAGGGCATTGCGTGGACTGGGGTGTGGCTTTCATTGCCGAAGCACGGTTTGTCGCCAGCGGTTTTCGTGTCATGGTTTGCGACGACGTATGTCGTTTATTTACCCAGCTTGTCAACGTTCTTCCCTTTATTATTATTATTTTTTTTAACGTTAGCTTCGTCGTGAGAGTTGACGCCAAGCTGTCGTCGTCGGATGACAGTTTCGTTGAGATGTAATTTGATATTTGGGTGGGATAAAAAAAAAAAAAAGAGAAGAGGGATGGAAGGTTCTCGTCGGGAAAGGGCGTTGGAGGGAAAGTGAATCGAATCGGTCTTCCCTCGCTCACTCAAGGCCCGTGATTGGTCGTTGCGTCGCGTTCCAAGTGGGATCAAGGGTGGCGCGCCGTTTTCCCGCTTGTCGTTTTCGTTTCTCCCCCCCCCGCGAAGGTCGGTGTCCCCCGGCTCGCGCGCGTACCGACTTCGAGCCAAGGCCAAACTTTCTCCACTTTACATCGAGGAGCGAGCCGGAGATATGTAAAGCGTGACTGCATATCGCCCCGCAGAATCTGAAAAATTTGCGTTTTCCCCCCCGCGAAATCCTCTCACCTTCGTCGCGATCGCGACACAGGCTTGTTTACCCTTTGCCTTTTCTGTTGTTACGTCGATGCTCTTGCGCGAAAATAAGCAGTCGTACTGCCTCGGTCCTTCCTCTTATTTTTTTTTTCTTTAAATTAACGGCGATTTTTTGCGAGCTTATAATCAGCCGCGTTGCCTCGCTGCAGCGCCTCATGGAAATGAACCATCGCCGACGATGAGATAATCTAAAGGTTCGCATAAGCAATGACCGTCTTTCTTTCTCGTTTGTGTTTGTTTTGACGCGTGAATCGGTGTTGGAAATGCGACCTTGAGCCCGCGTGTAGTAAAAGATGCTATCTTAAAATGGCGCTCGTAGAGAGGCGGCAAATGTGATCCTTTCATTGATTTGTCGCGCAATTAAAAAAAAAAGAAGCTATATTGGCCGCGATCTTTATCTTCAAAGTAAGAATGCATAATGCATTATAGGGAATGGGTGTGTCACGTGACGTTTGATATCCCCCGCTAAATTAGCGGGGGAACTGAATTGGTGTCTAGGTCACAAGACGCGAATTTTCTCGCTTAATTTAGCGCGTAACTGAATTGGTGCGTGGGTCGCGTGACGTCACTTTCCCGCAACATTTAGGGGGGGAACTGGATTGATGTTAAAGGCCACAAGACGTGAATTTTTCCCGCCAAATTTAGCGGCGAAGAGTTTACGCGTATCTCTACGTGCCGTCCATTTCCTCGAGGTGCATAGGTAACGTGAAGTCACTTTCACCGCTAAATTTAGCGGAAAATGTACGGAGAGACGGACGGGCGGACAAAATTTTGGGATGGGGAGGGGGGTAGCGGTAAAAAGCATTTCGTGCTTAAAAAAAAAAAAAAAAAAAAAAAGCCGCCCCCCGGTGTCATCCCAGCCTCTCTCCACGTATTTTCGCTGGGTGGCGACGCCTCCTCTGGAGTAGTAAAGTCCCTCGATAAGATGAACGCTTTCAAGTACCGCCGACCATCGTTGTGGGAACGCGCGAGACACGTGCCACAAAGCGGCTGCTCCACCGCCATTCGCTTCCAAGGTCCGCTCGTTTCAGGGCTGCGTCGCCATTTGCTTCCCAAGGGTCGCTCGAGACGCTGGCCGGGAAGGCTACAAGCGCGAGCTCCTTGCTCTAGGGCACGTCTCGGCGGCACAAGCTCTCGTGCACTAAGGCTGCTGCCAACTCTGTGAGCTCGCCCTTCTATAGACCTTTCCAATGTTTACAAAATCACAGTCCAGCGTGCGATCTTCACAGCCCAGCACGTGCGTGTTCGTCGCTTCGGAAAGCGAGCGAAGCACGCGCCATACGCACGAACGCTCACAATGGCACCGGCCATTGTGAGCGTTCGTTTCCCTTATGTTCCCCTTATGTTGTACCGCAGCCTTCGCTGCGGTACAACATAAGGGGAAACGGAGTATAGGGAGTATTCACTGGACGCCATATTTGTGGGTGCTGTTTAGAGCGCATGCTCAGAACGAGCTCACATCAATAGGCTGCTAAGACCGGCACTCTTGATGGTGCGAAATGCACGTTGCAAAAGAATGTGGAAGCTCGCCGTCAGCACGCGCTCAGCATTCGCGCACACAGCTATGGCCGCCAGTGAATACTCCCTATTAGCGATGTGCGCGGCCAAAAGCGTCGCTGTGGTCAGCTTTCCATGATTGGCCAAACCATGGGCATATGAGCACTGTCAGATTGTCAACTTTGACGGTGTTAGTTTCAGATTGCGATGGCTCCTAGCTTCCCCTGTGCTTTTTAAACACACCATCGAACTCGTCGTCGCACCCGATGGTAAGTAGCCAGAATAACAACTGGTGATGTCACGGCGAGGCAAATCCAACGTTGGGCAAATCCCAGTCGTGACGTCACGGAGGGAAACCTTAAGAGGGCGCCACCGAAACATCTCGGCGCTAATAGCGGCGAGATGTTTTTTTGGCGGTGCCCTCGTATGGTTCCCTCTCGTGACGTCATTACCTCGCGAACACCAAGTTCGATGGTGTTTGTAATGAGCATGGTGGAAGCTTGAAATCATCATTGAAACCAAGACCGTCAGAATTGAGAGTTCTTCCATTCCTCTTATTTCTGTCGATGAGAAAGCCTTTGCTGACGTCATAGTCAGCATTCGGCCAATCGTGGAAGGCCGACCACGGCGACGCTTTCGATCGCGCACGTTGCCAAGAGACAACACCGCGCTCCTCCTACTGGCGAACTAACGCCGTACGATTGGCGGCCATGTTTCTTCCTGCGAGAACCCGGGCGGGCTTAAAGGGGCACTGACACGTGAAAATCATATTTTTTTTGTATTATCCGAAACGATTGAAAACGATGCCGGGACATTACCCACAAAATTTGAAACTTTAAAATTCAGTATTTGTGAATTAAAAAAAAACAATTTCCAAATGCCGAATTTGAAGTTCCCGCGCGATCCGCGCCAGTTCAGTGAGTCAAATTTTGCGGTCTCCTGCGACTCGACTTTCTTTGGGACCTCCGCCGTTGTCACGGCAACCCCAACCGAGGAGGAGGTGAGGGATAGAAAGGCGCCGGCGGGAAAAAACCGGTTTTTCTCCGACTCGCCAACGGGCGCTGCCAAGTTTTCCGAGGGAGGGTACAAATCTAGGAAGCAACATCACACCGAACTCTGAATTTTGGTATTTCAAAAAGAGGAGCCGTAGTGCGTTCGCAATTGCGTTAAAAAACTATTTTACGATTGCCGTTATTAAATGTTATAGAAATGTCACCTACAAAGCTTCTAAATTTCCTGATTTTTGACGTCACCGATCAAAAGAAGCGAGGAGGTGAACGCGGGAAATACAAATGCCAAAACTAAAAAGGCGCGCGCGCGTGCGGGAAAAGTTTTTTCCGCGATGCGGTTTTTTTTGCGTGTCTATGGCTACAAGTTGCATCGTTTTAGACAATAAAAAAAAATACGACCTTTGGGTTGTCAGTGCCCCTTTAAGAATATATATATATATATATATATATATATATATATATATATATATATATATATATATATTCCCTTTAAAAGAGCCGAATTTATGAACTGAAGCTAAGCCAATTTTGGCTAAAATTGGGAGTTACCTGGGGTGTCGATCGTTTCCAAAAAGTATGAATCGGATATCGTTAATTTTATGCGAGAGAGAGAGAGAAAAAAAAAAAAAACAACAACACGTTGTAGAGGTAGTTGCGATACAGGGTTCAAAGCTAGTCCGATATGCACACGTTCCTATATATCTCAGTTTCGCTTCACGTGGAATTGGGCTCTTTAAAAAAAAAAAAAAAAAACTCCTTATTTATCGCCGGAAGATGAGAGTTGGGTAGGAAGGAAGACCAGTAACGGCGTACAGTACCGTTATCGTTGGGTCTATGAATCCTTTTTTTTTTCCTTCATTTCCCTAAGCCTTCGGTGCACGCCGTATGATTTATGACCGCGAACGACTCGCTGGCCTGCCCTTTTTGGCTTTCCCGCTTTGCCTGTTCGGAAATGGGTTACGTTTATTTTTTTTCTTTTCTTTGTGAGATTAAATGTAGCTTTTTTGTTTTGTTTTCGGGGGCGGGGGGGGGGGGAGAGAGAGAGAGAGAGAGAGAGAGAGAGAGAGAGAGAGAGAGAGAGAGAGGGGGGGGGGGGGGAGGGGAGGGGGGGGAGGGGAGGGGAGCGAGCTCAACTGTGGCTCGTCTCTTCGCGCGCGCGCGCGGGAACCACACCTTAGTGATTTAGCCACGTCGTTGGTTCTCTGGTTATGGGCGCTCCTTCCCGAGGAACTTTTTTGTTTTTTCTCCAGAGGTTTTGATTAGACATTTGACCGTATTAGAAACACAACGAAAGAACATATTTTATATATATATATATATATATATATATATATATATATATATATATATATATAGATTGATATATGATCTACGATTGCCGATATAAAAAGAGAGTATTCATTCTCTCCTTTATAACTAAGTTTTAGAATACGGCGTTTTTCAAAAGCCCCTGAAAAGAAAAACATGTTTTTTTTTACCAATTTATATGGGACACGCGTGTCAAAAACTAAATTCTACGCGAAAAAAAAAATTGGAGCAATATTGACAGCAAGTGATTTATTTGAAATTCTGCGCGCAAAGTCCATGACGTCACAGAATGGTCATTCGCTCTTTCCACCTCAACGTGAAGGCGAAGCGGATCCACCTCTCCTCCACACACCCGAAACACCGAGAGAGGAAACAAGTGGAAAGGAGGTGACTACCGACTAAATCCGCTAAATCGCGTCTCGCACCGTCAATATTGCTCTACATTCTTTTTTTTTAGCGTAAAATTTTGTAAAAACGCGTGTCCCAATCAAACTTAAAAAAAAAAAGCTGTAACACTTTTTTAGGGGCCCCTTTAAAGGGATGGTGAACCGAAATATGGATTTCAGAAAACAATGCAGGAGCTGTAGGCGGGACGCTACAATCACTACAACACTATAGTCGGTTACAAGTTAAGAAGGTAGGAGAAGCTCCTCCCACAAGCGTGGTGCGCCGGTTTCAAATCCCTCCGCAATCGAAAGAAGAGTTCACTGGAAACGCTCCTTGTTCCGCTTCAATGGATAGATAATGGCCACAGAGTGGTGCCAACTTGTCTCCGACCCCCACTTTTTAAGAAAGCGACCTTTGTATTCATCGGAGAAGGAACCGAGCCCCTGAAAGCAGCCTTTGTATCAATCGGAGGGGGACGCTAATCCCCGAAAGTCGTCTTTGTTTCCATCGGAAGGGGGAAGACTTAATCTCCCTCTCGTGGCTTCCACAATGCCAAGTCAAAGTCGAGAGATAAAGCAAATATGTACAGAAAGGCACGACCCTCCTCGCGCGTTGGCCGCAACGTCACGGAAACGATGGGACGCTATTGGATGCGGAGGTGGCGGAGGGATATATGATTCCCTTTGAGGGGCATTTGCCGCTACCTTCTTGACTTGTAACCTTCTATACTCGTAAGGCGATATCTCGAATCGACGGTCGTATTTTTGGGAAAAAAAAAAAAAAGTGGAGATTGAACGAGGCTGACGAGGCGCGTGACGTCAACATATCTCATTTCCTCCTCTCCCTTTCGCCCCCTCAAGGCGGCGAGGCGAGGAAGACGCCGAGGCCGTTCCCTCTCCTTCTCGACTCTTCTCGGAGAAACAACTACGACTATTCGTTTGATATATCGCTGTATGAGTGATGTTTCGATGTTTGCAGCATCCCGTTGCACGCTTTTTGCCGCCGTGCTTTGTGGAATCCAGATTTTGGTTCAGCATCCCTTTAAAGGGACAATGAAGACGATTTTATTTAATTTTTTTAAATGGTATTTTTATGCTTCTTGGGAACATAGCATGCTGCCCAATTTTTTGTAACATTTGTGACGCGTATTTCTGTGCCTACGAAAGAAGTAAAGAAACCGAAACTGAACAATCTCCATTCCCGTTTCTGGGCCCCCGAAAACGGAGGTGACGTAGGGAGTGACGTCAAGTGTGAATAGTCGGTATCGGTAGTATTTAGGAGATCGAGGCTCTGGTTACCACGGTGGGTTATAGCAGCGCGGTGGCGCGGTCGTTTCGCCGAATCTGTCAACATGGACGGCAATGCCGCTCTCGCGAGCGAGTTCGAGCTTCCGTTCAGTGACCGAACACCAACGGAACGGGAGTACGTGTGTGGCGGCCTCTGCTATCACCCGACGGAGACCGCCCAGCCGGCAACGAGCGGCCCGCATGCCGAAGGACGGACGCGGGGTGATGCCGAGGGGAAAGCGGCAGCGATCCGGTTCCTCCGCGGACGTCCTCTTTTCGTCGTCAAAGAACACGAACAGCAACCCACACGTGAAAACTAGCGTCGCCCGAACGAATACTGGCCTTCAGTCGACCGTTGGAACAGCCATCTACAGCTACCATTTTGCAGAATCCTTCGAGTACCGTGTTCTTTTTTTATTTTATTTCGTTTGCCCATAGTTGCTCGTTGCCCGTTTCGCGTCCAGCGTAGCAAAGAAAAAAACAATTATACTGTTTTATTTACGGTTTAGTAATGATTTCCGGTGTGATTTATACTTTTCATGGTTATTCAAGCGGAAATTAGAACAGTATTCCTAAAAATCGCGAACCAAAACGTGACCGCGGGCACGTTTCTCGTTTCGACCAATCGCTGACGCGTCTCTTGTGACGTCGCGCCTCTTGGCCCCGCATCGGTCACGTGAGCTCCGCTTCTCCTGGCTTCTCCCGCAACTCTCGGGGCGTCGCCCCAGTCGATCCCGGTGCGATTATTACCGCGACTGTTTAATTGATTTGCGCGGCACGCAAGCGCCGGTTTCGGCTGAAATTTGGGCAACGTGGCCTGAGACGTGCCTGGAACCCAGATCAATCGCCAAAAAGATGTCCGAAATTGCCTTCATTGTCCCTTTAAAGCCTTGCTTTCTGTCGCCATGTACGAGACGGGAAACGCAGCGTTGTTATTGTAGGAAGTCAAATGTTACCTTGATCTTTGTCTCGCCTTCCGTTTGGTTCTTTTATTTTTGGCCCGCAGCGAAACAAAAGGTGACATTCCCCTTCCGTTCTCTTCGCGTTTCTTTCCCTTCGCAATCTTGGCGACGCTCGCGCGTTCAATGGTCTTTCTTCCTCCCCGGGTGGATTAGGAACCTCCGTCCGTCCTCGCATATGCTATCCAAGAAAAAATAAATTATAAATAAATAAATAACTTACGAGAAAATCAGGACGCAAACGAGCTGGTGTGCTTCCTCTAGCCATAACACAACCCCGAGAGTGCACGAAGCAAAGACACGTATGTGTTGTTTTTGCTTTCTGTAATCTCAAACTTGTGTTGTGTAATGTTTATTTTTTTTTTTTCTTTTATACCGAGCTGTTTTGTTCTGTGAGTTTCAATATCCAATGGCTCAATCGATCGACCTCAGCGGACGCTACCAGCTTTCCCAGCCTATGCAGCGCCGTGAACCTCCTCGCAGAGGTCATGTGACACTCGCACGGCTTGTGATTGGCTGGGACGGCTCGTTTGTTCAGTTTGGATAGAGCCAAGCTTGCGCCGAGGGTGGGGCATGTTTCTTACCAGCGTAGCCAGACGCGGATGTCGGAAGTTGCCCTTTCGCCAACGTTGGTTCCTTCTCTTTAGATACATCATCCTACGAGTCACGTGACCCAGTTCTTCTGCGTCGAATGCGCGCATGCGCGCGCTGCTAAAAAAAAAAAAAAAGGATCGAGATAGATAGTGGCGCCATCTGGATGTCGTCTGCTAATCCCGCCATGCTTTGACGCACTTTCGCCGCGTCGTCTGCTTCGTATACAACACACTTCGGCTATTTCGTTGCTTGCCACCTTTTTTTTTTTTTTTTTTTTTTGCAATTTTTAAGGGCGGCAGCAGCAGCCCCGGGATGTTGGCGTTGTTTTATTTTCGGAGACACTAGCACCTCGACGCATTTTCGGAACCTTGTTGCTGCGCCTGCCTGGCTCTTTTGTGGTGGCTGCTGCTGCTGCTCTGCTAGGTCGGTTCGAGAAGTCGGTTGGCAATCTCGCTTTCCGGGGAGAGAGGGAAAGTGTGCTCCTCTCGCTTCGTCGTGCCTCGCTGTCGGCGGCAGGCCTTCTTGTCGCATTTCTCAGTTTTCTCTACTTTCTTCCGAGGCGTACGATAAGGCGCGGGGTCGCGCCGTTGCGTCATTTCTTTTTGAACGCGTAGGAAGACGCGACGCCAGCTCCCTTCGAACCTCCAGATTGGACTCGTTCGCCGAACCTTCGAACTTCGGAAAAGTTCTTCCTTTGAACGGTGTTGCCCGACTCCTACGCAGAATATTTAGATTTTTAGGGGAGGAAAAACAACGTATACCTTAGTTTATTGTAGATTATAGAAAAAAAAAAAATATATCACCGCATGCGCTGTATTGTCGATTAATGATAATACAGCGCAGGCGAGCTGGTGTAAGTTTACCACTTTCTTGAAACACCCGCGATTGAATGGAGTTTGGTTGCCTCCGAATTCTCCGCCCAGTCCACCGTGGCCCAGCCTCGAGTGTTTTAAGAAAACCGTTAGTTTGTTCGTTACCCTCCCGCGCTATAGGTGGCGTCATCTCGTTCGCAGTTCGCGCACATGCGAGTAATGGTCGATCTTCCGTCGAACTTCGTGTGCGTTCAGAGTTCGGGCAGAACGTCGAACCTGGTCGAGCCCGAATCTCGGCGGCAAGTTGGCGACATCCCCTACGCGTGGGTGCGCGCGCCGGGCTCGGCTGAGGCCCACCGCCGGATGACAAACGCTGCTTACAAAAACGGACGCCGTTTTTTTTTTTTGTTTTTTTTTCGAAAACAGCTGACGCGTGTAAGTGCTGTGTGCGTGTTACGGGGGATGTTTCGCGTTTTCCTTTTCCCCTCTGTCGGTACGCAGGCCCCCCAACTCTGTCCACTCGTGTGGTAACGAGAGGGAGAGGGAGTTTCGTAACTTCATGTAGTTCGCAGGAAATGTGGGATCGCATTGGTACCGTGTGTTTAAAGGGACAATGAAGGCAATTTCGGATATTTTTTTGGCGATTGAACAGGGTTCCAGGCACGTCTCAGGCCACGTTACCCAAATTTCAGCCGAAACCGGCGCTTGTGTGCCGCGCAAATCAATTAAACAGTCGCGGTAATAATCGTACCGGGATCGGCTGGGGCGACGCCCCGAGAGTTGCGGGAGATGCCACCAGGAGAAGCGGAGCTCACGTGACCGTTGCGGGGCCAAGAAGCGCGACGTCACAAGAGACGCGTCAGCGATTGGTCGAAACGAGAGACGTGCCCTCGGTCACGTTTTGGATCGCGATTTTTAGGAATACTGTTCTAATTTCCGCTTGAATAACCATGAACAGTATAAATCGGACCGGAGTTGATTACTAAACCGTAAATGAAACAGCATAATTGTTTTTCTCTTTGCTACGCTGGACGCGAAACGGGCGACGAGCAACTATGGGCAAACAAAATAAAATTAAAAAAAAGAACACGCGGGAGACGTTTGGTTCTGGTTTCAGATGTCGGTGTCGTGTTTACTTTGGGAACACGGTACTCGAAGGATTCTGCAAAATGGTAGTCATGCGAAATTTGTGCGCTGTAGATGGCTGTTCTAACGGTCGACTGAAGACCAGTATTCGTTCTGGCGACGCTAGTTTTCACGTGTGGGTTGCTGTAGCCTGTTCGTGTTCTTTGACGACGAAAAGAGAGGACTTTGGTGAGAACCAAAAACTGGTGCTGTTTATTTTCTCCTTCTTGGGGAGCGTCTCCCGCGGACGAACCGGTTCCCGGAACGGCCGGGTCGCTGCCGCTTTCCCCTCGGCATCTCCCCCGCGTCCCTGTCCTTCGGCAACGCGCCGCTCTCGTCTCGCTCGCGCGAATATTGCTCACTGCTTCCCTGCTCGGAGCCTGCGGGCCGCTCGTTGCCGGCTGGGCGGTCTCCGTCGGAGGCCGCCACACACGTACTCCCGTTCCTTTGGTGTTAGGTCACTGAACGGAAGCCCGAACTCGCTCGCGAGAGTGGCATTGTCGTCCATGTTGACAGATCCGACGAACCGACCGCGCCACCCTGCTGCTTTAACGCACCGCGGTAACCAGAGTCTTGATCTCCTAAATACTACCGATACCGACTATTCACACTTGACGTCACTCCCTACGTCACCTCTGTTTTCGGAAACCCAGAAATGAGAACGGAGATAGTTCAGTTTCGGTTTCTTCAGTTCTTTCGTGGGCACAAAAATACGCGCCACAAATGTCTACAAAAAAAAAAAAAAAAAAAAGGCAGCGTGTTAGGTTTCCAAGAAGCCTAAAAACACCATTAAAAAATTAAATAAAATCGTCTTCATTTTTTTCTAATGGTGTCAATACCCGCCCTATACGAGTAAGGGGGTGGTGCCGAACGTACAGTTCTGCGAGGCCACGCAATAGTTCAGTTTCTTCGAGGAACGGATGGCACGTGACGTTGCAGTTATTCCACGCTAACGTTTTTTTTTGTTTTTTTTTAATTTATATAATATAGTGCGGGTCAGTCGGGGTATTCTTCCCCACTTGTGGGGCGTTTGAGGCCCGCGTTTATCAGGCAGCAGTGTCAAAAGTCGGTTTGACGACAATTTTTACCAACTATAAATTAACGCAAAAAAAAAAGGTGTGTTTGTTATTTGCATCTTGACAGTAACAGCGCAAAACGCGACGGGTAGATAACGGAGCGCTCTGGGCGGCAATGCACGCGGTCGTCTCTCCTTGGTGCTTTGCGCTCCTGCTATTTTTAGCCACGCTGAATAACAAGAATAAGGGAAAAAAAAAAAAAAAAAAAGACGGGGGACGTTAAAATAGGTTTCTTTTTAGAAGCTTTGTAGGGGAATGTTGCTACGA
Organism: Ixodes persulcatus; assembly: GCA_013358835.2. NCBI lineage: Eukaryota > Metazoa > Arthropoda > Arachnida > Ixodida > Ixodidae > Ixodes > Ixodes persulcatus. The sequence goes on from JABSTQ010009114.1 coordinate 609,073, forward strand.
TATCTTGGTGCCTAACTCTCCGTTGTCAGCTCTCTGAGCGACACTACTTCATATACGTTTCATGTTGTACCTCTATCGATAGGGATCACCGCATTCGACATCCTTTTCGGTAGCACTACATTTTCGCGAGCGAGATCGTTTCTTCGAACGCTTTTCATCGAATGTCGGAAACGAACAATCCTGTACACGGAGAAAAGCCAAGGGGATTTTAGGTACTTTTTTCCGCAGTATTTGGTCAGTCCGTAAAGCTTACGCTGTGGACACCGTCGATCGATGACTCGACGTATATACATATGCACGACGAACACGGCCTATATACTCTCTTTCGCGTAAGGCCCGAGCACTACACCATCGCAAAGAGCCAGGGCGAATCGGGCTTCTCGGAAACCGCTCGTGTTTTTAAGGTGTGTGTCACCAGCAACTGATTCAATCAAACGCGAAGGGATGTGTCATGACATGGCGTTTTCAGCCTGTGCGTTTGGTGCCCCGCTCGGACTTGAGATGAAACTGAGTATTTCCAGTTTCTGCAACTTTGTGGCTTCTCCCTTCGGCGCGCTCAAGGTCTCCATTGACTGCTACTGCGTCGTCCTCGAGATTCGGTTTGTAAAGCGCACGACGTTGCGAAGCTGACAGCCCGTGATTCACGCGGCGCTTCGGAGCCGTTCTCGTTGGGCTGTCGAGTTGCGCGGTTGCGTAATCGGCTCGGAAAAGTTCGCAGCCCGTGTGCTCTTGTTGCTCGGTCGATAATCATCTGTCTCTGATGTAGCGCCGAACGAGAGCTCCGGATGAACCAGGGGTTCACTGTTCACTGCAACAACGTTTAGGCGACGTGGACGCAAAGGAGGTAGACCAGGAAATTGCTTACTTTTCCTTCTTTTTGGCGCTGGTGCAAGCCGTTATATAACACCTAAAACGAGCAACCACGGGGACGCATGTTTTTTGTTTTGTTTTGTTGCCCAAGTTTTATACGGAGCCACATGCTTCCCGATTGTTCTTATGTGCACGGCTGAAAGAATGAAACATATTGTGTCGGTCACAGGTTAGAGTCCGGTAGAAGCCCCCCTTTTCCAGTGTGAGCTTTCGACGATGCTTCGGCGTCTCGAGAGCACGCGTAGCCAAAGCCCGACGGAAAGTCACACGTGGGGACCGTTAATTTTGGCGATAAAAGTTGCTGCCGGACACCGACTGTATCAGTATAAAAATGCGGAAAAGCTTGTATTTCAGGTTGGCGTCGTCATCCGTATTGCGCAGTGTACCACCATTTGCCGTTGAATCACGCTGCACGTCGTACAACATAAAAAAAAACAAAAAAAACTACAAGAAAAGCGAACTTTTCTCCCCTTCCAAAATGAAAATGCGCGAGGAGGAAGTCTCTTACGCAACCGGGGTTAAAGCGAACAAAGAAAAAAGAAATACTCCTACGACATTGGGGGAGTGAAGCAGAGATATAGTCCCTCTGCGGGCTCTGCGGGGCGTAGATATGGAAGTTGGCCGGAGGCGTCGGTGACTCGGATATTGCGGGCGCCGCATTACAATGGGAGGGGGGGCGGTCTGGCGCGGTCGGCGGAGGATGGAGCACAATGCGTCTCCCGCATCTTCCTCCGGCGTCGTCTTCCATCGTTTGCGAGTGACGTTGGTCTCTTTGTTAGGCGGCTGTGTGCCGCCTCGCCTTTCTTTGCCTTGCCCCTCCAACGAGCTGAAGGGGATCGGGCCGCGGCGACCCAGCGGTCACGTAGCGGCAGCGCGAAGGCTTTTCCTGTCGTGCGTTAGCAAGGGCGTCTGATATCGACCCTTATCGCTCGTCGAATCTTGCGGGTCTCATTAGGGAGTTTGAGCGTTCCGTGTACGAGCAAACGCAACAAGCACAGCGCGTGCGCCCAAACTGTTCGTTTGCTCCTACGCAGAATACTAAAAGTCTCTCTCTAGTGTGAGCACTAGCGGTGTACACAATTATAATCGGTGACAGGTTAAGACTTGGGGGGGGGGGGGGAAGGCAAGGCGCCCTTCTTACCTCTTTCCACTTTAGCAGAGCGAAGGCTGGAGAGGAGGTGACATCCCCTCTAGGTTCCCGTTGAATTGATGTCATTAGCTTATGCTTGAAAGATCGGAGAAGCTCTGAGCTTGCCATATATGTTGGAGTAATGCACGACTTTGATCTTCGTTATTTTTTTTTTTTTCTCCTAATGCGTCTATCAATACGGTGAACGTTTACAAAAGTAACATCAAAGAAAGTAGTACGACGTCCGTTTAATGTTGGAGAAACTCGGGACTTGGCATTGGAGTGCGGTCACAAAAACCATCCGCAGGCTTTTGTCAGCCCCCCCCCCCCCCCCCCTTTTTTTTTTATTTTTGCGCGTTCGTCTCCGACTGCGATCCGTACGATGCCGGGTTCATAAGTGGCTCGCAGCGGCCGATTCTTTGCTCCTCTTCTCCTCCGCTGTCATTTGGCATCTTTTGCCCGCCTTTGGCGGCGCACGTCGCCGTTCATCACTCTGCCTCCCCCCCCCCCCCCCTCTTTCTTTTCCCGCTTCTCCGCCGCCATACCCCCCACGTCCTCATTCATCCTGCCTGTGAAAGCTGCTCTTCTCATTGATATGGCCTCCTCCTCCTTTCCAGCTCTCTCCATCTTCTTCCGTAGCCGTGGCAACCGGCGTTGCCGTGGCAACCTTTCGCTCGCGTCATAAACGACTCTTGACCGAGTTTTGGTGGGAGAGGGGGAGATGCGTTTTGTCGGAGGCTGAGGATTTTTGCTGTCCCCCCACTCCATCATCTGCTTGGAGGAGGACCGGGAGGCGGAGGAGGGTGACGCGTGGAGGACCGTTTCTTTTGTCGCCGCGACGAATCGGTCGGCGCCGAATTATGGATGATGATGATGATGGTGATCTGTCTGCCCGCCCCTCTTCTCTTGCCCTTTCTTCTGCCTTACACACTCGCTTGATCCGACCTTTCCGGTCCATCGCACGTTTCGCTCTCCTTTGTTTTGTGTGTGTGTGTGTGTGTATCGGATTTGTAGCGTTGCGGAAATTGGCGATGCCGGGCTTGTCTTTCGGTCGATTTCTTCGGGGAGGATTGTGTAGTAGACGTTCACCCGTAAGCTGACAGTGTGCTGGAAGCTATACACGCTCCACCCCTTGCTCTCTGTGCGTGGGTATAAGGGCGGGAACGTGATCACGTGGCGAAAGATGGGCGTGCGGTTGGTCCGAAGGAGCGACCACCGTAGCGACGTAGCCTCCACCGCACTCTCCCTTTGTCACGCGGTGTCTCGAAGGGTCTCGCGCGCTGCAAGGGTCCGCACGGCTCAGGTGTGGGGTGGGCTGCGGCGGGTGGGCCTAGAGTGGCTCCGGAATTCACGAAAGGACAGAGGGGATGGTGGTGAGGCCTGTTTATTGTGCGGAACCGGTGGTGGTGGTGATGACGACTCCCCGACGGAGGGCGCTTGTTTTCCGGCTCGCTTCCTTTTTTTTTTTTTTAATTTCGGGAGTTTGATGGGAGTTTTGGGGACTGCGCGAGTACGTGCCTGGAATTGACGGGCCCGTTTGGGGAAATTCGTTTTCGCCGTGGAATGTCGGAGTCGGAATTGGGGACTTGTTTTTGCGGGGTGGCTGGGGGGAGGGCAATGATGCGTGGATGGTTGGGAAGGAGGGAGGAGAATTCGGCGTGTGGTGCGACGCGCAATGAAAACAATAATTGGTCTGGACCGTTTTATCGAGGCGGAAACTTGGTTCGACGGCTTTCGGGTTAAATACAGAGGGGTGGCGCGATATTCACTGACCTTTTGGGAAGGTGACGCGAATTGTGAAAGTGCCGGAGGGAGATGTAAAATAATTTACCGAGTGGTGGGTTTCATCTTTTAACGTGTGCGCAGTGAAAAGGAGCGCAAGGACACGGGAAATTGAATCCCGTGCAAAACCCGTACATGAGGCAATGGCAGAACGATGCGCTCTAAAAACAACGACGCAAGTGGAGGAGGCAAAACGCGAACACAGCAGTAGTACGATGAGCGAAACCAGGAAGGTTAACCCATTCAGCGTTTAGCTGGATGAGTTCTAATTTTTTGCCCTCTGTAACTATGGTAGATGTTTGGTAAATGTTTAAAAATTTTTCATCTAACTTTATTCTCAATGATTCCATTGAGTTTCTATTGAACATTACCTTTTTTTGTCTCGTATTCCTTTTTGATCTCGTATTTCCTTTTGATGGACTCTTTTAGAGCGCAGCTCTTAGGCGCCCGTTTCCGGCTTGAGCGGCGTCGCCGTCGGCGTAACCACGCGGTGCATTATGGGTAAATTTTCCCGAAGGACCTCGGGTTCCTTCGGGAGGACCGTAAGGTCACGTGTCCCCCCCCCCCCCCCCCCCCCCGTGGTCACGTAAACCCCTAGGCCACGTGCTCCCCCCAGGTCACGTGACCCCCCCCCCCCCCCTCCTCGTGCCTTCCCCTCCTCCTCAAGAGCTGCGCTCTAATTTGGCGTTACAGGGAGTTGTAAACGGCTTTCATTTTTTTCTCTCTCTCTTTCTCTTACCCTCTTCCTATTTTTTCTTCCATGCTGTTTCTTCACTTTATTTTGTGGTAGCAATAATCTGCAGAAATGGAAACAGGCAATAGTCCTTAGTAATGACCAATTGCTGATTCCATTACGGTGTATCTGTATGAACTACTCTTCTCCCTAGTGAAAAGGGCAGCACATGCCCATGCAGCGCATGAAATATTACGTAAACACTTTAGTCAAGGTATATTTTTCAGCCTGGAGAAACAGATTCAGGCTGTTTTGTAAACTATGCATTCAGTATTTGATTCCGGTGGTCTGCCGGTTCTTATTTATTGCTTATTTATCTAATTCGAAAATTTTAACCTTTTCAGGGATACTCTTTTTTTTTCTTTTTTTTTTTAAGTGCAGAGTGTTAGCTCTTTGGGCTGCAGTCTTGTGCAGTTGCAAATGTGTAGAAGGTAAAATAGAATTTGGCAAATGAAAGACAACAGTGGGAAATCAACTTGAAAGTTCACTTCTAACAGCTTATTCCAAGTTACGGAAATCCTGGCATAACTTTTCAGGTAAATTCTTTAGGGATAATTTCATGGCACCCCCGATTATCTGACACTTCTGTTATGATTTGTAGATAATATTAAAACTTCTCCAGTTTGTTTTTAATGATGTCCTCCCACTGTTTTACAGTATGATAGTGGACTTGTGCCGATTTGTTTCCCCCCATTTTTGTTGCATTTCCTGGTTTTCGTGAATTAAAGTTGATGCGCCGCAAATCATGCCTGTGGCCATTGGCAGGCACTTGAATTGAATAGTAGCTTGAAACGTTGTTCTATCCAGATTTGATTCTGATATCCTTAGAGCACGGCACGACTTCTGCACAGCCCATGTTCGCGACGGGGAGTCCCCAGTTGCCGAGAGTCCGTCGAGCTTTCCTCGGACCCTGATCGTTTTGACACGTTTGCTTTATTTCCGGCAGGCGGGGAGACGCATCTGATAATTGACACGTTTGTCTTTTTTTTTTTTTCTTTTTTTTTTGCGCACTGCCCAGACAGCGCCCTTGCTCCGCTGCCAAGGAGTTGCGACGTCTCGTTGCGCGGGCACTGCTAACCCATTTTCGGGGGTTTAAATTTAAGGCGAGGAAGGCTCGCCGAAGGTGGCCCCTCTCCGAGCCGACGGTTGCGTTCCGTCGCGCTCTCGCGTCAGAAAAAACAAACAAAAAAAAAAGAAAAACAATACATTTGAGGTGTCGACAGTGGTGTGCGTTTGCGGGGAGACACGGCACACCGGATTTCCTCACGAGGTCGCCGACGTCAAGCTTAATGCTCCGGCAATCACTGACGCTGGATTACGTGTCTTTAGCAATCCTCGACCTCCGCAATGTGCTTTTTAACATCTTGGGAATGTCTCCCTGCTTTTTGTGCTTTAGTTTCGTGCATGCTTTCGGGTGAAAGTAAAGTTTCAGATACTATTTGTGGTCACTCTCTTTCTGGCTTTGCTCATGCAGGGTGTTCATTTTTAGGCTATACTAACGCAATCTGTGCAGGTAAGATATACGGCCAGTGGGACATAATGTAATCGTCGCACTAAGTCACTCAATGAGCTTTTTTTAATGAGTGAAGGTAAACATGGAGTTCCAATCAGAAACATGCTGAGCGTCACCGAAAACCACGAAATCAGTAAATTTGAGGAAGACCGAGGCCGTGGGACGTGCGGATAGTGCGCTAATGTTACCACTCGTACAGCAGGTGCGAGGCTAGTGATGCGACAACGCGGATGATTAGAGACGAATAAAAACCGTGCGGGCAGGTCTTTGTATTGCCAGCCTTGCGCCTGTCGGACGAGTGGCAACTTCAGCGCAATATCGCATTTCCCACGCACTACGAGTCTCTCTAAAATTTACCGATTCAGGGATTTTTGGCGATGCTCAGCAAGGTTTCTAATTGGAACCAAATGTTTTGCTAATTAAAAAGTAACACATTTTAGTCAATTATCCGACTTAACGTGATGATTAGACTCCTATATTATGCTTCCCTGGCCATATAACTCACTTGCACAGACTGCACTAATGTATTCGTCATAGATAAGAGAAAAAAAAAAAAACTATATGAAGCATTCTTGACACTTGATATGATGTGGTAACCTTGTGCAAAAACTATGTTAGTTTCATACATGCGTTCTGATTTTGGGGGGAATTGAATATGCCTACTTGGATGAATTAATTGAGGTCTTTTGGCTTACAATGTTTGATCTCCTAGTATGGGGTGTCATTTGCAGAATGAGTATTAATGCATTGTTGTGAATTGCTATTTATCAATCGATGAATTTTAGCTTAAAGCAGCCCAACAAAAGGGCTTTATGTACTTTTTTTTTTTACATTTATGACATTCGAAGCAAGTGATAAGCCAGCGTAGAGAGTTTCGGATGTTATCTAATTTTCGTTTTACCCAAATTTATGACTTACCTAATCATATGTCGAACCTTCAGGAACGATACTTTCTGTCAGCTTTATCACTCCTGAATTAGCTTTTGCTCCCCTTACATTCGCCTTCATGTAGGGATGGATGCCTTAGCTCATAGATTGTTGCGCTTCAACTTCATCGCTCTTGTTTTTCATTTCACGCTTGTTCTTATTTTATAATATAGCTCAGTTTCTGTACAATAGTCTGTAATTTCTGAAAGGTTTGGTTTCACAGAACTGCCAGTGTGTCACTCATATTTCGACTGGTGCTGTTTCTTTTAAATATTAAATTCAGCAAAGCTGACTTGAGCGTTGCTTAACAATTCTTCGGTAACTTTGAGTTGGACTAGAGCCGTAAGAAACCTAGCATTGGACGGATGAAAGAGACCCGAGGCAACCCTTTCAGGTGTGTCACGTATTCTCTGTTGCAAGGAATGATGGCGTGAATCATTACAGGTATAAATAATCGTTTCTCATAGCTGCTGCCTCCCATTTATTCCTGGCTGGCCTCCCTGCCCCGACAGAAAAGCGATTTCTAAAAGTAGCTCTCCCAGCGTGAAAGAGTTCTGAAATTTCTCACTAAAGCGCGTCGCAACTTCCCGGTGCTGAACGGTCTGTTGGGATAAACTCTGCGGAGTCATAGCCCTCAATCGTGAAAGCCTCGCGCGAGGAAAATATTGAGCGATATTTATGGCTCGAGCAACTGAGCAGGTGATTGCGCAATCGTGATGAAGTCGGATAAATCCTGCGAATAAGCCCAGAAGCGATTTTTTTTTCCCTCCGGGGGTTCATTGATTTGCCATTTGTAAGTTTTCTTAGCTGATGTTTGAGAAACTATTTGTATAGCGAACAATTATCTTGCGGTACATTGAGAGTTCGCAAACTTGTCAAGGCACATCTGCACCCGCATATTAAAGTATGAATGATGTTATCATCCTCGAAAACGTAAATGATAAGAACATCCTTCGCTTTTTTGAATCACTGGCCTTGCGCCTTCCGCAAGAGTGGTAACTTGGTAACCCCCTCGCTTCCCGCATGCTTCACGTCGTCATGAAATTGGCTAATTCGGGGGTTTTCGGCGACGCTCGGCAAGTTCCTAATTGAAACTATGTTTATTTTCACTAATTAAACAATCAATGAATCAATTTTAGGTAATGATATAGCTAATTAGGATGTTCTTTGCAATCTCTTCTGTCCGTTGTAACCAACAACTTATTCCCGAAAAGTTTTTGTTTTCTTCTCTCAAATCTTATATTTACGAATGTTTGAAAGTCTTTGCAAAAACACGCCGCATGTCAAATTTGCCGTTCTCTTACACAATGGTGCTTCATTCTGGTGCATGTTGCCACTCGCAAGTATTTAGCAGGCTTGCGAGCGTGTGGCTGATGTCGTGCCCTCTGTCCTGTGCAGGTGTGGTGCACGAACATCCACGGATTGGCTCCGACGGGGAGAGTGAGGAGGCGTCTGGGGCGTCGGACGAGGTCATCTCGCCCGTGAGGCTGCGCGCCAAGACCAACAACCGCTGGACCAGCCAGGTGACTGCCCACTCTCGCCACTCTGCTTCTGTAACCCTGAGACAAGGGGTCGGAAAAGAGACTGGTGTCCGTATGGGGGCAGTGTAATAATAATAATAACAGTGATATGATTGCTGCGCCATTTGCGGCAAACTGTGCCAACGTGCTTACCCTGCTACATCTTGCTACATTTCGCCAAAATATGGTGAATTTGCACCAGCATTGCGCCAAAGCGTAATTACACTAATAGATGAGGCCCCACTGCACGCCCAGATCGTTAGGTAGGCTTGTGCGAATTTTCGTAACCTTCGATTATCGCCTCGGATGACTTACTACTAGATATATCTGTGTCAAACACTGACAACATTGGAAGTCCCACAATATTTTTCATGTTTGCGGTGTGTTCTGGCGGGTTAGTTAGCTTCGTTAAGTGCGCTTCCCCGCCGCGCTTTGGTGCATTGCAGCGAAACGAGAACTGCGCGGTAGGCATTGCGCTTTTGCGTATCTTGCTTCGCTGCAGCGCACCCCCCACTGAGTGGAATGCACTCCTCCAGAGCGCGATGTCGCACACGCGAGCGTCGCGCATATAAAAAAAATTAAAAAATAAAAAAAAGTGTTTAGTGAGCATTCATGTAATAACCATTCCTTTCAGTAAAAATTTCTGCTGCTATATATGATAAATAACAATATTCTGAATTTGAGATTTGGCAGATACTTGGGCATTTTGAGAATATTTTATATAGACTGTTCCCTAGGTTTATTTTTTATGTCGAGCTCTCTTGTTTAGTTATAATTTTTATACAGGTTGCATCTGTGCGATGACACAGTGAAGAACAAATTAAAACTTAATTAACTGGTTAATTAACTTTTGAATAACTTCAATTAGTTCGGAGGGATTTTAAGGAGCCATATATATCGTTCACATGCCTATTTTTGTTATCACGAAGTTCTACATATAAAATGTCATTAATGTCCATAACCAAATGACAAAAGCTTTCTTTTCATCTTAATTAAAAATTTCAGTTTTATTACAACCTTTAGGACTCCAATGAAACACCAATGTAGGTGCTTGACATTATTGTTATAACATTATTTTCATGGAATATAATATTTGGTTTACTTTTAACTCCATAACTAAAGCAACTATTCACAGCAGTTTATACTGTCCGTCATCGATCAACAACCTGTTGCTGTTCCTAGGGTTTTTATTCACAACTAAACAGCTAATTCCGTGTTTGGGGAATTAAACCGGCCGTGCAAGTGATGCTAATAAAAGGTTGCACAGAAGTCGGAAGGCAAAGTAGTCATGTCTTTTAGTTGTACAGCCCAACACACAAATCTTAACGTAATATTTGCTATGGTAGGAGTGAAAATGAAATCTGCGCTAATGCTCCGAAAGTTCTTTTTGCTGCTCCAAAATGAACTTTTGGCTGCTCCAAAAGGTTCTCCAAAGTGGTTCAGACTGTAATAATAATAATATAGTTTTAGAGTTCAGCTCTTAGGCGCTCAATCCCGTGTTACGCAGCGTCGGCGTAACCATGTGTGTTGCATTATGGGACGTCGCAGACCTATACACCAATTCGATTCCTCGCTAAATTTGGCAAAGAAACTGAATAGACAATTTGTTAAATCCCCCAAGCGCCCCGGCTTGCACTCGAGGAATCATGAGAACGGTGTTCCTTCAGCTCCCTAGTGATAGATAATTTCGACCAATTCCATGGTTACACAGTTTTGGGTGTAATTCAAAGTCACCCTAAACAAGCGTCGTATAGTGCCCAAGGACCTGTCATATCACTTTTAAAATTTCTCGTCAATGTCAGCGTGTTTGATGCTGTGCATGCACTTTAACCTGGCTGAGCTGCAGAAATCTCTTACATTATTATCATTCTCGTGCAGCTTCAAAGACGCTGATATTAAGTTAGAAATGCTAAAAATGCTGTAAACAGCCCCGCTGACTTTGAGCTAAATCCTGGTTTTTTGTTGTTGTGGATTTTCGGCTTTTTAAGCAATTCCTGCTAAAACAACAATCACAGGAATGATAATATTGTAAGAGATTTCTGCAGCTCAGCCAGGTTAAAAGGAGGATCGCATGCGCAGTACAAAAACGCTCACATTGCCAAAAAATTTTAAAAGTGATATGACAGGTCCTTGTGCTGTATAAGGCGCTTGTTCAGGGTGACTCCAAATTACGCTGAAAGCTGTGTAACCTTAGATTTGGTCGAAATTACTGATCACTACGGAGCTGACGGAACACCGTTCCCATGATTCCTCGAGTGCGGGCCAGGGCGCTTGGGAATATAGCAAATGGTCTGTGACGTCCCATAATGCAACACTATGCATTCAGTTTCCCCGCTAAATTTAGCGGTAAAACTGATGTCGGGGGCATGACCTCAACAGCAATTCAGTTTCCCCGCTAAATTTAGCGGGGAATCAAATTAATGTTGAGGTCAAGTGACGTTAATTTTCCCACTAAATCTAGCAGAGAAACTGAATTTGTTCATAGGTGACGTGACACGAAGTCATGTTACGTCATTTTTCCCGCTAAATTTATCAGGGAAACTAAATTGGTGTTGAGGTTACATGGCGTCAGTTTTCCAGCTAAATTTAGCGGGGAAACTGGGAGGAGGGGAGGTTATGGAGGAGGAGGAAGGGATTGTTCTCTGTTCCCTCCTCTCCTCCTCCTCCTCTGTACCCTCCCCACCTCCTCCTTTATACCCTCTCCTTCTCCTGCATACCCTCCCATCACTGTATATCACAAAATCAAAATACCTCAAGAGCTGCGCTCTAATTTCGCATTACAGAGATTTGTAAACGTCTCAATTTTTTTATTGCAAACATTTTTATAGTACATAATCTGGCCCGCGAAAGCATGTTCACAACAGGTTGCATTTATATAATGTCAAAGCATGACTGCTAGCATGGAACTAATAAAACAAAAAAGGGAAAGAAAAAAGAAAATCTCAGAAATCGTACATGCAACTATAGGCTAAATTGGAGACACCATTATTTTAACCCATACTTTACTCGCTTCAGTGAATCTAGGTGCTGAAGTGCTTCCGGTTATCTACTAAAATAAAATGGAACATAATTCCGTCTATTTATTTTGCCATAATTTGTGTACGTCTTTGGAAGAGTAAAAGTTTCAATACGCCTTAGTGTTTGCGGTTTTGTAAGCACCGATTTAAAATATTTTTCATGGTAACGACAATATTGGGTGGGAATGTTTCTCGCTTAACACACGCTTACTGGTGCAAGTTACCCAAGTGTACGTGTGTGCAACACCACTGGCCAAGAAGCTTCCTTGTCGGGATGTAATTTCAAGGATAAAAGTGAACTTTTAGGGGCGAAGCTCCTTAGGGGCTAGCCATGTCCGTCTGTACATCTGTCCGTCCATCTGTTTGGCGTCTGTCTGGCGTCCAGTGCTCGTGCTCCTGCTCATGAGCTCACGTGCTCACGAGCACGTCAGCACGTGCTCACGTGCTCGTGTAGGGCAAAAAAGAAATGAAAAAAATTATGGAATTTTTTTTTTTTTTGCGCAGTCGACAGGATTCGAACCTGTGCGGGGAGACCCCAATGGATTTCTAGTCCATCGCCTTAACCACTCGGCCACGACTGCGGGACGGGTATGGGGCTCTGAGATGTGGTAGTAACACAAGAGCTGGGGATGGCATGGATGAAACCTTGCATGTGGCCGCTCAACGTGTATACAGGAGAGGGCGCTGCGGTCAAATGCGTATATAATCGCGTTAAACTTTGCATGCATTGGCTCAACGTTTATAGACGAGAGGGCGCTGCGGTCAAATGCTCAAATGCGTATATAACCACGTTCCATACCACACATTCTCTCTCTGACATGGATGAAAACGAACGAAAGGCTCGGCATGCTGCGGCTCAGCGTCTACGCAGACAAGCACCACCAGAGCTTCGCCCCAATCAACATCATTCACCACGTGGAGATGCGGTCAATTTTTTCTTTCAGTCTCTCCTTTGCAAAACGTGGTGATTGATGTCATGAATGCGGGGATCGCGTTGTCGACATAGTCACAGGAAGGACTCCATGGTTACCGTATTCAAATGTGGCTCTTAGATTGGATAAGAGCACTTTCGTGAGCACTCACTTTGTGCTCGTGACAATCAGTGCACTTACGAGCATTTTGGCCCGCGTCCAATTCACTGCAATTTGGGAATAGCCGAACAATTACAGAGTTTGGAACATGCTATGTGCTTTGTCAACTCCGGTGCATGACTACAATGTACATTGGCAGCATATAATCAGCACCGAATCACATGGCCGCCTGTTCTGACTGCGAGTTGACGTGGTGAACGCCGCTTGTTTTTTTACTAGTTTTTTCTACCACCGCCCTTGCTTAAAGAGAGAAATTAACGCACATTTCTTAGCTTATCGTCGGATTAATTCTAAGCAGTATTACTGCAAGCGCAAAAATTGTTGCACCCTCGCTTTAAAGGGACTATGAAAGGGAAGGTGGCAGCAGTCTGTAGACTGCAGGACCATCCTCTCCCACATGTGTTTATCTTGTTAGGACTTTTCTGGGATACAACCTGGTACAGATTGGTTATGTTATACCTCCAGAAAGCTTCTTGTAAGCTGATTAACAGATTATTCATTGCGAAGAGATAATCCTTTTTTTAGTCTGATGAAAGTCATGACTGTCCATCCAAAAACAAAGTAGGTATAGCTTTTTTTTTTTCAGCAAAAATCAGTGTGCGTGAACAAATATTGATACTTGTCTTGTGCTTCAGGAATGTGAGGTGTTTATTCTCAAGAAACGGGGAAAATTAATTTCATGTTGCCTTTAAAAAAAAAGGCAGAATAGAAGGGGATGGCACCTAGTCTATTGCCATTTGCTTAAAAGGCAAATTTTACTGCTAGGTAACATTTTACACTAATACTCTATACACTTCGTGGATTAAAAATAAAATAAAAAAGAGGTGTAAACAAGAAGCAGTCAAAGACAAATGGTGTGGGGGCAGTTGTCAGTCAGAACTGGAATTAGTGGGGAAATGAGAAATGACTTTACAATAATCAAGCAGGCAAGCTTTGAATGCTCACAGATATTCTGAGATGCCATGGAATGACCCTTACAAAGCAATTTTTATGTCAGAGAAGGAATGGTGATGGTGATAAGAATAAAAGAGGTGATAGGATAAGAAGTTACCATGAATAACTAACAGATGCAGCAAAACTAGAAGTGTGCAAATGGTGGTTCATAACAATGTGTCATCTCTAGCTTCTACAGTGTTAAGAAGACAGGCTGCTGTGGCTCTCCCTTGCACTGTGAAGATTATGAATGACACAGTGTTATTCGACTCAAACCACTATTTGCCCATTTCTAAGCAAAACTCTGGAAAGTGTCTGTGTCACATGACTGACTCCAGTATGTCAGTTGCAGCATCTAATGAAGGAAATTTGTGCACTGAATGAAGCCGTCTGAAGAGTTTACGACCGTTGCTATTTAGTAAATGCAGGCTCGCTGGAGCAAGAAGCAACATTGCTTCTGTGTCTTAGGAGCAGGAGCAACGAGCAATATTGCTTCCGCCCCGTTATAGGTCGGTAGTTTGGTTAGACTTTCCCTAATATAAATGCGCTTAGAAATACGTTGGCGTCAACTATTTTGCGCTACATCAATGAGGCATAGCTTCCGCAGTGCTCCAAAGCTGCCGGAGCTCCTTCCCGCAAGAGTGCGTGCAAATATGACGCAAGACGAAGCCACATGCTTTGGCGGCGGTGCTGGGCTGCTGCACTGCAGAAACTTCGCCAGCCTTGACTGCGTAACACAAAATGGTTGACGACAAATACTATTACCTTTGTTCTTTTGCGGCTGTGCCGTCTTGTGACAGGAAAAATACTAATTTCTAGGCTAGGCAAGATACCGTAAAAGAGCATTCCTCAAGTCTGCAGAAAGAGCTTTCACTGGCCTCTAACCCACTGTTCAAGTCTCCAAGCGTCTCTGTGGTAACCAAGTTTAAAAATAAAAAAAAGGGGGAAAAAAAAAAACTACCAGAGGCCTGAGCAGTAGCTGACTGAGTTTTTTTGTTTGGCTTTGTTTGGGTGCCTCAGTCATGTGGGTTGGGCTGTCACTGACACATTTGCTGAGCCTAAAGCTGTCCCACTTGGTTTCTTGTACCCGCTTCTGGTTTGGCTGCTTTTCCGCAAACAGAAAGACAAGAGCAGTGTCCAAAACTGCCGAGGAATCTGCCTGGGCCTCTCAGCATTGCTTTTTGAGTTTCTTTCCCCGGGGCACAGGCTCAAGGTCCCTGTCAAGATTGAGTTGCGGGCGGGGCTCTCGGCTCTCTTCCTTGGGCTGTCTAGTTGGGAGGGTATGCGCGAGTCTTAAAGGGGGTGGGGGGGGGGGGGGGGGCATTTTTTGAGGGAGTGGGAAGGCCAGAGAGTTTCCTGTAGATGCACCCAGAAATGGTAAGGCTTGGTGCATAATTGCTAAAACCTGAGACTGATGAACGCACAGAAGGGGGCAAACCCTTCTGTGTGCTTCTCCAGTCTCGGGTTTTTATAGTTATGAATAGTCGCTAGCTAGCTTGTTTTTCTTATCCTTGTGTTTGATGCAAGGGGCTTCTAAAGTGCGGACAATCCCTTTATAGCATGTGGTGCCATACGTACTGTTGGGTCATTGATTGTTTATTCATTTTGTGGGGCTAGGAGTCGCATGCTTTGACTAAAACTTGATTTGGTTAGCATTTCTTTGGACACGTCTGCTATGGCCTTTAATGACAAAATACTTTAAAATTCCCTGGTATCTTTAAGGGACCCATATAATAAGAACCTGACCTAATACTAGGAATTAGTTGGAGGTTGTGGAACGACAACAAGTCATGTTTGGAAATCTGACTTGGTAATGGAACTCGGGGTCCAATCTACTATATCCTTCATTTGGAATCGAAAAACTACTAGGTCTTCCATGCTTGCTGCTTGAACGCCCACGATTGACGGCCAGAACCTGTCTCTGATGGCAGACTCTAACATTTGCTCCGTCTCGTTCTGCAGTCTGACATCAGCAAGCGGTTGTCGTTACCAGCAGACCTGCGTCTACCAGAGGGCTTCCTTAGCAAGCAACAGCAAGTTCTCGATGGACCACTCAGCCGGTCTGTGCGGAGGCAATCTCTGGTGAGTGCCATGGTGCTACAAGTTGCACATGTGTAACGGGCCGTGAAACTGGTCTTGAGAGACGGGGAAAGCTGGCGACCTTCAGTGCATACCACAAAATGCAATTAGGTTGCTGCCTATGTACAGGGCGAGCCAAAGGGATAGACTGCTGTTTGAAGGGACTGCATAAATCGGTTTCTGAACTTATCGAGCTACGATTTTTCACAGAGGTGGCCAAAGGATGTGCAGTAAGGGTATAAAAATTTCACCGAACAAACTTGCCCGACTAAAAAGTTACAAGTGAAAAACCTGAAATCCCTCCCTACGACGCTGTCCTAACCAAAGACATCTGATTGGTGCAACAGCTGCTTGATGTCGGCAGTGCTCAACCGCGTCAACAGGGGGGGGGGGGGGGGGGGGGGTCGGCAGTTAAGGCACTGCGAGTACCGCATTTTTCAGCGTCGGCTTCGGTGGTGACGCCGCTGTTGTCAGTGGCTTGTTTTGGAGGTTTCCCTCCGCGTTGAGGCGCGCATCACCCAGTGTAGAATTGTAGGGGAGCCTGGAGGTCACTGCCGAAACTCCGCCCAAAAACGTCGGTGAGCCTCTTTCATCCTTTGGCACCCCCCGTAGCAGAGAGCATCCATCACTACTCTCGTTGGGAGCTAAGCGCGCACCACGAAGATGGCTTGCACCCCAAAACAGCACGGACTAAATTTGCGGACAAAGAAAAAAAGAAATGTGGGAACAACCAGAAAGTGCAAAGCAAATGGCGACATGTAGTCGAAATTAATTGTAAATTTGGCCAAGTGTCGTTACTCTGAAGCATAGCTTATTTAGTGGCACTATTCGCCGCTAGTCGCCGAGAGATGGCGTTCTAGATTGCGCTACCCTGCTCCGAAGGACAGCGATCAGCGCGCCTTGCTCCCCCGCAGTGTTGCCAGGTCTACTGATTTTTCGGTAGATCTACCGATTTTGCCCGCTGTCTGCTGATTCCCTGATTAAAAAAAAACAAACTTTCAGCCTTTCCAATCTGGGGAAGAGGGAAGACCAGCGAAGTTAACTATGGTGGGAATGAAGTAATGGCCAGCTGCAAGCCTGCAAGCCAGTGTGGAAAGGCCGGAAAAGTTGCCGCCATCTACGAGCGACGGAGGCAACCAGACAACCGGCAAGCAGGTTGTTTGGTTGCCACCATCGCTCATAGATGGCGGTAGCTGTCCAGAGTTCAGTGTCATCATTTGTTTGCTGACGGACACGATCCTGGGGAAACTAGCCCTTAACAGCTCCGCTGTAAAAAAAAACAAGGCGACAGATTCGTTTTGTTCTTTTTGTTTTATGTTATTTTTTTATGTGTTACTGGTAGAATAATATAATAGTGCAGGTGACAATTTGTGCAGAAAAAGTGAGTGTCCCTTCTGGCTAAGAAATGGCGTCTGCTATTGCTGTGTTCAAGAATCGTTGTTCGAGGAAGAAACATGCCCCGGACAGTGTCTGAACACTTTTTTTTAATGGATGTATTAGTAGCGTGACCTCGTCCTAAGAGCACGCCGCCAAAACATCTCTGACTTTTTACTCGGGCGAATTTGTTCCGTCGTCTTTACACCTTTTAATGCACATTCTTCAGCCACCTCTCTAAAACAATTTTAGCTTAATACGTTCACAAACCGATTATGGAGGCCCTTCAAACAGACATGAATCCCTTTGATTCGTCCTCTATTTTTGTCGATTTGGTGTAAACATGGAATGCCGAGAAAGTGCATGTTTTTGTATGTCCTGGAGAAACTACAGATCTTCGTTTTCTGTTTGTTGTATGCAAGGCACACTGCTTCTGCAAGTGTGGGGGTATCGAAATTCAAAAACCACCTTATCGTGTTTTTTTTTGTGTGGCTCCATATAAAACCAGTCGGCAGGCAGTATTGCTCCACGCTACAAAGGAAGCCTCTTTTTGTGTGCCTAGGTCAAAGCCAAATAGAGCCAAAAAAACTGGTGCATGTGAAAAAATTGCAACTTTAAAAAATGTCTGAATTCACTTTGTCTCATAATAATGTGCAAACTAGAGGGAAGAATTAACGAGAGATAAAAATGCTCGTATAAGATGAAGCAGACTGCTAATAATCTGTTGGTCTTGTTCCTCCTTTTTCAGTCTGAAATCGGGTTTGGGAAGATGGAGACATATACAAAGCTGGACAAGCTTGGGGAGGTAGGTTGCTCTTGAACCACTCTTTGTAGTGTGATGGAAACAAACCTTGTATGCATCTTGTAAGTGCATGCTGAAGCAATGTTAGTTGCTAATAGGAAAATATTGCTCCAATGTATGTAGCAGACACACATGGTACTATGTGTCATACATATACCAAAAAGAGTGCGTGAATTTAGGAAGTTCTTTTCCTGCTTGAATGCTCGTCCAAACGAAGCATCACACGGAGCTGCCTTCTCGTGCCCGTGCCTTCGATAGCACTGCACACAAGTTACCAGCGTATACGGTCTGTTGCAATAAAATAATTGCAAAAATGTTCCACCCTAAGATTCCTCCGAGATAAATGGCATCACCTAGCGACCCAGTGCAACCTTTCTCATCTCGCAGAAGAAAAAGGGCACCCACCAGCGTCCCTCTTTTTTAGGGGCGAAGCTCCTTAGGGGCTAGCCATGTCCGTATGTCCGTCCGCCGTAGGCGTCGGGTGCTCGTGCTTCTACTCGTGAGATCACATGCTCACGAGCACGTGAGCACATGCTCACGGGCTCGTGTAGGGCAAAAAAAAAATTGGAAAAAAAAAATGAAAACAATTATGAAAAAAGAAAAAGAAGAAAAAAAAGAGTAGGGGGTTCTGAGATGCCATCCCATGTCTTCTTAAAAAAAGAAAAAGAAGAAAACCACACATTCTCCTACTGATATGAATGAAAAGGCTCGGCATGCTGCGGCTCGGCGTCTACGCAGACAAGCACCACCAGAGCTTCGCCCCAAGCACCATCATTCACCACGTGGAGATGCGGTCAATTTTTTTTTTTTTTTTTTTAAAGATTTGCGTTCACGAAATTGGGGCTCCGTCCTAATACTCAAGATGTCTCGGCGCATTGGGCATCGATCAAAAGGATTTCTCCGTTTTGTGGACGTAAGAACCGGAGAAGAACTGCTGCCTCCCTCGCAGTTCTTGCATGGCAGCAGACCGTAGCGATGGCAGTATTCTGCAACTTCCTGCAAGTGACGCCCGTGTGGTTGCAGGGGACGTATGCCATGGTGTTCAAGGGAAAGAGTCGGCTAACAGACAACCTGGTAGCCCTCAAGGAAATTCGGTTGGAGCACGAGGAAGGAGCACCCTGCACTGCCATAAGAGAAGGTGGGTCGTGCGCTCCGCAGAAGGGCCTGGCTGCAAACGGACGGTTCGTGAAATCTAGTGCCGCCAGTTCTTGGGAGTGAGTGTATTGGGGGGAAAAAAAAATATTAAGTTTACAGCTGTGCTGTAAACTTAAACGCATGTCACTTCTGACGGAGCGAAGAGGGACTGGAGAGAAAAAGTACAGAAGCTCTAGTTCTGTCCCCCCCTTGTTTTGGGCTCAAAGGGATTCTAGTGCCACTTTGAGTCGCACTGTCCAGTGAGAGCTTTGATGGTTGGTCGGAGGTGTCAGACGTGGTGCAATGCTCGAATGGAGCCTTATACTCTTAAACAAGTTGCTGCGCAAGTCAAATTCATGCAGCCAACTGGGCCAATCAAACTTGACTACCGAAGCTTGATTTTCGTGCGTACAACAAACTTTCACATGTAATGTGGTTTTTATACCTAGCTAGATATCTTGTCAAATTAAACTTTGCTGTAAACCATAGCTGTACCACAAGTATTCTAAGGGGAGATATGACTTGGGGGGGGGGGGGGAATTGACTTTTGAACACTTCACTCATATTGATCAAAATTTTCAGGGTGAATAGATTCATATTAGGTATGAGGACATCTAAAGTTTCGGCCTTATAGCCCGATTCAAGCTCCAGAAAAAAAAAAGGTGACTTCATAGGAAATGTATTAAAGAAAAATA
Source organism: Ixodes persulcatus (assembly GCA_013358835.2). Taxonomy (NCBI): domain Eukaryota; kingdom Metazoa; phylum Arthropoda; class Arachnida; order Ixodida; family Ixodidae; genus Ixodes; species Ixodes persulcatus. Next base: position 628,672 of record JABSTQ010009114.1, read on the forward strand.
TGATGGGCAATCCACAAAACTTTTGTTTTAATCGGAAGTAGAATTCCCATCGCACAAGTTAAGGTAAAAATTTATTATAGAAAATGCAATTCTAGAAAAAAATAATAACAAAAAAAAAATTGCGAAAGATATTTGTGTTTTAAGTTATTCAGTTTTCATCATGAGGGATATACCATAATATCTTGAGAGATAACCCACCCCAAAAGATAGCCCATCCTGTTTTGTAGAGGGGGTTTAGTTTTTTAATTGCTGAAGTTGAACTAACTTTTGAATGCCAAAAGTTTGCTCACCCCCTATTTTCAGTTAATGTGCTCTCTGTTATAGACCGTTCCATTAGGGTCATAGCAGAGAGGGTAATAGAGAGAAAAAAATGCCCTCCCCCTCTCACCCCGCACGTCGTCTACTCCGCCGAGTGGGCTGTATACCTAGCATCCGGCTGGCGTGCAAACTCTGTTGAAAATCGCGTCATTTTGGAAATTTCAAGCGCAGATGCGCGAATTTAGATATGCAAGTTATCGTGTAATGCTGTGCTCGATAAAAAAACTAACCGGTTCCAAATGCGCTGTTACCTGCGTGCAAATAAAAAAAAAAAAAAATGGGGAAAACTGTGTCAGATTGGCCGGTCTCTCCGGTGAAAGTGCACCCGGTTGCCGTACCTTTTTTACTATACAAAGTTCGTACTGGTGTAGGCCTTTAGCGACCATGAGTGGAAGTCTAAAATAATAAATAAAAACATGTTCTCCTGCCGCAATACATGCCGTAGTTGACGGTAGTACTGCCGGCTGACTCAACTGCTATTTAAGTAACGGAAAAAAGATATGCTAGTTGATCATTTACCGAAATAGAACAACAGAGAGCTATAGGCTGATTTTGGAGTAGCCATAACTATTCTAAGAACGCGAACCACTTCACAACGGCAGCCACGAGCGAGAATTTGATGTTCCGTACAGCCCGCCGATACAGCCCAAAGATGGAGAATGGCAACCTCCCGGTTTGTCGTCTGCTAGCGGAGTCGGGCGCGTGCCCTCTCTCTCGTTTTACCCCGCCGAACCCGCTGAATTTCCCGGATGTATGGAGAGGGCGCTGCTGTCGAACAAAATGGTGCCGCCCAGTGAGCGCTAAATGGAATGGTCTATAGGTTATTACGGTAGCTTTTTCACATTACGAGTGCCTTAACTTGTTCCTCAGGAAATTTCAGCCTGAGACACCACTGAACGAAGTCTTTACACTCTTGAAACAAAAATGATAAATTTCCTGCCAGAAAGTGAAACTGAGAAAAATGCATTTGAAGTTTCAACTTTAGGTTTCCCTATGTTGTGAGTTCCAGGCACACAAAATTTATCTAGAGCATAGGTAGCACCTTCCTCTTTGAGACCTTGTCCTTCCCCTGGCGATATTTACCAGCTTGTGTCATTTGTAGGCAGACTAACTTTGGTAGCAGGCATTTCTCGACAGATAAACTGTCGAGAACTGAGAGGCAAATGATACTAAAGAAGATAGGCAAAGTGGCACTATGATCTGAAATGGAAGATTTACTGCCAAAGTGTGCTGCTGAAGATAAACAATATCATGTCACTAGGCAGGACCAATATTAAGCCCTGTTTTGGGTCTCAAGCAAGAAGATTGCTCATACCATGTTTTTTTAATATATTTTCTGTTTCTGTGTATGGGGTTTTCCTGGCCATTGATTCTTCTTAACTTGGAAGAGCTTTACAGGGTACATCTACAGTAAATGACCTCACTTCCAACGAAGTTGAGCTGTTCTGGGTATGTTAAACAAGCACGGAGCAACCCTAATTTTTAAAAATGTGAAAATTTGCTACCTGCTGATTTGTGGGGCTGCCGGCATGCCAAACATAATTTTTTGCGAGGTAAATCATGCGTGTTCTTAAGTGAAAGTTCTTGAAACCATACTTTGGAAGTTTATAAACACAAATAAAACCTTTTTCAAAAAAGCATTTTTTTTTTTAAATTTAGACTTTAAAGGCCATATTTTCCGTTGAACTGGTTGACCTGCACTTTTGAGTCGGATGGTTTTTGCAATTAAGTGTGATGTAGAGAAACTTTGTTTAAACTTGCTAGGTATAGTTCGTGTTTGAGTTGTTTCGGGACCTGACTCAATATTCCTAATATTTCTCGCATTGTTTTCTTCCGCAGTATCATTGTTAAAGGACCTCAGGCACAACAACATAGTGACTCTGCACGACATAGTTCACACGGAGAAATCTCTCACCTTGGTGTTTGAGTATCTGGTGAGTTCCGAGTCGTCGTCCCATTTCCTCCGAAGGCTATGCCCGTCATTGACGCAAAGAGGCTCCTAAAACTACAATTCGCTGGAAGTGCGATCCTTTCAAATTTTAGACCTTCCTGTTTCTTTTTGAGACACGTCTCTAAAGCATAAAAAGGCACCGTTGCATTTTCCTCTCGGACCCAACGAACGCGGTGTGTACTGTTTCGCAATGCATTCTGGGGAAACGTTTGCTTCGGTTCAGCTCTTGATTTACAGTCAGTCTGCTATTTGGGAAAGCATTGACTTCAAATGAATTTTGAATTGCGAACAACCCACCACTTGGGGCTGCGTTGCTCGGCTCGTGAGGCTCGACGAGCAAACCGCTTATTTTGACTCTAAGCCTATTTTTTTCGTGTATCTGCACGATTCGAGGCAGTAATCATTGAAAGAGCGTTGTCAAGCAGTGCCCAGGGCTGTTTGAGTGAAGCCAGGGAGTCTGGGAATGAGGTGCTTACAACTTTCCCTCTTTGTTTGCTCAGGAAAAGGACCTGAAGCAGTATATGGACGACTGTGGAAACTTCCTTTCCATGAACAACGTGAAGGTATGTGCGTGCACATTGTCTTAAAAAAAAAAAGAAAAGAAAACAACCTGTCTAAGGAAAAAATCCCCCGCCACCTACCCTTTTTTTTAAGTTAACAGTTTGGTTGTGTTTGTTGGCAATTGAGGAAGAGGAACTGGTGTTTGTAAAAAGGCTAGGCGGGGCTAGTAATCGATCGGCGGTGAAAGAAATGCTGCTTCACCACCGATCCTTCTGGGCTGCACGACTTCCCCATGGGAGTAACACTTTTTGTTGTCAATTCTCCGTCTGTGCCAGCCATTTAAGGGGGGACGCGGGCTTTGAAAACCGAAAAATCGCGAAAAAGTCGATTTTTAGAAAACCTTATTTTTCGGTTGTATATCTCATAAACTACCTTCTCTGTAATTATCAGCACCAAATACAACGGGGAAATATTTAAAAACAATTATTTACGAGGCCTGGGTAGCATCCAAGTGACGGTCAAACGTCAAAATCAACCCCAACTTCGCGCGCTCGCCATTTTCGACGTGTTTGGCCGACGGCCGCCATCTTAGTCTTGTTTTGAACGTGAATTCTTTCTCTTTTTTTTGCCAGCTCCCAAAATGGCGTCGGCCGCGTGGTTACGGCGTGGTCGCCGTTCTTCCGTGTCGCAATTGCAAGAACGCGATTGGACAGAGCGCGCGCTCGAGGAGTGTGCGGGGGAGCGCGCGACTGCTATTGGCTGGGACGCGATTTCTCCGCGCGCGGAGCGCTCTCCTCCTCCTCCGTTTCTCCTGCTGCTGCCGCTCGCGTCGTCTGCTCTCGGTAGTGGTCTGCTTGCACGCGCTCTTGCTTTGTCAGCTCCGCTTCGTTTTTCGCCATCTTTACGATCGTTTTCCGAACTTTCTTTGAGTAGTTTCGTGTAGCGTGCCCGTCTGTTTCGTGGTCGCACACGATGCGGGGTTCGAAGTACAAGACGGTGCGCGCGTTTGGCGCGCGGAAGCGGTCTCTGGGTAGCATCCAAGTGACGGTCAAACGTCAAAATCAACCCCAACTTCGCGCGCTCGCCATTTTCGACGTGTTTGGCCGACGGCCGCCATCTTAGTCTTGTTTTGAACGTGAATTCTTTCTCTTTTTTTTGCCAGCTCCCAAAATGGCGTCGGCCGCGTGGTTACGGCGTGGTCGCCGTTCTTCCGTGTCGCAATTGCAAGAACGCGATTGGACAGAGCGCGCGCTCGAGGAGTGTGCGGGGGAGCGCGCGACTGCTATTGGCTGGGACGCGATTTCTCCGCGCGCGGAGCGCTCTCCTCCTCCTCCGTTTCTCCTGCTGCTGCCGCTCGCGTCGTCTGCTCTCGGTAGTGGTCTGCTTGCACGCGCTCTTGCTTTGTCAGCTCCGCTTCGTTTTTCGCCATCTTTACGATCGTTTTCCGAACTTTCTTTGAGTAGTTTCGTGTAGCGTGCCCGTCTGTTTCGTGGTCGCACACGATGCGGGGTTCGAAGTACAAGACGGTGCGCGCGTTTGGCGCGCGGAAGCGGTCTATGAAGTTAGTGCGGATGGCGAAGTTGGAAGTTTCTGCGCGGCGTGCCGTCAATGATGATCGCGTCAACACTTCTAGTGATGGATTTTCTGTGCCATCGGCTGTCGTCGAGGAAGAACTCATCGCCCCGCTCACGCCTGGAGTACCGAGCATGCCGACCCTTGTGGTTCCTCCCGAGATCGCAGGTCCCAGCGCCCGTCTTCCGCCTGCCGCGACAAGTGGGAGCGCGTCTTCCAGCACCCATCTGCGGACGCATTTCCTGACACGTGAGGAGATCGAAGCAGAAGCTAGACATTGCGATACCGTTCAAGCCGAACTTGGAGCTATGCCAGCAACCCAGAGGAAGTTTGAAGCCATGCTGCCCAATCCCACGCCTGCCTCTGCTACAAGCCAAGGTGAGAAGTTCTGCCTTGTTCAGATCGACGTTTTGAGCAACCTGCTCTGCTGCACAGTGTGCAAGCATTGCTCGGGAACTGGATTGACTGTCCAAGAAGGCACCAAACTCGGACTGGCAGCAAAACTCGAGGTCGTATGCCCCCATTGCGGCATTATTGCAAGTTCCTGGACTTCGCCACGCCAACAAGACTCGAGGGCCTTCGAAGTCAACATCCGCTCCATCATGGCGATCAAGCAGATAGGAAAGGGGCAGACAGCTCTCAATGACTTTTGGGCAGCTATGAACGTCTCCCACAGAGGTCTCCACCACAAAACGTTCCAGGAGCACCTGAAGAAGACCTTCAGAGAACCAGAGGCCCTGTGCGTGGAAAAGTTTTATGCCGAGTCAGCTGTCGCGGTGAAGACAGCCTGTAAGAAGATGGACCCGGGGTTCTGCAAGGATATCACCGTGGTGTACGACGGCACATGGCACAAGAGAGGGCACACATCTCACATCGGAGTCGGGTCAGTCATAGAATACCACACAGGCCTCATCTTGGACGCCGTCGTTTTATCCAACCTGTGCCTTGGTTGCCAAACAGGACCCAAGCCTGGAGATCAAGGGTATGACAGCTGGCACATGCATCATGTCTGCCAGAAAAACACGGACGCCAAATCTGGGAGGATGGAGGTCGAGGCGGCCCTGACCCTCTTCAAGCGCTCTATCTCCAAGCACGACCTGCGGTATACAGCACTTGTCTCCGACGGGGACAGCAGGACGTTCTCTGCCCTTACAGAAGAGAATGTTTACGGGCTAGTCCCCATCGTGAAGGAAGAGTGTTTGAACCATGTTCAGAAGAGGATGGGGACGGCACTGCGCAACCTTGTCCAGAAGAGCGACAAGCCGTTGAGCGGTAAGGGCAGGTTGACGAAGGCCCTCATCGACAAGCTTACCGACTACTATGGCTGGGCCCTCCGAAACAACTCCAAGGACGTGGCAGCGATGCAGCGTGCTGTTATGGCCACCTACCATCATGTCACGTCGACTGACCAGGAGCCTCACCATGAACTCTGCCCGGAGGGAGCTCAATCGTGGTGCCGTCATAGAGTTGCCGAGGCAAAAGGTGAGCCACAGCCCCAGCACAAGCACAAACTCCCAGCCTACGTCGCTGCAGCTATGCTGCCCGTCTACCAACGCCTGTCGCAGGTTTCTCTGCTTCAACGCTGCTTGGGAGCAAAGACTCAGAATGCATCTGAGTCTTTCCACTCTGTCCTGTGGTCTTTGATGCCTAAGGAACAGCATGCATCGCTGATCGCTGTCGAAACTGCACTGCATGAAGCAGTGTTGAGGTTCAATGCCGGCTGCTACAAGGCAACTTCAGAAATATCGGTCGCAGTGGGACTCCAGCCGGCCCATCTAGCCCTCCAACGAGCTGCCGAGAAAGATGCCCTACGTCTGCACAAGGCCAGCAAACGACATCAAGAGAAGTTGGAAAGGCGGAACAAGAAGAAAGTGCGCAAGAACACTTCTGACTATTCTGCAGGATCATTCTAAAGCTGAAAATCTGTGTGCAACTTTCAAGTGCTGTTTTCTCAGAATGGATTTTTTCACTGCCGTGGCTGCTCGTCCCAGCGATATCTCAGGAACTGATGAATAGATTTTTGTGCCGTCTTTTTTATTCTGTTCCTAAATAACTTTGTGAGGGCATAACAGAGCCCTTTTTCTAGAAAACTGTGCTAAAAATTTATAATAAAAAAATTAAATTTGATGAATGTGGGTTTCATTGACTACACAAAATTCAAAGTTGCGTTAAAATTTTTCAACAAAGAAATTTAAAAAAAGGGCTCTGTTATGCCCTGGGGAACCTATCCAGGGGTCGTCATAACAAATTTTACGCCGCTACTACCTTTTTCAAATTCTCCAGGCCTGGGATAAGGAATGCATATGGACGATTTTGATAAATATTTGTAACTTCAGAAATAATATGCACAGCTCCATGAAACTTTGCAGTTACTCTTATGTCTGTACTATAAACACACCCTGTAAATTTCGTTCAGATATCTCTAGAAATAAGAAAGTTAATATTTATTGCCCACCTCCTCCCTTAAGTGAAGGTGACGGAGTTACTTATTGATATAATGCTGACCAATCCCCAATTTCACGTTGATTTGGTCTCTATGTAAATGCTACATCTTGCACCTCTCTGCAACCATTTTCTCTTTCTCTTTTTCTAAATCTCACTTTGCTGTTCTCTTTCTTGATCTCACAAAATGAAATCTGCACAACCTCGTTGATAAGTTCTTCGTTCCTATGTATTTCTGGCTGTTCGTGAACTCCCCTGTCCCTGAACTCCAATGGGAATGTGTGTATCAATTTCTCCTCCGTTGCGCCCACCTTCCCAGTTCATACGTCGAAAAATTGCCGCCCAATGTGGCCGATGCGATACGTTGGGTCATGGCCACTTGCTTCCTCTCGCTTTGCCCCTTTCCTTTTTCATCTCTTTGCTCGTCTGAGCTGTGCCTTTTGTCATTCTTGCTCGGCGGGCATGACCTTGAACTAGGCTCGAAACTCGCAATCTGTCGTTTATCTCGCCATCCGCCAGTTTAGTTGCGCGTGGAATTCGGAGCTTGTGATTGTGCACCTGAGGGTTCACTGTTTTGCCTTGGCGTGCTAGGAGCAGCAGTCGACGAGGGGGACCACTTGCATTAGCTCGATAGGCTCGGACAGTTTGCTCAGTCGTAGAAGTCGTCATTCCTTGATTATGATTATAGATATCAATGAATGTCTACGGTGGATTCTTTAAACCTGGTTTATATATTATAGATATCTATAGGTACATCCCTGGTTTCAAAACAATTTGATGTTCATTACTAGCCCTTTGCAGTTAGATCTGACAGCCAACAGGCCTGTTGCAAAACAAGAAGCGCCGTCCACGACGGCGAAAGGAATGCCAGGAACGGCCTTGCGAACCGGTTGTATCGGACGACGGAGGCAATGGAGGATGCGCAGGCTAGCGAGCGAGGGCAGCATCTGCCACTTGGTAGATGCTGCGGTGCAAGGAATGGTGTACGGGCTGTCGTGCTCGGCCTTTTAGGATTTTTGCGAAAGGTCTATTCTGCTTTTCTTTCAGTCAGAACCTACCATATTTTTGGTATGGTAGGTTCTAACTGCATATGACCCACACCCCCAACTTACTACTCTCAGAACCCTCCCCCCCCCCCCCCCCCAAAAACCTCGCATGTTATTTGCACTAACCCCGTTAAGCAGTCTCCATATCCAGCTAGAAACCAAACCTTCATTTTGAATACACTAATCACTGTAGTCACCACCGCTATCATCTGAGGCACCTTCATTGTTGCAGTCAGCGTTGTCATCCCTGTCGTCAAGGCAATTGCTGATGCAGCACTTTTTGAAACTGTTTCGCACCATCTCGTCTGGGAAGGTCACGCCGGTCACACCGGATCTCTTTCAATAGGAATGACCGTGACCTCTTCTCTCCTCGATGAACTTAACGAGCGCTTCTTCAAGCTCTGGGTATGCACCAGCCTTCGGACCGCAAAATGATCTTTGGTCACGGCTTGCAGTTTGCGGGGCTCTCTCTCTTCCTCTCTTCTCGCAAACACAACTCAGCAATGTCGTAGTGGTCATAGTTTTGGCACGGTTTCCAATCTCTTCGGCAACGGATCTGACGATAGGCTAGCATGGAGTAGCGTTCAACGGCTTGGCTCGGCTCAGCTGCGCAGCTCGCAAAAACAATGCAAAGATGGCTACCAGAGAACAGAAGAAGATATTAGGAAGAAGAAGGTGCCTAGGAGAGACCAGAGCGCTCGCATTGCCACGAAGCCTCACTGCCAGCCGAAATTCCCGTATAATCGACACCCCTACTTTGCCTCCGATTTTGTATAAATTTGGATGCATGTGATACGCAAGAAAATACGGTATATTATTATGCGGTATAATATGGTAAGCGATAAAGAGAAAGAGCTATTCTTACTCGTGCACTCTGTCCGTGAGTACATCAAAAATGCTTTAAACTCTGACGCTGAAACATCTTCACAGCTTTTTTCCACCGAGCGTTCTGAGGCTCAGCAAGCACAATTTTTTCGCATGCATACCTGTTTTTTTTTTTTGCACAGTTACTTCCATCCCTTCATGCATGTAAAAGAATTAGGAGTATACTAGCCTAGTTCAGAACGGGTATTCAATGAGGCTTCCTGTGCTCCTGAATTGTTGACACTGAATGGAAAAGTATGATAATGGGGAGGTCCTGGGCGTACAGCCTCCGGGAAAAAGTTTGCGTTGGAGCATCTTCATAACTGCCATTGCTGCGGTATCTTCATCCTCATCTGTAAGCTCGCTGCAGTCGGAAGTCCTTTGTTCGTCTCCTGAGGGAGAAATATAATTCTCCTTTTCATGGCTAATTTGTGCGAAGACTTTCTACAAAAGGTGTGCAGTGAGAATGAAGCGACATTTGTTCATGCCATGCATGGGGGTAGAACCACGAGCTCGTATGATGGTGCTCGTGCATTGCATTGCCCCGTCTGAAACATGCTAAATAGCAGCCTGAACAAAGTCGGCAAACCCTCCAAGCGATCAGTCTTGGGCAGTAACTAGTTACTAGTAACGCGTTACCGGTAACTTGTTACATTTTCCGGTAACTTTTACCTGTAACGCGTTACTCTTTAATATTGGTAACTTGTAAATGTAGCAGTGTTACTTTTTTATTGGGCAACTAACTGTTTAGGCCGTTACAGTTACTTTTTTTTTACTATATAAATCAGAACCCACTGACGCGGACATGGAGAAATTGCCATCTTAAAGTATTTTTCTCCAAACTCCTCGCTGGCAACAGAAAATAAGAAGAAGAAGAAGCGTGGCCACGCTTTAAACAAACAAAAAATTGCCTGGTTTAGCCCACGACCGAGAATGGACGACGGACGAGTCAGCACGAAACCAGGAGACAAAGGAAGCGGCGCCCGCGGTGGTAGGGGCGGCAAACAATGTCAGTTTTACCGACTTTGGCTCACTCTTCTCTCGTGGGGACCATCTGCGGGTGTCGGTGGTCGTGCGATGTCTCCGAGTATTCCGTCTGGGCTATGTCTGGGATATGTCCGTGCTGTCGTTTTACACCCAGCCGTTCGCCGTTTCCTCATCCCTATTAGTTTTCAAGGAAGCCGTCCCCATATTGTGCAGAAAGCCGGCGCTTGTTTAAAGGGATGCTGAACCGATATCTGAAGTTGCCGAAATAAGCCCCGGACAAGCTTCCCGGGACCGCACTATACCTAAAAATGCTATTCATGTAAAGGGATGGAGATCGGATTATTATATTTCTTGGAATGACGACCGCTGATTGAGCCAGAAGCGCCAGAAGCCTCCGATGCGCGCGAGGCCCTCTGGGATTACTCGCAACGGAACTGACGTCAACAAACTGCAACGGAACTGACGTGAACAAGTCGAGCTGCCGACGCGCCACAGCGTGGAAGAAAGTTGCGCTTTGAATAATAGTAGACGGATGCCCGTCGCGTTGGAAGCTTGCCAACTAATCCAGCCAAGTTAGCTGCGCACTACCTGCCAGCCACCCTGCACCCTGCCACCCCCAGTCCACTTCTGCACCTGCGTCGTAGCGACGGCGGCGACTTTGGTCTGTGGGTTTGTCGGAGTTCGGCGATTTCTTTCCCGTCCTGATAATTTGGCCATGACGACGGCGACCACGGAGACTTCGACAGCGCTGATGTTTGATGCCGCCAAGATGCCGCTTGCTCGCGACGCTCGCTAGGCCGTTCGGCGCCGCATAGGTGTCGTGTCAAAAACGACATGATGAACACTGTTCGACAAATTTATCAGATAAAATTGCATTTCTTTTATAAATATATCTCATCGTTCCGGGACGGGGTTCGCACGTCGCATTTCCGTTTCGTCGCGCCACCACGCGGCGTGAGCGCACGCCGGAGCCAACGAGGTAGGTCGGAGCCAACCGAGCCGCTCACCATAGCCGCGTTCTGCGTACTACAAGTTTGTTGTCGTCACGAAACGAGCTTTCAAAAAACTCGCCAGGTGCACCTTAGAATATTTATTTACATAAATCATATAATTTAGACTACTTTATTGTTTCAAGTGCCGTCATTTAAGAGCCATTCGTGTGCTGTAAATATCAAATCGACAAAGAATTTAGATTCTGTTTTTCGGTTCAGCATCCCTTTAACTTATTCATTCTCTTCGCAGCCCCTCCAGCGAACACGACTTCCACAGTTGGCGTTTTTGGACATAGACGCCACGGTGGTCGTCGTACACTCGTAAAGCACCAGAAGCTAATTGTCTCCTTTCCCCCTTTATTCTTTTGAAGCTGTTTGACCTGCTATGTTTATGCCTGCTTCCGAGTATATGCCATAAGGTAATTATGTGACCATCTCTGTCCTCATTCGTTGTGGAGTGAAAAAGAAATCGGGAAACGTTCACTGAGGCGGGCCGATGACAATTTTGAAAATGGTTGATTCTAAGTTATAACAATTATTGCAAATATATTATGGACATCAAAATGCTCAAATGACGAATGACGCAAAAAAGAAACAGACCCTTCAGGTGTAAATTTGTCAAATTTCTCAGTTTACCTTTCTTCTCACTATAATGTAACAAATAAAATAATATTGTTTTGGTTTGTGATTTCTTATGTCAAATTTTGGTACTGTAACGAGAAAGTAACGGCGTTACTGTTTTTGCAGTAACTGTAACTGTAAAACGTTACTTTTTGAAACCGGTAACTGTAACAGAGTTACTTTTTCCCTGTAGGTAACTGTAACTGTAACACTGTTACTTTTTACTGGTAATGTGCCCATGACTGCAAGCGATGGCGCCGCAAGCACGTGAGCGTATTGTCGGGCAATGCCCAAAACCTGACCTTACAATAAAAATACAATAAATCTACAAGAAACCATCATTTCGGCCTTTCTGGAATGGAGGGACATAGGGGCAGACATCCATAGTCCCGGGGGATCCAGATTGCTGGCGATCCTTTAATGAAAACAAAGAAGCAGGAAATCATCACTCGCAAAGTCGGTACCTAGTCTTTATAGCTTTATTTCCCTAAGCAGGGACGTCGAGAGTTGTGTAAAATAGAACGGAAGTTGACAAGCAATTGCACAGCTTCGGAGCATTGTGGCAAAATGAACACAAGTAATGTAGCGTCTGCTTTCTTCTGTTTTTCCATCGCTCCCATTCTTGTCCTTTCTCACGGCACGACCCGGTGCGCCTGCAATTTGCCGTGCTCTCACTTTTATCCCTCTGTACCTCACCAGAACTGTAGTCCGACAATGTTGAACCAGGCCCCATTCACGACTCCAAAGGGTTAATGCAAAATGCCGAAAAGTGTGAATTTTGGATTTGCACTTGCGTATTTTGTACCACCTAATGTCTTGCTACCACCTCCTACGGCTCAACCGGGGCGTCCTCCGTGCGCAGGGGCGTGGGCTGCATCTTCTACGAGATGGCGAGCGGGCGCCCCCTGTTTCCGGGCTCGACGGTGGAGGACGAGCTGCACCTGATCTTTCGCAGCCTGGGCACCCCGACGGAGGCCACCTGGCCGGGCATCGAGTCCCGACCGGAGTTCGTGGCCTACCACTTCCCTCGCTACGCCCCGGAGCCCCTGGGCTCCAGGGTGCCCCGCATCGGCTCCTCCGGGGCCGCCCTGCTGCTCGACTTCCTCAAGGTGGGTCGGCTCGCCATACTCCCTTTCACGATAGCTTGGCGAACAGTGGAGGCTACGGCCCCTGCAAAGGAGCGTCGGAGGGAGGCACGTGTCACCACGTCACGGGAGCGTTTTTGTCGTTGCATCAAATGCGAGGCCCGAAGCAACAGGCTGTCGTCTGCTGCGAAACAAACCAACTTTGGATGAACGTTCACCGCCGCAACACTGCCGTCCGCTAGAGTAGCGAGCTCTGAGGGAACAGTTCGCGAGACAACCATACGCTCAATTTCCCAGCAAATCTGTGGCGGGTGCTAATGCCAGGGTGACGTTTTGAGTGGAAGCAGTCGTTCAAACATTGCTCAAAAGCCATGTTGTTCTCGGAAAAGGGTTGATCCGAATTAAGTATCCTCGAAAAATAACTTGTCTTCGTCTTTCTTCCGTGTCGTATCAATAGAGATGCAATCGTGCAAATTCAATTGCCATTAAAAGAAAATGAAGCCTAGAACTACCTTTTTTCGCGGACGGCGCTGTTGCTGTGGCAGTAACGGGGCCTCCGTGGCCTGCACCACGGAGTAAGTCACATGCTTTCTGCCTCCTCCTCGCAGCTCGTGTCGCGAGCGTGGCATGTAAACCGCGCGACACCGATCGAGCGGTTGGATTTACTCCGCAATCTAGACACGCTAGCGCCGATTCGTATTAACACTGCCCCTAGTTACCGACGGGACGAGAACATAAGGGAGGTCGTTCGGTCGTCCCGTCTCTGGCTCGAGCCTCCTTCCTCCAAGAATACTTTGGCGTCTCACGAGCCTCGAGCGTGCACGCGCAGCCGGAGCGCGACAAAAAGACTCGTCCCGCCATTCTTGTCTCGTCCCGTCGGTGACGGTGGACGACCGGGCCCGCTTCTTTCCTATCCAAACACCAAATGGCTCGCGAGAATGTTTTTTCGCTGTGGCTTAGAAAAGGCCTAACTTCCTTCTGAGCCATTGGAACACTTCGGTTTTTATTTACAACTTTTGACGGAGCCGATCGAGGCAGCTGCTTCTTTCGCTGTTTTCACCGAAACAAATCCGCTACCTGGCCTCGCTTTGTAGAATAAAGTATGGTGTCTTGGCTCGGCAAGCTGAATTTTACGATTTATTTAAAGGGGCTAAATAAGCCCGTTCCGCGCGGCAGATTGTGCCACATCCCTGGTGCTGCCTCGTGCTTCCCGCGACGGCATTGTTTCGTGAAAGAAAACAAATGGCTACGAACGTCGGTCCAGCCGCGGGCTACGAACCAATCTGGCGCGTTTCTCCTCGTCGGCGGGCCCGCTCCGACTCGAGCGATGCTACAATCGTGTAAGCACTACGATTAGATAACTGCGACGATTTGCGCTATAGAAAACATTTTGGTGACACGAGGGGCCAGTGCTCGGAGGAGTCGAAAAATGATTTTAGCGTCGAGAAATATGCGCGCAGGATTAGAGAATTTTAAGAGGCCGGCAGAGATAAGCCATATAGATAAGTTGAGTGCATATCGGTGCCGAAGACGACAAGATTGGCGAGAGATGCTTTCGGTATGACGGCGTGCCATTGCGTCATCTGGCCGAAAACGGAGTTTTACGGTGAAGCTGTTATACGCTAGGATCTGGGAAAAAATGCGTCCTCGCATGTCGACAGAAAACTTCCCATTGGTCGTGGCAAGTATGAAAAAATAAAAAACAAAAAGCGGGGTCAAGTAGGAATAATAAAAACCAAAAGAGGGGGTAGCCAGCGTGAGACAGCCTTCTTTGGCATTATTAGATAGTGAGGTCCTGATCTCTCGTTATCATCTCTAGGCATCGTCCTAGAAGTCGTCCTTGAGGTTGTCTGAGAGGTAGTCCTCTAGGCGTTGTCCTCGCGGTCGTCCTAGACGTTGTCCTTGAGGTCACGCTGGAAGTCGTCCTAGAAGTCATACCCTAGGCGGCGTCCTCGAGGTCGTCCTAGAAGTCGTCCTCGAGGTCTTCGCAGAGTTGTCCTTGTTGTCCTAGAGGTCATCCTAGAAGTTGTCCTAGAAGTCGTCCTAGAAGTCGTCCTTGAGGTCGTCCTAGACGTCGTCCTTGAGGTCGTCCTTGAGGTCGTCCTTGAGGTCGTCCTAGAAGTCGTCCTAGACGTCGTCTTCTAGGCATCGTCCTAGACATAAAAAAAATAACAGCTTCGCTGGTCCTCCATCTTCACGTGAAGTGAAGGCCTCTACAATTTGTTCCAACTCGCGTAATATGTCGGTTTATTGGGGTGAACACTTGGCTTCTATGCTTCTGCAGAAGAGGGATTGTTTTTAAATCCTCTCGAAACAGTTCCGTGACCTTGACACGTCTGCCGAAATACCCGTTCTCTCTGCAATAACCATTGTTTTTTTCGTGCAGTTTGAGCCCAGGGCGAGGGTGTCGGCGGCAGAGGCGATGAGGCACTCGTACTTCGACAGCCTGGGGCCAAATGTGCACAAGCTTCCAGACAGTGAGTGCCGACTTCAAATGCACCCCTTGCTTCTCTCAATACCAAGGGCCTGGCCTCAGGGGCCCCTTCTTGACCTGGGGATCTAGCGCCGAGTCTGTCGCGCAGAGGCCACCGGCCCGAGTCTGTGGTTACCAATCGCTTCGGTTGTGGAGCTTTCCGTAGATGCGGAGAGCATTCTAAATCTTGCCTGAATTTGGCACGGGTCTTCCTGATAGCCGCAAGTGTCAGACGAAAAGCACGCATCAATAACGTTGCGACTTAAAATGCGGGAAAATGTGTAGATTGCCTTCTCTGCGACTCGATAAATTTATGCCAGGGGTCGGCAACTTGTGGGGGCCCCTGGCGCAACACCAGAAACCCCCCCCCCCCCCCCCGACTTAAGGATCGCGCAGTAGTTTTGACCTTAAATGGGTTTAGACAGAAACAAGGAGCACTTCCAGTTGACGTTGTCCGGTACTTGGGCAGAGATGCCTTCACTTCCTTTTTGCCTTTTCTTCGCCTGCCTCCCTTTACCCCCCTTAGCGACTTGCCTCGCGACCCCCTCCGTGTCGGCTTCATGGCGACTTGGCCCGCCGCTGCAAAAGGTTGCCGACCCCTGGTCTAGGCGAAGACGCTTCATTTTGCAACCTTTGTGGGCGAGAATTTTAAACGTGTGTTGGATTTCCATAGCAACGCATAGAAAACATGTTCCTTAACAAAACGAGCAATTTTTTTTAAACATGAAAGTTCAAATAACAGTTTTGTGCATTTTGAAAATAGTTTGGCACTCCAAGGAACAAAGGGGGTAGCCGATGAGGATGATGCCATCTCCTAATGCGGAGTGTTCGCCCCTTGAGGCAACACGCAAAGAAGCCCCCCTCTGCGGAACAGAGTTTCCACAACCGAGTTGTTGGGACAGAAAGAAAATTGTTCGGCGTTGCGCCGTGCGCCAGAATTCAAATGCACTTGGAGGTGTCAGTTTTGTGTAATGTAAGCAAAATTCCCAAACGTGGAAGAATAAAATGACTGCTCGTAACAACGAGTTTTGTCTTTCTGCCAAGTGCCAGAATACCTCGGACAACACCCTCCAAGGCGCGGGATAAAGGCAATTATGACATCTTCTTGTCTGGTTTGCAGACGCGTGACATTCTTTTTTTATTCGTACGATTTAGAAAGATGGATGCTTGGGCAAGCTGGTGAACCACATTCTACCCGGTGGCAGCGCAGAGAAACAATCACACACCAGATACTCGGCGCGTGTGCTTGTCTTTCTGAGTATCTGGTGTGTGTGACCGTTTCTCTGCACTGTCACTGTAGGATACGATTTGGAAACTTGGAGAGTAGTATTTTGTTTGTCATGGACATAATGGTGTCCACACTTTAGTATACGTTGAAGGCACCGCATTTTGTTGGACGCCACTAGGAGACGAGGTTTGTGCCACCCGACGGTGCCTAAGCGGGTTGCTCGTTGTCGTTTCAGCTGCTTCAATTTTCACAATACCGGGAGTGCAACT
Organism: Ixodes persulcatus; assembly: GCA_013358835.2. Lineage (NCBI taxonomy): Eukaryota > Metazoa > Arthropoda > Arachnida > Ixodida > Ixodidae > Ixodes > Ixodes persulcatus. The sequence goes on from JABSTQ010009114.1 coordinate 645,021, forward strand.
CAGCCGGACGTCAAGTTAGTACCAGTCCTTTGGAATAGGTGTGTGTGTGTTTTTGCTTGCATTCCCCTCTGTTGTAAAGGCTGTCTCTTCCTCCCTTTATTTTTTTGTTTTGCCTTCATTTTTTGCTAGAGAATGAAGCATCCACATAGACGAGTCACATCTATCCATCTATACTCCGTCTCATCTTATGATGGACCAAAGCCCAATGCTACAGGCTGCCGGGTCCATTCAAGAGCCTGTTAAAAACCACGCGGTATATTTGCTCCATCGTACGTTTCGGTGCGCCAAGCCGCATCGTGCGGAGGCGAGTTTTTCGTCTGCTTATCGAGCCCTCCAATGGCTCCGTCTGCTTGCCACTACTGAAGACTACTGAAGGAATTAAATACCGTCTGGAAGCAATGTGGCGAAGAGAACCCGTAATCAGAACCAGTGGCCATTAAGAAATGGAGATGAGTCGGATCGTGTGTTCGACACAGAAGCGTATATACGGACCACGTGCGGAAGGGAGATACGGGACCGGGTACATTCAGAAAGATTGGATTGGATTGTTATGGCTAAGGCGAAACGACTTTATGTTCAGTGTTGCCTGCGCACCCTCCAACTTCTCCAAACAGTTGACATGCTTACAAAATATGGCATGAATGTTTATGAAACTAAATGCCTCGCACCTTTACTTCACCAATATGAAATGGCGCGCTATCACTATAGAGAACCATATGCGTAAGATTAGTGCTCTTCGTACTCTGCACATCAGATTTTCTCTCGCGCACTCTTTTGCAATGCAGACGCAAGCTTTTCTGAGGTAGTGCTCCGCCCACCAGCCTTCGGGCCCTAGTGCATTGTAGGGCGAGACGGAGTATAGCAGTCCTGCGATAGTTGCACGAGCATCTGAAGGGTGGATATGTTTGTCACTTGGGACGACTCTTTTCCTCATGTTGCCACATATCGATGCTAAATCGTTTGTGCCGACATAATGTCCTCAGTATTGGTAAAACTGAATGAATATGACTAATTAAATTAAGGGGACGAAAACTGAAACTGGCAGCTTTTTTAGCGTGACAATGAGCTGTGTTGTCTGTTTTCGTTCCCTTCAATGTTTTTTATTCAAGTTTTACCATTGCCCCCTCCAACACGGCCCCTGCTTCCCACTTGTTATACTTATTAGAGGGTTTTGGTGTTGCGTACGAGAGCAAACGCAAGCGCTGTCCACTTGCGTTGGCGTTGCGTGCTCCACTCTGTACACGCCCGTTGTCGCCGTGCGCCAATCTAAGACTGCAGTTTAGGCTTTCTGCACGCACAGTGTGGAACATGCAGTGCTAATGCAAACGTACAGTGTTTGTGTTCAATACTAAAGCTCACTATTGTGACTCGAATGGTACTTGGTAGGTAGGGCTGCATGCTGAAAGCATGCCTGTCTGAATGAAGCCTGCAATCAATGCACTAGTAGTCACCTTCCACCTTGTTTCTGTGAATGACAATTCGCCCAACTAAACAACAATCTGGGGAGAAGAAAAAAAAAAAGAAATGAGGGGTGAACGGAATTTGCCATGACGTGGTGAATCCAGGAAAGTTCTTTAAAAGTTATTGTGTCTCTCTCAAAAAAAAAAAAAGGGGGGTGCCCAGTGGCATTCAATGACATGTATGGTATTCCTCTGCATGCATAATTACACTGCCCATTGTGTTTCTTTCTCTTTGGATGCCAGATGAAAGGTGTGTTCTTGCATTGACTGCTCTTCATTCATGTGGGAGAGGGAGAGAGGGGGACAAAGGCACCAGATTTCCTTTCTTTAGGAGTGCTTTTTGAGAGCCAAGATGGCCGTGAAACTTTACCTGTCCCGGGGAGCAGAGAAACTCGGCTCGCTGCCAAGCCCCAATTAGTTTTGAAATGCTCCTTTGCATTCATTTCACAAGAATCCGTGTACTGGGAAAATAATTTAAAAAAGCTAAGTGGTTATTTTGTAGCCCGAATGTAACGACGGATAGGGGGAAATGCCATTTATAGAGGCTTTTTGGTGATGTGAATCTTTGTTTAGACTGTCTGCTTGTTTCAGCTAGCATTTGAGATTAGAATGATGGTAGTAATAAAAATAATAACGTATTCCTCTACGATGATAATGCAATTAGTGCAAAAGTGCAAGCGAGCTGGACACTTGTCCAGCTCGCTTGCACCTTTGCCTCATTTCATTGTCATCATAACTTTAAAAAATGCAGGCCGTTCACCCTTGTTGGTGTTAGACTGGTGGCAGCTGATAAAACCCGTTTGCTCTACTGACGTCTAACTCCTGGTTAGTTCAGTTGGTAGAGCTCTTCACTGGAAATAAAGAGGTCCCTGGTTCGATACCAGGACCAGGCGGATTTTTTCGGTCGTGCTCCAGTCACCTAGCTGTGTTGGGAGATTTGTATTTATCCTTTGTCCCCCTTGTTCCCCTCCCCTTCTGCAGGGTTTATTATCAATCATATATTCCTCTTATAATACTCTAAAATATTTACAATGTTTCAATATGCTGGCAAAAATATACCATGTAGAATAATTATAAAAGATGCAACTGTTTGAGAGGCCAAAGAGCGGTGATTCATGGTCGTCCCTTAAAGGAAGCAGACCCACCGAAAACATTTGGTCGCACATGGGTATGCACATAGGTGAGCTGGCTTATGGAAACTCACCGAGCTTGCCCGGTCAATTTCAAAACGGCAGTGAATCGCTACATAGAAATAAAATATCATGAGCCCTCGTGTCGATAAATTCTGTAAGCATAGCTTATTAACGCTACGCTTAATAGGCGTAGCTTATTAAATTTGCTGACAAGGTATTAATGCTCGCGGAGATTTCTTACTTTAGCATAATCTATGAAAGGGCTCAACTACCCAGAAAAAGCATTTGTGACTTGAAATCCTCCTTTCTGCATGAAAAACATTAGTCCGGAATCGAGCGTTCGGGTCTCGTTTCACTCCTTTCCACGGTCACTCGTGGCGGCGACATGGCGCACGAAATATTTTCAAAGTCGTAGGCCTTCCGAAACACTCGTCGATTAATCGAAGTTGTGAAATCCAGGATGCATAATTTTAACGCCACATTTTAAACACGTGGTTGCGGGGAACGACTCCACGGTGCCGGCACTCCGGTTTTATTTACATTTTGGGGGCTTCTCTCTGAAGGTGGGATCGCGGTCATTACACCGTAGTAGTGCCAAGCTCCCACGAAGGTGGACGCAATGCAGACGTGCAGGGTGTGCGTCGGCACGGCGAGCATTAATGTGTCCCCTCTTGTATCGCAGGTCTCTGGAACGACCGCAACGTGTTGTCGCTGTAACCAAAGGCCGCCCCCTCGCCCCGTCTCCTGCGCCTCGCCCATCGCCGCGGCGACGAGAGAAGCGAAGTGGCTCCTAGTCGATCGCTCGGTCGCGCCCCCCGTCCCCCCTCGGCGCCCGGCCACTCCCCGGCGCCCTTTTTCTCGACGGGCTGCGTGCAACTCCCCCGCACGTGCGATCCTCGCAATAAGGCGCCCCCCGTGCGAGAATGTCCCACAAGGTGCTTCCCTCTTCTTTTTTTTTGTTAAGCGCCTTCCTTTGAGGGAGGTCGTGCGACCTGCGTCTTCCCTGTTCGGGGCGAAAGCGCGAAAGGAACAATCTTATTTTTTTTTTTTCATTTCTAAGCGGACGAGGCGAGAAACCCAGTGGCATTGTCGAACCGACCTCGTCCTTTATACACTACGCGGAAACAAAGGGAGGAAGAAAGAAGCGTCGGTGCGTGTCGCCATTTCTCCACATGCGCGCACGTGGATTGCGCATTGTGTGTATGTGTGTGTGAGTGTGGAATGTGTATTCGTAAGTCACGTCCTTCCGGGGATGACTCCCTGATCTCTCGAAGGGGCCGGGCTCGACTCCTGCGTCCTTTTTATTTTGCTGTCCTCTCTGCTCCTCGCAATCTCGCCGCTTTTGGTCTCGCGAACGTAACTTAATTTCAGGAAACCAGTCTTTCTTCTAGACATTCTCCCCCGCTTACGATTCTTCGTCGGTTTGCGGAACTCGCTGGGGCTTGAGCAAAACGAATCGAGGACTGTCGCACGCTTCGTTCGTTTCCTTTTACACTTCTTATTTTTTGCCTCGTAACCGTAGAGTGCGGCACTAGGCCACGGACATAGCTGCAGGATTTTTGACGAGAGTCGCGCTCAAACAACGAGGGTGGCGAGGGCACAGAGTTCATTTTTCAAGCGTGCGTCGAGGAGGAGCCGTTTCCTAGCATCCCCGACAGCCGAGGAGGGCGTGTGCTCAAGATGCCCCGTTCTGGGCCCGAGCGGGTAACGGCGGAACCAGCTTAGATTTTTGTACCCGCGCATAGACGTCCAGAGACGAAAGAAGTCAGTTTTGCGTCCACCATGCAAGTTCCATCCCACACGCTTTTCGCGAGGCCACCCCCGTGCCCACACTCCTTGCAAACCATTCCCGTCGTCCGCCCAAGGTCTCTGCGTCCCCCGACCAGCTTTGCCGTCGAAAACGTCCGCAACGGAACGCTCAAGGTCGGGAGTGTAGCCGGCGTCGAGGAGTGCCGCGCGAGTGTCGAATCAAAGTACGCCCTTCTTTCGACGCACTAGAACAGAATGAGAAGCCGGCGTCGCTTGGCTCTGGTAGCGAACCCCCTCGTATTGCACAGACCGAGCAAGCAGTCCATCCAACACGTGCACGACTACAGTTGTAGCAACAGCCCTGCCCTCCACTGCGGTGTGTCCCCATTCAGCATGGAGGTAGGAAGCTTGTGGAGGCGACATGGTGCCACCAGAGGTGAAGCCAGGATTGTAAAGGGACATGCCCCAATGATGACCAAAACCGAGAGATGCCATTGGATGAAAAGGAGAGCTGACTTGGCACCAACAGCTGTTTTAATGCGAAAGCATTAACTGTCCCATGGAACGAACCGGCGTTATCAGCTTTCGAAACCGCGCCAAACGGCACCTAAATTCTCCTGTCCCGAAGGAGCAAAGCCTGTAGTCTGTAGCAGTGATTTGATGGATAGGCTCCCATTGGCTGGCGCCCGTCATAGTTTCAAGGAACGAGGCTCCCATTGGCTGGCGCCCGTTATAGTTTCAAGGAATGCCACCCCATGGCACTGCGGGCCCCGCGCCAATAAAAGGAACACAGTGGCGCGCGCTCGGCCGCTTCTGCTCCTCTCGACGCCGACGAACATGGCGGCGCCTCGAGCATCTACAGCAAGGAGGCAGGCAGCGAAATCCACCATCGTTGTCAAGTCTCCGAATACACGGCGGGCAGAACGAGCAGCGGCGCAAGCGGATCGCGATTCAAAGCGTTTCGAGCGGCAAGAGGACTAGGCCCTTCGACAACGCGATGCGGAAGCAACACGTTGCAGGCGGCATGCTTTCGCATTTACAGCTCGTAAGAAGTGCTTAGGTGTCCTCAAACTTTTTTGTCACCCTTCCCGAGGGTGACCAAAACAGCCGTTTGTGCCAAGTCAGCTCTCCTTACCATCCAATAGCAGTCTCTTGGTTTAGGTGATCGTTGGGGGCGTGTCCCTCCGCACTTCTGGCTTCACCTCTGGTGGCATCGTGTCGCGTCCAGAAGCTTTCTACCTGCATGCCGTTCAGCCTCCCGTTATTTCGTAAACGTCTTCTCTTTGTCCCTAAGGTTGCCTTCGCCTGTGCAATGATACTCTCGCCGCGTCTGGCGCGTGCGTCTTCTTTTCCTCGGGCGCCGTGCCGCCGGCGAAAGTCGTGACTCGTCGAACGTGCGGCGAGTGAGAGAAAGAAAGAGAGAGAGAGACCTGTACCTGGTGCGTTTCTACGATTGCTCATGGATTTTTTCAGAACCACCGACCGCATGTGCGGCACCGTGCGTGTGTGTGTGTCGAGATGTGTGTTGTGCCATAGGCTGGAAAGGGTGCGATGTAAAACGAAGGAATCAGTGGTGCCACCACAGTTCTGCTGCCATTGCCGCTTAAAAGGAGGAAAGAAACGTGCGTAGAACGCCTCTCGGCATTCCATAGACTACTCTGGAGGCTTCCCAGATTCGGAAAAGTGCGAGGCGAAGCCGCGTTTTTAATTGTTTTCCACCATAGGACTAGCGTGACTTGTTTTGTTTTTTTCCCCTTTTTTTTTTTGAAACAAAAGAAAAGGTGCTGTTTGGAGGATTGGGCACCTGCACCGAAGGCATCATCTCAAATCTGTTGTCCAGTTGTTGTAAATAGGACTGTACATAACATACAGTAGCAGCAAATGAATAAAATCTTGATCAGATGTGTTTTCGTGTGTGCTTCCTTTTTGAGGGGGACAGAATCTCTTGGACAACCTTAGGAAGGTTGTGGTTGTTGGAGGATTTCCTGGACACCCCCGAAAACCCCATTCTGTGACTGTCTCCTGGGTGCTGCCCTGTTGCTGTCTAGCGCAGAGCAAGCCCAGTGATGGCCCCGGTGCCAACCTATGTCGGATCGAATGTTGGTCAATACCCGTTGGAAAAGTATGGAAAAGGGGCATGGTGCATTTGCCAACTTTTGCCATGGACGTCCGTTTTGGCGGATGGAAGGAACATATACCGGCTGCTTTAAAGCTCTTGGCATCCAAGGTTTAGTGAAAATTTGCGGTTGATGGAACGACTGGAAGTAATGAAGGCCACCACAAGATTCTGCATGGTGGGCCAAAACTTTTCTCTTCCTCCCGTTGGAACAAGGCATCTGCAGTGATAACTAGAGGCAGATGATGTTTGCATTCCAAGGTTTGTAAAAAATTCTCTCGAAGTGATTTCGGAGCGAGCATCTTGATCCCCCCACAGAGAAAAAAAAATTGGCTTCACTTTCAGCAGACTGCAGCACGAGTAGATCCATGGCAGTCGCACGAGTACATCCATGGCAGTCCTGGATGAAATCGTCGGAAAGACTGCTAGACAGAGCTGAAGTTTTCTCGCTGCTGGCAGGTATTGCGACAAACTCGCGTATCTAAGAAGAAAATCCTGCCATTGCCGGACCGACAGTCGCAACGCAAAGTACTTTTGGGAGACATTTGTCCCGAATTAAATCTCCGTGATTAGAGTGCTGCTAGCTTCGAAGTGGCTACATCAATAAGGTAAGTTTTTTTCCCCCATTCTCATTACGATTCTATTTAGGGGATCGCGCTTCAGCTGCGGTCGACGCAGCTGAAGCGCGAGGAGTGTTGACACACGAGGCGGAGGCGTGCATCTAACATGTCGCGACGCAGCTGGACCGTAAGGCGAAATAAACTGGGCAGCCGGCGAACTCGGCGGCTGCTGCAGTTTGCAAAACTTTTACAGCGGAGCTCTTAAGGGCTAGTTTCCCCAGGATCGTGTCCGGTACCGAACAAATGTCGGCACCTGTGGTGGACACAACACGCTGGTTGCCGCCGTCGCTCATAGATAGTGGTAGCTGTCCACAGTGTTGTGTTTGCCGGTTGTCTGCTTGTCGCCGTCGCTCGCGGCAACCTTTCCAGCCTCGGCAACCGGACAACTGGTTGCTGCCGTCGCTCATATATGGCGGCAACATTTCTTCAAAGAAGAACGGGATCGGAACGAGCGGCGATGTACGCAGCAGCGCGAATGGTTCCCCAACTGCCGCGAGGCCGCTATCGCCTGAAGTTCCACTGCATCGAGCGCTTCCGATTTCCTTGCGAAAAGAGCAGATCTTCTCTCGCCTGGAAAGCCACCGCCGAGAACAGAAGCTACAGCTCCGCTACTCTTCCTTCTTCACCAAAATGAAAAAGATGAAAGTTTTTTTTTGTTTTGACGCCAAAGCACTTTATGCCAGTGCTGGGGAATACTGGGCAAAAGCGGTCACTCGGCAGCTTGCAAGATGCAGTACTAAATAACGGGAGGGTACCCAAATCTCGCAGTAGACAGATTGCTGGATGTGGTTGTGGTCGAGCTTACTTCGGCAGGGTGAACTAAAGTCGCTATTTATTTCTTTATTGTACCCTCGGGGCCCGAAGTCATTGCAGAGGGGGAGAGCGTATAAAAGAAAAGAAAAATGTAACAAAACGAGAATACAGTAAACTGATCATAACAAGTGAAACAAGGGTGAACACGTCAGATGCTAGAGTGCGCAGACTGTGGTGCCAGTTCAAAACTGGTATCTCTGGGCACGAGCGGGTCTGAAACGGGCCTTCCTGCCAGAAGCCGGCGCCCGTACGGCCTTGGCTCAAAAATGAAAAGACGGATTTAACGAATTGCATAAAAGGTGAAGAAGTGAATTTATGTTGCGAAAAACTTGCACTAGCATAACAGCGGCTGCAACTGCTGGAGCGCTTAGGAAGTTTGGGAATAACGCACGCTGCAGCTCTTCAGCTCCCCCGCAGCCGTGAACGCGCACTGGTCCAAAATAAACTTGGCAAGCTCACTTTGGCCAAGTTTCCAGCGTCAATCGAGAACACCTAAATTACTCCCGCGATGCTCTGTCGCAACTTTTTCGGAAGTACGCGACGTTCTTTTGAGAAAGAAGAAAAAGAATCGCGATTTTGTTTACTTCGCGATCGCCGCCGGATAACTCCAGCTGACGAACCCAGCATCGCAAGATGATAATCCAAGCAGAAAATCAATTTTTCTTTTGTTCCCCAACCGCCGCAGCTTCGTAAACGTGAAAGAAACCAGGGAGCTTAAATGTTATCTTAAAACAAACCAAATAAAAACGTCGGACCATCAACAGGGTGCGTAAAATTACGCACTTTTATTTTCGAGCCCAGCAAACCGGCTTTTTCCGAATATTTTCCGCGGCTTGGAGGGCGGGCTTGTCTCGAGCGCAGCAGTCAAATCGTCATCGCCGCAAGCAATATATTTTTGACTCGTAAGTGTACATAAGTAGATGAGATTCGCATTTCGTTGTATTGATATTAGAGGGCTTGAAACAGATGCTCTGCATGCGCCCGTTGTTTGCTTGGGAGGCATGGCTCGCTATGATCGCGCTCGATCCGGACTTCTCTGTCGCTTTCGAAGGCAACTCGGGGCCGTCGCCGTAGGCGTAGGAAGAAAAAAAACCTTAGGCTAAAGGAAAAAAAAAAAAAGCGCTTTTCTTTGTTCCCCCGTTTGAGGAAATTTGTGTTTCTGGAATGCATGCGGCGATATATCGCTATGAAAACATGGATGCGGCGCATCGTTTTTGAATGCGCGCTGCGTTAGAAACGGTTTCGGTGGCCCACCTGGGCCTCTTCGGGGAAGGGGAAATTTGATCGCGCAGGATCTGCCCGTGCGGTCGCTACGTGCGTCCGACGATTAGTGGGCGAACGCATTAAGAGGTTTCGCGGAGGACCTCTTTTTGCCGCCGCGTTATTAATCATAACCGCGTGCGCGCGCGAGTGCGTGTGTTGCGGCGAAGCACGCGCTCGCTCTTTTGCGGCGGCTGTGCATGATCTGGGCGCTTTTACTCGGCGGTGTTGGTGGGGTGTTTTTTTTTTTGGTGGCGTCGGGTGCAGCCGTGCGAATCTTTAGACGCAGCTGTGACTTTTGTGCACGGCTGCGTATCGATAACTTCGGGCACGCTTTTTCCTGTTTGATTTTGTTTGACCTGTAGTTCCGCGATGCTCTCTCTCTTCGTTCGAGGGCTTAGGCGGTTCGAGTTGGATAATCTGGACATTGTACAGACCGAACACGGTTCGTCACTTTTTTTTTTTTTACCTTCTGATAATTGCGTCGCAACCTGGATGATTTATCGACTTTGTCGTCGCTCTAACACGCTGTACTAGCTGTTAGTCGTTCGTTTTCGGTGTGTTGCTTCTTTTCAGTCCGAATTTTTCGTGTATCTTCCTAACGATTCGGTGTCGAGATGATTATCTCATTTCTAAAGATGATTTTTTTTTCAGATCGAACTTACACATTTGCCAGTGCTGTTCGTGTAAAACTTTTGTTCCTAATCATTTTTTTACTTACATTAAGTTGAGCTTATCATAAAACACGCAAAAGGTGTGATATAAGTAATCTCATTGTGTCCAGGCATGCTAGATCTATTCAGATGCTCTGCCCATCTCGCATATATATTACTCAAAGAATAGTCTCATAACGACGAAACCTTGGGAGGGTCAGCCTGTACAGTAGTCTGTGCTTCACTTGTAGCTTTGTTAATCTCGCTGTTATCGAAAACATTATACTTTCTTGCCTTATGTTTGTAAAATTTTGTAGGTTCATTGTGGCATTCGTAGCTGCTCCTGTGGTTGCATTTGAACTTTGAACCGACCTGCCTGTACCAACAGCTGGCTCGAGGAAAATACATTTTGGTGTTTTGGAAAGGCAGCTTATATTTTGTTAGAGGGCATGTTCATTGTTGAACTCCACTAATGCCTTTAAGGACATATTGCCTAGAGTTGCGAGGCTTCTCCGGCCTTTGTCGTTCAAGTGCCCATTCTTGTCCGATTTGGACGGCAGAGTCCCGAGGAACATTTTCTCTTTGCTCGCATCGCCGCAGAGGTAACCCGGTGACCTGAGCCAGCCAGCATGGCGCTGCAATACCTGTGCCCGCTGTGCCCATACGAGACCCGGTCGCGAGGCATCCTCTACCGCCACCTGCTCATCCACACGGGCGTGAAGCCCTACTGCTGCGAGCACTGTGGCCGGCGCTACGCTTTGCCCGAAACGCTGCTCCGGCACATGGCCGCCCACCGCAAGAAGCCGCCCTACCAGTGCAGCCGCTGCACCCTTGCCCTGGACCACTTCTCCGAGTACCTGCGGCACCAGGTGTACCACATGCTCAAGAGCATCCACCGGTGCTCGTCCTGCGGGGAGGGCTTCGTCTGGAAGCAGGCCCTCAAGCACCACTCGCGGCTCCACAAGGACAGCCGCCACCTGTTCCACATGTTCTTCCGCAGGCAGGCCAGGATGGCCACTGCCCGTCAGGCGGCTCGCTTCCCCGGTGGCGCCAACGAGAACGACATGCCCCTTGACCTCAAGATGCCTCCGGTCAAGGTCAAAGCGGAGCTCTCAGAGCGACCCCTCAACCTGAAGAGCGCCAACAGCAACAACCACGGCCAGGGAAGGCTAGACCAGGACAGGACCCTGGGGCTCCTCCAGTGTCCTCCGCTCCAGAACCCCCTGGGGAACCTGCTGATGCCGGGCTGCTCCCCGCTCCTAGACAACTACTTCAAGTTCTACATGTACCCGCACCTGAACCTGCTGCCTTACCAGAACGGCGGCGCGGGACTGGCGTCTCCGGACTCGCCCGTGGCAAACGGCAGCGAGTCAGGCCTCCTGGTATGCCGCGTCTGCGGCTGGCAGTTCACGAAGGTGAGCCACCTGACGGCCCACATGTATGTGCACACGGGGCGCCGCCTGCACAGCTGCGAGGTGTGCAGCAAGACCTTCACCCGCAAGGGCTCCCTCAAGCTGCACCGGCTGCAGCACCTGGACGAGAAGCCGTACCAGTGCGACATCTGCCGCAAGACATTCCTGCAGGCGCGCTACCTCCGCGCCCACCTCCTGGTCCACCGCAGGCAGGAGGCCTCTTCGCTGCCCGTCGAGCCCGAGCTCGGGGACGCAGCGCCGCCCGCTTCTGCGCCTGTCTTCCCGGCCGTGTTCGGAACCGCGATGCCGACCCCAGACCTGTCCGTGCCAGAGCCAGAGGCCGTCGAGTCTCCGGAGTCGTCGTCGGGCGCCACGCCGTCCGGGTCGTCTCCCCACCGGTGCCCCGTGTGCCAGAAGGGCTTCTCGCAGCCATACAAGCTGCGCCGCCACCTGGTGATCCACGCCAGCCCCCGCATCCACCAGTGCAACGTCTGCCAGAAGGTGCTGCCCTCGGTGACGGAGCTGCGGAGCCACAAGAAGTCGCACGGCCGGGCACGCCTCCACTGCTGCGACTACTGCAAGAAGGACTTCTCGTGCTCCTCGACGCTGCGCCGGCACGTGCGCATCCACACGGGTGAGAAGCCCTACCAGTGCGAGGTGTGCTTCAAGCGCTTCTCGGACCTGTCCAACAAGAACTGCCACATGCGCACGCACACGGGGGAGAAGCCCTACCGCTGCCAGGTGTGCAGCATGAAGTTCTCCCTCAAGAACGCCCTCAACTGCCACATGCGCAACCACATGCTCTAGCGGCCTCTCCCCGCCTGCCGCCGACGCAAAGTATGCGCCCTTGCTCCTGCCGCCCGCCTGTCGTGTGCGGCCTGGCGTACCGCAAGGTGGCCCGGAGGAGGGAATGTGATGGTTTTTGTTGCGACACGCTGTTCCGGAGGAAGTTATGAATGGGACGAGCGCTTCCGTCGGCGATATTGGAGCGTCTTATGGAAATCTCAATCTTTCATTTCTTCATTTACCTCTTCATGCTCCGCCGGGGTTTTTCGCAAAAAGGTTCTACTTCTGTCCGAGTAATGCGCTCTCTCTTTCAGACATCTGCGCTCTGTTAACTCGTGTTCTGAACGCTCCCCGTTGCTTCTGGCGTAAATTTTTACATATTTTCGGTTAGGAAATTATAATCAAAAGTTTTTATTAAGCACCTCAGCTTTGGGAAAAACTTTTTAGATTTTATTGCGTTTTAAAGGAGTTTATAGTTTCTCTAGGAGCTCAAGCATGGTGTGCAATACCATTTGGTTGGTGTGGAGCGTGACATGAAATCCTACCTCTAGCATTCTTACCCACCTCTTGCATTCTTTCGTGTACGGTAGAGGAGGGACATTTTATTCCTTGGCGATTTTACGGGTTTGCTTTATGACAGAAAAGGAGGTCAAGAGCTGATTTCGAAATCTAGGCCAATGCAAAGTTCACTTTGCCTGATAATTGTTGAGAAGTCAGCAACTCTATGTTACGAAGATTTTCTTGTATATCTCGGTTTTTGGTACACTGGGAAAGGTGTTCCTTTTTATTGGAAATCCTGATTTGATCATTGTTTCTTTTAAATGAGGTATTTCTACTGCTGTAGAGCAGTGCAGTGCAGAGGTGATAAGACTCTGGTCATGGACCTGCTGTGCACCCGATCGTTTCCTATCTTGAGCAGCGTTTCAACTTGCAGAATATTTTTGAAAGTGGACCTTTTCTTGTTTCTTTCGTAGTGCTGCCAATGGCTGTGCTTGGCTCAAATGTCACTGGCTCTCAATCTTTGTCTTTCTGCTGATGTATCCTTCCTCGACACAATCGACAGACAGTCTTTCCGCAAAATACGTTATACAGGGCAACTCCTCAGCAGCGGAGGTGTAGCGAGCGGTTACTGTCATTGACTCAGTGTTTCTCTTTCAAGGAGTTCAGTTATTAGATCTGTTCTGTGCCGAGCAACCCGGTAAGGATGATGGCCGTCGTAGTTTTAAACTGTTTTGCTTCGTTCAAAAGTTCACTTTTTTTTTTTTTTTTGTGAAGCAAGGTTTTCATTTACAGGATAGAGTTCAGGTGTGGACGATATGGTGACTTTCGAAGTGCACTTTCGGCCTTTGCATTGCACAGATATTTGTAGCCCTCTTTGATTCTTTTCTTTGGCTCAGTCAGCAGTGTGAAAAAATAAGAGTGCTGCTTTTTCTGAAAGCATTTTTTGACATGTATATCCTGGTTTGCATTATGGTGTACGTATTTGTACAGCAGTTCACGTTTGTTGAGTCGGCTTTTGAGGGTTTTTGGAATTGTTGGTTGGCTTGATCTGAAGCACGCCACTCTCCTTTTCTTTTTTCAGTCATATGATCGAAGCGGTGATATTGTTTTACCTCTCTGTTTATATATATATATTATATATATGCATACTCATACGTGCAAGGATTCTTGCATTACTCATTTTGTTACGTTTGTCGCTTGGCCGGCTCGTAGCACAGAATACTCACCGAACGAATTTTCGGCAATGGCACGGGCCAAAAGTGATGGTACGGCGGCAGGCTGCAAGTGCGGGAAAGGGGAAGAAGGACAGCATCTTTTCTCGGAAACCACTATGCATCACGTGAAGAAGACGTGTCTGTAAGCTTCACGATGTAAAAAAAAAAGAATACAGAGAACTATGTGTATCCTCGCAGGAATGTACACACTGTAAATAGCGACCCAAAAGCCACCCAACTTGTATACTACGTTGGAATCTGAGTACCCTCATTGCATACGTCCGGTACCGACAGACGCCGTCTGCTACCTCAGCTGGTCATCTTTGTTTTGGTTCTCCAAGAGATCCTAGAAGCGGAAATGCCCAGGGAAGAATTTCGTGTCTTCCTGTCGTGTGGGGTTGTCTTTAGCATTAAGCCGGTCGAGGTGTGTGATGGGGGGGGGGGCATCATTACAGAGAGGAAGGAAAACGAGCATTGTCACAATTGATTATTGTTGGAGACAAACTTCCACATTACAGTCGGTCCATTTGCTGTAGTCGTTTTTCCAGACTGCTAACTGATACGGTCAATGTGCATCTGTTAGCTGACAGAGTTGTCTATCAGACATGTGCTAGGCAGGCTACATGATTTACAATCTCAAAAGTTCCAAAAACAAAAGAAATATTTTAGAGTGGAGTATGAGGTGAGGAGTAGCATGCTTGCGAGTGTAGTGAGGTTTAAAGAGAAGAAATGTGTCAAAATATGACTTCGGCAAACCTTTGCTTTGAAAGTTGTGCTTGTCGGTGTCACATTTTTGTCCAACTCCACTCGAATGTCGTCGGTTATGAAGCCTGACTTGATACCATTGGCTAAGTCTGTTTTACCCCTAGTATTTCGTATACGATGTAGTACTCGCACTGTACTACGTGTTTCCTCCTCGTCTAAAACTCTGGGGCAGTTAACAGTTGCAGACAAGAGAAGTAAGTGCTAAGTCGAACTGGCCTAGCAACCGAAACTTATCCTGACAATGATTCTCAGTTGTGCAATGCCTGTTTTGTTAGGAGTGGATATGAAGCAACCCGCCTGCTGTTAGTTTGTAAATAGAGTACCTGTGTCGTCACCAGTGACAGCTACCTCAGGCTGCATCAAGAACCAGCCGCCGCTTAAAACGTCCACACGTCATATTACTGACCTCTTCAAGCCCTCTCATGAAGTGCTTGTCTGCTACGTTTTTGAAGGGGGTCTGACTTGTTTTGGCGCTCAGTTTTGGTGAGCTTTCTTGATCTGATAATATTTGGCTCGAGTGAGATATGCTCTGCGTGTTAGTGTCTAGCTGCACGACCTTTGGCATTAGTCGGAGTGATACTCTGCAGTTTTATTGAAGGCGCTTGCGTTTGACAGATGTGTGGTATTATATTACGTTTGTCCTAAGGTTGAGCCCGTGCTTTAGATGCATTCATGGGCATGTAATTCTGGTGGTTTGTTTATTATTGTTACTGGAGACACAGCCTTTGCTGTCTATCAGACCGATGATGTCCAAACAAGATTTGGTACAGGCCGACACACACTGGGCTTGAAACATGATCTCACATGTCAACGGGCTTGGGTGACATATGCAAACATGTGGAGACAACTGTAACAGGGTGAATTTTGTTTTTGTGTTTTACCATATCCACTTGGTGATAAATTTGGCTTGATTCTTGTCGCTGTCAAAGACAACATATCAAGGTAATACAGGAGCAATATTTTGGCTTGCGCTTTGGTAGCCTGGATATCGTGAGGTATTCCTTCCAATTGCCCGTGTTTTTTTCTCTGTTCACTCTTGATTTGGTCCTTACGAGATTTCGGTGCAACTTTGATGTGCTAGGCTCGTTCAAAGTGCTGTCAAGTTGTATTTGTGGGAAAGACTGTTTTAGAAGGCAAAGGCAACCAAGTGTACCGACTTAGAATACGCTCAGTGTAACATAGTGTCACCTCTAAAATAAAGTATCAAAGTAAGGTGGTGCAATGTTTCTTTGATACTTGGAAGTTTGAGAACAGCATCCAAGAACAAATACTTTGAAATGCGTTGCTTCTGAGCATACAGCTTCGTGAGTCCTGTATGCATGTTTCACATTCTGGAGACATCTATAAATGTTCATCGTGTAGTGGTATACTAACATACCTGCATGAACCTGCAGGTCTCCTTGTTGCAAATTCCTTGGAAAGCTGTCTGCTGTACAAGTGTAACTAAAAGGGTGATCTCACATGCAGGGTTCTCACTGGCATTAGTAAGGATTCGGAATTTTATTTATTTATTTATTTACAATATTTATTTAACAATGAAATAAATATTGGAATTTCGAACGAATGCTACTTGAGCTTCAACGAAAATGAACTTCGCATGTCCAATTGCGCAATCATTTCACACTCGTCTTTTGCTTGGTTTCAGTTTCCGTTGCCTTGGTTACTGAACTTAATGTTTAGTATTTTAATAGATATATTTTTAAATAAAATACAAAGTAAAATATACTACGTTTAATAGCAAATAAGGTATTATATTAAAAACAAAAGTTTAAACGTCCTTGGTTGAAATAAATTGTGGGTATGGTGCGCCATCTGGATTCAGAAGAAAAACACTGAAAGAAAAAGCCTTAACTTGTAAACTTGTGTGGTGCGCCATGTGATTGATGATTTGAGTAGCCACTGTAATATTATTTCTGAAGCCGATTTCGTACATTGCGAACTGTTGTTGACGCCGCACTTCAGATAGGAACATGTTAACATTTAGCAAGTTAACGGCTCTACGACATCTCTTGGGTTTCCAACGCACCCGTGCCGCTTTTGTTGCGCTACCGCTCGGTGAGTTGTTTGCATCGGTCTCCACTGAAGTGTTACGTGAGTTTCTTACACAAACAAAAGAAAATTTCGGTACAGTTCGAGTCTGGCATGTGGAAACCGTGACCCAGCCTCTTACAAATAGTGTTAATGAATAACTCTAAGCAATTCTTCCTACTGTTTGCACAGGTCGTAACTACAGCACAACGACGAATCCAGATGACAAGTGAGTTTGATTTTATTTGACGAGTATTTTTCCCCCGCGGGCCATTCCCAACGAAAGAAGGGGCTCGGTACTTAAGCAATGGAGAAGACAGTGGGAATTGCTTTATCCTTTGACCTGTCTCGACTCCGGGTGTAATACCTTGACCAGTCGCTGGCGTCGACTGTTTCCGATTTTCCAGGAGCCACATGATCGTGTTGACAGACGATGGCTCCACTATCGTGTGCTGGCACCCCGAGCCGGAGTTTCCCTACGAGCACACCAAGGTGACGCACGGCCATTCACGCTACCCCTTTTATTTCAGCGATGACCCCACACTTGTCAGAGAAGTAACCTTTCTGCAGTGGACCTTTTCCAGATACCGACGGCACCAGGCGGTGGCTGCACGAACTAAAAATCGAGGAAGTGACCTGCCTGCGCTACCAATCGATAATGGGAGCTACGCTATCAGTTTCTTCGCTCTCCAAGCTGCGGCGCGTGCCCAACGCGACTTTAAAGAGGGGCATCCGTGGCGTCCACCCAAACGTCGTGTTTTTCTTTCCGTCCACTTTCTTTTTTTGTGTAACACAAGTATATATATATGCTGCAATTACGTGTTCTACTCGCTTATTCACAGCCTCCTTCCGAATTTCCTCGATTTTTCGTGCCGACTTCCGCTGCTTGGCATCGGGCGCTCGCACGTACGCACAACGCTTCTCGGAAAAGGTCCATTGTAAACACAGTAAACTTTGTTTCTTTTTAAATGAGTGATGCAATACGTGGCACTATCGGTCGGTGGCGTAGTATATCTATCACTTTAGAAGGCAGGAAAGGCAGCCGGCTCATGTAAGGTAGCGCATGCGGTTCAAACGCCATTGGAAACGGTGGCGAAAGAATGTCACGCTGGCTTTCTGCTCATGCAAACTGTTATCAATGGGTAAAAGGCACCTTGTATACAGACATTTCAGTTAAGTAACTGGACACTTCCTGGAAAATCGGGACAATATTGAATCTTTCGGGACACTCAATGTAAAATCACGACAATTCGGAACAACAAAGTTGAGATGAAGACCAAATGGAAATTGTTTGATATATGGGTACTGGTAGTTGACTTTGTTATCAGGACACTTTTCAAAATAGAGACATGTCCCGGAAATCCCAGCTCTACTCATGATAAAACATATACATAGTCAGTACTGATAGAAAGATCTTGAAGAGGAACCTGAGCCCCAGAGTAGCTACTGATGATTTGCTAGGAGGTTTAGCCTTGAAGATGTGTCCTTAGTTAAATAGTCACCTGCCACCGTGATGCTTTGACAAGGCTTTTTTTCAAACTCCCCCCGATGAAAGTAAACAACAGCACATTGCACAGACAAGCATTTCTTGTTCTTAGAACAGACTCATACTGAAATATATATATGATGCTTCTAGCTGCTTAGTTCCTCACCTTGTCAGCTTTTCTTTAATCCTTTTTAAAACTCTTTGTACTCAAATGACTGTTTTCTCTCTTGCGTTGCAGCCACTTCCCAAAGTTGACCCTGAGTTGAATGAGGTATGTGTCGGAACTGTCTTGTGAATTTTGAGGTGCCCTCGGAGCACACTGACATTCTTCCTGAATCAAAGGTGCACAGCAGCTTTATAACTTTCTCTTAATTGGTAAAAAAGGGATTAGTCGGCTAGTCCCTCCCAAGTAAAAAGACGTGGGATAAAAAAATGGGCTTGCCCGTTCACTTCTAAGCTCTTGCTCATTTTAAAGGAGCACTAAGGGTAGGATTTTCTGTTGAATCTCGAAGGCACAAGATGATGTCCTCCTTCCCTTTGTGTTGTGGAGGCAACTGCCAGTGAACTCTAATGTAAACAGTTCTTCAGAAAGAGTTTTTGTCTTTGGAGCACAAGTATAGAGCTTATACTCAGTTTTATATGGATGAAGCAAAAACAGTATCCTTTGTAAGCTGTGCCATGCATTCAGCTTGCTTCAGAATAGCTAGAAAGCTTGTCTGTTGCCAGCAGTTTTGCTGCTGAGATGTATGGCATATTAATGGCTATGCAGCATATACTTGAGAATGATACTGTCGAGACTGGTTATATTGAAGTCAACGGGAATCGAAAATCGCTTCGCTATATCCACTTCTTCGTTATATATGAACTCGTTCAAATAACATTGAAAAAAAAGATAACACTCGTCACGGGCACGTGTTTATCGAGCCTGCAGAAAGCGGTCGAGTTTTCCCTGCACGCGTCCTCTGCTAGATCAGAGCCGCTTCTCGCCAACTGCGAGAAGTTCCGATGGAAAAAAGATCCTGCTACGTACGGACCGTGTTGACAACTGCGACGGCCCTGCGGAAGACGCCGGCAGTGGACGGCATTTTTTACGTTTAAGCGCACTCCGTCGAGGATGGCACACTTTGGATTCAGGGAGACTGCCTTCGTCTTCCCTGTCAAGGTGCTGGCGGTGCCGGGACTTTCCATCGTTGAGTGGCGATGATTTACCGAATCAGTGCTTGAGCGAAGTAGACTTTCGCGCAAGAGCGACCTCACTGACCAGACGCCGACAGGGATCGTGAAGCAAACAAAGAAGCACGCGTGGCACCGAGTTCGCACTCAAGCTTGTCTGTCGTCGGTATAGAGAGCCTGGATTTAAGAGACGGGGCAGCTGCTCGATCGGGGTCACCTGGTTTGTGGGCCGCGTTTGCAAAACGAGCTGCAGCATGCAAGGAGTGGAAACTCAAAGGCGTTCACCTTCTGCAAACGTGTCCGCCTCTCCACCCAGTTTCCTCGCCACACTGGCCACGCGGCAATCAAATGCAGGCGTGCTTACCGCTCCCTCTCTTAAAGGGACACTGACAGGGTATTTATGCTCGCCGAGGTTTTTAGTTGTACGTGACATACGAGAGCCCAACTACCCAGAACAGAATTTGCGGCTCGAAATTCGGTTTCTTTCCGCCCGAAAACCACCGATCGAGAACTGGCCGGTTTGAGTCGCGCTCACTCTCTTTTCCGTGGTCACGGGCCGTTTTCTAAGGTTTTGACGCGACCACCAAGTTTAATCCAAGTCGTGGGTCATTGAAGCCACACGGCCAATATTAAAAATATAAAAAAACATGAAACCCATTTTTCGTGGCTTCCAAAAAGCTACAAATACGTTGATTGAAAAAAGAAGGTTGCACAGACAACCGGAAGCATTCTGTGCGTTCACTGCATAATTCTCAACATGGCGTCGTCTCGCGTTTCGTCGGACTCGCGGGTGGCAGCGGACGACGGGCGTGGGACCTCTACTTCAGAACTGTCGTTCACGATACTGGCAAATTCTGTCTTCTTTTGAAAGAGAAATTTTGGACCGATCAAAAGAATTGATATTCATCTTGTACGACACGCCCGACCAACAGGCCGATTGCACGAATACATCGACGAGCCGTCGTCCCTTCTCGTGGCTGAAGACATCGCTCGCTCAAACGTCAAGCACGAAGTGCGTACATCGAGTTGAATACACACGCATACGGTTTCTTTACTTGGTGCGAACGTGGGCTGCCCGACTTCAAGCCGGAAGTGCATGTACTGGAGGGAAATCGACAGCAAACTTTCCGACATACAGTCGACCCGATGCATTACTACGAACGAAAGAGTTCCTTCAGTAGCTCAGTGGAAAGACGTCCGCTTCACACGCAGCAGGCACGGGTTCAACCCCTGGTGTGGGCGTACCATTTTTTTTTTTTGACATTTTGCAATGTTTACATTTCTTTTTTTTACAATTATCACTGAAAAAAAAACAATTGTTGTGGACGATACGTCGCTGAACTAAATGATATGGGATTCCATTTTTGACACCTCTGCCGCACAATGCCACTTTCAGATGTGAGGCAGCTCTTCACGCAACATCTTGGGAGTATTCTTTTCGGAGCCGATCACGGGAATTCCCCACGGGCACTCGCTACTAATTGCCAACACTTAAATGTACAAAACAAATCATCTTGAAGTGCAGAACAGCGAGCGGAACAGACATAACTGCAAAGGAATCTCTCGTCGAACGGATCCTGAACGCATTTCGTCTGCTGCACCCGGAAGAAAAAAAACAACAAAAAACAATCGCACGGTCGGGTGCAGCCACGTGACCTCCGCCACTCACTCTCTCCTCTCCACATCTCCGTGCGGTGCGTGGGTTTGGGTTTCAGTTTCGAGGAGTCGCGTTTTGTGGCTTTATTACAAAAATATGTGACTCTGTAGCAAAATATTAATTGGGCAGTATTCCGACACCAAATGAATCGCCTGGCAAGAAATGAAAAACAATTTTTGGGGGGTGTCAGTGTCCCTTTAAATCTAGGCTCTTTCCGTCGCCTCTGCCGGTACGTTGTCGCTAGCGCTCCAAACGCCCCTATCGGCATGCCACGACGGCTTCAAAAGCAAGCGATGCGGTAAAGCCACTTCCCAGATAAGGAGCGGGGAGCAGACGACGTTGCAGAGACTGCCACCGGCGACCTTTCTGGCATCTTCTGCAGCCTGTTCTGGGTGGCTTCTTGGCCGCAGCAACAAAGACTTAATAAACTTTCCGAATTCTTTCCTTTTTTTTTTAAATTATCGCAAAATTTCCCTTCCCTATATCCATGGGAGCTGCTCAATTTCCTTTTCTAAAAACAGACACAAATGCATTGGAAAAAGTGCAAATGTGAATGGGAAATTGTGATTGCTTCGCTGTAGCCACTATTTCGTTAAAACCAACTTCGTTATAACCGGTGTCGACGGTATAAGAAAAACTTGTATTTGTAGATCCCAAAGTGCTCTTCTGGCTGTCTCCTCTCTTCACCTATGTAGAATTTCTTAAAGGTACACTAAAGATGTTTCTGAGATAGTCTGTTCTTGGTGATAACTCATTCTATGGGATCTTAGCATCCCAGAAATCGAAAAATTATGCTTGTGCAAAGTCTATTTCCCTACTAAAGATATGATAGAAGTTCGTGCCACACCCCTTTCTGAGCAGAAAAATCTGGAGCGCAGAATTCATCGGAGGCGCCGGCGGCGTGACGATGGACGCGCGTCAGCCAATTGCAAGTGGAGGCAGCTCTGCTGGATTCTGTGCTTCCAGATTTTTCCACTCGGAAGGGGACGTGGCACAAACTTCAGTCATATTTTTAGTACAGAAATCGACGTTGCACAAGCATAATGTTTGGATTTCTAGGATGCTTGGAGCTTGTAAGAGGAGTTATCACCAAGAACAGACAATCTCAGAAACGTCTTTAGTGCACCTTTAACGCAGCTTCTACATGTAAAACTAAATGGGGCTCTCCAGCTCGAACAAGCCATCAAATTTTGCTGGGTGCCAAGCCTGGGGGGCATTAGAGAAAATAGAGCAGATAAACTGGCCGCATCTGCGAAGGATTCTACAAAGACCTCCTTTAGCCTGCCCCACCAGGATTATAATTCACTCTTTAAGAAATCAACCGTTAGCTCGTGGCAGCTGGAATGGGATGTCAAAAAAGAAAACAAACTTTATGTTGTCAATTGAATCTTGGGAATTTGGGAGAACACCTTTCAAAGTCACCTTGAAGTTCTCCTTTGCTGCCTGTGAATTGGCCATTCCCACTTGACGCACCAATACATTCTGTGGCGAGGACGCTAAGTTGCGTGACTATTGTGGGGTAGTTTTGACTATTTCGCAAATCTTGTGGCATTGTAGCTTTTATCACGATCAAAGTCAATCGTGCTTTCCAGAGCTTTTTAAGAAACATCTTGCATTTGATCCCAAGGTTTTGCTTGGTAATGAGCCTTTAGTATCGTTCATCCGCATTTTGGGTTGTCTTTATAATATTGGCATATCACACCAGTCGCAATTTTTTAACACTGTCATTGCATTGCTATTCTTGATTGTCCTAAATTAGTTTCACTTGATGATATATGGCCTCAGTAGCTTTTGTGCCATTAAACCTGTAATCAACAACTCTAATAAAAGCAATACTTGGTTCATATTTTTGACTGTGGAAATGGAACAGTTGGAACAAACAATCTCGCATGTTTACCTCTTCTTCGGGGTTTTAGATTCCATTGGTGCTCTTTTTGGTCAGAGTTTAAAATTCTGTTTAGTTACCTTTCATGCTGCATGAAGCTTGGGCATTTTCTTTTGTTCAGGCTTTTGACAGGCTTTTGAAATAAAAGCTTGTTACTGTAAGGAATATTCACCTGGAATCAATAGCTTGCCTAAATTTGAAGAATAAATTAGCATTTTTAATAAATGCAGGAGAGAATCTTTTCCTCTAGGCCAGACCAGAATGCCATGGATAGATATTACTGATGTTTCACATAGATGTGCCTTTTAATTGCAGTGACACATTGTACTGTTTTACAGGGCGGGTTAATATCAGCAGACTATTCCTTGCTAATAATGGCACGTAATGACCTAGAACTTCTCGGGTCACATACCCGGTACTGTAACTCTGAAAAGTTACTCGGATCTCTTTTGGTCCTCCCTGGTTGTCTGGCTCTCACTTCCGGGTTGTCTCGGGCACTCAGCTGTGCTGTGGTTAGCATGCGACTGCAAACATTGATATAGTTTATTATTGTCGCCATTATTATTTGTGAGCTCTAGATTATTATTCTTAAATGTACCATTTTTTGTCATCACCAGTTCAAAAAGTCCTGCACTTAAACTTTACTGCATTAATTCGTCTAGCGTTGCAGCGCTCACAAAACTCTGCCCTTGGGGGTGTAGAGGGTTGGCACCTAGGCTCTCTCCTTCGTAGGTTAGACCCTTGTATTTGCACGCGTCTGAGACTGGTGAGGCTCGATCATAGTCCTCTCCAGAGAGAACAATCTGTGTGTCTTTTGGATGTGCCCTGCCAGGGAGACTCTGCACTGAAGCTTCAAGTGCGCCTGGACAACATCAACCGCAGCTACAGAAACGAGAGGCTCGAGATAGAGGCGCTCACCAAGCTCACCTACACCACAAAGCATCGCTGGTATCCAAAGTGGGTGTACCTCTCATGTTGTGCCACTCTGCTTCCGAGCTGTTGTGTCATGTGCGGTATGATTGTATTTTAGCACTGCCATTGGCACAACCTTTTTGAGCGACTCTGCAACTACTGCATGCTGCTTCTGGGATGAGGTTTGATTATCTGGTCGGGGAATGAACACCACCACCATAATTGAAGGACTGCTTTTGCGGAGTGTCCTTATAAAGCCATATTTGTTCTAGGGGGGTTACAGTAGAGACAGTGGGAAGCTAGAGTGCCTTAAAATGGTACCTGGTAAATCTTCTGGAGGTAGACAATTTGGCCAGTTTGGTATGGCTACTGTTCTGGGATCTTGAACATGCATCGCACAGTAGTGATTGCCATATTTTCTGTACTATGGTCCGCTCCATGTGCATAGCCCGCAAGGGCAAATTTTGGCTCAAAAAGAACTGTTTTCTTGGAAGTAGTTTACACCTGGTGTGTGATGTGCACTAGTTGTCTACTTCATTCGTGTCTTCTGTTA
Organism: Ixodes persulcatus; assembly: GCA_013358835.2. Lineage (NCBI taxonomy): Eukaryota > Metazoa > Arthropoda > Arachnida > Ixodida > Ixodidae > Ixodes > Ixodes persulcatus. Next base: position 669,197 of record JABSTQ010009114.1, read on the forward strand.
AAATGATAAGATGTTAGTTACCAAAAAATTGGCACTCTGTGCCGACTAATAGAACAGTATGAATGTAAATTCATCTTCTTTTATGGTTTTTATAATTTCTGTTGCTTCAGAAAAAATGAAGAAGGGCATGGGTGCTCTTCTTTTTTTTGGAGGTATCAGCCATGATTCTTGATGACTCTACAGTCACTCGTTCACCTGTAATAAAACTTTTACAACCCCAAGCAGTGGGGGCTTGGCAATCGAGATCATGTTTGATCCGTCCACGTGGGCGCAGTTTCCTTGCTCATCATCCGCGGGGCACTGAGAGTGAAAGATATACGCTGTCATTCTCAGTTTGTTGAGTAACGGCCAGCGTGAAACAGCATGTTCTTGACAACTGTGCTGGTTAACAGTTGCACTGATGAGCAGTTTTCAAGACGAATCCTTGTATTGTCTGCACCTTTCGGTAGTCCGCACAGCTTTTAAACATGTATAGTCTGCAGGCTATAGACCAGGGGTGCACAACATACGGCCCGCGGGCCGCATGCGGCCCGCGGGCACTTTTTGTGTGGCCCGCGGCCCAGCTCAGTGCAGAAACCGCTCACCGTGTCATTCAATGCACTGCGGCCGTTGAATTGGCAGAAAGTATTCGAACCCGTTGACCTACTTTTCTCAGAGACCTCTTTTCCGGGGGGAAACTCCGCGTCCTCAGTTCAAATATTCCCTCTCCACTAGACCCACAGAAAAAAACAATACAAAAGCCTGTACAGCCATCCAGTGCGTTGTTATGACCCGACCCCGCGTCCCTGTGTTTGTGAGTGCGCGGAAAGCTCATCGAACCATTTTCCCAGTCATTAGGGCCACTTTGGGGGATGGATTAGCACAGGCTTAGCCGAACGCTTGGGGCCTGGCTGATCTGACTAGCAACGGTCGCCTCTGGGGAGGCAACGCCCAAGGGCTCCTCTGACGTGTCATCCTTCTGACCTCTACCTGCGACTGGCGACGAGGTGAAGGAATGCGACAATGTGTTTCTGGCCTTCTGGGTGCTAATCCGTCACGATGGCGTGAGGTGAACTGAACGGCGCCAGCTGTCTGCTGGGAAAGAATCCAGGGATCATCCAGCAGCCAATTTGCGGACCTTGGAACTGTTCCCCACCTCATTGTAGAATTCGAGTGTGGGGTTTAATCCTCGTCTAGCGTCGGTCGCTTAGGAAAGCCAACACCCTCGGAATCCTCCTCTTCCTCAGATGTTAACAAAAACCCTGACCGTTCGAGAGACGGTCGTCTTTGATCTTATATTTCGCTATGCAATCAACTTGTTCAGTTTGCCGACCTGTTCACCCGACTGACTGGCTCGGACGTTGTTCGCGAGGAAGGTTGGACGCCAGCGAGATGGCCAAGCTACCCGAGAGACGAGACTTGGCGTCGACCCCTAACAGCGTCCCTCCCCTATCCTTGTTCCAGTTCTTCTTCATCCCGTTTCCTCTTCCCTCTCTCCACGGAGGCTACAGCCCCCTCAACTTCTGTTGGAACATGATCAGTGACAGCTTGTTGCAGATAGAGAAAAGCTAGTCTTGTCACGCTTGGAATATGAGTACACTTCCAAAGAAGAGAAAAATCGACCAGGAGGGCCGGAAATTCAACCAGGAGTAGACATGGAGGTACTTTTTCATTGAGAACGCATCGAAGTGCTTATGTCTTGTGTGTCGAGAATCTCTCGCGGCTCCTAAAGAATACAACGTTTGACGCCACTACGGGACCAAACATGCCAGCGATTTCAGCGTTCTTTCGGATTCGGAGAGAAAAACGAAGTCCGAGGACTTAAAACGGAATTTGCTTGCTGAGCAAAGTATTTTTACGAAAGCAAAGAACACATCTGAAGCAGCCACGCGGGCGTCTTTTCAGATATCTCGACAGATCGCTCGTTCAGGTCGTCCGTTTACTGATGGCGACTTCATCAAGGAATGTCTTATGATTGCTTCTGAGGAGATCTGCCCGGACAAAAAGTTGGTTTTCCATAACCTGAGCCTTTCAAGAATGACAGTACAACGACGTGTGCATGACATTGCCGACGACCTATCAAAACAGCTGGAGAGGAGTTGCAGTCATTTTGTCTACTACTCTCTTGATTTGGATGAGAGCACATACATCAAAGACACAGCACAGCTGCTTGTTTTCATCTGTGGTGTGAACGAAAACTTCGAAGTGACTCAGGAACTGGCAGAGCTTTGCTCAATGCACGGACGGACTACGGGAGAAGAGATCAGCAAGGAGGTCAAAGACGTCATCGAGAAGCTCAAGCTATCATGGGAAAAACTCGCAGGTGTCTGCACCGATGGAGCCCCAGCCATGATGGGAAAGAGAAACGGAGCCGTTGCCTTACGTCAAGCGTTCAGTGGTGTAGAACTGAAGCAATATCACTGTGTGCTTCACCAGGAAGCACTCTGTGCCAAAGTGATGAAGGTTGACCATGTGATGAAGGTCGTGACTTCGGTTGTCAACTTTATACGTGCTCGGGGATTGAAGCACAGGAAATTTCAAGAGTACCTGAAAGAAATGGAGAGTGAGCACATGGACATCCCGTATCACACTGAAGTTCGCTGGCTAAGCCGTGGGAATGTTCTGAGTCGCTTCGTCGCGCTGAAGGCCGACATCATCGGTTTCTTGCAAGAGGAAGGGAAACACATACCAGAGCTGGAGGAAGAACAAGGGTCGTGGGATCTGGCATTCCTCACCGATATTTCAAGCCATCTGAACACGCTTAACATAGCTCTCCAAGGAAAAGACCATCTCATTTCGGACATGGTGAGCGCGATCTTCGCGTTCCAAGGAAAGCTGCGCCTCTTCAAATTTCAGCTTGGGGGTGGAAGCATATTTCACTTTCCAACCTGCCAGAAGCTCTTTCCCACCGGCGAAAATCGGAAGACGGTAGCTGCGACGTACGCTCCACAGGTTGAGTACCTGGGGGGCTATGTTGCGCTTTTTGGACTCCCAGGAGACTAGGGAGAGGGAAGTGACGTCAACAACGCAGCAAATGCAGATTGGATGTTGATTTTGTTTTCTTCTGTCAACATCCAATCTGCGTCTCTCGAGTCGTTGACGTCACTTCCCTCTTCCAAGTCTCCTGGGAGTCCAAAAAGCGCAACATAGCACCCCTGCTCTCCGAGTTCCAGCAAAGATTCAAGGCATTCGAAAATGAGAATAGTAACTACGATTTGTTCCGCGATCCGTTTTCTGTCGCACCGGAAGACACAGGTTCGACGTGCAACTAGAACTCATCGACCTCCAGTGCTCGCCAGAACTGAAGAGTATGCATCGTGAGTCTCAGCTGCTTGACTTCTACAGAAGCCTTGACAGGAGCAAGTACGGAAACCTTGTGGACCACGCATTGAAGCTTGCATCACTTTTTGGGAGCACGTATCTCTGTGAGCAGACGTTCTCACTGATGACCCTCAAAAAGAAGCGTCTTCCATCTTCTATGACGGACATGACACTGCGAGATGTGCTCAAGACGGCAACCAGTGCGATGACGCCAGATATTGAAAACCTGTCTGCAGCAAAAAGGTGTAACGTGTCCCACTAGGGGCGGCCCGCGCAGTTTCCGATAAACAATTTTTGGCCCGCGTCATTTTTGAGTTGTGCACCCCTGCTATAGACCATAAAAGACAGTAGATGACTGCTTGCCACACATGTCTAGAAAGAGCAAGAGACACTTCAGTGATGTCAAGCCTTAGCATGGAGTAAATTTTTTTGTGGTACAGAACCTTTGCACCATAAAAATCAAGACATTTTTATGAAATACGGAAGAATGAATTCAAGAAATGTTTGGGAACAATGAATGTCAAAAAGCAAAGACTAAGAAAAGGATGAAGCATGTCTTTAAGGTGCTGGCAACCTTGTATGTTATCGCAGCTTTTAAGCGCGAAACAGATGTACGACGAAACCGTCTGATCCAATGTCTGATCAGGCAATACGACGGTCGGAGGCGAGGGCTTCGAACGCTCTCCGGTGCTTCGAAAACCCTCGCCCCCCCAAGGTCATTCCGGCAGTCCGCACATCGGATCAGACGGTTTCGTCGTACATGTGTTTAACGCTTTATTCCTTACTGTGGACATATTTATGACTCGATAATCTGACTTTCTGTTTCGGGTCCTTGGGCTTTAATTGCTGGTGGACTTCAAAGAAATCTACTAAGTAGGGGCTAATCATCTACAGCAATGCTTCTCAAATGGAGGTCTACGGACTTTTTGGGGTCCCTGAAGGCCTTCTTAGTATCCGCGAAGCCCTCGATCGTCAGTTGAGCCGAGCAGTGGAATTTTTTTTAAATTTCTGCTAGCTGCCCAGAAAAACTAAATTGACCGAACCAGGTGCGCAGAGTGCGTAGGGTTGATTATTTTCCGTTTCAGAGTTTCAAAGTTGGTATGTGCACATTTTATTGTCTTCATTCACCCTTCTGTCCTTGGAATCGTCCAAAACCCCTCTTCCCCCTGATAGATGGAGTCGCCCATCACTTATACCGATCCATAAGGGGTCTCCGAAGCATTGGTTTTATAGTATTTCGTGTTTCGTCACTGCACATGCTGCATCTATGTTAGCTTAATAATAGTTTCCTAATTTCTTGTCTTATACCCAATATTGAAATGCACATATCATTCTCTCATTCCAGGAACGAAAAGTACAAGGACCCAAACCCTCCAGTCGACCGAGAAGGTTTATAATATGGTGAGTTTTACTTACCTATGGTCTGTTGCGGGTTTAGAATAGCAGGACGAAGTTTCCTCCTCTCCGGTGCTCGCTCTGCTAAGGTGGAAAGGGTAGAAGAGATCCTGGTGCAAGGAGCTTTTACTACATTTCTAATGTTGAGACAAACCACACATACTATTAGCACTTTACCGGTGGGATGCTAAGAAGTATGGACTCAGGATTCCGACACGGTGGATGTGAGGAAAAATATTTTATTGGAAAAGGATCGGAATAATGACGTTATTGTGACACAAAAAATATATACACAAAGTCAAGTCTGGGGTGTTCTGCTCACTCGCCGCCGCACTTCTGATGTTGTCGGAACCTCGGATGTCCGAGGCGTTTTGCGGATGGCAAGGGCTCGATGTTTGGTGCTGGCGGTGGTTCCCCGGCAAGCCTGGTTGGTGCCCCCACAGGCTTCGGACGTCCTTCCGGGACATTACTTGGCTACTGGGGCCCACGGCGTTGAGCTGCGTTCGTTCCTTCTGTGTCCAACCCCGAAACCGCACTGCACAAGCTTGCTTGTGCCGTCACATCTGAGATGTTGTCTTCCTTCTCTTCTATGTCCCGTTCACATCATCGCATTTACCCCCCTCTCAAAACAATTGTTCACCAGTACTATAGAAAATTATCTACGAAAACAACGAGGCACGTTATCATGGATCTTGCAACCAAAACAATTGTTAAAACTAAAGACGACAAAAACAGAGTTCCATTGTCTTGTGTGCAGTTTATAGGCGACTTAAATAGTCACCCGCAACGTTCTGGCTGCCCCTAATATAGGTCACATGAAAATTGTACTCGGCGAGTAACAAACTCCATCTCAGCACAGGACTGTTCAGCTGCTTTGCTGAGTGAATGAACTCTTCTAAAGTTTAGAACTAACTCACTATACAGCTATCTCAGTACACAATAATTCTACACCAAACAGAAAACACTTCACATAGGTACACACAAATTCAAATTTATTGAAAATCACTTCGTGACCCAGCTATAGAGAAACTTTGATTCGCTCTTCAAATGTCTTCGTGTAACACATTAGCCATCCGAAAGTTTGACAAGCAAGGATAACACTGTTTTATAATGCCATAACAAAAAGTCACGAACATACGAAAACGAAAACATTTTCTGAGTAATTGGCACTACCGGTTATGAGAGAACCCAGTCTTAATCTTTCGATCAGATATGCAATTTACTGATTACTCATCTAACCTCCAAGCCTTGGCCTTTTGGCTGGTCAGCTTACTGTGGCTCTCAACCAGACCTCACGATTAAAGTTAAACTTCGCATGATCTCTCCCACCCCAGATGATCCAGATTTTCACGTTAGCATAGCACGTGCTCTGTCTTTTAAAAGAACTTTCCACAGCATGGTGGTCTCTGACCTGCGAACGGTCTCGTCGCCTGCTGACCTTTTCTTTGCGCTGCCTGAGCATCTTTGCACGTTTGGCTTCCATTTCAAGTGAAGCTTGTGCTTCATTTTTTTCTTCCATAGATTCATGCTTCCCTTTCTTAGCACTCGTGTTTTTGTTAGCATCTCTACCTACAACCACTAGGTGCACCTCAGCGTCCCCTGGGTTCGTCAGGCCTGAAGCTTCAGCTTCCGTACTTGCTCTGGGATCGAGTTCCGAATCTCCCAAGGACGCATCCGCGTCTGTCATCTGGCCACCAATCTTTACAAGAGGATTGAAACCGTTGACACTTGTCGGCTCCAAAGCTTCCCTCTTTTGGGAGCTTTCATCTGTGCTGAAAAATCCTCAAATGCTCTATCAGCACTTTTTTGTGCATCCTCCTCAGCTTCCAGAAGTGCCAGGTAGAACCTCGTTGATATGTTTCGAAAAAAACGTACGATCCGGGAAAACGTATGATCCGAACTTAACATTTCTAGGCAGTAGGAAAAAAACAAAAGTCGCGAGTGCAGCTGAACAACATTTAATACCAGTACCTCACTTCCCGAAAACATCCGTCAGCTTCTGCTGGCGCGCACCTTGACCTTTTGGCAGGAAGAGTTCCTTCTGCAGCGTCTGCCGGCCTCCCTCGGCTGCAGGGTTGTCTTTCGTGGCAAAGTAGCTCCGCAGCACATCCAGTGCAACGACCGCCCGAGCGAAAGTAGCTCTTGGAGGCATTTCTGGCTCATCCTCGTCGTCGTCGTGCTCGTCTCCGGTAACTTGGCCCTGTCGCAACTCCGCCACGATGTCAGCAACGGTTTGGGGGTCGCACGTTGGGACGTCGTTGTCCACAGCGACGAAATTGCTGAACACCAGCTCCGCACCGGCGGACCGGAGCTCCTCGTTCATGTCATCATCTTCAGTCTCGCAAGGGTCGGGGTCACCGCTCACACAGGGCTCGGGTTCCTCCATTTCTGGCGAACGCCGAAACCCGCACTTCCTGAAACAGTTCTTGACTGTTTCGCTGGTCACGCTTTCCCACGATGCATTCAGGTAATGCATAGCATCAAGCAACGTGAGCTTGCCGGGGTCCTTGCCTCGGGACACGCGAGCCAAGAAGCGTCGCACGATGCACTTCCTGTACAGGTGCTTCACGTTCTTGATGATCCTGGCATCCAGAGGCTGCAGGTGACTCGTCGTGTTCGCCGGCAGGAAGACGACTCTGAGGTTGCGCAGGAACGACGTGTCCTTCGGATGAGCTGAACAGTTATCCAAAAGAGAAGTCCCTTCCGGCCTTTGCTCCCCAGTCGGCCGTCGAGGTACCGCAGAAACACTTCGAAGAGGCTGCAGGTCATCCAAGCCTTAGTGTTTTGCTTATATACACAAGGAAGCCGAGCAAGGTTCTTTAGGCATGTCGGGTTCTTCCATTTCCCGATCATCCACGGCTTGATCATGTCCGTGCCATCTTCATTGCAGCAAAGCAGCACGGTTACTCGATCCTTGCTGACCTTCCCGCCATGGCACGACTTTCCCTTGAAACTCAGGGACTTCGTGGGTTGCACCTTGAAAAACAGGCCAAGCTCATCGGCGTTGTAGACGTTGCGTGGGGCGTAGGCATTCACAATTCCTGGAAGCAATGCAATCCAGTTATCAATATCCGCCGGATTCACGCTGGCTGCTTCGCCATTCACTTGGCGGTACGAGATGCCATGGCGAACCCGAAATCGGTCCATCCAGCCGTTCGAAGCTGCGAAATCCTCGATGCCCATGATGTGTGCAATCTCCATGGCCTCACACCAGACGCCCGTGCTTGCTTAAACCACTTAAGCAGCGCATCCTCCAACTCTCCGTGCTTTGCTCCGCGGGCCTGTTTCGTCGCTGCACCGAAGACCAGGGCGTTTTCTTCTATTTGCTTTCGTTTCGACACGACCGTGTTGACCGTCGACGCAGGCAGTCTGAGGCCCTTGGCGATGTCAATTCTTTTCCGTTTAGGGTCCCGGTCGACAACTGCCAGGATGCTCAACCTTTCCCTCAAAGTCAAAGGTTTCCGCTTGCGCGATGCCATCGCCAGTTGTCGGGCACGCATACGGAAAGAAGCAAGGCTGACGCGCACCACGGCACGGCAACAGAGAAATGGCGGAATGCCGACCTCGTGAAATGTCTAACAAAAACGTTGTCGGATTCGTTCATTTACTACCACCCTTACATGGCTCAAGAGTTACTCTTAGGGAAGCGTTTATCATCCTCAGAGTCGCGTAGCCAGTTTAAATGGTGTCTTCAAGCATTTGGTGGAGTAACCGAGAGTAACTCTTAGTCACGTGTCTACATGAAAACGACTAAAAAATCAAGAAGCGAATGCGAACACATCGAGATTATCCCGCGCGGACGGAACCGACGGCGCCGATGGAACATTTGGCGTGCGGAGCATGCGGCGACAACCGTTCTGCCCGAAGATCGGGAGCTCATTGCCCAGAAAACGTATAATCCGATTGATGTTTGGCGAAACTTTGGACGTACTTCCCGGGAAATCGTATTATCCAGAAACGTATGAACCAGTCGTAACTCTATGGGACATTTTTCAAGCCCTCGATTGTGAACGTATGAGACGCGAAATCGTATGACCCGAGATCGCATCAACGAGGTTCTACTGTATCATCTCTTCCAGGCGATTGCACTCCGCCTGAAGACGAGCCGATTCCATCACACTCTCCTTCCTCCACTGATGTGCCGATGCAGATGCAAGAAATAATTGCTTGTTGTCTTGGCGCTCCCACTGTTGGGTTACTTGCTCCCACTTTCGCTCTTCTTTTAAGTTAGCAACTGCTGACTCAAGTAGCATCCTCAGCCATTCCTTCAGAGCCATGCCTTCAAGCCCAACCGCATCTCCGATCTCTAACACTCTACGAAGTGTCATTTTGCCACACTAAGATAGTTCTGTAGTTAAAAGGCCCGTGAAGAATGAGACTGGGTGCTCACATCAAATGCCGCCATCCTGAGATTAATACTCTGCACAACGTTTGTCTGTAGAGCATTCTCTTCATTGACACTAGCATGCCTCAGACTTTATAAGATCAGGATGTCAGAAGCATCCTAGGATAGTCGCCATCCATACTGTTCTCTTTCCTACAGCACCGTCCCGGAATCCTTCTCTTTATGAGTTGTTAGTAAAAGAGAGTCCTGTCGCGGATGCCAAATTTGTGATGGTAAGAAGTATGGACTCGGGATTCCGTTACGGTGGATGTGAGGAGAAATATATCATTGGAAAAGAATCGGAATAATGACGTTATTGTGACACGAAAAATATATACACAAAGTCAAGTCTGGGGTGTTCTGCTCACTCGCCGCCTCACTTCTGATGTTGTCGGAACCTCGGATGTCCTAGGCGTTTTCCGGATGGCGAGGGCTCGATGTTCGGTGCCGGCGGTGGTTCCTTGGCAAGCCTGGTTGGTGCCCCCACGGGCCTCAGACGTCCGTCCGGGACATTACTTGGCTGCTGGGGCCCATGGCGTTGAGCTGTGTTCGTTCCTTCTGTGTCCAACCCCAAAACCGCACTGCTTGAGCTTGCTTGTTCTGTCACATCTGCTGTTTTAAAACAAGAGCCAGTTTTGAACTCAGTTCATACACTGTGCAAAGCATTTCTTAAAAGGTATGACTGTCAGAGAAAAAGCTATGCTTTTTGCGTTAGCAGCGTATGCGTATTGGTCAAATAATGAATAACTAATCAATATTGTGCCAAAATTTATTTACTTCAGTTCTTGAGGTGAAAACGAATACCGTATTTACTCGCATAATGAACGCACTTTTTTTCGAAAAATCGATGCAAAGTAGGGGGGGGGGGGCGTTCATTACGCGAGGTAAAATTTTTGCGTCCGTATTTACTCGGATAATGAACGGACCTTTTATCGGACAGATCGACGTAACTTCTTACCTCTTTGAGCGCGGCGCGCCACTCCAAAACCAAACTGCGAGGCGCAAAAAAAAAAATATTCCTCTCCTTTTTTTTTCTAGCTTCCGTGTTTTCTTTTTTGTTGTTTTTTCCGCCTTTCGTAAGTTGTTTTGTTTGCCCTTGCATTCGCGACCTCGCTGCATAGGATAGAAAAGTGGGTTCATTTCGAGGGCTTCTCGCTTTTCTTTCCAAAGTGCGAGGAGGAGGCGAGGGCAGGATGGCTTCATTATGTGCGCTTTGCTTAGGCGAGGGCTTCTCCACTTTTCTTTCTAATCTCCTTGCGCGCGACGCACGACCCCGGAACCAAACTGTGCTGTGCAAAAAAAAAAAAAAGCTTTTCTTTGTTTGTTTTTTTCTTGGTTCCTTGGATTGTTTTTCTTTTTTTTTCCCTTTCGCAAGCTGAGGGCTTCTCTTTGTTATCTCCTTGCGCGCGGCGCGCGACCCAAAGTCCAGACCGCGCTATGCAAAGAAAAAGAAAAAAAAACCTTTGTTTTTTTTTTCTCTTGCTTCCGTGGATTCTTTTTTTTCCCCCGCCTTTCGCCAGCTGTTTCGTTTCGCTTTGCTTAGGCGAGGGCTTCTCGGCTTCTCTTTCTTATCTCCTTGCGCGCGGCGCGCGACCCAAAGTCCAGACTGCGCTGTGCAACAAAAAGAAAGCTCCTCTTTGTTTTTTTTTCTTTTCTCTTGGTTCGGTGGATTGCAAAAAAAAAAAGCTCCTCTCCATGTTTTTTTTCTTGGTTCCGTTGGATCTTTTATTTTTTAACGCCTTTTACAAGGCGTTTTGTTCGCCCACGCATTCGCGACCTCTCTGTACCAGGATAGAAAAGTGCGTTCATTTCGCGCGCGTGGGGGGAGGGGGTCAGATTTTTGACGTCCGAGTTGGGGGTGCGTTTATTACGCGAGGGAAAAAAAAGTCCAAACTTTGAGAGCCAACTTGGGGGTGCGTTCATTACGCGAGTGCGTTCATTGTGCGAGTAAATACGGTACTACACGTCCGGCATTCTAAGAATTCTTTAAAGCATGGGGCTAGTTTTTCTGCAGTTTAAAGCAACATATTAAAGCAACATACAATTGCAACTTACCTTGGGTCTCTTTTTTTGTATCAGCTCCCTCTCTTCAATGTTGGCCCTGCATTCATATGGCAAGAGTGCAACTATAACTGCAGCCTTTCGATGAAATAGCTAGGAAGAGATAAAGCATACGCCCTTGAATGGAAATGCAGTATGCTGTGGTCGTGCGAGTACAGGGTTATTATCGTGGAGCTGTTGCCGATATTGACTGAGAAAACCGTCTAAACTATGCTGGCCACTAGGAATTTAGTTGCTCCAAATTGTGCTCAGCAAATTTTCAATTGAAACTTATAATAAGTAAATGCATATTTATTCTGAACATTCTTTCCATTAACCACTGACTGACAGTGGGAACCATGGAGATATCGTTATCTATTGCGTGGCACGCTATATGTAATTTTGAAAAAGGTTTGGTTCTTGCTTTTACAATGTTTCACTTTGAAAGGAAAGATAACCCTGTACACATGTGGCATTCTATACTCCATATCGCAGTATGATGAACCACTGCAATGGATACTTCGAGCAACCGGAGCCAATGCATAGCTTAGAGCGTGTCATTTGTTCTTCTGGTGGGGTTGGAGCGACACAGGGAGCGTGAAGTCGGGTGGCACGCAAGGAGAGTTGGATAGGCTAAGATGGCTCGTAGCATAAAGCCTTGAAAGCTACACTTCCGCGGTTCATGCAGGTGAGTTATACGGCCATGGGGACATAGTATGCGAGGTTAATCGTAACGATTAGTGGACTAATGAAGTATAATTTGGTAACTTTTAATTAGTGAAAATAGACATATGGTTCCAATTAAAAACTTGTTACGGAACAACGAAAAACACCAATTCAACTCTTTAGGAGGATATAAGACAGGTGCAGCATTTTATGGCATTCTAAAGAAAATGCTCAATTTGAATGTTTCGGACGCGTTTCTAGGTTTCTGTTTCTTATCGGAGCGCATATTTGCGCCCGCGGTCCTGCTCCCCAGCGGTCGCGACAGAAAGCCATCTCCTTGCCTGCTTCGTAGAATGGAGGGAAGCAGGGCGCATGTCTGTTGCGCTTCTCAGCAACTGGGGAGCAGGACCACGGGCACAGCGATGCGCTGCGATAAGAAACCAAAATCTAGAAATGCGTCCAAATGGAGTGCTTTTACGGAACACCATAAAATTCTGCCCCTGCATTATATCCTTCTAAAAATAGTTGATTTAGTGGTTTTTTATGATGCTCAGCAAGTTTCTAATTGGAACCGTATGTCTATTTTCACTAATTTAAAGGTAATTAATAAATTTTACCTAATTAGCCAAATAATTGTTACGATGAGCTCCCATAGTACGTCCCCCCGACCGTATAACTCGCCTGCTCAAACCGCATAAGTGTAACTTTTCTTAAACAAATCTGTAAAGCTTAAAAAAAAAACGAAAAAAACAACGCCCCGTGTACAGAGCTAATTTCTTGCGGTATTTGCTTTCCAGTGGCCATTGCAGCGTAGCAAGACCAATCATCGTTTCTGACCAGATAGGTGCTGCAAACCCTGCAGTAGCATCAGTCTAGAGAAGAAAGGAATTTCATAGAATGGCCAGTGACATTGGCATTGCCGTTTCTAGATTTGAAAGCGAAATCCACTTATTGTAGCAATAAAGAAGGTTGGCCATTGCCCTTGGCACTCTTTGGCTTTTTATTTTCGGCTCTTCCATTCAATTCTCGCGTGGGTTAGCAACACCTCTAACTAGGTGACCACAATGATGGAGGTCATCATTCTAAAGTTGATTAGATCAGTCATTAGGCAGACTTGCAGTGCTCCTTCATCCATGTAAGACTTAAAAAAGCACTAAAGTGCTCTCTGAGATTCTAGTTTTATGGCCATAACTCAATCTATGAGCTCCAAGCATCCTAATAAAAAAAAGATACATACATGCACGACCGAATTGCATATTAAAAAAGTCTTGAAAGTTCCCGACACTTACCGTTGGCCTAAAACGACAGATGGCGTTACCACCGTGCCAAATATGGTCAGACGACAGACGACACTTGTCAGCCACTCGCGAGCGATGGGTTCCTGCGCGGACGAGCTGGACTGGTCGGCCGCTCGTTTGCGCAGGAACCCATCGCTTGCAAGTGGCGGACAAGTGCCGTCCGTCGTTTGACCATATTTGGCACAGTGGTAACGTTTTAGGCCAGTGGTAAGTGTCGGGAACTTTCAACACTTTTTTTAATATGCAATTCGGTCGTGCATGTATGTATTTTTTTTTATTAGGATGCTTGGAGCTCATAGATTGAGTTATGGCCATAAAACTAGGATCTCAGAGAGCACTTTAATGCCTTCTTAATACAAGTGCTAGTATATATGTTTGTATGCAGCAAAGTGAGAAGTTGACCTGCCAAGTTACATGTGATATTGAATGTTGCACTTGAGATGCATGCAACGGTATTCTAAGCTATAGCAAGGACACCGCAACTTTTTTGTTTTAAATTTGACATGAGAACCATTAAAGAACTGCCCCATAACAGTAGCATACAGTCGTGAACAAAAAGATGTGACATTTTGTTTCTTCGGATTGAACACTTAACTTGCATCTAACAAATTACTACTACTATTATTAATCTTTTAGTTTTACAGCTATAGCTGTTATGGGGTCTTTCCAGCACTGGAAAACGACGTCCGTTGTTGTAGTTGACGTTGAGGACGTCCGTTGTCTCTGTTGCCAAATCCTTGAAAAAAATCTGCTGTCCGCAGGAATCGAACCTCGGTCCGCTGCTTGCGAGGCAAAAGCGTTACGACAAAGCTTTTTTTTATTTATTGTCATGTTTTGACAGTGATCAAAAACCACAATGTGCGATACATTTAAGCGTGCCAAATAAAAATATTGAGCAAAGGCGACGTTAGTGAAGGTGAGGATAGAACATCCGCTTGCAAGGTTTAGACAGGCGGTGAGAATTGTTAAAATTTTCTGATCATCGACAGCTTCACAAAGACCAGCAACCACTCCAGTTCCAGACACATTTTTCGTACACAGCTGCTATCAAGTTCACATTTTCAATGAAGTAATACCATACTGGATGGGCATCCCAATCCGCATGACGAACTGCCATCCTACATTTCCAAATAGCATGCAGGACCAGTAAAAATACAAGGTCATATGAGAAACACGTCCTCTCCACAGGCAAGAAACATATTCTGCGAGCCGTTGGCAGGTCTTTTTCGAGCACGCTCCAGAACAGGATAGCATCCCAGCAGTCCAGGAACGCCTGCTCCACGGTCTCCAATCTCTTGCACAAAAAACAATAATCGCCTTATTGTACAAACATGCCCTTTTTCAGTAGCCATGTCTTTACTGCCAATGTGTTGGTGTGCAGCTAAAAAAAAAAGCTTTTACAGAGATTTACGAATTAGCAATCTTTTCACTCTGGAAAGCACATCACGGTCCATATTGTCCGTATAGAAGATTGATACAGTGGGACGGGAGACATGCACTCAACAAGGCCTCACATCAGACGCTTTTGAAAAACATACACTAAGAAATTGATATGCGCAAACAACCTCTCTAAGGAATCACGCCTCTTTGCCATCGTATGTGTCACACTTAGAAACAATGAACTCGGGTAACTCTTGTGGGGACCGTTGGTCGCCCTTCCCCGATGGCCAGTATAACGGCCGTGGTTCGGGACGCTCGGCCTGGTTGCCGTGAGCTCCAACCTGTTCGTGAAGCGTAGGAGAGCCGCCTGGCTTGGGGGGCTCTTCTCCTCACTCTCTCCCGGGGGGACCTTTTTCCGTCCCCCCGCTCATCCGGGAACCTAGTTGTTTTGGGTGAGGACGAAGCCCGTTGGGGGAGGAGGTCGACGCGCGTTCCCGACTTCGGGAACGTGGGGGACTCCTCCCGCGGATGCGATAGAGATCGGACGTGTCGCGAAGGTCTTCCTTTGCCCGCTCTGGACTGCGCTCTCGGGATGATGTCGACAGGGTGAGCCTTTCATCTGACCTTGTCGGCGCGGGGTTTTTTGGACAGTGTGTCTTTTGGTGTTCCAATAAACACCGTTGGACCCAGTCCTATTGTGGTACGTGCTCCTCCTTTTTAGAGAAGCGATCAGTTGTGCGGCTGACGTTCGGACCCGCCCGTAGCGGTGTTCTCGAGAGAAAGCTGCGGGGTGTGGGAGTAGGCTTGGCGTCTCCCGATTAGAGACCGCCGCTGAACCCTTCGGTTACCACCACCCGTGACCATCCCACATATTCTGGCGCCCAACGTGGGGCCACGAGTCCTTTATCGCGGTCGTGGCATTCGTTGAACGTTAGGCTTGCACTGTTGTCTGCCCTTTCACGCCATGTCGACGAGTCAGCCCGATTTTCGGTCGCTGATCACGTTGGCAGAAGTGGCTACGAGGGGGCTCACCTCTGATCCCCTCGTACCCATTGGTGACCCGGCTGCCTCTTATGCAAGCCATGTGTTGTTGCTGAGCCAGCCAGGTGCACCTCTGATTGGAGGAAGCGCTTCGGTTGATGGGCCCACGAGAGCTTCTCCTTTCCGAGACGGCTCTCTGTCGCGGCCAGAGCCCTACGCCGCTCCTATTAGAGCCAGCGTTGTGGGCTCCTTCGATGCCACTCCCCTCGGAGGCATCGAAGGTCGTGTAGCTACTGATCAAGCTAACGCCTTTCCCGGCTAGCTCAGTCGGTAGAGCATGAGACTCTTAATCTCAGGGTCGGGACAGGTGAGCCAGGCGGAAGTGCTTTCCCCTTTTGGGGAAGCTTGCCCCCTCAACTCTTAGACGAGGCGTCTTTTCGTCGCCTTTGCTCTCCGCCGCCCGAAAAGAGACTCGAGCGGCATGGCCTAGCTTTGCCTTGCTGCTCGGCTGACGGTGGGCCACCAAGAGACTTACGTGGCTCCTGTCGGTTGCCGACCCCGTTTGGAGACAGCAGCTTTTCCTTTGTTGGACTTACGTCGGTCCGCAGGCTCGTCGTTTCCGTTTTGGAATGGCTTGAAGCCTGGCCGGCCAGAACCTCGCTCGCCCGCTCCGTGACACCTGATACTCGCGGAGGGGAGCGGCCAGGGATAGCGGGCCACTTTGTGACTCTGGAGACCATCCGTCCCATTGGAGGGGTTTGCCAGAAGCCACCATGTCGCCGACCGTGAAGCATGCAGGGTCATCGTCGTCAACATCTTTGCCGTCTTCGCCGTCGTCGTCAGGCACTCGGGCCGGGGGTCAGCGTCGCCAAGATCACCGTGACGGGCCGAGAATGGAGTGGTCGCCGCCGTCGTCTGTGTCCCGGGCTGGAGATCGACGTGGACACCGTCGTCGGGATCGTCGTGGCGGCCCCGTACCAAATCGGATCCTGGGGAGCGGACGCTGCTTGCCTGCCCCACCTACAGCAACTCTGGTTGGGCTCTCTGTGGCCACCTGGACCTCCCAGGACGGCACCGAGCCCCCTCGGTTCTACGTCTCCAGAAAGCCTTGGGGGGACCAGAGACGACTGGAGCCGGGGCAGGCACTCGACCGCGTCCCCTGGCCTTTCCGGGGCCGCACGGTCAGCGAGATGGACACCCGAGCGCGCGGTGCCTGCCTCCCATCTTGGCCAGGGGACATCTTTTGCCGCGTCTGTGGTGGACTGTGGCCCCCCCGCCAACGGGCACTACCGGTCCCTGTTCCACCGGAGCCGGGCCAACGGCAGGGACGGCGACATCATCGGGCCACGGCGCGCGGACGACTCGGCGGAACACCCGGACGCCATCCGGTGCTTTGGCGCTCGGCTGGCCCGGGGCCCATTGTTTGCTGCTGCCGCCCTGGCAGCGGCCGGGCTGCAAGGGGTGGCTGCTTCGGCTCCGGCGACAGTGCCACCGGGACCGCCAACGCCGCCCATCAAAGAGCAGGCCGGGCCCAGCGGACTCCAGGACCTGATCGACGTGGATATTGACCTCGACCTGCTGTGACCTGGAGACCGCTGGGCAGAGACGACGAATTCGAGCCCCTTTGGGCTCGGGTAAGCCCGCTGTTCCTTTTTTTTTTTATCTATGAGAGCCAATGGGCCTCCCTCTTATATCAGGTAGGCCCACCAAGCGTTTTAAGGAGGGGGGGGGATGTGGGGACCGTTGGTCGCCCTTCCCCGATGGCCGGTATAACGGCTATGGTTCGGGACGCGCGGCCTGGTTGCCGTGGGCTCCAACCTGTTTGTGAAGCAAAAGAGAGCCGCCTGGCTTGGGGGGGGGGGGGGGGGGGGGGGGGGGGGCTCCTCCTCACTCTCTCCCGGGGGGACCTTTTTCCGTCCCCCCGCTCATCCAGGAACCTAGTTGTTTTGGGTGAGGACGAAGCCCGCGGGGGGAGGAGGTCGACGCGCGTTCCCGACTTCGAGAACGTAGGGGACTCCTCCCGCGGATGCGATAGTGATCGGACGTGTCGCGAAGGTCTTCCTTTGCCCGCTCTGGACTGCGCTCTCGGGACGGTGTTGACAGGGTGAGCATTTCATCTGACCTTGTCGGCACGGGGGTTTTGGGACAGTGTGTCTTTTGGTGTTCCAATAAACACCGTTGGACCCAGTCCTATTGTGGTACGTGCTCCTCCTTTTTAGAGAAGCGATCAGTTGTGCGGCTGACGTTCGGACCCGCCTGTAGCGGTGTTCTCGAGAGAAAGCTGCGGGGTGTGGGAGTAGGCTTGGCGTCTCCCGATTAGAGACCGCCGCTGAACCCTTCGGTTACCACCACCCGTGACCATCCCACACTCTCAAAACAACCATACTTGAATAACAGTAAAAAAAGTGTCATCCTAATTTTGCAAAAAAAAAAAAAAAAAAAAACCAACAACAACGAACAAATTAGGCCCACCAGACTTCATGTGGCAAAAAAAGGTTATCCCGTCTAGTTCTTTCCCACAAAGACTTCCACATGTACACGGCCATCACATGGTACATGCGCTGCAAATGTACACGAGAGCAGTGCAGAACCTGTAACAGGTACCGGATTCTTGCCACAAAGAATAAATAACACACCGTTGCCCGTGCGAAGATAGAAAAATCCTGGCCAACCAATGGGCCAACCCTACTTTGCGGCTTTTAACTCACTCCTCTGTTTCGTTATGCCAAAGCTCGCACTGAACATTTTCAAATGCGGAGTCACGTTCCAGTGGCCGTGCCAGATACCCAAGGATTTCGCCCAGCTAATGGCAAACTTTCTTCGATGTTCCGTGGAATAAAACGTCTTCGGTGAAATAATAAATTTCAAATTGATTTGCGTTCTATGATATCCAGGCAATTACAGACTTTGGGAACATTACAATCTTTTGTCATGAAAAGCAGATATTTATAATTTTGTGAATATGGCCCCTTCTATTCGGGTGGCGGAGAAAAGCTCATCCGGCCTTTTGACAGATGCGGAGAAAAGTTCACCTACGAATCTAAGAATCATGCTTTCACTGAAATATGTTCACTCAACTGAAGTATGCTGGGATGCATTATGCGCATGCGGTCATTCTGCACTTAACTGGCAAAATTTTTTTTAAAAGTATAAAAACGTCCTGTAACGCAAAAAAAAAAAAAAATCAATAGAATGTTAATGAAAAATTACGGGGAGCGGGGATATAACCAGTGTAGAGGGCTGCACCGTGAGTAGTTTCTGGATATTTATGAAATGACCTTTTATGTAGTATACCGACACCGCATTGCCAAACCTCCACATTTCACCCTTTGTTTCAGAAGCTTGTTTCAATTCCCACCTTCTTCGAACGGAAAATAAAGAAAGGTTGTATTTCGTCTAGCCCGGTTACGTCAGAATTAAATACGGTAACTCGCGCGAAATGCGTTGACATAAAAGGGGAATGAGGGCTACAGCCAGGGTGGAGAATAAAAATCAAGATGACTTAAATTGTGATTTAAATCAGACCGGTTTTACTAGGATGAATCAAATGAAACCTATCCCTCAAAAGTGATAATAAAAGAAAAAAAAAGTATTTACCGTTTGTTTATCATTTGATGCTTTTAATATGTGCATATGTTCTGTATTTACATCAAAGCACCATCACGCAAGAAAGATTTATATCGGAATGAAGACGAACAAAAAGCAGTGGTCTTTGGAGCAAATCCATACGCTAAGCTTTATTTTTACCTCAGACTTCGGTCGTCAGTACGTCACATTTAAACAATTTTTTTTTTTTTTTGCAATCAAGTTAGATTGCAAAAGTTTGAAACGAAAATTGGAAAAGTAGTGTATGGAAATAAAAATTCAGATCGCGAAAAAAAAAAATATTGACAGCTTTTTGGTTAACAAAAAAAAGCTGTTTTTGTTCTAGTATGGCGGGGTTTTTATGAACAAAACTTTGTTAAAATTGCAGTAATTCTTTTTTTTTTTCCCAATTGTTTTCAATGAACGGAAGAATTTATCAAACAACCTGCCGCGTGTAAAAATGCACATAGTGATACATATTCAATATTGTCTGGCTACAGTGATATTAGTCTGATTTAAATAAATTAAATCTGACTTAAATTTTATTTTTCTTTAAATCGTTTTCTTCCTATTTTGCCCACAGCAGGGCGACCTGATGTGAAGAGTGTACACTGCGTGACACTCAACATAAACGAACGATGGGCTTTTTTTTTCCCCTTACATTTTGGTGGTTTTTATTAAAACCACTAGTGCGGTGGAAATTGCTCATTCGGGGCACGAACTTATGCGATAAAAGTTTGACGCTGATCAACGCGCCTTCTCTAAAGGCCCGTTCACACTCTTGCGAACTCTTAAACCTGGGTTCCTTAAAACTTCTTAAACCAGAGGACACACTGGCGCCATCTATTGGGTAGCAGTGTAAACTCGGCGGTCCGGCATATTTTTTTTTATTTCTCTCGCGCATTATCCTTTCTTTCTTGGCTCGAAAAACTTTTGTCAATGTTATAAACGAGCCTTTCTATGGGTATTACGCACATTTGACCTCGGAAATCCCGCAAAACCTTCGCTCTTGTGAAATGCAGTTCCAGGGTCACCGCATAGATGGCGCCACAATGCCAGTGTGTCCTCTGGTTTCAGAAGTTTTAAGGAACCCAGGTTTAAGAGGTCGCAAGAGTGTGAACGGGCCTTAAGTATAATGCGAAAAATCGCTTCGTGCTAACTCTTTTGCGCGGTGTACCGCCTGCGTGAGGGTCGCCTAAAACCTTGGTAGCACTACTGCTAATAAATGATAACGACAACTTAAAAAAAAAAAAAAAAAACATATGCAAAGGGGAAAAAAAATCATTTTTTAAACAGCTTGGATGGGAAAACGACGTTATAAAATAAATTTACAACGAAAATAAAGAAGTCGTATTTTTCGCCCACAATATGCGAAGAAACGAAAGCGACAGCTGTGCGCACGGTCGCGCAATGCGGATGGAATGGTGCTGTCACGTACCTGAGGACGGAACTGCGACTTGGTTAATCCTCATAGCAGTCGTGCTTGGCGTCGTGGATTCCACGGACGACCCTCACCAAATCTCTGTAATCCTGGAAGTGGGTAAGCGCGGTATAAGTTTCTAAAACCACCCGAAATTATGCGTACCAACTGGATACTGCCAAAGTGGTTGATGATGATGAATGGGGTTTTCTGGCGCAAGAGCAACTTAGGCCATATTGCGCCAAATGCCAAAGTGGAATTTGGCATATCGCGAGTAATGTTTGGAAACAAGTCTTTCAAGCCGACGACACGGAAGGCTGTCCTTTCGTCGTGTCGTTACTGCCGGAATGCCGGAGCGGCCGACGGGAAAACCCGACTTCCCTGACCTCGCCCCAAGAGCGGAGAGAAGGTTTTTTTTTTCGTAGCGGCGACGACAGGAGACGCTTTAATATCGCTTAAAAGAAAGAAAAGAAGAAAAGGTCTATCACTTGGTTCTTGCTTTCTTTCGAAAGCTTCCTATGGGCTCTCAAAGTTACTTATTAATCTTCGTTTTAGGTGCAACAAAATAACGAAGATTAATAATTAACTTATAGAGCCCATAGGAAGCTGCCAATCACGTGACTTTAGCGGCCACTTTTCCTCGGGCGCCAACATCGTTTCGCGCCGTAGATGTAGCTCAAATTTGTTTTTCGTTGTAAATTCGTTTTATGACGTCTTTTTTTTTTACCTACCTGTAAAAAAAAAAAAAAAAGTTTTTTTTTTTTTTGCTTTGCACATGTTTTTTAAATAATAATTTAATTCGAGGTGAGCTTTTCTCCTTGTCTGTCAAAAGGCTGGTGAGCTTTTCTCCGGACCCGCACAAAAGCGGGTAAGCTTTTTTTCGGTGAGCTTTTCTCTGGTGAGCTTTTCTCCGGTGAGCTTTTCTCAGAAATTCAGAACATAGAATGCAAAACAAGAATAATTGTGGAATAAAAATAATTGCAGTGGCTTAGCTCGGCTATGCCAGGATATACGTAGCGTGAGCTAAGGTTCAGCTGGTTATTCTTAGCTTTCCTGGTTGTCCAGTATTAGCTTGATTATCATGCTTACTGCTGCTTCAATGACACACGGTATACGCATTATGTGACACAACTACTTCGGGATCCGATGATCCGCTCTTCTGCGCCGCTGAGCAGCAATTTCGCTCTCCACTGGCAAACGCCCCGCTATATGTATACCCCCACTGATACCTCTGCGCATGCGCACAAAATGAGAGGCGCAATCAAGCGGCTCCGGTGCAGCTTCAGACTTGGCTACTGCGCAACGGAGGCGCACAGCTGGGCACGCGCCGGCGCCAGTGCGTCTGCCGCGGCTATGACGTCACTCCTCTGGAATGCGCAGACCGGCGAGGCGCGCTCGGCGGCGGCGGCTCCGGCGCGCCAGCTGTGCGCCGTGTGACGTTACTGCTCCTCGCACGGCTCTCCAGGAGCCACGCGAAACTGCTCAACCTCGGCCAGTGTAGCTCACGCTATAAAACTATAGACGTCCAAAAGTTTAATTACTGCTTACTGATATTTCATGTCCGTTATCTAAAATATTTCCGGGGAACATTGCGATGCTTGTTCATTTGAAATTCTTATTTTAGTGCATGCGCGAGGCGTTGATGTCTAAGGAAGTTGCGGTGCACAGCACAGGCCGTTTGGGCGCAGAATGTTCTAGTGAGTTGAGCAGCCGCTGAAACGCTCTCTCTGTCGCTGCAAAAATTCGCAACGTCATCTGCATACGCTAATATTTTAACATCACGCGAATTTGAAGAAAAATCACATATGTTTACACTCCTTATGCCACTTAAGCAGTATTGCTCAATAAATATTCGCAACTCCAGCCGGCCGCTCGCCCTCTCGCGGACAGGCGAAGAACCAGAGGACCGGGGACGGTGGCGGAGACGGTGGCAGGGGCTGTCGGCCTTTCTGCTGCTGTTCTGGTCGACGCGTCTGTGCATCATGCGGTTTGAAAAAGCGAGTGCGTTAAAAAGGATACGTTGTGGTCCTCTGCGTCAACGTTGCACGAAGGGACCGGGATGTATTATTTCATTAGGGGATTTTAGTGGATCGCATACGCTGCGGATTTCGGGTTCTGCGGTCGCAATCACAATCTTTGCTCAACGTGTCGGGAAAAACTTCCTCTAGTAGTGCAAAGCTCTTGCATACGATATAAGAAAAGTATATTCTTCCCAGAAAGTGTATCGGAGGACTGCTCGCTCAACGGTGCATCGAGCGATAGACATCGGAAATTGGTTCGCATTTTCTGTGGTGAAAGGCCGCGACACGGAACATGACAGTTTGCTACACGCACTTCTAAAAGACACACTACGCCTACCTGCTATCAGTTAGTTACTAAGCCAAATAAATAAAGGCTCGCAGCATTTTTAGGCGCGTATGTGTGCCAATCGTGAGAAGTGGTTAGAGCGGACAGTTTTGGCGAGACGGGTCGCGACGATGCGAATAACACGGTATACAGGTGTAGTATACTGTATATTTGATTACTTATTTTGGCAAAGCAATAAATCAAACCCCTGAAACCGCCGATGGCGTTATTATGCATTTCTTCCATAGCGTTACCACGGGACCGTAGCGCGCTTAACTCCTGGCGCGCGCTGAAAACGATGCTTCAAAGGTGCCGCGCGTACTTCTGGTCGCAATAGGGAGTTTTCGTAGATCGTTTTCGCCGCAACCCGCTACGATACCCGGAACCCTACAGCCAAGCAAAGCCACCTAGAGGAGGAAAGCCTGGCGGCTTTCGTGATCACGTGTGTCTACGTCACAGCCACTTGGCCTACGGTGCGGCCGCGGTGTAGTTCCGTCCCGGCTCGGCAGATGGAGCCGGCTTGCTTCGGCATGTTTACAGAAAGTTTCACGGTGAAGAACGGATGGAAGTAGCTTGTTTCGGCGTGTTCAGAGACGCTTAGTTTGGTTTCGGTTGTTTTCTTTGTTCGTCTGGTTTCAAACGTCGCATAACTTGTGAGTGTTCTGCGTATTGTGCTCGATGATCAAGTGCTGTTTCCGTCATGCCTAACAAATGCTGTGTGCCTCGGTGTAACGGTAATTACAAAACGGGGCCTTCAGTGCACGTGCTCGGCCTTCCTAAAAATGAAGCGCTGCGGAATTCCTGGATAAACGCCATCCCCCGAGAAAACCTCATCGTTTTCCAGAGAACGAGGGTGAGAAATTCCCGTTTTCAATTGTTTATCTCGTATTCGTAGTGGCATAGCGCCATTTGGACGGGATAGCAATACAAGGGTTGTGGGAATAGGCGATAACGGCGACGTGTAGCGTTTAATGTTAAGTCGCTATTATTTATACGAAGGGTCAATATTTTTATAGGTGCGCGAGCGTCACTTCGGCGACTACGATGTTCTTCAGGAGGTGTCTCATGTCGACGAAGTTACCGGGAGGACGGTGACTGCGCCGCTGTCTATAGGGTGCGGCTTCGCCCAGGCGCAGTTCCATCAAAGTTCCTTGGCTTTCCAGATTATTTATCAAAACTTCATGCGAGAAGAGAAGGCCCGGACAGCAAGCGATTGCGTCAAGAGGCTTCTGCAATGGGAAGAGCGCTTGCAGAGTCGATCGATTCATTTCTCAATGAGGGAGAAGCGGACGGAATACTGAGCGTAAAAGACTTGTCCGACCACTTGAAAAACGTGAAATTGGCATTCTGGCATGATATTGAGGGCAATGGACACCTCACTCTGGTGCACATTGTTCAGACTGAGGCCCCTTGGATGAAATACTCGATCGCCGTGAAGCCTGACCTTATACTAACTCTACATTTTGCGAAGACTCAGGTCACAAGGTTGGGGTCCAACTTGCTCATACCAAGCATCGCAAACAGCAAAAGGGGAGTTGTAGAACTCCTCGAAAGTGTGGAAACTTGGGACAACGATCTCGACTCAAGCTCTGAAAACTCGCACAACGATATCTGTGCCACTATTCGTTTTCTGTTTGACAAGCTGCCCGTAATGCAAAGTGAAGATGAAGCAGCGGTCATCCAACTGCTCGCCGAGCAACTGAAGCCGATTTCTTCTAAGAAAGAGCGAAGGCGTTACTCAGTGGATCTTATGGAAGCATTCAAGTTTCCTCAGCTACATGGCAAAGATGATCTCCGACTTGAACAACGACCAACGTTATGTGACCTTGATGGTGGACGTAGTCCACATCAAACCGTTTTTTCGAATATAAAGGAGGCTACATTGTGTGTGGATGTAGCGAATAGTGCGTTCGTGTTTATGGTGCAAAGCATCAAGTGCCAATTAAGGAAGTCGCTCACATCGCACCCGTGCACGGAGCCAACGCACAGTTTCTGAACAAGTTGCTTAGAGACGTGCTT
This sequence comes from Ixodes persulcatus, assembly GCA_013358835.2. Lineage (NCBI taxonomy): Eukaryota > Metazoa > Arthropoda > Arachnida > Ixodida > Ixodidae > Ixodes > Ixodes persulcatus. The sequence goes on from JABSTQ010009114.1 coordinate 694,011, forward strand.
TGCGGGCTCGAGAAAATCGGCTACCGGGTGATGTGCCTCGTAATGGATAACAATGCAGTGAATCGAAAAGCTATGACTCTCTTTCAGAACTGGATAGACAGTAGTAACAGAAGATGCGCTTTCAAGAATAAACGACATCGTCTTCGTTCTATACTTCGTTTCATCTTCCGTCCGAGCGCAGCCGAAGCTACGTGTGGCCGGAGCCAATCACACGCCGGCAATAGGTCACGCGATCTCGCCTGCACTTTTGTATCACTCCGCTGCGCTGCTGGTCGTCCGCGCCGCCCGCGCTCGCCGAGTATTTCGCCTGCTACGGGCAAGGTATCGTCTGCTACAGGTCTAAAAAGTGCCCTTTCACGTTCTGAAATTCAGTCACAGGGGATGTCAGTACGTAGGCTGGCCGCTGGCGTCTGTGTTGGAGCTTTCCACCTGTTCGGCATTTCGGCGTAGTTTTGAGATGCAAGTACACATTGCAAGGTGCCCGATGACCCGGCCGTTGATGTTTCCTTGTATTGTCTGGATATACCAGGGCTCGAGGCGCAGCCCTTCCCACCAGCTTCTCGGCGTTCAAAGTGATCGGCAGGTAAAGGGGTGACCTGATTTCGCCGCGTATCGGTGAATAGACCGATCTCACCAGGAGTTGCGCGACGCCACCGCTGCCGCGGTGCATGCTGGTACCTGTAGTTCTCCCCAGTTTCCGGCCGCGTCAATGCGCATTGTACGCCCGCCCGGCGTTTGGAAATTTTCGGGTTAGCACGAGACGTTTAGCCGGATGTTTACTCATGGTTTTCAATGGGTGGCTTCACCCGTTGTATGCCACGGTGCTACAATAACATCACCAGGCAAAATGGCCTCGGATATTATGTCTTCCCGAAAGAAAGCAGCACGGCAAAGAAAGGTAAACAGAGCCGGACAGAGCGGCAGGAAAAATAGCGTTTTTCAATTTGTTTCGCGATCTGCTTCATAATTTATATCCACCTATTGCACGTCAGCTACACAACATGCCGAAGTGTTCCGTAAGTTGGAATCTCTCTGAGCATTCGCTCCGTAGCGGTCTATCCGTTGGTCTATCTCCACTAAGTTTGGTGAGGCCGTTTTGAATACACTTTATGCTAAATGAATTTTGGTGGTTATAACTGTTAATGTGACGACATGTTTTAAGCTCAACTGTGCTTCAAAAGATCAAGACAATCACTAAAAAAAACAGCGATTCTTGATATGCATCACTGGAAATAAAATAACTTCTTTCGTAAGCGGTTTTCATTTTTTTTTCATACAAAACGTAAAAAAAAACACCACATAATGCAATTTAGAAGCGCAACACTTACCAGCAGAAATGTAACAAACGAGCCTAACCTATTTTGTGGTGGTCTATTAGGCTGGCACTACTGATCCAGAAAAAAGCTTCCAACGTCGGGCGACTCTTAGCGTTCGGAACTTGCGCAAACAAAACGAAACTGAATAGAAACTGTACACGAAAAATCACCTCCACCCCAAGTTTTCAGGTATCTTGCATGGTTGCTTCTTTTTGAGAGATGACAATTGTTACGGCGCATCAGGCATGGCCTTTCTGTAGATCTGTACCCTGTCGCACAGGGTGTCAACCAGAATGAAACAACTTTTAGAAAACTATCGCTCTCCGAGAAATTCTATTTAGCTCCTCTTACTTCATTGTTGATTAAACGTTATGCACAAGACTGAACACTACCAAGCTCAGTTTTTCACCAACACATTTGACGCTGTTCCACGGTGCTACACAAAGCCGATGGTCCCTCTAATTTTCTTGTTATTTGCCATTCAACTAGATGTTCAGTTTCTAAGCTAATTGAGATATCGGAGCAGCCGGAAAGCTCGAGTTGTGGCGTCGTTTTTTTCCTGCGGCCGCATTGGGACCACTCCGTGAACGGCAGTGTGCTCACACGTTCACGAAGACGAAGAAGCAGACGACGCCGAAGCAGACGACAAAGCGATTCTAAAGGCCCGTTCACACATTTGCGTTCAGAGCGACCACTATGCTTACGAACGAATGCAACCGCTGCGACTTCAACGACAACTGTACGCGACGTGTACACACGCATGGAACCACATGCAACCAAACGAATCAACAGCCAATGAGAAACGAGCTTCAGCTCCTGCTCCTAGCCAATAGTAAGCAACCCAGCTACGCTTACAAACATGGCGGACGGTTTCCTGCCCGACGCGAGGTCCGCCGTCCTCACCGGAGCAGGCAGAGGTTTCGACTACGGCGTATACAGTCACGAAGATCTGCTGTGCGCCTACAATAGCTGTTTAAAGGCTGGTTCAAACATCTGAAACGAACCCGTTATCCACGACTGGGTCCGTTGTGACCGGAACGACCGCTCTGCGCCTCGCGTACACTCCTGCGACCACTGCAACAAGCGCAGTGCGTCGGCAGCACGGCGACCGCCTCTCCGCCGCCGTCAGCTGTTGGGGACGCGCTGCCACTCACTTGCGTAACAGAAAATAGACAGACCGCCTTCTATGACCACAAACTTTATCTTTTTTTTTTATTTTTCAGGAAACGCTTGCAGGGTAGTGCATTAAAAAAAGAAAAAAAGATGCAGTACGCCGTCTTGCACGATCACGACTTTAATACACGACTTTGCCAACAGTACAAATCTCGCCAAACGCCTTTTCTACGATTATAAAAGACGATGTAATCTTAGCAGCGATATAGCAACGTAGAAATATAATTTCGTGATAAGATAGACGTTGCGAGCGAGACGTTGCGAGCGTTCAGGATTGCTAACACTAATCACCTTTCTCGGGTGATGAAAACGCGTGAAAATTCGCATCCTTTATACGGTACGCACCAGTAATACCTTGAACTTGAGCACACGCATGGAATGTGCCAGAAAAGAAATCCGGGCGATGTTCGAGGTCACAAATGCTAAGAAAGCACCACTGTATACGTCGAAGTAAACAAACACGACGGCACGGGCGTTTCTGCTGTCTTGAGAGTGCCGCCACGAGATCGCCGCACGAGTATAGTGGATCTTCCCTTCTAGTACGTGCTGGGTTATCATAACGACACACGACGAAAATTCACAGTCAAGGATAGCGCTTTTACGCGGAACGATGAGCTTCCACTGCTTCCACCACGCCGTCCACGGCACGACCGGCATGCAACGCGCGCGACCGAGCTCTCCTCGACCTGTGATTGGTCTGTCGCTCCCGTCGTTCCCGAACGTAACGAAAAAGTTCAGCCCGGCTCAACTCCTTGCGTTGCGAACGAACCTGAACGAAACGACCGTTTGGCGCTTCGTTGCTATGGTAACTCGTCGTTCCAACCGGTTGCATTCGTTCGTAAGCGTAGTGGCGCTCCGAACGCAACTGTGTGAACGGGCCTTAAAGCGATAAGACGACTGGAACTGCTTTTCTGCGCTTGCTGACAAATTAAGACATCACAACCAACACAATTTTATGAAGTACAGACATGCAGGAAAATCCAAGCTGACATGGGCGTACCAACCGGGGGGGCAAGGGGGGCACTTGCCCCCCCAGTTCTTAGAGTGGGGGGGCTAGGCATGTGTTTTGCCCCCCCTGAAACAGCCGCCACTGGGCAGGGCAAACACTGGCCGGCGGCGCCCAAGCAGCCCAAGGGATACCGAGGGCACCACTCCCCGGCCCTGGGGGGGGGGGGGGGGGGGAGGGTTGTCTGGTTGCCCCCCCCACTTAGAAACAAGTTGGTACGCCACTGCAAGCTGATACCGGGGCGTTCCCGGAATGCGCGCGCCTGCGCAGTTCGCTTGGTGACATCGGTACGACGCGGCCGTAGTCTCCTGCCGGATTTGAAAGTATACATTCATCACGACTGCGCCTCACGCCCAAACGTGCCCTTGCGAAAGGACGTTTTGAAGCGACTTGGTGAGGAAAGCACTGTAGCACATGATTCGGCAATTACGGGAACGAAATCACACAGAAAAACCGAGCGCTGCAGCCGTGTTGCCAGCGGATGTACGTGTTTTCACCAAACCACATGAATTTATATATATTAATAAAAACATAAACTTCAGACATTTAATTCCTTTAGTTGCAAATCATTCTCAGCAGTACACATCTGGAATATTGTGCAATGTTTACGCACAAAACAGTTATTTTAAAAGAATTACTTTTGCGGACTACTTTGTGGTGCGTAGGATTGCTCTTCCCGAAGTTGCGAACCGTCCCTCAGCCTTTGCCTGCGCTCGGACGGAAGCTGAAACGAAGTATAGCTTATGTGGCCGGATACGCGGTGTACGCGAAGCCGGCCGCGTCGCGGTGGTCGCCTATTGAGGGGTTTCAGCGACGGTGTCACCGCCCTGGCGGCCGGCCTCCGAAAGAGAAAGAGGGGGATCGGTTCGCTGGGCGTTGGCTTTGTGTAAATGCGTTGGCCGCGAACGTAGGCTTATAAACTTCGGCAGCAAGAATATTACGCGGCTCTAGTGTTCCGGTACGAGCAACAGAGGTGACACTATCTGCTACGACTAGCTACGACCACCCGCCGTAGCGATGCAGGCGTCGAAGGAGCGCAACCTGTGTACTACGCAGTCAGTCGCCGTCACCGCCGCCGCCGTCGCCCGACGTAGATCGTTTGGCATTCATGGCTTCCCGCCCCCGGTTCTTCGTTTGTGCTTGGAACCGAGTTTTATTTCCTGTGCTTGTGTATGTGCTCAGTGGCTGGATATGGATCTCACAGAGCAGTTCTTCAGACTCAACAGCGACTCGCTGACGGCGGAGGGGCTTGCAGCAACGCTTTCGGTTGGTGCATGGGTGTGACGACTACACGGATAAATTTTAAGATTGCTGCTAGCAAGTTGGGCCATAGTCGCTTTATGTTGACACGATTTTAAGTGTAAGTACTCCGTGCAAAGGCGAATCTATCGCGTTTCTAATCCACCTTTGTTTTTGTTGTTGTTTTTATCACGCACGACCGACTACTAAGCAAATGTTTCTGTACCGATCACGGAGTGAATGTCTTCAGCCTTAAACTGCGGAACGCCGAATAAAAAGTCATGTTCGTTCAGCGAGAAAACTTCCCTTTCGAGTGACCTTTTTTGATTGATAATTTCTCCCGTATCTAGGTGCTTTAATCAACATGACAACACGATCGATTAGGTTTGATTCCCTAGTTAAGACATTTTGCTGCCACATGCCGCACTAGTGCTTGGCACGATGTATGCCACTGGTGATATTGTGAATTGCTTTACTTCCAAAGCTAAAGGTGTAACAGGTGGGACCATTCAGTTTGTCAAAAATGTGATGATATGGGAATTTCGTTGCATAACTAGCGTTTTACGTTTAAGATTGATAAGAAACATGCTCATGTGATGATGCATGTCTACAGCATAAGCTTTGCAGATCCAGAATGGGTGTGCTCTAGGCTACAGCCTCAAGGTTTTTAATGGGACAAATTGGTGATTATACGGCAATAAATATTGCGGTGGAAAACTGCCCATTGACTCTGTGCGTTTTGATCGTGACCATTGGTGTGCTGTTGGCAAATTAGGTAATGGCACACCTTTTTCCTGACCATCTGGCTTCATGGGACATCGCATCTAGATGTGCTTAAATATGTTTATTTCAAGGTTCAGTTGACCCTTCTGCATCATTACAGGAAGGCAGTCTCAAGCCACAACAAACAGCAGTAAATATACAATGCATAATAACGGGCATCAGTGTCCAGGCGTATAGTCCGCAGAAGCCAACTTGAGCCTAGAAAGTTTTTTTTTTGTTTTGTTTAGATAGTTTGCATTTGGTGTATAATCCGCAGGGCCTGATTTCCGCACCCAGTTCATAGTCCGCCAAGCTGGTGCGTTGTGTCTTCGTGCTTTTTTTCCTGGGTGGCATTTTCTTCGGAAGTTCTTTGGCGAACGCTGTTGAGCCTGAATAACTGCTCTTGAGGCCCATATCCAGCCAGTGAGCACACAGGCAAGCACAGAAAATAACACTCGGTACCAAGTACAAACTAAGCACCTAGGCGGAAAGCCGTGAATGCCAAACGAGCAGCGTCGGGTGACGGCGACTGACTGCGTTGCGCCCCTTCGACGCCTGCATCGCTGCGGTGGGTGGTCGTAGCTAGTCGTAGCGAGATGATCTTCACTTCAAGCAAGAAATCTTGCCGTATACCATAATCAAGATATCTCTGCAAGTGTTCGACGACGTGGGCTCTCTCACGCTGGTGCAGCTGTCATCGAGAAAGGTACATATAAAAAATGTTTGTGCGTTTGAGGCTGAAACTATGACGCATACTTTATCTAAACCTAAATTTATCGGTCTGCGGCTACAAACATTTTCGTTGACGTCGCTTAGATGATGTAACCATTCAGGCCTCGCATTAAATGGCGTTGCGAACTCTTCGATTCTGTATGAAACCGTATTTTTGCCCTAATAAAATACATTTTCAACAGGACACGTGTCTTCTGCTGATACATATCTTCCAATTCACCATGCAGAGGCAAAAAGAAAATCAACTGTGCACATCTACCACTTAGCATAAGCACCTTTTGCCATTCATTCTTGAGCACACTCAAATATCAGCTTAGGTTGCTCTTGTTTTAGAAGCTTTGCTCGGTTTTGAAAAAAGAAAAAAAGTTAAAAAAGCTTTACCTTTGTTCTCCTTCTGGCATTTAATACGGATTTGTTTGTCAGCAGATCACACACAGCAGATATCACCGTGGCACGTACAACTCGAACGACCGATGAAACTTGCTATTACAATAAAGCTTTCCACAAGAGCCAAAAGGAGGCTTGTAGGGGTGCACAAGCACCACGAAATGAGATTGACGCTTCCGGGGCTTGTTTACATTATGCGTAAAAACAGGACGATCGGCGACCAGCTGATCGCAATATAACACCAAGGATACCGATGTTTCGATACATAGAACGCAGGATAAAGACCTCAATCGTCCTTTGTATGCTGTAGCTGCCATACGTTCCATCCAACCGCATTTTAGCACAATTAACTAGAACAACCGAAGAGTTCGCAACACCGTTAAATGCGAGGCCTGAATAGTTACATCATCTAAGCAACGTCAACGAAAATGTTTGTAGCCACAGACCGATAAGTTTAGTTTTAGATAAAGTACGCGTCATAGTTTCAACGCGCGAACATTGTTGATATGTACGTACCTTTCTTTGGACCCACGTACATTCGGTTCAACTTGAGGACGGCTGCACTAGCGTGAGAGCTCACGTCGAACACTTGCACAATTATCTTGACTATGGCAAGATTTCTTGCCTTCGGCTGGCTTGAACACTTCATTTGTAGCATCACGGTAGGTCTTATTTGATCGGTCCAAAATTTCTCTTTCGAAGGAAGACAGAATTCGCCGGTACCGTGAACGACAGTTCTGAAGTAGAGGTCCAACGTCCGTCGTCCGCTGCCATCCGCTAGTCCCACGATACGCGAAACGACGCCATGTTGAGAATTGTGCAGTGAACGCACAGAATGCTTCCGGTTGTCAGTGCTACCTTTTTGTTTTTCAATCAACGTATTTGCAGCTTTTTGGAAGCCACAAAAAATGGGTTTTATGTTGTTTTTTTGTTTTTAATATTGACTGTGTTCCTTCAATGACCCACGACTTTGATTAAATTTGGTGGTCGCGTCGAAACCATAGAAAACGGCCCGTGACGTGAGCGCGACTCAAACCGGCCAGTTCTCGATCGGCGGTTTTCGGGAGGAAAGAAACCGAATTTTGAGCCGCAAATTCTGTTCTGGGTAGTTGGGCTCTCATATGTCACGTACAACTAAAAACCTCAGCGAGCATAAATACCCTGTCAGTGTCCCTTTAAGGTGGGGTACTTGTGGCTTATAGGTGGTCGAATAATTCTGGGTGTCCTCTAAGAATGTGAGGAGACGAGCGAATGATTTAGAAGCGGTCCCGGCCGGACCCGGGGGAAAAAGAATTTCCTCTGTAGTGGCATGTGCGACGCCAGCGTACTGCAGGCCGCCGAGGAAGAATTTTCTATCTTTCGTTAACGTCGCGCAGTCCCATAGGAGATGGTAAAAGTCCTCAGGAACATTGCAGGTTGGGAAGAGGGGGTCGACGGCAGAGTTTATGCGGTTGATGGACACAAAGATGAATCCCGGACAAAAGCTCACCGGACAGAAGCTCGCCGGAAAAAAGCTCACCAATTTTTTCACAGACCCGGACAAAAGCTCACCAGGAGAAAATTTTGAATCCCGGAGAACAGCTCACCGGAGAAAAGCTCACCGGAGATAAGCTCATCGAAGAAAAGCTCACCGCAAAACCGGCGGATGCGGAGAAAAGCTCACCGGCCATTGAGCGTATGCGGAGAAAAGCTCACCGATTTTTCTTCTTCTTTTTATATGGAGGCTGTTGGATCATGCGTAACATATATCAGTTTATTATCATTAAAATTCGTCAGCTTTGTAATAAACAAAATTTCCTTTTTTGTATTATTTGTTAAGCTTATTGGGTATATTGCTCCCAGATTAATAATTGCGGGCGAGTGTTTTTGTGGCTTACTCTGTAGGCAACGAAAGCCCAACTCAAATTTTCATGAACTTGAAGAACAGGAAAAAGTTCGAAAACTTAATAATGTCTGCCTAAAACCTAAAAATCAAAACTGTAAATGCCGAAAATCCGAAAGTGCATGCGCAACAACGCGGTGCCTGAAATTCTCTTTGAAGCTTTTGTTAACCTTTGAAAATAGGACAAAACAGTCAGTAGGATATCGAAACTTTTTTCTTTCACAGAGAAGCACATTTTCTAGCCGTTCGTGCTGGTGTTTCGACACGTTGCCTTTGTCTGATAGTGCCTTTCCACGGCGAGCCACCCATGTCCTTCAGAGCTGCACACTGGCACCGTTGTTACTCGAAGTAGTCTTCTGTAAGGTAGCAAATAGGGCGAGTTGGTAAACGTTATACATGACAAAAACCAATCAAACGACGACGACGACGGAGTGAAGACAACAAACACGACAGGACGAATCTGTTCTCGCAACTAAAGTTTTGTTAGTGAAATTAACAGAAAAAAAAAAACAGCGTAGCTGACACTGATTACATCAACAAACACTTACTTATCTATTAGGCACTACACAATATTTGAAACTGAAACGGTTCACAGACCGCTATTCATATTAGCTCGCATAGAACAAACATCTTTATTTGACAGAGCTACCGACGGCACCCTGCTAGTTGTCAATAAATTGTTGTCGTTTTTACCGGTGTACGATGGTCTGATTTTATTCTTGCGGCTTCATTAATATACGGAATGAGTGATTACTAATTTCTGATGAATTAGTAAATATGCACAATGAACTTCAAGAATATTGCAAAAAAATGGACGAATGCGAATTATGTTAAATTGCAATGTTTGAAGCAGAATCTGCTAAGTTAGAAAAAAATCGGTGAGCTTTTCTCCGCATCCGCTCAAAGCCCGGTGAGTTTTTCTCCGCATCTGCCAGTTTTGCGGTGAGCTTTTGATTAGAGTAGAAACAAATTTATTTATCGGGTGGTCAGAAGCGAATGCAGTCCCTTACTAGCTCCAGCAGTCTTGGTAGATCTTGGTGTACCTGGAAGCCCTCGAAAATATTTTTCAGACGATTCTGCAGTCGCAGAGTGGTTTTTCGCACCCGTTTTTCTGAGGGTTCACCTCTCCGGGCTTGTGTCAATGCCGTGGCAACGAGTGCCTGATTTTGCTGTAGGCATTCAGTCAGCCTCCAGACGCTTGGATAGGCGTGGCTGAAAAGCTTCTGAAACCCGGTATTCCATCCTTCGCAGGTGTTGTTCGTCCGTCTTGAAGAGTGGCGTAGTACATATTTCACCGTAACAGGGGAAACTCCGGTCGTCGTCGGCGCAGAGTCAGGCAAAGGGAAGAGTTCGCTCTCGGTGCCGCAGCAGGAGGAGCACAAGCATAACGGAAGGGGCCGTTGACATATGTGCAATCAAAGTAGTTCAACAGGTGCCCGATGTCACCGGTAGACTTTTCCCTGAAGTAGGTTAGTCCTTCGGGCACACGCTGTGGTGGAGGGACCGCCAGCCTTTCCAAAATGCCGCACAGCTTTCTAAATTGGTCATCTGTCTTGTACTTGTCCAAAAGGCCCAACTACCGTTCCTTCAAAATATTTTTAAAAATTCGCAACCCAATGGTTTGTGCATTACAGTCTTGCTTCAGTTTCTCTTCACATCACCCTGAAATAATCCTTGATTTCAAATGGATTTACGACGCACAATGACGAAAAGAATTTAATTTTCCTAGCCATTCACTTCAAATATTACCCTGAACCTTAAGAAAACCCATGCATTAGTAGTGAAGAGGCATTGTGCCTAAAGGCCCGTTCACACTCTTGCGACCGAGTTCGACCGAGATGCAGGAAACATCGATGGAAAAACGACGACGACGATTGGAATAGCCTGCAACATTTCCTGCCGCTCTTCCTGTAAGCTTGAAATTTTATGCTATTCATGCTCAATTTGGCTACCCCAACATTTCTTTTAGTAACTGGTCCCTACGGGGCTACTACCGGGCAGAACCCTGCCGCCTAAAAAGCGACCACTTGCGACAGAGTTGCCCCGCTTCTATGACCCGATCCACCAGACCTTGACCTCGGACGCTCAAATGGATACCGTCGCGACTACGAGCCACATTTCTGCAGCGGAAACGCGTCAACCACTACCAGAACCGCAACTGACGGCTAAGGACATCAATGACGACGTTCCAACGAAGAAACAGTGCGTGAATCTTCCCTCGGAACAAATGGACGAGGACAGGGGGGCTATGTTGCGCTTTTTGGACTCCCAGGAGACTAGGGAGAGGGAAGTGACGTCAACAACGCAGCAAATGCAGATTGGATGTTGATTTTGTTTTCTTCTGTCAACATCCAATCTGCGTTTCTCTAGTCGTTGACGTCACTTCCCTCTTCCAAGTCTCCTGGGAGTCCAAAAAGCGCAACATAGCACCCCAGGACATCCAACTACTCGTTTCATGACGGCACTCCTGGAGACGAAGACGACTTCACTCAAGTCACAGTGCGGAAAAGTCGCCCCGCCGGAATCCCACTGATCATCAAACCAAAAGAACAGGGAACCTCGTTCTGGAAAATCAACCCCAACAAAATAGCAAAAGAAATCGTGACGGTATCACAAGAGAAATTACTAGCACCATGCACAAGGAAAGATGGCACAATCACGGTCAACACGGCAACGTTGAACTCAACGAACAGGCTTCTTATGATGAAATTTCTTGTCGGAATCGACGTGACAGTGACCGTGTCCGAGTCATACACACGCAATGTTGGCAAGGTCAACAACATTCCTGTCCAATACTCAGACTACGAACTGCTAGACTACCTGAAGGACGCTGGTGTCATCGCAGTCCAACGACAAATTGCATATTCAAGGAAAGAAGACGGCAGCATGGAGCAACAACCAACAGAAAGTGTTCTGCTTCACTTTCCACAGAATCACCCGATGCCTGCACGGGTCCTATTGGGCTTCACTAGTCATCCTGTGATAGAGTACTTTGGAACCCCGGTACAGTGCTTTCGATGCCAACGACATGGGCATCTCGCAAGACACTGTCGCGGTCAACAGAGATGCAAGGTGTGCGCTGGACCACACAGCTACAAGGACTGCATGGACAAAACTAATCCGAAGTGTGCAAATTGTGGAGGCAATCACTGCGCTTCGTTTTCAGGCTGTCCTCACAAAAAGGCAGCAGCTGCAGCCAGAAAGCATGAAATCCTGAATGGACCAATACAAAATAACCGTTATCCTTCCCCTAATCTTGAGGTCACACGCCCCCCGCTGCCTCCTCTACCACCTTCTCGCCCACCTCCACTTCCCCCTCGTCCCTCTACATCATCACAGCAGACACAGGCATCTCAATCACCTCAAACGTCGCAGTATTCTGATGTGTTAAAACGCCAACTAAACGCCCAGATCCAGTTTAAGACTCCATCTCACCTAAACTCGACGATTTCTGGTCAAACGCCTGCAGGAGACCGAACATCAAACCTCTCTCCTGTACCTGCACCCCGCAAACAGAAGCGTGATATGCGCAGAAGCGATCATCGGGAGGATTACTTTGAGACACGGCAATCGAGCGACGTCTCGCATTTGCTGGTACCGATGTTTTTTACGGCTCTAAGGGCCATACTCAGCGCCGTGCCCGCAGCCAACAATCTTCCTGAGGTAACAGCACTATTCGCTATGGAAAGATTACTTAAGTCTTCACGAACATTGATGAATGAAGAGTATTCCAATGCCTGATTTATACAGCCATATAGGAATATTTCAGTGGAATGCCAACGGATTACGGCAAAAGTCTGGTGATTTTCGTCAATTTCTTAAAAATAACACTATACAAATACTTGCATTAACCGAAGCTCGCGTGGACGGGACGCGTGGACAAATCATCTCGTGAAAATGGTCAAAGTCGAGCGATGCTAGCTGTACAGAAGGATCTGGTATCAGTGCACCTATTTTCTTCGACAAAAGAGATCCCAGAATTCGTCGCCTGCAAGGTACGATGTGGTAAATCTTCAGTTACAGTTGTGAGCGTATACATCGAACCTCAAACTACAATAACTTCATTTGGGTTTTCTGAAATATTTCGTCATGTATCTGCTCCTTTTATTATATGTGGAGATTTCAATGGGCACCACACAATGTGGGGGAGTGATCATTGCGATCGACGTGGAAATGTTATTGCCGAGTATGTGGACAAGTGTAACATATGCGTTCTCAACGACGGATCACCGACCTTTGTTCGTGGCCCTACCTGCTGCAGCTGTTTAGACCTGACTCTATGCTCTCCAGACATTTCACCTCAAATGACATGGATGACAGACAGGGAAACCCGAGGTAGCGACCATTTTCCCATTCTCGTACAACACCCTCTTCTTTATATTCGTGGGCAGCAACATAGAGCACGGATAACAAACTGGAAGATGTTCAGACATTTAAATACTTTAAAACATACCGATTTAAAAGAGCCCGATGATTTTGCAAACTTGATTTTGCTCAGTTACGAACGAGCAACGCGTCTTGTACCTGTACCTAATGGACACGTTGGTGTTAATGGTGAATACGAGAAGCTGCGCGCAGAAAGACGAAGAGCAGAACGCCGCTATAGAAGGTCAGGAAATGTTGAAGACTACAACCAGGCCCAACATATTCACAAGCTTATGCGTCGAGAGCTGCAAATTCTCTCAGTCCGCCGATGGAGGATGTTCAGCGGTAACCTGACCCCCTTCACACCGATTCCAATAGTATGGAAAATACTTCGTTCTCTTCGCACGCCTGTGATGCAAAAGCAACCCTTCCGCGCGCTAGCTCTTCTAAGGGGCATATCGGAAGTGACAATCGGGGATGAATTTCGCGCTGTGTTAGCACAACAAAGCGCTGTGGTAACAACTTCCCAATACCAATCTTCCAAGACGCAGGCTGCTCGTACTTTCGAGAACGAGACGCATCTATACTTCGTCTCACCTTAGCATGGACTAACTGCGAAGGCTGTGCAAGCGCGAGCGGCCAGCCTTGACTGCCTTGACTGGAGCACTCGCTGCACGAGCGCCCGTGCAGCCGCCGAGGCTTCATCCGAAGCAACTATAGCTCGCGCTTTTAGCATGCGCGGCTAACAATAGTCCATGCTAAGGTGAGACGAAGTATAGTGCATGCAGAGCTAGATCATGAAATCAACATACGTGAAATTTATTGTGCGCTTCACAACACCCGCAAGTCTACAGCTCCTGGCCTCGATAAGATCACTTACGATGCACTAGCAAATCTCGGCCCCGATGCCACCAGCACTCTTCTCGAAATATACAATGAAGTTTGGAGAATGGAGACAATACCGGAATCGTGGAAGCTAGCTAAAATAGTTCCGCTCTTAAAACCTGGGAAATCACCACTGAGCCTGGATTCCTTCCGCCCTGTAAGTTTAACCAGTTGCGTCGGAAAGCTGCTCGAGAAGATCTTACATAACCGCTTGCAGTGGTGGTTGGAAACTAGTAAAGCGTTTCCCGAAGAAATTACAGGATTTCGTCCACGTAGATGCACAATGGATGGCATCTTAGACCTCACCACCTGTGTAGAGTATGAACGAGAAAACGGGAACATTACAGTGGCAGTGTTCCTAGATATTCGCCGAGCATTTGTTACGGTTAGTCACGCTCATGTTCTTGAAGGACTTGTGCTTCTTGGTGTACACGGACGCATGCTTCGCTGGATACAAGAGTTTCTTCGATGCAGGAACATCGTAGTGTGTACAAATGATGGAGACAGCAAGCATCATGAACTGCACCATGGAGTACCCCAAGGTACCGTGTTGAGCCCTACTCTTTTCAATGTCGTAATGGCGCAGTTACCGTAGAAACTCCAGCCACCTTTACGAATATCCATATATGCTGACGATATTTGTATCTGGAAATCTGGCTCGTCCCCAGATATTTTAAAGAATCAGTTACAGATATCCTTAGACACAACAAACATTTTTTTAAGAGAACGAGGAATGGAGCTATCTGCCACGAAATCGGCATTTATACCATTTACCAGAAAAAAGCTTCCTGGTTTTGAACTCAATGTAAATGGAGACTCAATTCAGAGAGTTCAATCATACAAATTTCTTGGAGTCCTACTGGATCAATCCCTGACTTGGTCCAAATATATAGATATGCTGGAGGGGAGAATTAATAGTGTAATTAATGTTGTTCGATGCATCGCGGGTGCGAAATGGGGAGCCTCAATAGATTCAATGCTCTCATTCCACACGGCGCTAGTGCGACAAGCGATTGCCTATTCTGTACTTGTGTTAAAGGGGCTTTCCAACACATCAGAAGCTCGCCTTACTTATATACTTTCAAGAAGTCTAAGAGTATGCTTAGGTCTTCCGCGAGCAACATCCAGTATGTCGTAATCTTTTTAGACTTTCTGCGCGGCCCCTTTTTAATGAAATTCTTTCTCGCAAAGGGACGAACTTTCTTCGAACATTAAATTTTGTGCCCCTGTTAATCCCTGAACAAACGCACTGGGTTCAGGACATTCATAAGCCACCCTGGATGCTACCATTACTAGACATCAACATGAACATTCCAGGCATGGAAACAAAAGCATCGGTCAATACACACGTTGCAAGGACATTGACTCTTGCACATCTACAGCAAAACTACGACGACAGCATCCACGTGTATACCGACGGATCAACCAAGGATAAAAGATCAACATCAGCTTTTGTGGTACCCCATTTCAACCATTGGTCATCCTTTCGGTTGTCACATCATACTTCTTCAACTACCGCAGAATTGCATGCTTTACTCGCGGCTGCAATGTACATCAAAAATAGCTTGACAGCGAATTCCTGGGTTATATGTACCAACTCCAAGCCAGCACTGCAATCCATTAAGACCCTGAATACTCGCAACAAAAATATGTCTCTTGTGTACCGAATTTGTGAAGAACTCGGGGAAGCAATAGGATTTGGACATACCGTACACTTTCAATGGGTTCCTGGACATAGCGGTGTTTCAGGAAACACCCCAGCTGACCAACTGGCCACGGATGCATATACAAGCAACAACGTCCAGCTCACACCTTTTACAAAAAGCGATGTCAAGCGGTACATTCGCTGTCTGAGAAACAGGATGTCCCCTGACACGTGGCTCAAGAGCATCTCGGAACAGAGCCTACTCCTTTTAATTGACCCAGACCTTCGGTGTCCAGTTCATAATTACTTGAGCAGATCTATTGAAACATTAATTCATCGCCTACGACTAAATGTCGCGTACACCGGCAGATTTCTTTGCCGAATTCAACAGGTGGAAACACCGAGCTGCACGTGTGGCCATCCCGTGGAAGACGTTGAGCGCATCATAATGAACTGCCCAAGATACGACCAGTGGCGAACTCGATTACGAGTGGGACTAAGCATACTCTACAATCGCTCTTTTTCTTTGGCCAAAGTTTTAGTTCCTTGGCCGGACTTAAAAAGCCAGAAGAGGTTATCAACTTTACTTCGTGATTTTTTTTACTGAAACAAAGATTGTTGACCGATATTAGGTATTATTCGAAGGTCAAAATACGCACGACGCGCCCTTAAAAGATAACTGCGTTTTTTTATTCTCGCCGTGGCATTTTTTTTTTGTGCGTGTATGGTAACTGAGAGTATTATTCATAGTTTTCAGACTTTATAATTGGATGTTATACATCATTCATACTGTACATTACTTGATTTGAAGTTGCCGGTCCCAGGATATGAGACCGAACTCTTCAACTCATCAAATAAACATTGAATTGAGTTCGACCGAGAGAGACCAGACCGGTTTTTAAGCCTCTTGCGATCTTTTTAGACCAGCTCCGCTGTACCAGCTCCGCTGCAGCGGAGCTTTTCCTAAGAGATCGCAAGAGGCTTAAAAACCGGTCTGGTCTCTCTCGGTCGAACTTGGTCGCAAGAGTGTGAACGGGCCTTAACCTTAATGTGCGCGTTCGTGACATAAGCACAATGAAAAATCGAGATCACCAAAGGGTGACGTCGCTTCTTCGGTCACTCTTAGGGTTCAAAAACTTCGGTTCACGAAGTTTCTTGGGCGTGGCACAACTAAAAAGGTGCTCTGGCATACCATGAGTCAAGCAAGCTTGATTTTATCAGCTCCACTCAGTTTGGTGACCTAAATTTTGGTCCCAAATCCTTGCTTCTCTGCCTATTATGGCTTCTCTGTCGAGACCTTTGCATGGGATGGGATACCAGTTCTAATAAAAATGGTGCAATGTCCATCGCGTCTGCACGTTATCCTACCCCGTGTTTCGCCCGGGCAGAGAAAAAAAATAAGGCGAGCTTTTGTCCGGGCCTGTGAAAAAACGGGTGAGCTTTTGTCCGGTTACCCACAAAGATGGACACGAGAAGAAGGTTTAATCGATAAAAACCTCGTTCGCTTAAAAAACTCGGTGAGTGCGTCGCTTGTGCTAAAAAAGACGATGCGACCAGCACTGGTTGACATGCTAAAAAGAACAAACTTTCTTCCGTCCGGAGTTTTAGTGTATGTTCCAGCTAAGTTTACGTCAGCCGTAGTCTTGGGCAGTGCAGGCTGGTTCTGTCTTTTGGCTCTGTAGGTCGTACTGCGCACACTCTCAAATGTCGGAAGTTCAGCTAAGACGTCTTCCTCGACCTAACAAAAGACAGACAGACAGACACAGACAGACAGACAGAGAGTGAGTATAGGTTGAGAAATATTACACTTAAATTAAAAATGTTTCGCGATTTGATTCTTAGATCGACATCACTTGCCTTGCCCACCAAGCTCCTCACATACCGGGAATACATCTCTGGTGCAGCAGCGTGGGGTTCAGCGATGGCCCTTTCCTTCAAGACAAACTTCAGACGTGCGTTCACATCGTTCGGTATATGCGAGTGCTCCCCTTAAAATTAAAAGATGCATAAAATATCAGCATGTGCACTGGTTAAACGATTATAATATGCAGCTTTTATCGAAAAGAAGCGATGAGGTGAGCAAAAACTTACCTGGATTCTGAAGCACGCGTCCTTCTTTGGTTAGTACTGTTAAGGTTGAACTCCATGGAGCGAATTATACGACGAATAACTGGCGAACGCCGCCCGACGGCACGCTCGCTTTGCGCGCGACATAGCAGCCACTGTGGTGATTCCACGCGCAGAGCAAAAGCCGCCGAGCAAAATTCGTCGATTTTTTCGCAGCATATCGTCCCATGGAGTTCAGCCTTTAATCCGTAATTCATGGCGCGATACCTGTCACAGCGCCGAACAACACTCCCATTTGTTACGGCGTTGTAAACAATACTTGTACCCGTCTAAGTGGAGGGCATTCTTTCCCTACTGCGTCTTAACCACTTTCCGTTTTGTCAAGCGTATTTAACGCCACACTACGGGCCAGTGTGGCGTTAAATACTATCAGCCTCGAAAGAACTGCAAACTCCTGCAATTGTCTACTTCGTCATATCCCTGGGTTTTTCCCTAAACTAAGTTACCCTAATCTTATCAATGCAGATTGTTGGGCTAGTTGGTACTGGGAATTTGACGTCATGATGGCGCTTAAGACGCTAAGCGCTCCGTGGTGTCTAGTCTCCCTTTCGTCCTCGTCTTAAGCGCCATCATGACGTCTAATCTTATTGTTTCTTTTACTTCATGCACCCACTGCTGTCGCCTCGGAAGAGTCGAGGCCAAGGATCGAAACAACGGCAGTCGTATGACAGAGGGGGCTTTCCACACCGAGGGAATATGAAACGGGGTCACTGTGCACGGGGTGAAGACACGGAACAATGACAGTCGAAAAGCGCTGGGAAATATGGGATGGGTACAGTGAGACGAGTTGACCTGATTCGGGCAGAAAGATGTGCGAGGGTGGTGAAGACGGGGCTTTTGGCACGGGGGAGGGGGGGGGGGGGGGTAGTTATGAAACGGGGTTACTGAACGCGCGGTTTTTCAGACGCGGGGATATTGCAACAGAATGTTAAGTTGGGCTAGTTGGTTGTTCATGACTCGCAACTGAATGTTTATTGGAAAATACGAAGACAAATACTAAGACTATTGGCACGGGGCTATTGCGACAGGGATTCTGCTCGCGGGGTAGACGTGCGACAGGGATTCTGCTCGCGGGGCAGACGTGCGACAGGGATTCTGCACGCGGGGCAAAACTACGGGTGTCACGTTCGCACTAACAGTGTCGCGTAATGCACTTATAAAAAAAAAAGGAGACGAAAACAAATAAAAAAAGTTGGCGACACGTCCGTCGTCGTCCTTTCTTGTTTTGTTTTGATTGCAGTTTTTGTTACAAACGGTCCAAATTTTTCTTCCACGTATACCTCAACTTCTCTTATCCCCGCCAGCGGATTTTCTCTTTTCATGCTTAATCATTAATTCTACGACAAAACACAGATGCCTGGTTGTACCTTTCTGCGTGGACTAAAAAAAAAGCGCACAAACTGAAGTGATTGTAAGTGCGGAAACGTGATGGTGTAACATGCATGCACAAAATCCTGTTTTATTTGTGTGTGACATTCCCTTTGCAGAAGAGGCGTGACTAATTAGTTCATTCCAGAGCCTTTTATACTGGTTCATTCCACGCAAAAGTGAGGTCGATGTACGACGTTCAACATGAATTTGAGATAAAGACCCTACCCTACGGCCAAGGTCACCGGAACAATGCAGCACGTTGCGGTCAGTGGCGTCGGAAAGGGCGGGGGGGAGGAGGTCGCCTTCCCCCTTCCCAGACAGTTTCGAAATTTAATGGAAACAATACGGGAGTGCGGGCGCAAAATCGCCGTCGCCCCCCCCCCCCCCCCTCCCCCCCACACACACACACACACACACACACACACGCACACCACAACCACCGTCGTCACCCCCTCATCTCCCGAATAGTTCCGACGCCTATGGTTGCGGTCAACTTTTTTCTAGGTCATGAACTTACTGCTTGTCTAAATCTGCACTACCTGTT
The DNA here is from genome assembly GCA_013358835.2 of Ixodes persulcatus. Classification (NCBI taxonomy): domain Eukaryota; kingdom Metazoa; phylum Arthropoda; class Arachnida; order Ixodida; family Ixodidae; genus Ixodes; species Ixodes persulcatus. Next base: position 713,445 of record JABSTQ010009114.1, read on the forward strand.
TGTTTTGTACTCTTGTTATCTCATGACCTTGTAAGTTCTCTTCCGCAGTTTTAGAGAAAGACGCATGTCCGGGTTGTTCTTTCTGAAATCCCGAAGAAACGCGCCTGAAGCAAGCTTCAAAAGCAGCAGCCGACATTAGTCTTTCCATTCTGGCCGAAATCTTTCTGTTTTCCAGTTCGCCAGTCTCTCGTCATACCTCATCATGGATCTGTCTAGCGACTCGACATTCTGTGACGCGTCGTCGCATACTGCCGAGTTTGGCTCTCAAAAATCTCTCACCAACTCTGAATCTTCGCTTTCATATTGCAGTATCAACGAGACCATGCTGGACATACTGTGCTGTGAGTATAATATACTTTTTCTCGCTTAATCTGCAATTCTTAGACTTAGGTTCTATTCAGTTCCTTCTTAGTATCGCAGCAAGACTATGTAAAGATCGATGCTTCCCGCTTTGGCTGTGATTGAGACATGGCTTCGTACGCACTAGTTTTAACGTATTATCCTTACGGCGTCTGCTCTTTTTGCCGCACACATGTCTCATTAATGCATCGAACGTTAGAAATTCGCTTACTTAATCTAAATCACACCTGGTTAGTTTTGACACTTTTCATCGAGTTCTACTAAAACTTTGGGCTTATCTGTTGTGACGTCTGTATTTATTATGACACTTATAAGGCCGTCGAAGTTGAGGATGTGGAGTGTTCTTCTCTCGACCAAGTGGACGAGGTGGCCAGGAACCAGGAAAGCGCTCTGAGCTTCATGGAAAGGATCGAACTGTGGCACGCCCAGGAAATAAAGGTGAGCTCGCGAGTGCTTCAGAGTATGCAGTTTATACAAAGTCATATCTCACGACAGCCGAAAGTGCATATATTCGGCATCGCCTACGATTGCAGAGGGTCATGGCGTCTCGTAATCCTAGCTTCTTCATATACACACCGCCAGCATTGTCCATTCAATCCATATTTCGGCAACGCAGAGTCGAGTTTGGTACAGTAGCTCATTATAGGAGCTGTTTATCTCATTTCAGAAACAGAAGTCGGAGTGGGCTCGAAGCGGCATGCTGACCGCGGTCGAACTGGACGAGTTCTACGCTTTAAGCGGTCGTCTGGAGTCGGCGTCTCCGGATGACATCCTGAACGACTCCCAGCTTCCCGAGACGCCCACAACATCGCCCGTCGGGAACGCCCAGGCTCCGTGGCGGAAGCGCCTGCGTCCGTTTCCTGTCCAGGGTCGGCCGTCCTTCTGGCAAAGGCTGCGCAAAGTGTTTGCGTTCAAGCGTCCACTGACACCGGACCAGGGCAGTGTATCCCCACTGGTAAGGAAACCACATCTCTTAAAGGGCAACTCGGTCAATATATTCGAATTTGGGATTACGTCTGTTTTCAGCTCAGTCAGTGTCCCTGAATTACAAAGCATATTTTTTCTTTCGATATTGTGTGTAGTTTTATAAATATCACGGCTCAAATTTTGGTTTTGGGTGCCTACGGCAGGACCGAAACTATCTGCTAGAGAGCTATGCGTGGCTCCCACGTGGCTCCGGCCCGAAGCCTCCACCCTGCCTCCCAGTGGGCCCGGTGCCGGACTAACGCCGACTAGGTTTGATCAGAGGAAAATTGACGACCCCCTCGCCGGGGGGATATTTTTAGTTTTTATGCCCGATTTCCTAAAGGTCATTCTGGTGATATCCCACACCGACCGGTGATAGTTACGAAATTGCAGAGGGTAAGCAAATTGGCGACGCAAAGCACTCATACTTTTGGTTCTTAATTTGTAGGCTAGGCGGCGCAAGCAACCGCCCGTTTAAAGGGTACAGCCATTAACATTTATCCATCCAGTGCAGCTGATGATCCCGGCAACGTGATACTTTACCAGGGGTGGCCAAGCTGCGGCTCTTCGCGTGTTAAAGTGCGGCTCGCGGAACACTGCGGCGCAGCGATACGAGGTTCTGAAAGAACGCCCGCCCAAAATGAAGAGATAAATGATGAAAAACATGGGGTGTGCTATTTTTGGGGATGTCACAGCAAAACTTTATAAAAAATAATAATGATAAACACTGGGCACCCGCTACAAACCACGTGACGCGGAAACTGATACTCCAGGTCGCGGACACCGCGAATTCGCGTTTCACGATGCGATAAACACGCGGGAATTCGGTACGAACTCCTGTGTCACGGGAAAGGATACCACAGGTTGCGGACGTAGCAGATTCGCGTTTTACCGTGCGAAGGACCCGCGGAAGTCCGCCGAGAACTGGCATCTCACGAGAACGAATACCGCAAATCGTGGACGTAGCAGATTCAAGCATTATGGTGCAATAAACACGCGGGAACCCGCTACAAACTTGCCTGTCACGGAAACCGATATCACGTGCGCAGATCGCGGAAAAAAAACGCGGCAATCCTCTACATCTCGTATGTTACAGGAACGGACACCGCAGATCGTGGACGCAGCAGATTTTCTCATTTCACGATGCAATATACACGCGGGAACAACTCGCGTGTTACGGGAGCCGACACGGTGGTACTACGGTACGCTTCGCCCAGTGCTGCTCGACTAAAAGCTAACCCACTTGCCACCTGCTAAAGAGCTGCTGGTCGCATATTTAACATCGTGGTTCTGTCTCCGTAAGGCTTAAGTTCGTTTCGCACGCTTTAAATGCTGTGCCAGTGACTGATATCTTTTGTTTTTCTCTTCACTTTTAACGTGGCAAGACGCGAATGTGTGAGCGGTACGCTTGAAGAACGGAAAGCTTTATCTTGTTATTCTTTACCTGAGAACCGGCTATGGCATGATTACGTCACACAACCGCGTGTGCACATTCACTGTTAACGGAATATATCAGAGTGCAGGCGAGCTGGTTGTAAGTTGAACATGATGGTAAACTTGATATACGAATCCATGGAAGGAGAGACATCGAGGACAGGGCGGAAACAGGACTTCTTTCAAGAAGTGCTTCCTTGATGTTTATCCCTTCATGTATTCGTATTCTATTCATCAACACACTTGTTTTCAGTTATTAAACCTGAGACTGGGGTAGCAAAATGAAAACGCAAAGGAAGAACAGGCAACGTCTACAAGAGACGTTGCCTGTTCTTTTTCTGTGTCCTTTTACGTTTTCGTTTTCCTAACCTGTTTCAGGTTTGCCATCATGTTCACATTTACTGTATTTTAGTTAAAAGCAGAATGTCCCGCCATCACACTGATGACCCAGCCACCCAACACGGAAGATTCGCGTCCTAGGCTTTTGAAAGCAGGGCAAAAAGGGCGGGGTGTTTGACATCGGGTGCTTTCGTGCACCACCCGCAAAAGGCTGCTGAAACTCTATAAAATCTTGCGTTTGAACCATTTTTGCTGTTATTTGTGCAACCTATAGCTGCATGGTGGTGAGGCATGACGACTATGAAGCCTAGCCGCGAGAAAAGCGGAGGAGTCGAGCCTAACTAAGTACTGTCCGAGCGACCGAGCGGACGAGAGAGCCTCCAAAAATGGCGCCTTTCCCTTTCCTCCCCTCTCCCAGAGTCGGCGCATGCGCCTAGCGATCTCTGAAAAAGGTCAATTGACGACCCCCTCGCCGGGGGCATATTTTTAGTTTTTATGCCCGATTTCCTAAAGGTCATTCTGGTGATATCCCACACCGACCGGTGATAGTTACGAAATTGCAGAGGGTAAGCAAATTGGCGACGCAAAGCACTCATACTTTTGGTTCTTAATTTGTAGGCTAGGCGGCGCAAGCAACCGCCCGTTTAAAGGGTACAGCCATTAACATTTATCCATCCAGTGCAGCTGATGATCCCGGCAACGTGATACTTTACCAGGGGTGGCCTAGCTGCGGCTCTTCGCGTGTTAAAGTGCGGCTCGCGGAACACTGCGGCGCAGCGATACGAGGTTCTGAAAGAACGCCCGCCCAAATTGAAGAGATAAATGATGAAAAACATGGGGTGTGCTATTTTTGGGGATGTCACAGCAAAACTTTATATAAAAAAAATAATGATAAACACTGGGCACCCGCTACAAACCACGTGACGCGGAAACTGATACTCCAGGTCGCGGACACCGCAAATTCGCGTTTCACGATGCGATAAACACGCGGGAATTCGCTACGAACTCCTGTGTCACGGGAAAGGATACCACAGGTTGCGGACGTAGCAGATTCGCGTTTCACCGTGCGAAGGACCCGCGGAAGTCCGCCGAGAACTGGCATCTCACGAGAACGAATACCGCAAATCGTGGACGTAGCAGATTCAAGCATTATGGTGCAATAAACACGCGGGAACCCGCTACAAACTTGCCTGTCACGGAAACCGATATCACGTGCGCAGATCGCGGAAAAAAACGCGGCAATCCTCTACAATCTCGTATGTTACAGGAACGGACACCGCAGATCGTGGACGCAGCAGATTTTCTCATTTCACGATGCAATATACACGCGGGAACAACTCGCGTGCTACGGTACGCTTCGCCCAGTGCTGCTCGACTAAAAGCTAACCCACTTGCCACCTGCTAAAGAGCTGCTGGTCGCATATTTAAAATCGGTTTCAGTGGAGTTGCTCTTTGGTTTCGTTTTCGACCGGAGTTGCCGACTTTCGAGATAGCAATTGAATTCTCTTTCTTTAAACGTCCTGCTTGGCTTCAACCGCGGCTGCAATATAGCGAGAACGCCCGTGGTTTAGAAATATTTTGAAAGTCTGAACGGAAGCACATAAAGACCGGGTACCTTCATTGAAATGTGGCCAGCGGCGCTATGTTGAATAAAGCCACTGCATGGGCGATATGCGGCGTCTCGGATGCCACATGTGTTGACAAATTTCTGACAAATCAAATTTGGGGGTTTTACGTGCCAAACCAACGACGGGCATTTGGCACGCCACAGCGGAGGACTGAGGATTAATTTGGACCACCTGGGGATCTTTTGACGTGCAACCGAAAGCTCGGTTACACGGCGCCTCCTCCGCAATAAGCCTCCGTCAGATCGCGGGCACCTCGGCCGGGATTCGAACCCGCCACTTGGGGGACGAATTTCTGACAGCTGCGGACTAATTTCTCATCTTCGAATTAATCCGAACTAATTGCTCTGCACAGACTCGCCTGCCTCCGGCCCGTGCTCCTGACCAGGACAGCCTCTTCTCCGTCTTCAGGAATCTCGTGGGCCGAGCTCTCCGTGGAGTTTTGCAGCAGATGTAGGCAGGCGGCTCGTAGATGTAGACAAAACACAGCTCGAAGATGTGTGCTGTTTAGCAAAGCTTTTTAACCCTTTTAATAAAAAAAAAAGTCTTAACAATTTAGCAGCGTTGTCTCATGTTAAGTTTTTATGGTGGCATTCACTTACCGGCCGGCTGTCCGTTTCAGGCTTGCTCAAGAAAAGTAAGGTTTAGATTTTTACCGCTGATTACCATCTATCGAGTTATCCCAAAGTAATCTAAACATTTGAATAAAAACCCCGAGCCTGGGACGAGAACGGACGGACAAACACAAAGTCTCATGAAAAAAAATAATTTAGTTGCTGGTGATATAGTGCCATGTTCGGAAGCTGCGTTAAACCTTTGGAATCCCGGACAAAAGCTCACCAATTTTTTAACAGAGCCGGACCAAAGCTCACCAGGAGAAAATTTCACGTTGTTCTTATAGAGAAACCAAATTTAGAGAAAAAGGCGATGAGCCTTCTTTTATCGAATTCGGCCACCGCGAAGCGGCGTGTACGGGTAAGTCAGGCGAGTTAATATTTTTGTAATGAGCCGCCGCAGAGTGCCGCCGCGAAGCGGCGGGAGCACTGCAGGGGGCTTGGGTTAACACGCGCACCAGTGATACACGCGCGAAGTAGAATAGCGTCCCCTTTTCGATAAACGGCATATCTCTAAATTGAGGCTCCGATTTCTCTAAACCGTGCTTCAGTAAAACGTGCCCGTTCTCTAAAACATGTTTCGACGAAATGGCATTCGATCAACCGTAGTAAACCCTTGCGTGGGATGGGGTACAAGTTCACCTAAAAATGGTGCAATGTCCATCGCGTCCGCATTTTATTTCAGCCCGTGTTTCGCTCGGGTAGCGAAAAAAATAATGAGGTGAGCTTTTGTCCGGGTTTGTGAAAAAACGGGTGAGCTTTTGTCCGGTGAGCTTCTGTCCGGTGAGCTTTTGTCCGGTTACCAAACCTTTGTTAGGCATGCCTCCGATAACGGAATTCAACCCGAATCGCCTTTTAAAGACTCACCGGTGTTCCAAGCATAGTCGTTGACAAGATAAGAACGGCAAGTAGCTTCCGTTGTCTGTTCAAGTGCTATCATCCTAGCATCGACAACGCTCCGACGTCTTGTGTACTTTCAGCGACGATGCGCAGCTAAATCAAGCATGGACGGCGTGATAGAGGCCGGACGTTCGAAAGATACATCCTGTCGATCTCATTCTGTCAGTGATTCTATATAGTGAAGGAGTGAAGCCTTTAATTTCAGGTGGCTTCACATATTTTGAAGAGTGCAGGTGAACAGCTTTAGTACCTGTGTCAGGAAGTATACAATAGCCTGCTGCTTCCCCTGTAGCAATATTTAAAACAGTCCTCAAACATCAGGGGATAGTGCGCATAGGAAAAGACAAAACTACCTAACTTGATGACAGCAGTTTATTGTCACACCAGCCGAGGATCATGCACAGAGTGAAAGACAGCGAGTAAATAGCAACAAAATGATGGTGATTCAAGCAGTCGTAAAATGATTAAAAATAGGAGCGTTCAATACACATCTGGCATGCGGGATTTCCTGCTCGGCGGTCGGCGTACGAAACTTGGAAGACGATCTCTCATGGAGCGAAAATGGCTGGATGTTCGACGTTGCTTCAGAGGGCTTGTTTGCTGGAAGTGGAGGATGACGTGAGTATGCAGCTGGATGATGCATCAGGAAATATCTTGTCGTATAGACCTGTGAATTGACTGTGTGTGGAGATTGAAACTTCCGAATTTTGACTGGTACAACGTTAGGGTGGTATGAACCTACGAATCAAGTATTCAAAAGTACAAATTTGTAAATTAAATGCAATCTTCCCTAGGAATTATATGTATAAAAAGTTATTTGGAGCCATATTTCTCTCGTATGCACTTTCCCACAGCGATGCTACACCCACGATCAGGAAGAACACACCGCTAATACCCCCCACTGTTCTCTGTACTTATGGCGGTGATATTCGAGTCAGAGCCATTTTCACCCGATGAATATGCCCAAATAAAGGTAGCAAACATTTGGATTCAACAGAATATCCTCCAAATTAAGAAAATAGTATGCACACGTCCCTTTCAAAGTGCCTCCTCAACACTTGCCGCACAACCTCGGCTTGCCGAGCAGAGAGAAAGAAAGATAAAGATAAAGCGTCTTTCTGTGGACTTGGAAAAAAAAAAATTGGTCTTTCCCTGACAGACCTTTCGCAAAATCAAAGTGATCCTAGCGGCGTATAGTGCCGCACAAAACACCTTGGGATTCCTCTGGTTACGGTTTTGGTTTCGATTTGCCAACCTCAATTCAAGACATCCCGCCACAACCCAAAACAGCGCTTGCGTTTCCCAATATGCGACTTTTCTGAAATTTACAATCCTGTAAGGGTCGCCTACCAATACGGATAGAATACTGGGGCACGTTTTTTGGGGGCTCCCAATGAAGCAGAGTTTCTGGGCAGGTCAACACAGGAAGGAGTGTATACTGGGCCGATCATCCTGTTCCTTCGTGTCCTAGGTTTCTTAAATGATCCGTGACCAGGGAGGGTCATGCTGCACTCTGGAGTAGTGGCCGGGCCGCTAGAAAGGTATGGGACGCAGTGGCCGTGCTCCTATTACCCGCTAACGGCCGCTGGAGGTCCGTGTTTCCACGAGGGCTTCACGAAGATGAATGAGTGCATTGCGAGCGAGCGCCGACTTCATTGTGATGCAGTGCTGAGATGCAGTAATTCGCCAACGGAGTAATTGAAAGCGAAACCAGGCCACCCCGCTCTATGGGGAGATAGCTTCCATTGTCCCATAATGCGACGCGCGCAATGTTGCTGGCAATGATAAAAAAAAAAAAAAATTAAAGCCGTCCGCAAAAAAAAAAAAAAAAAAGCTTTACGGGAAGAATGTTTTAACCACAGCTTTATTTTCTGTTGACCTGGAAAACAGCTCCCGCTGAACTGTCCACAATGCTGCCTCTGTTTACGGATACACCATTTCCTATCTCGTTTCCTACTCCCATTGATACCGATATCGGGTCAAGCACACGTTCTCTGAAGGTATTGGAATATTACGCCCTTGTTCGGTTTTCTTCAACACGAGCCTCGATCCAATCCGATTTTTTTGTTTGTCCAACACCCATAAAATTGCATTGGTCAGAAAAACGAACCCCAAAATAACATCCCCGAATGCTGACAAAGATAAGCTCCGGAAACTCGGAACCCTGCTCGTGCTACGTACCACGGAACTGGCGGATGCCTCACGTGCGAGGAACCGCCTCCTCGGGCGAGATCTGCTTCCGACGAGGACTTGGAGGAAGGCAACGACCCTGGACCCGAGGCCCCTTCTTCCGGGCCCTGCGGCCGGAGAGATGGGGCTGAGACTGCAGCGGGAAAGCCGGAGGGGCCTCGTGCTCGGAAGCCGACCAGAGGCTTCCACTTGAGACGGACGGTCCCAGGCGGCCAGCTGGGAGCAGTTACCCAGCATCGACTCGCTGACCAGCGTCCAGGGACTCTGATCGGATGTGGAGGGTTCGCTGTCGGAGGGTCCGTCTGGAGGCGATCCGGCCACAGTGGACGTGTACGGTGTCTGTCGTCCGGCCGGGGTGCCCGGGGAGGGCGGCGAGAAGCAGATGGGCGCGTCCCAGAAGGACATCGAGGGAGAGGCTGCGGAGATCTGGTCCAGCGACAACCACTCGGGCTCCTCTGCCTGGAAGAAGACGGGACAAAAAGAACCGCAAAATGAAAAAAAGGAATTATTAAGGTTACGTGTATCTCGAAACAATCCATTCTGATTTAAAACCCTCTCGTTTGAACCCATTCGCGAAACGCCCTTCGCGTTTTAACCTTTCGCGTTTCGACCCTTTCTCATTTGAACACCGTATTTCAAACCAATCGCCTAACGCTCTTTGCGCTTTAACCTTTTCTTATTAATGCCCTTCTTGGTTGAACCCGCTTTCATTTAAACCCTTATTGTTTTTAATTAAACTCCGTCTCAAAACAGGTATTTGGCGTCTCAACCCGTATCGTTTAACCATATAGCTTGACAATATGCGTGTCTTCCTTTTTAGTGTGCTCTGGGAATTTCAGCCAGTCACCCTCTTTCTGTGTTAATAAAATAATAAAAATAATGGAGACGTTGGCACTGTTAATAACAGTGCCGGCTACTCCACGACAATTGTTATTTGATAAAAAATAACCAGATCTAAAACAAAACAGGCACACAAACAAACAAAAATCCCGCCAGAGTCGCCATTGTGCATATCATTACAATTCAAACATGTTTGTCGCTTTCGTGGTCTACCTGTGCCAGTGTGCACCGATGCGAACACTTAATGTCATGTTCCACACCAAGGCTAACTGGCGATCGCTTACCGCCCGCACCGGCAGCATCACAAAGCAGCAGCAGCGGCGGGTCTCTCGCCCTACTGAGCACATCGTCGCTCACAAAACGCCGACGCCACCACTGTAGAGCGCCACGAGCAGGGTGCGGCCAACGATCCTGTGCCTTTCCCCGCATGGATCATTTTAATCCTTTTGCATAGGATCCATTGCATTCGAAATAGGCTCATATAAATATTTTGTTTTCCATACCGTCACATTACAAGCGATTCGAAAAGCATTATGCCATTCAAATCGTACGGCTAATCGTTAAGCCGCTGAACGGCTCTTCTCGAAACGCATAGTACATTTTTTTTTTTTTGCCGCAGAATCAGTCATCGCACCTCAATGCGATCCCATGCTCGGTAAAGCTTAATTCTGGAGCTTTGTTCCCGCAAGCGTTATCAACGCAGGAAATGGCCTACAATAGAGCCCTTTAAAAAAATCTGGCAACAGCGAAAATCCACTGAACGAGTCCAACACCATCGGGTGGCCGATGCCATGGTGAAGGACTCCGTTGCGGCCGGTACAGTTTTTTTTTACACTGGGGCGTTCTTGCGTTTCCTCGATCCCTTCGCCTCTGTATGGCTCCAGGTAGCGCTTTCCCTATCACGGGTTGGATAAACGACACTTCCGAACTCTACAAGAGCCGATCGGAGTCACAGCGCTCAATTCGATAGAAGCTACAACTTCCTCGTTTTGGGGCCATCCATATTTTGTAGTTCTCCGTGTTTTTTTTTGGGAAACTCTGAATCTGCAAATACAAAATTAAGTGTTACTAAAATGCAAGCACCACTCTGGCTGAGCTGAGCGATTTGAACGGGATTACGCGACTTTTACGTTTTGATGACTTGCATCATTTTAAGAGCCAGAAATCCTGCCCCGCTTCCCCCGGTCCTCCCAAATGTCTACACTTCACATTTCTTCTTCGTGTTCGAATACGTAGACCCACAAGAGCCATCGTTAGTATATAGCCATCACGTGTTTTATGTGCGTCAACTTCGTGTGCAATAAATAATACAGAAACAAGTAAAACCTCTCTGCAGGGTGTTTCAAAATTAAGTTTCGACTCTAAAATCGCCTGCCAAAATCAGCGACTTGACGTATCAAATAGAAACTTACCGTCGAATACGTATTTTACTGGTCGGATTTACGCATTAAAATTTTAAGTTCCAATTTCAAATACAAAAAGAAGTAAATGGGTCAGTTTTTTTTTATTTTTATCGTACTTGAAGCAAAGACTTACAATTTTAATGTGTCGATGGGACGAGTAAAGTACGTATTCGAGGTAAGTTGTGTAAATGGGACTAGTAAAATACGTATTCGAGATAAGTTTCTACTTATATGTTGAGCCGCTTATTTTTGAGTGTCTCAAAATGAAGTTACACGCTACAACTAATGGCCCGTAAAAAATTAGCGACCAAGCGGATCAAGTTAATACTTGCCTCGAATGCGTACTTTACTTGTCGCACTTACACAATAAAAAGTCAAGTCTCTACTTCAAGTACGAAAAAATAAAGAAAAAACGGACCTATTTGGGACATTTTTTTGTACTTGGAATTAAGACTTAAAATTTTAATGCGCAAATTCGATCTTTAAAAGACGCATTCGATGTAAACTTCTACTTGATACGTCGAGTCCCTGATTTTTGCGGGCAATTTTAGAGTCGAAACTTTATTTTGAAACACCCTGCAGTCGTACAGCAGCAGGTTTGTAATGAAGCAGGAGCTGCAAGCGTGTACATGTTGCTTTGCATAAAGCATGCGCTGCACAGGTGTGTACGCGCTACAGGCAAAGCCCCTACGCAGAGTTGCGTTTGAGAGTGACTGCGTTGGGTCGAAAAACGAAAGCCGAGTCACCGGCACATCTCTGCTTCGTATGAAGCGTGGCATCCAATTCAAGGAGTAGCTTGGCACGCGACATAAGAAGTAGGGATGTCCTGGTCTTTCGCAGCCGTAACGCAGTCAAACGCACTCAAACCCTGTCAAACGCAACTATACGTAGGAAAACGTGTGGTCTTATGGCTTCGTGCATATCTAACACATAATTTACACGCGCAAGTTGGAAGCACCGCGAGCTCGCTTATACGTGAAGCTACGCTACAGTGTTGCTACGCCCTCGCGAAACTGCCATGTCCACAAGCGGTACCGCGAGCAACGTTACATCTGTATTTGACGCAATAAAAGTATTTTTGAGAATGGTCAAAACCAGAAAGTATGTTTTGAGAAAGTTTGAAAGGAGAAGGGTTAAAATGAGAAAAGTCGTTTTGAGAGTGGTAAACACCCGAAAGTTTGTTTTGAGAACGGTTTAAGTGAGAAAGGGAGAAAAGCGAAAGTTGTTTTGCGCTGGGTTGAAATGAGAAGGTCAAAACGAGAAGGTAGAAATGCGAACGGGTTCAAATGAGAACCACCCAACACAACAAGGGTGAAGCTTGCAATTTTAAGGTTATGATTATAATCAATTAATTGCAAAGGTACAAGCGAGCTGGACATGACTGACGAAAATAATCCCTGGAGAAGGGGAACAAGAGGGACAAATGACAAACACAAATCTCCAATCAGAGAGGTCTCGGGTTCGATACCTGGGCCAGGCGGATTTTGTCGGTCGCGCACCAGTCACCTATAGCTGTGTTTGGAGATTTGTGTTTGTCCTTTGTCCCTCTTGTTCCCCTTCTCCAGGGATTATTTTCGTCATTCATGTCCAGTTCGCTTGCACCTTTGCAATTAATTGATTATATCATAACCTTAAAATTGCAAGCTTCATTCTTGTTGGTGTTAGACTGGTGGCAGCTGATAGAACCCGTTTGCTCTACTGACGTCTACCCCTGGTTACCTCAGTTGGTAGAGCGCTCCACTGGAAATGGAGAGGTCCCGGGTTCGATACCCGGACCAGGCGGATTTTTTCGGTCGCGCACGAGTTACCTAGTTGTGATTGGAGATTCGTGTTTGTCCTTTGTCCCTCTTGTTCCCCTTCTCCAGGGATTATTTTCGTCATTCATGTCCAGCTCGCTTGCACCTTTGCTATTAATTGCATTATAATCATAACCTTAAAATTGCAAGCTTCACCCTTGTTGGTGTTAGACTGGTGGCAGCTGATAAAACCCGCTTGCTCTACTGACGTCTAACCCCTGTTTAGCTCAGTTGGTAGAGCGCTCCACTGGAAATGGAGAGGTTCCGGGTTCGATACCCGGACCAGGGGGATTTTTGGTCGCGCACCAGTCACCTAGTTGTGTTTGTCCTTTGTCCCTCTTGTTCCCCTTCTCCAGGGATTATTTTCGTCATATTAAGGTTATGTGTAGCCTTTGCGAAGCTGTACACGTCTTTGACTTTATTGCTCATAACCGTTTTAAAACTTAATTTTAGGCTGGTGTGCTGAATATACACGTGCTTTTGGGTGTGCTGCGTTCAGTTGCGTTGGGAAAACGTCTTTATTTAATGCCACGCATGGCTGCTCTTGCTTTAAAACATCCCCAGGGGGATGTTTTAAAGCAAGCACAAAAAAAACATACACAGCCGTGTTTGAGAGCGGCCGAGGGCCGTTTCAGAATGCGACGCTGAAAAACGTCGTCAAACGCTCCACACCGCGACCGTGCGATGGGTGTATCAAAGGGAGTTCGCAGTCACCGATAGCCATTGCGGCAAGACTCCCGCTGGCCCGCCGGGGCCCGCTGTCCGCGTAGAAGCTGCAGAGCTGGTTCCACAGGAGCCGCACTGTAGGCGGCGGCTTGTCCTGTGGGATGACCCAGTCCTCAAAGGTGTTAGGTTGGTCTGCTTCCGGGATGTCAGCCAAGGTCTCGAAGCGAGCCGGAGCGTGCTCGGTGCACTCCCATATAACGTGCTACGTCGTCGCAAGGGTGTTGCATGCTGTACGGGTCCCTTGAAATGTGCGGTTGCGCGGGGCCGACAGCATTAGGGTGTTAGTGGCAGTACGGCGCTCACTCCCGCTGGCATAGGGGGTAATACTACCACTTTATCCCCATTTTGCTCGACACACTCTAAAAAAAAAAAAAGGGTGTGACCTTACATTCTTTTGTCCCATATAATGCACCCCAAAACTTTAGTTCGACGTACAGCGCACTATAGTCGAACGGACGGCCCCAAATTTTAGGAGGGGCTTGATAACGGTGCGACATAACGTATTAAATAAATAAAGTACGTATCAAAGACCACAGAAAGAAAACACTGAGGTCTTGCAGTAGGGCCAAGAAAACCCCGATTATTATTTTTTGTAGCCAGTAACACGTATATTAGCTATTTTAATAAGTTGTACCACATGGCTATCAAGTCTTTCGTGAAAGTTAGTACCGTCAGGTCGACGTCAGTGCGCTGTACGTCGAACTGAAGCTTTGGGGTGTATTGTATGGGACAAAGGGTGTAAGAATACACCCTCTTTTCTGAGAGTGTAACGTCCCCTGGGGGTCGGTCAAACGAAGCAGGTCATCTGGGGAACCGCACGGTCACAATCACTTAGTCTATGACGTTTTGTGACGGAAACTGCCCCTGACGACATGCGAAACCATGAACTTCACCTCGCGCTAACATTGCGTTTGGGCCATTAGCGAGTTTTAGAATATAAAGGCCCCTTTGGGTCCCCCAAACAAGTTGGGGCGTCGCACTGCGATTGCGTAAAATTCCTGTCCTAACGCGGTGCGATGTCCCGGACTGGTGGGGGGTCTCCTTACTCTAAAGGCCCGTTCACACTCTTGCAACCGAGTACCGTAAAGTTCCGAGAGAACGCCCGCCCCCGAGAGGTCGCCCATCCCGTTTTTCTGGCTAAATATCTGTAACATAAAAATTCCAAAACATCGTCCACCCCCCGATTTCCGTCGAACGTCACGCAATGTCCGACGGGAATCGCATCAACCGCGCGATTTGCTGTACCGGCACATCAGACAAGCGAGTTTATAGCGGATTCCCGCGTTTTTGTCCGCGATCTGCGTGTGCGATCTGTGTGTGCGATCTCCATTCCATGCGAGTTGGTCCTGCGTGTACTATATATTGCATTGTGAAATATGATTTTGCTGCGTTCGCGATCTGCGGTATTTGTTCCCGTAAAATACGAGTTTGTAGCAGATTCCTGCCTTTTTGTCCGCGATCTGCGCGTGCGATATCGGCTCCTGTGACAGGCAAGTTTGTAGCGGGTTTCCGCGTGTTTATCGCATCGTGAAACGCGAATTTACGGTGTCCGCGATCTGCGGTATCAGTTTCCGCGTCACATAGTTTGTAGCTGGTTTTTGATAAAGTTTTTCTGTGGCGTCCCCAAAGATAGCCCACCCCATGTTTTTCACCATTTATCTCTTCACTTTGGGTGGGCGTTCTTTCGGAACTTTACGGTACGACCGAGAGAGACCAGACTTGTTAAAACCTCTTAAAATGTCGTAGCACCAGAGAACACACTTAAAATACACTGGCACGCTGGCGCCATCTATGCGGTGACCCTGGAACTGCATTTCACAAGAGTGAAGGTTTTGCGGCATTTCTGAGGTCAAATGTGCGTAATAGCTATAAGAAAGGTTCGTTCATAACGTTGACAAAAGTTTTTCGAGTCAAGAAAGAAAGGATAATGCGCGAGAGAAATAGAAAATATGCCGGACTGCCAAGTTTACACTGCTACCCAATAGATGGCGCCAGTGTGTCCTCTCGTTGCTAGAGGTTTCAAGGAACCCAGTTTTAAGAGGTCGCAACAGTGTGAACGGGCCTTTAAACTTACTTCTGCTCTTGAGTCCATGCCACAGCTTTCTGGTCCAGGCTCTTGGACGAGAAAAGGGAACCGTGTTTTTCGCGCAGTAACAACGGCCGGAGAACTGACTGCACTCGAATGCAAACCGCCATGCCGCCAGCGTTTGGGCTAAGGTATAGCAAAGTTTCAGAATTTCCGATTGGCGGAAATTTAAATAAAAGAAGTCCTGTCATCGGTATGCAAATAGGTGGAGCTGAACAAAGTCTGCTCTACCAGAAACTAACGCCATTCTGTAAACGAAAATTTAAGGAAGTCACATTCAACTGTCGAATCGAACAACTTTTTCGATTCGCCAAAAAAACCGAGCGACGCGACGGGTGACCGTGAGAAATCGCCGTCGCTCGTCGCTGTCTCCGTCGATGGTCTCGTCGCTCGCTAAATCGATTACATGCGGTTCAGCTTTTAAAACGAACGTGGTCGCCGTCGGCGAGAGAGTGCTTTCTTGCCGTCTCCCGCGGCGAACGAAGGCTGTAATTGACGGGGAGTACAGACGGCAGCTGCATTCCTTTCGCGTGCTGCGCTACAAAAATGCATACAAAATTATTACCGCCTGTAGCTCGCATCTTAATTTTTGTAGTACACTGACGAATGCTCGCGTTTTTGGGGAAGATATAAGCAAATTCAGAAACACTCGTAGAATGCCAAAACAGTTTTTTTTTTCCATTAGTCCTAAAGCTACATACACAATTTAAGACGCACATCAACGGTTGTGACAGTGCACTGTCACGACCGAAGACAGCTCAATCAGAATCATTCAACCACCGAGCACACACAAACCGTGAAGAAGTTCTCAGTGTCAAGTAGGAGGAGGCAGAGAAAAGCTTCTTGGACGGCGAAACCCAATCCAGTGACAGCGGTACCAGCTCGTTAGAACTATCCTCAGAGCAGTCCAGGTTCACGCACACACTCGCCCCGTCGAGCGCATGAACGTTAACTATGCACTCCAAGGTCGCTAAACTCGTCAGACGCAACTTTCTTCGTGTTATGACATAGCGGGGGGAGGAGCCGAAAGATTGCAGCGAAGTTTTCTTTTCTCACAAACCCGCAGATCCGTAGATCTTCGTGACGTTTTTTATTGAAAGGGCGAAAAATCCCTACTACTCCCGAGGCGCCGAGCTAGAGCTGCACGAGAAAGCACGCGGAGACAAACGTGGTTCCTATACGCATAATGTCACGATGAAGATTATCAGCTGCGACCTTGATGGTCTCCAAAAAGCACAGCGGAGGCTTGGGTAATTGCATTCTAAAATCAACACCGTCAAAGTTGATAGTCTAATATCGTTCTTATTTCCGCCGATAAAGCAGAATTTGACAAAAGAAAAAGTCCCTGTCGTTCCTTTTATTTATCTCGGCCTTTTGTATTTGATCAGAGTGTGGCCCGACGTAGCTAGGGTCACTACCAGCCGAGTAGCATTGTCCATCTTTGGACGGATTTCGCTTCCGGGCAGTTGTCCCCCATGAGCGGCAGATAAAATCATTTTATGATAGACTTTCAAAGATTAGCCAGACTGGGATTAATTCTGCGTTCATCAACTGAAATAAGAGTAATGTCAGTTTGTCAATAGTGACGGTGATGTTTCGAGAACGCGAGGGCACCGAGCTTTCATCGTACACAACCAACTTTTCACCGCCGACTCGAACACGCACCATCAAATTTGTCTTTCACAACTGATCATCTTGATCCTGACGTCAAAGTTATGAACTATAAAAGTACGTCACTGAACGAGCCTGCACACAACGAGCCTTGGCACGAGCCTCTCGATTGGAAGCCTGTCATGGCCGCTCGTAAGTTCATCGAACGCGCCCCGCTTTAATTCCAGAATCTCTAGAACCATATAACTTCGAAAATTGCACGCTGTGCTGTTCCTCGTCATCGCTCAGTTGGAACGCCTCTAAGCAGGGTTGTCGAAACAGA
Organism: Ixodes persulcatus; assembly: GCA_013358835.2. Lineage (NCBI taxonomy): Eukaryota > Metazoa > Arthropoda > Arachnida > Ixodida > Ixodidae > Ixodes > Ixodes persulcatus. The sequence continues at coordinate 730,657 of JABSTQ010009114.1, forward strand.
AGAACGGGGAGGGGGGCGATTCACCCCCCCCCCAAGTGGCGTCGAAAAAGGGGGCGCAAAGGGCATAAGGGGGGGGGGGATATCGCCCCAGCCCCAGACTATTGCATTTCAGAGAGTTATAAAAAAAAAAAGTGAAAGCCGTTTACAACTCCCTGTAACGCCGAATTGGAGCGCAGCTCTTGAGGAGGAGGGAAGGGTAATTAGGGGAGGGTATACCCCTCCTCCTCCCCTCATTCTTCAATCTCCTCCGGGGGGGGGGGGGGGGGGGGTCGTGATCTGTGACCTCGGGGGGGAGGGGGAGGGGGGTCACGTGACCTCGGGGAGGAGGGGAGGGGGGTCACGTGACCCCTCAGGTCACGTGATCTCCCGGGTCACGTGACCTCGGGGGAGGTGGGGGAGGGGAGTCACGTGACCTCCGGGGGAGGGGGAGGGGTCACGTGACCCCGCAGGTCACGTGACCCCCTCCCCCCTCCTCCCCCAGGTCACGTGACCCCCCTCCCCCTCCTCCCCCAGGTCACGTGACCCCCCCCCCCCCCCCCCGAGGTCACGTGACCCCGGGGGGGGGCTCGCGCGGTGCATTATGGGATATTTCCCATAATGCACCGCGTGGTTACGCCGACGCCGACGGCGACGCCGCTCAAGCCGGAAACGGGCGCCTAAGAGCTGCGCTCTAAAAGACAGACGTTTACATTTCTCTGTAATGTCGAATTAAAGCGCAGCTCTTGAAGAGGAGGAGGGGAGGGTACGGAGGGGAGGGTATGCCCCTCCACCCCCCCCCCCCCCCCCTTCTCCTATCCTGCTCCCCTCTCATTTAGCGGTGAAACCTAATTGGTGTTAAGGTCACGCAACGTCAATTTCCCCGCTTAAGTTAGTGAAAAAACGTCCCATAATGCAACGCGCGCGCGGTTACGCCGACGGCGACGCCACTCAAGCTCGAAACGGGCGCATAAGAGTTGCGCTCTAAAAATTCGGGGGAAGGTATATCCCCCTTCTTCACTACTATCACCTCACCCCCTCTCTCTCTCCCGAACAATTTCTACGGCCCTTCCTAACCCCTTTTGAGTGTGTGTGTTGGTTATACCTTTCTTTTCCCCTTTCCACAGCTTTTTCTCGCCATCCCCCCTCGCCCCCTCACCTCTCAGTCATTACCGACGTCTCTATACATAACGCCTGTGGGTGACACCGGTGACATTTTTGACAGTGGCGAAGGATGAGCTCTAAAACCGCATACACTGCGCACGGCGTCACAATATCACAAAGTTCAATCTTCGCTTCGATTCCAAAGCGAAGATTTTGGCCTCAAATAACTCCTTCCCAAAGTTGTGAAACGTCACTTTGTCGTCACCAATGACTTCCACAAACGACGATCTTGCGACGAGAAAGTTCAGAGTATTTACAGCCCGCCTAGGTACAATCTACGTTTCATTGACTCTATCGCGGCGTAGAGATGTAGGTACACGCGGGCGCGACGTCATCAGTGCAGCCGTTCAATCGGCTGGCCCCACGGTGTTGCTCGCGCGCGCTCCGATGAAGCTCGCTACAACATTGTGCCTAACATTCTCGCTGAATTTGAGCACCGAGAGAGCTTGGATGATTGACATCTCGTCCCGCGTGACGCCAACGTCGCGAGAGTCCAATCAGCACGCTCTGCGAACTTCGTGCCCAACTTTGTGTTTGACGAGTTTAGCGATCCAACACGGGAACACGAGAACTGCACAAGACACAAGGGAAAAACGGCAGGTTGACATCGGAGAAATTAGCGTCTTGTGAACTCCGACTGGCCCCAACTTGCTTGTCGTACAATGTTGCCAAGCGTCTCTTGTGAAAGAAAACCATTAGTTTTAAAAATACAGAAATAAAAAATATAAAAAAAACGGAATGAACTTTTTATTTGTTTTCGGGAACGTTTTTAGTGTGTGCTACGTGGCTATTTTTATCCTAGTTAAAACCAAAATGAAAATATAAACGCTCACAAACGAATGCAAACGAGAAGGAAGGTAAGTAAGCCGCATGGCCATTGCATCAACAATGGCTGCTGCGCTCGCTGCAGCGCTGGCTTCCACGTCGGGCTGGTACGGAGGCTGCGATCGTTATAAAGTCAGCTCCAACCCTTAAACATGCCCCCTCAAACAATATTTGACGCTACCATTGCGTGTGGATGCCTCCCCCTGCGATCCGAAACAGCAAGTACGTCGCTAACGCTGGCAATCGGGTATGAAGCAAGCGCCGCCATCTTCTCCGCGCCTTTGCGGTAGTAAATAGCTAGTAAAAAGGTAGTAACGGTCAGAAAAGGCTAGTAACGGCTGCATTTGCTAACTTTTTACTACCTATCGCGCATTTGAGGTAGTAAATAGTTAGTGAAAGGTAGTAACGGTCAGAAAGGGGTAGTAACTGCTGCAGTTACTAGCTTTTTACTAGCTTTTCTTTTAAGAGTGTACGTATCAAAGACCACAGAAAGAAAACACTGAGGTCTTGCAGTAGGGCCAAGAAAACCCCGATTATTATTTTTTGTAGTCAGTAACACGTACATTAACTATTTTAATAAGTTGTACCACATGGCTATCAAGTCTTTCGTGAAAGTTAGTACCGTCAGGTCGACGTCAGCGCGCTGTACGTCGACCTGACGGAGACAAGTTTGCATCACTTTGTAGCCATTATCTATTCATTGAAGCGGAACAAGGGGTGTTTCCAGGGAACTATTCTTTCGACTGCTGATGGATTTCAAACAGTCGCATCACGATTATGGGAGGAGCTTCTCCTACCTTCTTGACTTGTAACCGACTATAGAGGTTTCAAGGAACCCAGTTTTAAGAGGTCGCAAGAGTGTGAACGGGCCTTTAAACTTACTTCTGCTCTTGAGTCCATGCCACAGCTTTCTGGTCCAGGCTCTTGGACGAGAAAAGGGAACCGTGTTTTTCGCGCAGTAACACCGGCCGGAGAACTGACTGCACTCGAATGCAAACCGCCATGCCGCCAGCGTTTGGGCTAAGGTATAGCAAAGTTTCAGAATTTCCGATTGACGGAAGTTTAAATAAAATAAGTCCTGTCATTGGTATGCAAATAGGTGGAGCTGAACAAAGTCTGCTCTACCAGAAACTAACGCCATTCTGTAAACGAAAATTTAAGGAAGTCACATTCAACTGTCGAATCGAACAACTTTTTCGATTCGCCAAGAAAGAAAAGTATTTCTTGGCTCAAATGAGATAAACGTTCTACCATTGTTCCCAGGACTGCGGATCGGCTAAAACAATTTTATGGTAAACACACACACACAAAAGGAGCTGGTTATTATATAGAGATATATCGGGACTCACGATAGGGCTGCACTCTTTACGTCCATATGTACCATACAAAAACAACTGTTATGATGCACGAGATCACGACCTCGTTGATTGCTCCACAGGTACTCCTTTGCCTGAGCAGCTAATAGGGTTACAAGTTTGCTTCTTTAAAAACATACTCGTAATTTCTCGAGGTTCAACGTAATTTATCTGCTAGTAAATAAGTCGATACAGGCAATCGTCAGAATCGTTAAGGTAACCGCCTCTAAATTTGTACGAAACAGATGTCGCTTCGCAGCGTTGCACAGCAGCTCTCTTTTCCACACCTTTTTTACACCATCCCACTAACGACGGGCGTTCCTTGCAAGAGTACCCCACCTCGCTATTACAATGGGCCTATTACTCAAAACAAGGGTGCTACAGTATGTAGGTATGTGTGCAACAACACCCTTTTCACACCCTTAGGGGTATAAACAATAGCTGTGTAGTGCGACAAACTTTGACTTCCGTATACACCGACAAAACAAAACAAGCTACGTTCTTGGCGACCCAAGTAATCTTCTCATGTACAGTTTTCTAATACACTTATTATTGTGCAGCCATCTGGTGACAATAAAAAAAAAAGAAACGTTGCTAAGAGAACGTATTTGAGGTGTCTTCCGCTCGGCGGGATGAGGCCCTACCTCGCGTAGTGTGCAGTCTGAGGAGGACAAGTGGCGAAGCGAGGAATGGGGAAGCCAGGGAGCACTCACCTTCATGCGGGCCACGTACTGCCAGAGCTCAGTCTTGCGTTCGTCACTCATCTCCACGCCACGGGCAGCGGCGAGCTTCCCTATGCGCTCGAAGGAAAATTCGAGCAGGTCTTCCATCTGAACTCCTTCGTCTGCGAACAGAGACAAACACTTGATGAACGAGTAGCACGAATGTAAAGTTCAGAAATAAAAGTATCGATATACAAAAATCTGAATGTCACACGCGATTTCCAGTGGTCGACAGTAAGATAATATTTTTCTTTCTTTCGGGTCCTCGGGCATGACGCGCGCTTCATGCCTTTTGTAACTACCAACGGCGTACTTTTTATGTCGTGAGCGCGGAATCAGCCCTAATTGCAGGCCCATCGGTAATTTTTGTAAGTTTTAATATTGTCAAGCTTTAATTGTGAAAATTTTGGCAAATATGCAAACAAATTTCTTGTTTCTGTGTTTTTTTTTTCTTTTACTTAGACACACAGAAAACGGCGTCGATGTTCCTCCGCAATCTACAACGGGGGATACAATTTGCGTTATTGCAAAGCCTAGTAGATTATACATGTCCCGTCATCCTGCCAGACTGTCTTCGTAGAAATGGCTGCAGTCACGACAGAGCAACTCTATACTTTTCTTTACTGAGAGATTGGTTCTCGGCACGTCATCCGGAAGATGATCACCCCCATTCCCCTGACGATGCAGGCGAAGCTTGTAATCGTGGCCTTCGCTTAGAAAGGTGAGCGGAAATGAGCGAAGTGAAACATCCACGACAGAATATCCGGCAGGTCGTACAACGCGGCGTCATAATGACAATGCGACTAGGCGCCGGCCAGTCATGTCATCACGTGAGCGCACTTGTTTGGCCGGCGTCTGGTCGAGTTCAGGCATCTTTCCGACGCTTCGTACAACCTGTCGAACGTTTTTTCTCTCGCTTTGTGACACAAAGCGTTGTTGTAGTGCGTTGTCTTGCGCTAAATAAGGCTGCACTGGAACCTCCTGGAAGTCTCAGAGCGGTGACGGATGTCTTGAGGGCACTCTAAGAAGCTGTCTTAGCGAAACGTCGGCTACTATTCCTGAGGGTTCCACAAAATTCATTTTCAGGTTGTTACCACCAGCCTCAACTATTTTGTTCTGTTTCAAAGCGGCCGTCTTGATAGAAAAAAAAAGTATAAGGCATAAAATTATTGGTGACAGTATCAGTGAAGGAAGCGGCACTTGACATTTTGTAGAACGTTCTGTGGCAGGCAAGGCATTGTTTCGGAGCAGCCACTGACGTTTTAGGAGCGTATGCCAAGATATGTTAGCAGACCACTTGAAAATGAAAAAGGGATTGCATCGCTAAACGAGTCGAACTTTAATGTTGACTGACGGTTCCTTTTTGATGCAGGAACCTATTACTTATTACATTTTGTAATAAGAATATATAAATCACAAAAGGAACACATATCCTTTTTTTAGTAATAAGGCTCTGGTCAGAGTAGATTCCATTTACAATTAGTAAAAGAAAAAAATTGATGAAAAATGAATCGTATCGCAACACCTCAGATGAGATAAAGCTTGTCTTCCGTCCCACTTTTACACCCGGTAGTTAACTTAGCCTCTGATTATAAGTTCTGTAAAATGGCAGCAAAATCCAGCATATGCGTTAATATGTCTATCGACGGAAATTCTTCCCTCAAGTGTCACGTACCTCCTAAACTCAAGTTTTTATTATAAACGACAAAAACAACCACACACGAATATCATAAAAACCTAGACTAGTGCTTTAAAAGTGACACTGCTTTTTAGCGGCGTCGGGACGATGATGTAGTCTAAGTTCACTGCTCTTTCGATCTACAGCTGCACAAGTATTACCGTATTTTCGGGACTGTAGTCCGCACCCGGTGTATAGTCCGCAGGGACAAATTTGGGGTCAAAAATTAAAGTTTTTGCTTAGATAGTCCGCACCCGGTGCATAATCCGCACCTGGTGCATAGTACGCACCTGGTGCTTAGTCGACACGAAAATCTTCTCATGGACGGCACCCCTTGACAAATGTATGCTTTTTTAACTCGCAAAGAAGCCTATAATATACATAAATCATCATTAACATACTCTTTCATTCACAAAATCTGTCACGTCTCGGTATAATCGATGATATTGAAAAACAAGAATCCTGTATAGTCCGCAAGCGTAGATAGTCCGCACTGCCCAAAATTTCAACTTTTAAACATGTATAGTCCGCGGACTATAGCACGGAAAATACGGTACCTTGACTACCATATTTATCCAAATATGAACCCGCGTCTTTTTTTTTTTCTCGTTCTCGGTGCAACTTTTAATATTAGAGATCAACCTTTTATCAAGATCAAGGAAGGCAGACCTGTAATAGTACAGAGCCTAATTTCCGAGCCTATCGCTCTAATCCAGGCGCTCACCCAGGTCAGCCGCTGCTCCTAACACTCAGGTGCAAAGCGGTGAAGCTCGACACGCGTGCGCTTGTGGGAGACGGCACGAAGGCAAGCGGCGTAAATGATGATCAAGTTGTCTCATCAGGGCCGGCTTGCTAGAAACAGCGTCTCAGCTGAGACTGGGGGAAAGAAAGAAGTGCCAAAGCCAGTGCAGGAGCTGAACAGGGCTCAAACAGCTTATCAAGACGCTTGCGCGTCCCAGCCGTTACAGTGCTTTCTTTCACCCAGTCTCAGCTGAGACGCTCAAGCCGGCACAGGAGTAAAAGACCGTAGTTCCGTCTTAGCACAGTAGACGTCATCCTACCCTTTGCAGATGTTTTCTTGCGACTTTTAGCTCCTGACATCGCCAAGATCGTCTAGAAATTTAGATGTCGGCAATCAACCCACCAGCACATCAACTGCCCCGCGTGGTTTACGATCAATCATCGTACTTCGTTTCACCTTAATTCAAATCGAAGCCGACGTCACGAGCCAATGGGGCCAGCCAAATAGCGTCAAAGTGCGACGTCATGGTTGATTGAACATCAGTTGTCTACGAAATACCCATGATTTGTGGTAGAGCGTACGTCGGGCAAACCGGGAGGTGTATAAATGACAGGGCGCGCGAGCATGCCCTATCTGTCAGAAGCTCCCCATCGGGCAATCTCGCCATTCCTTGTGACAGGGTGCGCCTGTGCGCCTTACCTGGAAGCTACAAAAATTGTAGGAAAGTTTACAAATAAAACTGGGAGAGAATTATTTGAGGCCTACTGCTTAAGAGTGAAGCGCGAGGCTAGCTGCGTAAGCGCACCGTCGGTGCACTTAACCGAGAAAGAGTTTGCTTTTTTTGGTGTCGGGAGCCTGATTGCGTGCATAAATAACGAGTTCGTTTTCAATAAACGTTCAGTTGTAAGTAGCGCTTGGTTCCGTTCCTTCTTTCTCGTGTACAGGTATTTTTTTATTCGCTTAAATATTTTCATAAACATTTGACCTCCCCCGTCAAAATAGTTTCGTAATTATTTTGACGCCTCAAACTTGGAACTTTGAAGCTTCCAGTCCGGCAGGCAGCATCGCGGTTCAACATGCATTTTTCGAAAACAAATGTTAAGCAGTCGGCTGCTTTTTTTATGCCCTTTACGTGAAAGTACATCAGTTATCTGGCCGCACGTAACGCTCGCTTGGTTGTGCCTGATTGTGCCAAACATTAAAGAATGCGGGACCGCCGCTTTTCATGATTTATTTCACGTGTTTTATATAGACAAAGGAACTAAAAGCCGCGTCATAAAACTTGCAGTTGATCGAAACATGCGTGTATCACAACCGCGCCGGAACCTTTTTTTCGTTCGCACCGGTCGAGAAACATCAGGGAGACAATGTTCGCATTCATAGCCTTTTATTGAACATCCCGATCGCTTCCCGGCGTGTCACGTCCGAAAGGGTCAACTCTCGAGCCAGTCCTACACACACGCTGGATAAGACATTTCCACTGCCAAGTAGGACCGACACTGCTTAGGCACGTAACACACGAATCCTTCAACACGTGAACACAACACCGACAACGTCACCAGAAACTAAACAGAAAGAAACCACGAAACGGGATTACCACCCTACCACTGCGACGGCTGCATAGAAGGGGGACGGGGGGACGTCGAAATAATAGACACTATTTTGACGTTGTACAAAAGTGATGTCACGAACGTTGAAATAATTTGCAAGATATTTTGGTCATAAACGTCAAAACAATCACTGAAAAAAACAAACAAAAACAAAAAAAAACGGTCAAGTGTAGCTGCGTGATTGCCAGCTCTAAGCTTCCGTGCTCATGTTTCGGTTTCGGTTTGGAGCAGTTGAGTTTTTTGGCTTTAGAAAAATATACGCGATTCTGCAGCAAAATATTGATCGAGTAGTCTCCTGACACCATATTGAATCGCCTAACAAAAAAAAAAAAAAAGAAAAACATTTAGCAGATTTATGCTTATGGCGCAATTTGGCAGAGATGACGTAGGCACTTTTATCACCGCAGTACACGTTTCGGAGCACCTTTCAAGCGGCAAGAGGAAATCGGTCTTTCAACCGCATAGCACCACCAATCGTCCGTTATAAGTGGATTTCGCTTACTAATAACTGAACGTTTACGAAGTACTGTGATCGATTGCCGTGTATACTCGCAAACAATATGCAGGCTTAATCCAAAGACGGCAAGTAGTTTCGGGGCTGCTTTGCCCCATCAAGGTAGTACCACGAAAATATTTAGAAGGAGCACCTACCCCACAGTATCTTGAGGATCTGTTCGTCGAGGCTGAAGCAGGGGAGCGATGTCCGACTGTCGTCGCTTAGGCTCTGGTTGGCCATTTGCAGAGCACGCCGATGAAGACTGCGTAGCTTCTCGCCAGTGGTGGCACCCTTCTCTTGGCGGGCGAAGACAGCCTCGCTCACTGCGATCCGATGGTGTAGTTCCAAGCTACCTTCTATCCGAGCGTCAACTTCCGTCAACTGCAAATTTGGCAGCTTGAGTGGCACGAGGGTTGCACATTTCTTTGTTGTATATTTTTTATATTCGTTTTCCGATAACGGAAACCGTATTATCATAACAAAAAGTGTTATCTTGTTCTGGAGTTCCGCTGGCGATTGTAACGATTAAAACGCTGCGTAAATGCACGCTGATCAAATGAAAAATAACAACAACATAAACAGGACAAAAAAATCACGAGTTCCTGGTTTCAGTCGATAGCTAACGGGTTTTCGGATTATACGACACTTCACGTTTATAAAATATGAAATAGGTATCAGTTGTGTTTTACGCTCCCAGTGTTTTGCCGAATGTGCACCGCTGCCCACATTCCTTTTTAAACCGGGTGTTCCGCCGTAAAACATCGTCGACAGTTAATCCGCCTAATCCACACCCGTGGATCTCTGTACCTGTTTTCACCTTAAGAACCAAAGTAAAACAAGTCCGGCTCCTCGCGGAACATTACTAATTTCCCCCTTTATGTGGATAATGAAGACATATGTAGGTGAATTTTAGATTAGATATATGTTATCTTATCAAGACGTACACGTTCCAAGCGCCAAAAGCATTGCTGTTTCCTCCGACAACCGAATCTCGTCTGAACTATTTCGCGCCGCGTTGGAACAATGCGCAAAACTTACTTTTTTCTTGAGGTGAAAACAGGTATAGTTTCCATAAGCGCCTCTGGCGAGCAAAATCGAATATATATGGGTCGCGTTTTGGTTGCGCGATTAAGCTCTCCCGCGTTGCTTACTGTCGTTATAAAAGAGAGACAAGGAGCAGGAAAGAGCTAAAAGAAATGCATTTGTATCGTTTTGATATACAGTCATGTCTCGTTAGTATGGACCCTTTTAATATGGATACCCCGCTATATGGACACCATTTTTGGGGACAAACTGGGAAAATACAGGCATTTTTGTCTCGTTAATATGGACATCTCACATTATGGACGATGTTTGGGGGGAACGGAGGTGTCTATATTAACGAGACATCACTGTACCCCTGTTTTCCTCAGTCGGGAGGTGCGAGCGCGCCCGTAGGACGAGACCATCTAATGCTTGCACCGAGCGCAAGGCGGCACTGCGGGGTTCGATCACGCGGTAGCCACAGTCGTTTACATACGTGCGTCAGAATCTGTTCACACGCGGTAGCAAATCGGCTAAATGAACAAACAAGCTTAAATAAAGGAAAGAAATAGGCAGCTCGCGCTGTCCTATTGAAACAATACCAATGCTTTATTTTTTAGATTTCTTGTTCTCGTTATCTTTTTTCCCCAAAGTTTTATCTACCAATGAAGCTTTGCCACCTTAGCGTCCGGCAGCAACGTAACAAAACACATTAGGGACCTTTAGCAAACCGTTGCCGCGTACCGCACTACCGGAGCCTTTGAAGCATGCTTTCAAGCGCGCGCCCGGGTGGTGACCGCGGGGCGCGCGCTTAAAAGCATGCTTCAAAGGCTCCGGTAGGTACTCCGGTCACGGCAACGGTTTGCTAAAAGTCCCTATTAGCGGCGAGATGTTTCGGTGGCGCCCTCGTTTGGTTACCTTTCGTGACGTCATTGCCTTGTGAACAACAAGTTCGATGGTGTTTGTAATGAGCATGGGGGAAGCCTGAAATCATAGCGCTCTCAAAGCAACACTGCCAACACCGTCAAAATTGAAGTTCTTACATTCCTCTTATTTCCGTCGATGAGAAAACCTTTGCTGACGTCATAGTCACCATTCGGCCAATCGTAGAAGGCCGACCACAGCGACGCTTTTGATCGCGCACGTCGCCAATAGGGGGCATTCACTGGACGCCATATTTGAGGGCGATGTTTAGGGCGCATGCTCAGAATGAGCACAGATTAATAGGCTGCTAAGACCGGCAACCTTGATTGTGTGGAATGCACGTTGCAAAAGAACTGTGGAAGCTCGACCTCAGCACGCGCTCAGCAACCACACACAGACGTTTGCAAGCATGGCGTCCCGGGTGGTGCCCCATCCGTGCCAGCACGTGCAGCATTCACATGAAGATATCCTTGGCAGGCCTCGAATTCCACGTGCTTGCTCACACGAGGAAGAGCATGGCGGCCGCCAGATGCCATGCTGTTTGCAATCAAGGAGAATGCAGAGATTGGTGTTCCACGCGCCGCACGTGCTGGCGTCAGCAGTAGTAACTTTTCTAAAGCAAATACCTAAAACAAATGGCATCCTGCACGCGCGTCGGTCAACGCTTTATTTTGGTTATTTACTTCGAATCTTTTATCCGGGGAAGGCCAGCACGTGCGGCGCGTGGAACACCAATCCCTGCATTCTCCTTGATTATTGACGCGGAACCGAAACGCGACCGAGAAATGTTCGATTTTGCTTGCCAGAGCAAAATATTGATATAATGTTTTTTGTGTGTGTGCCAAACGGTTTGTCAGAGCTGGAAGATTGGACCGTGTCTCGTGCATGGACGCCACAGCGGCTTTATTCTGTGGCGTCCAATCTAACATATGTCATCGCCCTGCATGCATAAGATACGTGTTTAGCGAGACAACCTCCACCTTTTTCAAATTGCCACCAGAGAGGTGGCCCGAAAGGGGAACATAGCGATAGAAAGCATGCTATGAACAGGCCTTCAGCAATTCGATCGAACGGCGTTCGATGGAATGTCCGCTAACCGGCGTCACGCAGTAGTGATACACTAAGGCACGCCGGTACAATGTTCCTTCCATTTCAACACTCTTAAATAATTATCGAATTAAATCAGTAATTAATCAGTCAATCAACTACAGTCGATTAATCAATCGGATCAGAGCAAAACAGGGCAGGGGCGTAGACCGAACACAGGATCCCTGGGTTCCGTAGCGTGAGTTTTCGATTCACGGTTTTTGCGGTGCGAGGAAACGGAATAAACGAAAGTAATATCATACTGCACTCCTTTTCAACGATTTGTTCCGCCCCATCGCCTCTGTGAGTAACACACTGGTAAGCGCGGCGACGCACGGCTGCGGAATAACCCGATCATGCAATCGTTTGCACTCGACAGGACCTGGGGCCTCAAACTCGTCAAACACAAAGTTGGCGCCGAAAGTTCGCGGAGCGCGCCGACTGGACGTTGGCGAAAAAAGCGCGAGGTCATCGTCGTGATAGGCCAATCGGTGCGCTCCGTCAACTTCGGCCCCAACGTTGTGTTTGACGGGTCTAGAGGCCCTGGGGGGCTATGTTGCACGTTTTGAACTCCCAGGAGACTAGGAAGAAGAAAGTGACGCCAACAACGCTCTTTGGATGTTGATTGGTGGAGTCGCTGATGACGGTATCTGCTAAGATACGTTCGTTGGTTCATTCACACCTACGTCACTTCCTTCTCCCTAGTCTCCTGGGAGTCCAAAACGTGCAACATAGCCCCCCTGTACTCGCCTATATGTTCGCTGCCGACACTACGAGCTGAAGGGACCGATCAGAGAGTTTTAAAGGCACACCATCATGGTGTTCGTCATGTTTCCATACGTGTTCCATCATCGCAGAACCAATCGGAAACAGAAAAAGCCATAGTGACTTGCGCTTTTGACGTTGCTTGATTGGTACCATTTGCTCGTAGCGTCAGCTGCGTCTGGACTTAAGATGAAAATCACAAAATGGAAAATCACCGTAATCGCGACGCACGCGCAGAAGGATTAGTCCTTCTTCAACGCGCCTATAGTGCTATGGAGGAAAGCGGGTCGCCAAAATCTTGCGCACAGACCGTCTTTTGCAAGTGTGCCCGCCCAGAGAAGCTCGACACTTTTCTGCCTTCTACAGCCCACGACAGTCGGAAGAGAAAGAGGAAGTTTGAGTTGCTTAGCTTCGCCATTGTGCAGTTTCGAGAGACAGAGAGGAAATCTTAATTGTCAAACAAACACTTTGTCCGGCGCTCGAGAGGATGGCTTCTTTCGTCGATACAGTTTCCGAGTGCGGCTCTCGACGGTCCTTGGGATGCTTCAGCGTCGACGAGAGCGTGCTACACATTCTATGGGGTACGTCTTTCGTCACTTTTCACGTCCTTGTTCGGTAGTGCAGGGATATCTGGAAGGTTTTCGATCGTGTCTGTATTTATTCACGTATTTGTCTGTTGTGGCACGTGTCGCGTGCAATGTAGTGGCTTGAATCGACATCTATAGTTCATCTTGGAACGAGTGTAATATGTCGTTAAAAATAGTTGGCATTCCGTCTTAAGACGCCTGTTTCCTGTTAGTATTCACAATAAATGGTAGACTCGGGTAACTGAAACACGAGACCACCGAGTTGCATTTGATTCAAGCCTGTGAATTTGATGGTAACCAAAATACCGAGATGTCAGTTAGTAAAAAACAAAAACGTAATGCCGTATACTACACATTGGCAAATGCTGACGCCTCCAGAATATTGCTCCGTACAATCATGAGTAATATAAAAGGGAACAGAGGAGCGCGTGGCGAATAGCCTCAAACCGTACTTTTGGCGATGGGTCGCTGTGACTTTCGGAAACAATGTGGAGAGAGCGGTGCAGCCCCTTCCGCTGCCGTCACCTCGCCTCCTTCACTACTGAAAGTAAACCTGTGCGATCCTCAGCGATAAAACGCTTGCGGGAAAAAATGAATAAAAAAGGCAATCATTATTGCTGGTGCCAAGGGCATGCTGACGCACGATGGCATAGAGCCGTTATCGTATGCAGTAGAGGGCGATGAATTTTGCCGAGAGAGAAGCAACAGGCGGGGAGTGGTGGAGGGGGGAGGGGGAGCCAGTCACAACGACATATCGCCACAAGTACGGCTTGAGGCTATTCGCCACGCCCTCTTGTGTTTCCCTTCATTTTGATCATGATAGTACTGTCGTGAGCAAAAGTCTGGACAACACGGGAGCGCCGACTGAATTGCATCGCCGCGCTCCCTAACGGCGCGGCGCCTGGTGCCGAGACCCGCGCAATGCGCACGCGCGTCCTTTCTTATCTGCTGGCCCACTCGTACGCTCGCTTCAACGCGATGCGCTCCTGAGCGATTAAATGGGCGCTAGGTGCCGCCCCGGGAACCAAGATTCCGAGAGCCTCGCTCACCGCTCTGGACGAGCTCGCGTGCTGCGCGGCACGCGCCGCTCGCGTATATCTTTCCCACGACTCGGCGACGCGTTAAAAACTGTCGCTTCCCTCCATTCGTTATTTAAGCTCCATC